>JAVIAB010000117.1:13220759-14420759 GCA_032433765.1 Megaustenia siamemsis
AACAGAACAGAAAATTAAAGCCTTTGAAATGTGGATTTATAGAAGAATAGGTAGAATTGGATGGAAAGAAAAGAGAACACATGATAACGCTTTAAAACAACCAAAAATGAAAAGAAAACTACTAAATACAATAAAAACAAGACAAATGATTTTTGGTGTGGGGGGCATGTTAAAAGACACAACAGCTAACTAAAAGTAATATTGGAAGACAAAATACAGGGTAAGAGAGGCAGAGGCAGACCAAGACTAACATGAACGAGTAACATCAAAAGATGAGCAAAACAGCCTATGACAACATGCACTATCAAAGCAAGAGACAGAGTGGAATGGCGCTTCATGTTAGCCAACCTTCGTTGCGGAGACGGCTCTCGATTTTGATGATGACAACATGAAGTAAATCTAATCAGAAAATCATAACAATCGTAGAAATCATAACAATCGTAGAAATCATAACAATCGTAGAAATCATAACACTCGTAGAAATCATAACAATTCAAAACCTCCTGCACCGTCTGTGCTCAACTATTTATAGTCCATGTCACCTGACCCAGTCAACCAATGAAAAGAGGTGTTTGTGAGTTTCTGGTGTGCTCGTGCCTTCCAGATGAACTTGGTGGAAAGTTTTCTGTTTTTCAGGTTGACATGGCCATTCCTCGGTTGTTTTGTTAGAACATTCTCTATATTTCCACATTACTATTCTGGATATCACGAGTTCGCCAAGTGAACATTAACGTTAATTGCCTGTCTAAATTGAGATGCAAATGTCTAGTTATTGTCTTATAGTGACTTTTACTTCAAATTGAACTTTCAACTGTTACTCTAAGTGAACTCTTAACTTAACCTTTAACTTCTAAGTGAACTCTTAACTTAACCTTTAACTTCTAAGTGAACTCTTAACTTAACCTTTAACATCTAAGTGAACTCTTAACTTAACATTTAACATCTAAGTGAACTCTTAACTTAACCTTTAACTTCTAAGTGAACTCTTAACTTAACCTGTAACTTCTAAGTGAACTCTTAACTTAACCTTTAACATCTAAGTGAACTCTTAACTTAACCTTTAACTTCTAAGTGAACTCTTAACTTAACCTTTAACTTCTAAGTGAACTCTTAACTTAACCTTTAACTTCTAAGTGAACTCTTAACTTAACTTTTAACTTCTAAGTGAACTCTTAACTTAACCTTTAACATCTAAGTGAACTTTTAACTTAACCTTTAACTTCTAAGTGAACTCTTAACTTAACCTTTAACTTCTAAGTGAACTCTTAACTTAACCTTTAACATCTAAGTGAACTCTTAACTTAACCTTTAACATCTAAGTGAACTCTTAACTTAACCTTTGACGTCTTCTTTTTATCAACTTATCTCTCATGTTATATTTCTGTCCTCTTAGTCCTATTAGTTTTATGTATATTGTTACAATAATTAATACTATTACTGGACTTCTTTGGTTAACACAAAATCGCATACACGATAATACAACTTCTAAGCATAATCGGTAACAATCAAGTATTTCTTCTATGAAATCTTTACACTCCCAGTAATGATCTCTCTAACAAGCACTGATCTTTCTAAGCACCTAAAGTCTCTGTTCCTGGAAATTATTTTCTCGAAAAATCCCCCCAAAGCATTTGACAATCTCATTTGACATTTCACCACTTTTCAATCTCCGTAATCTTGGTTCCTTTGGGTGAACATGAGCAAACGTTTTATCCTGCTCTCTCATGCTATGTCAATACCATTTCGATGTAAATATTCAATTCTATTCACGGAATAAGTTTCATTGCATTCGGGGTATCCCCATAACCGCTCCACCGCTCGTCCCTTGCAATCCTGGAAGCATATGCAGACTGATTGTTCCTTTAAGGTGTTGATTATAGACATCTGCTCTTCCCCCTAAGAACTCCGGATCGACCAGACCCCGTTTCCACCTTTAGACTTCTAAAGTTCATCAGGACAAATCAGTGTCCCGCCAATTCTCATTCTCTTCTCTTAACGAAGAACAAACTAGACGATGTCCTCTCTGTGGACAGTAAGGCCACACTCAGTGCCAGAACTGGGGGGACTGGTTAGTCTCGAGGCAAGATTCCGGTATCGTTAGATTGTGAGAGAGATTGTAAATTCAAATCCCGGCTGCATCATCTGGGATTTTTATTTGTGATTTCTCTTTGTAGCAACCAACCCTGGTCTCAGCAGCAAGTCCCGGCTTGAAACGACAATTACTCATCGACTGAAAAAATATGAATACCTCCAAAGTCGGAGTTATCTGCCTGCGCGGCGAGGGACACCTTTCACACGGCTGCCAGGGGGGAAAAAAACGGATTAACACGCAACATTCAGTTCTTAGACTCTAGGGTCTTCGCCAGAGGTGAAAGCTAGGGAAAGAAAGATAAATAATAATAAAAAAAAAACGTGCCAGAGCGGCAAGCGAGCCAATCGGCTATTTTGTTGCCATGTACACCAGCGTGCTCTGGACATACAGTACACTCAGGTT
The DNA here is from genome assembly GCA_032433765.1 of Megaustenia siamemsis. Classification (NCBI taxonomy): domain Eukaryota; kingdom Metazoa; phylum Mollusca; class Gastropoda; order Stylommatophora; family Ariophantidae; genus Megaustenia; species Megaustenia siamemsis. The sequence goes on from JAVIAB010000117.1 coordinate 13,223,254, forward strand.
AACAGGTGCACTATACCATTTTATACAAGTCCCTCCTAATTATTAGTTTACCTTGCATACCTGGACAGTATAACACCCTGATGATGATCGTTTATATCTCGCCGTCTGTGAGGAAACCGAGAATGTGCGGAATTTGCAGTTAACATGAAACTGTGATCATTTGTACATTTTCGCGCCCGGAACATCCGTACTTGTCACATAACCCTACTCGCTTCGAAAGAATATGGCCGAGCACACACAGTTTGGAAACCACTGGTGTGCAGGAAATGTGAGACGTTGTTTTCAACCTGAGATATCACAGTTTAATAATAGTTCGCCCATTCTTCTCTCTCGTTCGCTTTAATCTCCTCTTTCTTCTTGTTCAAGTAGTTATTTTCTCTACGCTTTTATTTGGCTAGTGTTGCATTGTTCTTATCTCTGTTGTTATCTTTAACTTTTCTGCACATTTATATTATGCTTGGTTTTATTTATTTGTCATATTTTTCTCCCAGCGTGAGAGGCAGAATAAAGTAACATTTTTAAAATAGTTTTCTTTTCTTTAACAAAGAAAGAAACATATAACAACGTTTACACTAACCTTGGTTCTCATCTCCACATCCTCTTTTCTCATCTTCCTTCTCATCTCCACATCATCTTTTCTCATCTTCCTTCTCATCTTCACATCATCTTTTCTCATCTTGGTTCTCATCTCCACATCATCTTTTTCTCATCTTGGTTCTCACCTCAACATCATCTTTTCTCATCTTGGTTTTCATCTCCACATCATCTTTTCTCATCTTGGTTCTCATATCAACATCATCTTTTCTCATCTTCCTTCTCATCTCCACATCCTCTTTTCTCATCTTCCTTCTCATCTTCACATCATCTTTTCTCATCTTGGTTCTCATCTTCACATCCTCTTTTCTCATCTTCCTTCTCATCTTCACATCATCTTTTCTCATCTTCCTTCTCATCTTCACATCATCTTTTCTCATCTTGGTTCTCATCTTCACATCCTCTTTTCTCATCTTCCTTCTCATCTTCACATCATCTTTTCTCATCTTCCTTCTCATCTTCACATCATCTTTTCTCATCTTCCTTCTCATCTTCACATCCTCTTTTCTCATCTTCCTTCTCATCTTTACATCATCTTTTCTCATCTTCCTTCTCATCTCCACATCCTCTTTTCACTTCTTGGTTTTAATCTCCACATCCTCTTTTCTCATCTTCCTTCTCATCTTCACATCCTCTTTTCTCATCTTCCTTCTCATCTTCACATCCTCTTTTCTCATCTTCCTTCTCATCTTCACATCATCTTTTCTCATCTTCCTTCTCATCTTCACATCATCTTTTCTCATCTTGGTTCTCATCTTCACATCCTCTTTTCAATTCTTGGTTTTAATCTCCACATCACCTCTCCGTATCAGTCTTTTACTCTCTCACTCGTATTTACCTATCCCCCCTCTGTACTCTCCATCTTCTATCTGTCCCTCTTTCACTCCCCTTTATTGCTTAATTAATCCTTCTACTTATTTTCTTCTTTTTTTCTTTTTAGATCTCGATGTTTCTCTTCATTCTCAATTGTTTGTTTGTTTCCGCTTTCCCAACGTAATCCCATGGTTTGTTCTAACTCTCATATTGTCCTTATATTCTTATTTACACCTCTCTGCACTATCGCTTCTCTATCCTACTTTTATTTTCCTAACTTCTCATTATTCTTTTCAGTTTCTCTTATTTTTTTTTCACCGTCACTTTTTCCGTTTATCTAGCTTTTCATTTGTTCCGCCTCTTTTACTGTCCCTTATGCATTCTTTATCCTCTCCTTCCTTCATCTTTTATTTCAAAATATTATCCTCCTTACCCCATTGTTATGACTTTCTTTTCTTCTTTTTTTTTTTGATGTCGTAGTCCATTCATAATTTCTTCTTATTTTTTAATGTCATAATACATTCTTCCTTTATTAATATTTTTTGATGTCATAATACATTCTTCCTTTATTAATATTTTTGATGTCATAATACATTCTTCCTTTATTAATATTTTTTGATGTCATAATACATTCTTCCTTTATTCATATTTTTTGATGTCATAATACATTCTTCCTTTATTAATATTTTTTGATGTCATAATACATTCTTCCTTTATTAATATTTTTTGATGTCATAATACATTCTTCCTTTATTCATATTTTTTGATGTCATAATACATTCTTCCTTTCATCAAATCTCTCCATTTTTAACGATGTGGCAGACATAAACCCAGTATTACCATGATCACTTAAGATTGTTTGTTAACCAAAAAAACACTTCGGCAGGGTTTCAGAATGACACTATTTGTAGTCTGCGTTATTGCTATTGTTGTTTGTCGCTGATGCTTCAGTGGATTGCCTAATTTATGTCTTTCCATGAAGGTGCCTTCCTCTTCTACCTTTTTAGCTCCTTATGGAGCATAGGTCTTCAACAAACACTTTCCAAGTCATTCTGTTATTTGCCATTCTTTTAAGATCGTTCCATGTCTTCCCCATCATCTTCATTTCTGCTTCTATCTGTCTTCGCCAATAATTCCTTGGTCTTCCTCTTTGTCTTTTTCCCTGAAGATTCCAAAAAGGGCCTGTTGTGTAATACTCTCAGTTGGCTTCCGTAGTTTGTGTCCTATTCAGCGCCATCGTCTTCGCTGTATCTCTTTATCTACTGGTGTTTGACTGGTACATTTCCATAATTCTATGTTAGTGATTTTGCCCTGCCATTTCCATCCTTTTATTCTGCGTAAACATCCATTAATAAACGTCTGTATCTTCATGATTGTCAATTTTGTTGTTCTCCATATTTCACAGCCATATAATAGGACTGAATTAACATTGGAGTTGAACATTTTTAATTTTTGTATTTAACCTAGAAGGTGTTTACTTCTTATAATTTACTGTCAATTGGTTAGAAGAAACTTTATCTCAAAATATTACAATTTCTGTGGTGAAAAATTCGTTATTGCATGCACCAGGACTCTAAATTTTGCCAATCTTCTATGTTGTAATGAGCATTATCTACATGAATATAATTAATCTTGGTGTATATTTTATCACAAATCTTCTATGTTGTAATGAGCATTATCTACATGAATATAATTAATCTTGGTGTATATTTTATCACAAATTATCTTTAGTAATTATCTTCTTCTTTATCAGTCCTTCCTCATCTGTCTTTGAGCGTCCGGGGAGGGGGGTGAGGGGGGGGGAGAGATATATCATTTGTGGTCTTTTGCTATTCTGTTCGCCTCTGCTGCTGTTATGTTTCATAGTAGTTCTAATATTCCATCGATCCATCTTTTTCGTTGTCGACCCTTGGGTCTAGTATTCTCGCAACGTTTATTGAGGACTTGTTATGTTGTGTTTTGATCACTCTGCCTTGTCACGTGGCCAAACCATTTTATTTGTTGTTTCTTTATATATTCTATGGCGGGATGTAAGTTAAAAATGATGTGTTCTTTATAAGACATTACAAATAATGATGTGTTCTTTATAAGACATTAAAAATAATGATGTGTTCTTTATAAGACATTAAAAATAATGATGTGTTCTTTATAAGACATTAAAAATAATGATGTGTTCTTTATAAGACATTAAAAATAATGATATGTTCTTTATAAGACATTACAAATAATGATGTGTTCTTTATAAGACATTACAAATAATGATGTGTTCTTTATAGGACATTAAACATAATAATGTGTAGAAAAAGAAAAAGATAAGTATTGATGCGCAATTTATATGAAATGTAAGTAATGGTATGTGGAGTTTAAGAAATGATGTCACGATGTGTATTTCCCACCAGCCCCTTACTTTCTGTACAAGAAAATCATTTGGAGACACACCGAAGATGTGTCTGCTTGCTGAACGTAATGCGAACAGGCAGACGATAAGTGCCGGCTCTATATATTTATGTGAGAGTGAATGGAATACATTAAGTGTTTACCAGCTTTTCATAAGCGCGCCAACAGGCAAAATCGATGATTTCAGCAATAGGCTTTCATCGTGTTCAAGAGACACAAACTTATGACGGTTTTACAAAAAATGGGTGCTGCTTTTACAAGAGAGCAGTTACAGCAGTTTTAAAAATATGCGTGATTAAATGGTGGTATGAAGTATAGAAAATACGGAATCTTTATTAAAAAAAAATTAATTGCAATGAATATTGATGTTGTCAATTAACGAAACAAATTTTTTTTTTTCGTGTTCGCCAGCTTTGACCTCTGACGAAGTCCCTAGAGACTAGGATCCAAATTTTTGCGTGTTAATCCGTTTTTCCCTGGCAATCGTGTGCACAGGGGTTCTTCGCCGCACAGGCAGATAACTCCGTCTTCGGAGGTACTCATATTTTTTCTGTCCACGAGTAATTGGTGTTTCAAGCCGAGCCTCGCTACTGAGACCATGGGTGGTTGCCGCAGAGCGAAATCACAAATAAAAATCACAACTAGTGCAGCCGGGATTTCAACCCACAACCTCATTGTCTCTAGGCCAGCGTCTTGCCTCGAGACCAACCAGTGCCCTTAAACAAAGTATTTGAGAATGAGTGTAGTTTATTATGAATTTGTGACTTACTGGTCCAAGTTATTCTCTTATTAAACTAACTCAGCCGTACATAAGTAGTAGCCTCTGTTAGTTACAGATGACTATAGATATTTCAGCGCCGCTCGGAAATGTTATTGTTTCTTTTCTTTCATCGTGTATTCTCCTTTTCTGTGAATCCATCTGCTTCTTGCTTGAGTTAGTGCAGCTATATTTTCACAGACTGCAGGATTTATGTTCAGAGTTTTCATGCCACTTTTACACACGTCTATAAATCAGAGTTTTTGACGCTCCCTAGTTCTTTTATCATCCGTTAGTTGTTCATAGAGTATATATTTTGGAATGTGGCCATCTTTCATACGGTGTAAGTGACCAAGCCATCGTAACCTAGTTAGCTGAGTGGCAGTGTTCCCTAGCGTTTGGCTTTTCGTGGCAAGGCGCTGTGCCACTGAGTACGGGTTCGATCCTGCCTTGGTCCATATTTTTTTCTGTTGTTGATTATTTGTCATTTTTTCCGAGTGCTGTAAACATACCTCTTCCTCTGAATTGATTCGCTGATTATCGCCTCGGAAGTTTCCCGCTATAATAATATTCATTTATTATTATTTGTCTCCCATCGTAACCTACCTTGTTTGAGCAGGGTGTGGATATTCGGGAGGCCTGCGCGTGATGACCTACATCCATGTTTGTCACTTTGTCCTTCCAGGTGATATCAAGAATACAACGCTGGCATTGCATATGGAATACATTTAGCCTTCTCTATCCCTTTGCACAGGACTTCGACAAACACAGATCCACGTCACTTCTTCGGATGATGGAAATGGGAGTTAAGATGGGCACAGCCAGAAATGAGAAACTTAGTGGGCGTGTAAGAAGACCTATCAACCAACGTAGAACTGGAGTCGTCAGTCGCTGGACACTGCAAGACTTGCTGAGGAGGGGATCTGAGGACCTATGGACATGTTCGGAGTGCAATGATGATGACCCGCAAATAACTCAATAATAACTTAATATTCTTTTGCATAACTACGGTTTTTGTTTTAATTGTCAGTTTGCTGTTTTGCCAAACACGCCTAGAAAGATGGGCAAAGGTGGTAGCAGCTTTACCAAATCAGGTGTCAATTTCTGTATCTAAAGATAGTTCGTTGTTGATGATGGACCCAAAGTAGCTATAATGCAGCACAACATCAAGTTTGTAATTGTCCATAAAGATCGCAGGTGCTGCTTCGATGTCCTGACCGAGTACATCCGTTTTCAGAAAAACGTATTGTGAGTCCAAAGTCTCTGCTGGCATGCGAGACACGATTTATCCTTTTCGGGAGTTCCTCTTGACTTTGCGTGAAAGGTGCAGCGTTGTCAACAAATAGCAGGTCTCCCAGCTGTAGAAAGTATAAATTTATATTGTTCATGTTTCACATTTTAATGTTGATATTATCATAGATAAAGGTGAGGGCAATACATTTTGACAGCTCCTGAAGATTCTCTAATTTCCTCACAGTTTTGATTGCAAATTGAGTCATTGAGTAAATGAACCAATAAATAGGCCACCCAAAATCTCATAGTCGGTCATATTATAGACTTACTGAACATTTTTTTAAAAGTCATTCATGTTGCAGATTTGCTCAAATTTTTCTGTGTGGTTTCATAAAAGTAAAGTACCCCCGTTACGCCAAGTGGCGTATAGGGAATATGGTGTTAGTGACCATAAATTTTACAGACCTCCAGCACATGAGTTTTGGGGTAATGTGGTCGCTATAACGTCCGTCCCGCTTTACTTTCCCAGAAAAAAATCCGGTACCCATTAAAGGCTGGGTGAACGGGAAGCCATCGGTTTGGATCGAACCCTACCTCTTGTCATTTGTAGTCCAGTTCACTGACCACTGAGATATCGCGGCTCCCTGTGAGGTCTCTTAGTCACTCATATTCTATACTTATTCAACTCATCATATGAAGTCTCATAGTCACTCATATTCCATACTTATTGAACTCATCATATGAAGTCTCATAGTCACTCACATTCCATACTTCCTCAACTCATTATATGAAGTCTTAGTCAGTCATATTCCATACTTCCTCATCTCATTATATGAAGTCTCGTTGCCACTCATATTCCATACTTCCTCAACTCATTATATGAAGTCTCATAAACATTCATGTTCCAGACTACTGCAGACCAAAGACGACACATAAAACATAAATCATAATTCTCCATAGCTGACGATTTACTGTTGATTCCAACATATGTCTATATATTTTTAAAATTATTGTTTGATAATAAGGATTTCGGTCCTTATCGGGTTTGACTGTAGTTCAAAGCACAACACAACTAGCCTTCAATAAACATAGCGAAAACACACAACTTAACGGCCGACAACGAAAGAAAGGTTCTTTGATTGAATATTAGAAACACTAGGAAACATAACAGCAGGAGAGGCCAACGCGAGAATAAAAGATGGATTGATAGAATATTAGAAACACTAGGAAACATAACAGCAGGAGAGGCCAACGCGAGAATAAAAGATGGATTGATAGAATATTAGAAACATTAGGAAACATAACAGGAGAGGCGAACACGAGAACAAAAGATGGATTGATGGATTATTAGAAACACTAGGAAACATAACAACAGGAGAGGCCAACACGAAAACAAAAGAATGATTGATGAAATATTAGAAACACTAGGAAACATAACAACAGGAGAGGCCAACACGAAAACAAAAGATGGATTGATAGAATATTAAAAACACTAGGAAACATAACAGGAGAGACCAACACGAAAACAAAAGAATGATTGATGAAATATTAGAAACACTAGGAAATATAACAGAAGAGGCGAACACGAGAGCAAACGATGGATTGATGGAACATTAGAAACACTAGGAAACATAACAACAGGAGAGGCCAACACGAAAACAAAAGAATGATTGATTAAATATTAGAAACACTAGGAAACATAACAACAGGAGAGGCCAACACGAGAACAAAAGATGGATTGATAGAATATTAGAAACACTAGGAAACATAACAACAGGAGAGGCCAACACGAAAACAAAAGAATGATTAATGAAATATTAGAAACACTAGGAAACATAACAACAGGAGAGGCCAACACGAGAACAAAAGAATGATTGATAGAATATTAGAAACACTAGGAAACATAACAGGAGAGGCGAACACGAGAACAAAAGATGGATTGATGGAACATTAGAAACATTAGGAAACATAACAACAGGAGAGGCCAACACAAGAATAAAAGATGGATTGACAGAATATTAGAAACACTAGGAAACATAACTACAGGATAGGCCAACACGAGTACAAAAGATGGATTGATGGAATATTAGAAACACTAGGAAACATAACAACATGATAGACCAATATGAGAGCAAAAGATGGATTGATGGAATATTAGAAACACTAGGAAACATAACAACATGATAGACCAATATGAGAGCAAAAGATGGATTGATGGAATATTAGAAACACTAGGAAACATAATAACAGGAAAGGCCAAAAGATGAACAAATGACCGCAAACTACATCTTCTCCCGACGTTGAAAAGCAAATGAGGAAGGAAAGAAGAAAAAGAAGAAGTAATTTTGTAAAAAATTCAGTCTGTGAGTGTCTTGTATTTTATGTTATTTTCATTCGACGTCAATATACGATAATAAATTTCTAACATAGATGATGGAGCCGCCATAGCTCAGTGGTTATTGAACTGGACTACAAAGGACAAGAGGTAGGGTTTGATCCCAATAGACGGCTTCCAGGTTCACCCAACCTTTAATGGGTACCGGATTTTTTTCTGGGAAAGCAAAGTGGCACGGGCGTAATACCGACCACATTACCCCAAAAATCATGTGCCGAATGTCTGTAAAATGTATGGTTACTAACACCATATTCCTTATGTGCCACTTGGCGTGACGGGGGTACTGTACTGTACACTGTGTGTGTAATATAGATGAAGCAGATGTAAATAATGTTGATAGATTTGTCTCCATAAATCTTAAAACAAAGGTTGAATGCTAGAAAACCACAGTGAAACGTTGTAGAAGATGAAGCCGACAAAAGAGCAAAAGACACACATTATCTCTCCACTGGACCATGAAAAACAAATGAGAAAGGAATGAAGAAGAAACAGTAATTTTTTTGAGTCATATAATGATTAACGTGTAAAATATTTATTTATAGCTTTCAGTTTTAGTGATGTGAGTGTAAAATCCTTACCTTAGATAACTTTCATTTATTGTGACTGGTAAGTGAAACATCCCCGAATTCATTTTTAATTGTTAGATAGTAAAACGTTATCTTCAACTTTCATTTTTAATGAATAGGGAGTAAAACAACATCTATAACTTTCTTTACTAATGATTAGAGAGTAAAACAACATCTATAACTTTCTTTACTAATGATTAGAGAGTAAAACAACATCTATAACTTTCTTTACTAATGATTAGAGAGTAAAACAACATCTATAACTTTCTTTACTAATGATTAGAGAGTAAAACAACATCTATAACTTTCTTTACTAATGATTAGAGAGTAAAACAACACCTATAACTTTCTTTACTAATGATTAGAGAGTAAAACAACATCTATAACTTTCTTTACTAATGATTAGAGAGTAAAACAGCATCTATAACTTTCTTTACTAATGATTAGAGAGTAAAACAGCATCCATAACTTTTTTTTGTATAATGATTAGAGAGCAAAAGTGGATCTATAGCTTTATTTGTTAGTAATTAGAGAGTGAAACCGCCATCTATAACTTATTTTATTAATGATTAGAGACTAAACCGGCATAAATAATGTTCTTTATTAATGATTAGAGAGTAAAACAGTATCTGTAACTTTCTTTGTTAATGATTAGGGAGGAAAACAACATCTATAACTTTCTTCGTTAATGTTTATTGAGTAAAACAGCATCTACAACTTTCTTTATTAATGATTAAAGGGTAAAACAAGATCTAAAACTGTCTTTATTAATGATTAAAGGGTAAAACAAGATCTAAAACTTTCTTTATTAATGATTAAAGGGTAAAACAAGATCTAAAACTTTCTTTATTAATGATTAAAGGGTAAAACAAGATCTAAAACTTTCTTTATTAATGATTAAAGGGTAAAACAAGATCTAAAACTGTCTTTATTAATGATTAAAGGGTAAAACAAGATCTAAAACTTTCTTTATTAATGATTAAAGGGTAAAACAAGATCTAAAACTTTCTTTATTAATGATTAAAGGGTAAAACAAGATCTAAAACTTTCTTTATTAATGATTAAAGGGTAAAACAAGATCTAAAACTTTCTTTATTAATGATTAAAGGGTAAAACAAGATCTAAAACTTTCTTTATTAATGATTAAAGGGTAAAACAAGATCTAAAACTTTCTTTATTAATGATTAAAGGGTAAAACAAGATCTAAAACTTTCTTTATTAATGATTAAAGGGTAAAACAAGATCTAAAACTTTCTTTATTAATGATTAAAGGGTAAAACAAGATCTAAAACTTTCTTTATTAATGATTAAAGGGTAAAACAAGACCTAAAACTTTCTTTATTAATGATTAAAGGGTAAAACAAGATCTGAAACTTTCTTTATTAATGATTAAAGGGTAAAACAAGATCTAAAACTTTCTTTATTAATGAGTAGAGAGTTAGTAAAAAGTCTATATCTTATTTTTAATGATTAGAGAGTAAAACAGCATCTATGCTTTTCTCAGTTAATAATTAGAGTATAATACAACATCTATAATTTTCTTTATTAATGACTAGATATGAAAACAGCCTGTAAAACTGACTTTCCTTTTACTTCTTGCAACCAGATCAGAAACCGGAACAATAACTACTCCACGCCGAGTCTTCCTTTTAATGATTGGAAATTAAATGAAATGGATAACTGAAGGGCAAAGTGATTATTTTTAACTTGCATTTTAAAATTTACCTCGTTTCATTATGTTTCAATATTTAATGAATTAAGAGTTGAGTAATTACTTATAACTTTCGTTTTTACAGTTCGCCTCGTTTCATCACACTTCAATATTGAATGAATGAAGAGCTTTTATTTTACTGGTTTTTTTTAGAGTGAAACCTCGTTTTTTTTAAAAAAAAAATACGTTTTGTGAGTGAATCATTATTTAGAATCTTAGCCACGATGTCTATCTCAAATTTGTAATCTTTCGTTTTTTTCTGCATTAAGATATTAATCTTAGTTATTGAACATCGATATTACATGTTGATATTAAACTTAGATAATACCAACAAGGCAGTAACATTAAGATCACTCAGGACATGTGACTTAACGATAGCAACATGTGGTTGTGGGTCATGGCGAATCTTGTAAAAAGCACAGAAGGAAATCTATTCGTTTTAAACAAAATGGTACACAAAAATCCTTAAGATACCTTGGATAATAAAAAAAAAGCACTGAAGATCTATTAAAAGATTTAAACATTAAAAAGAACTGACTTGTAAAAGTCATTCTGTTGAGGACATTAAACAACTATGGCTATGTTAAATGACACAGGGGGCTGGAAAGAACAATAATGGAAGGTATGGTTCCTGGATGAAGCATCAGGGGCAGACCAAGAAGATGGTGGTTTTAATACATAAGGAGACTTTTAACACGGCAACATAAGAAGTGGAAGAACTGGGTAGAGACAGAAATTCTTTCAGACGGACTGTGGTGAATGCAACGTTAGGTGGGAGATCTAGCTAGAGACAGAGATTCTTTCAGACGGTCTGTGATGATTGTGACGGACTGTGATGAATGCAATATTCTTTTGGGAGATATGGCTAGAGACAGAGATTCTTTCAGACGGTCTGTGATGATTGTGACGGACTGTGATGAATGCAATATTCTTTTGGGAGATATGGCTAGAGACAGAGATTCATTCAGACGGACTGTGGTGAATGCAACGTTCTGTGGGAGATCTGGCTGGAGACTGAGATTCTTTCTGATGGACTGTGGTGAATGCAACGTTTTGTGGGAGAAGAAATGAAAAAGAATATATAGAAACAAATAGTATAGTTAAAGCTTCACGTTACAAGTGGACATCACAAATCAGAACGACGTTTCGGAGAAAAGGCCTTCACAGAAACAAGCATACAACACACGTACAAATATGTATTTAAAATATAAAAAATCATAATTAAAAAATGGAACTAGAATGAGAAATGAAAAGTAAAGGAGAGTAAAATGTTAATAAAAAGTTCCCTGTAAGATCTGAGAAGAATCTTTCCTTTTAAAGAACGGAAGTGCACATATGGGTGCACAAAAGTTATGTGGGAGATCTGGCTAGAAACAGATTCTTTCAGACGGTCTGTGATGAATGCAACGTTCCGTGAGAGATCTGACTAGAGACAGCAATTTTATTTCCAGACGGGCTGTTATGAATACAACATTCTGTAAAGGACACACGACCTGATGATGATTAAACTTGTATATTTAATTACATTTAGAGTAACACAGTTACCGTATCGTTTATTTCAAATTTTGCACCCCTTCCCCTCATGTTAAAATATTAAATTCAAATATAAAATAGAACACAAATTGTCTAGACACCGTGTTCCGTTTATCAGATTTAGGAGCATTTTTATGTTTTGAACCATTGATTACTTTTGCCTGGTCGCTGGAAGTTGCCAGCCTGTGGCAACAAAAGATGCGGGACTCTGGCTGGACATATCTCAGATGTGACTTCTTTATTCCGCGGCGTGTCTTTAGTGTGCCTGTATCCAACTGTTTATTCTTCTTGGCCTAATATTGTTATGTTTTCTGGAGTTTGGCTAAAACTGACTTTAAAAAAAATCTATGCTTCTTTATGAAATATTTAATCCATGCTTCTTTATGAAATATCTAATCCATGTTTCTTTATGAAATATTTAATCCATGCTTCTTTATGAAATATCTAATCCATGTTTCTTTATGAAATATTTAATTCATGCTTCTTTATGAAATATTTAATCCATGCTTCTTTATGAAATATTTAATCCATGTTTCTTTATGAAATATCTAATCCATGTTTCTTTATGAAATATTTAATTCATGCTTCTTTATGAAATATTTAATCCATGCTTCTTTATGAAATATTTAATTCATGTTTCTTTATGAAATATTTAATTCATGCTTCTTTATGAAATATTTAATTCATGCTTCTTTATAAAATATTTAATCCATGCTTCTTTTCCATGCTGCCATACAGTGATACCAATGAAATATAGATAATCTATCTTTCGTGTATGTTGTTGCTATTATTCTATTTTTTTTCTCTCTAATATATTATTTTCTTTCAATTTGTTTTTGCATATTCAAATTGTGTGTGTGTTACTATTCACCACACATTTCTCTTGTTGCATTTGTGTATTTTATCATGTTTCTCTTATTTGGTTTCTTTTATTTTATTCATATTTCTCTCTTTTTTCGATCGGCTATTCTTGTTATTCTTTAATCTCATCTACTTCAGTTTGCGTCATGCTATCTTCATTTATTTCTTCAAGTTATCTTCATTTATTTCTTCATGTTATCTTCATTTATTTCTTCATGTTATCTTCATTTATTTCTTCATGTTATATTCATTTATTTCTTCAAGATACTTCATTTATTTCTTAATTTATTTATTTCTTCATGTTATCTTCAGTTATTTCTTCAAGCTATTTTCATTTATTTCTTCATGTTATATTCAATTATTTCTTCAAGCTATTTTCATTTATTTCTTCATGTTATCTTCAGTTATTTCTTCAAGCTATTTTCATTTATTTCTTCATGTTATCTTCAGTTATTTCTTCAAGCTATTTTCATTTATTTCTTCATGTTATATTCAATTATTTCTTCATGTTATCCTTCCTCCTTACATCTCCATTTTTGTTTATCCTTGTCAATTTCACATCTTATTCTCTTTATTTTTTATTCTGTTTACTTATTGGTTTCCACTTTTTTTCCTTACACATTTTTGGGTTGTTTTTTCACCTGTTACATTTTAATTTCTGGTCTCTTTTAAAAAAAAAAACAATTCCCCTCCTCCTTTGCTTCTGTTTTCTTATTTTCACTTAATAAAAAAAAATACAATTACACTTGCTTGACGTTGTTTCTTCCCCATCTGTTTTCTTCCAGTTTTATCTTTTTCTCCAGTTACAACCCACTTCTGTTTTCTTCCAGTTTTATCTTTTTCTCCAGTTACAACCCACTTCTGTTTTCTTCCAGTTTTATCTTTTTCTCCAGCCACAACCCACTTCTGTTTTCTTCCAGTTTTATCTTTTTCTCCAGTCACAACCCACTTCTGTTTTCTTCCAGTTTTATCTTTTTCTCCAGTCACAACCCACTTCTGTTTTCTTCCAGTTTTATCTTTTTCTCCAGTCACAACCCACTTCTGTTTTCTTCCAGTTTTATCTTTTTCTCCAGTCACAACCCACTTCTGTTTTCTTCCAGTTTTATCTTTTTCTCCAGTCACAACCCACTTCTGTTTTCTTCCAGTGTTATCTTTTTAACCAGTCACAATCCACTTCTGTTTTCTTCTAGTTTTATCTTTTTCTCCAGTCACAACCCACTTCTGTTTTCTTCCAGTTTTATCTTTTCTCCAGTTACAACCCACTTCTGTTTTCTTCCAGTTTTATCTTTTTTCTCCAGTTACAACCCACTTCTGTTTTCTTCCAGTTTTATCTTTTTCTCCAGTCACAACCCACTTCTGTTTTCTTCCAGTTTTATCGATTTCTCCAGTAACAACCCACATCAGTTTTCTTCCAGTTTTATCTTTTTCTCCAGTCACAATCCACTTCTGTTTTCTTCCAGTTTTATCTTTTTCTCCAGTCACAGTCCACTTCTGTTTTCTTCCAGTTTCTCTTTTTTTTTCACTTGCAATCCCCTTCTGTTTTCTTTCAGTTTCTTCTTTTCTTCCACAATTCACTTCTGCTTTTTTTCGTCTTCTTCGTTTTATTTTTTTTCTGTTACAATCTGTTTCTGTTTCTTCCAGTTTTCTTCTTTTCACTTACAATCTACTTATGTTTTCTTTCAGTTTTCCCTCATAATCCAGTTCTGTTTTCGTCCAGTATTCTTATTTTCACTTAAAATCCACTTCTTTTTTATTTATATATTTTCTCTTTGTGCTTACAACCAATGTTGACGGAATAGACCTGGAGATAGTTCAGAGCTACAACTACCTTGAACACACTGTAACTAGTGATGGAAAATGTTACAATTAAATAAACAAAAGAATAGGAATGGCAAAAAGTAATTTTAATGCCTTGAAAAATTACTAACACCACAACACCAGGGATAAACGTATCATCATCATCATCACTGAGTGCCTTCTCGGCAACGAAGGTTGGCTACCATGGATCGCCATTCTACTCTGTTTCTTGCTTTGATGGTGCAGGCTGTCATAGATTGACTTGTCAATCTTTTCATGTTACTCGTCCATGTTAGTCTTGGTCTGCCTCTGCCTCTTTTACCTTGTATTTTCCCTTCCAATATTAATTTTAGTAGAATGTTGTGTCTTTTAACATAAAACTTAAGAATAGCAAAATGTTATATCTTCTCAACATTTCTGTATGGTGCAGAAACATGGACATTAGACAAGAAAACAGAACAGAAAATACAATGAAGCCTTTGAAATCTGGATATAGAGAAGAATAGACAGAATAGGATAGAAAGAAAAGAAAACAAACGAAGTCTCAAAACAACTAAAAATGGAAAAAAATAACTACAATACACAATTCAAACAAGACAAATGAGATATTTGAGGCTTGTTAAAAGACACAGCAGCCTACTAAAGTAATCTTGGAAAGGGAAAGTACAAGTGCCTTGCCACGAGAAACCAAACGCTACAGCACACAGCCAATTCATCATCATCATCATCATGTACCCTGCCGGTTGGCGTAGGCGATCATGTCCCTTCACAATCTTCTATCTACAGTGCATCGTATCAGTTCTGTTGTTGACTGTTTTCCATGCCATGACACCAAGCTATCCAGTATTTCTCTCTTTGTCGTCCGCGATCTCTCTTTCCTTTTATTTTGCCAGTTTTAACCAAGTATTCCAACTTTCCTCTTCTCATGATGTGCCCAAAAAATGTTGATTGCTTCTTTGTGATGTTTTTTAAGAGCTCCCTTTTTGTGTTGGCCTCTTTGAGAACTTCCTCATTGGTCATTTTATCTGTCCAGGGAACTTTCAACATTCTTCTGAGAAATCCCATCTCTGTGGCCTCTAACCGTCTTTTCATTTGTTTGTCTACTGTCCATGATTCGCTTCCATAGGTCAGAATTGGTTCTATATAGCACTGATGAACTCTCTTTCTCATTTTTATTGACATAGATTTGTTGCATAAGATATTTTTCATTTTCTTAAATGCTATTTTGGCCTGAGCTATTCTGCTTTTTATTTCTGTGGTGCATCTTCCATCTGATGTAATTATTGTGCCCAAGTATTTGAAACGTTGTACTTGTTTTAGATTTGTACAGCCAATTCAGCTATATCTAAAAAAATAGCTATCATTGGCGATGCCTTTCACGCAGGTGTACTCATAACTATAGCATAGGGTTACGATCACAACGCGGGAATAAATTGTGCATCTGTATTTTCCTATTCAGACACGTATCTTCCGGATAGGTTAGGGCTGAATACTTGCGTTGCAGAGAAAAAAAATTATAGGACGAAACGAAATGAGCTGTGATCGTAAGACTATGCGATAGTCATGAGTACACCTGCGTGAGAGACATCGTCAGTGATATCTATTTTTTAGAGAGCTGAGTTGCCTGTGTGCTCTAACGTTTGGTCTCTCATGACGTGTCAAGGTGTACGGGTTCGATCCTGCTTCGGGCCATATATTGTTCTTTGTTTTATTTTTTCTGTTGTTGATTATTTGTGATTTTTTCCCCAGTGCTGTAAATATAACTCCGTTTCTGAAATGATTCGCTGATCTATCTCCTCGGAAGTTTCCCTCTATAATAATATTTATTTATTATTAGTTGTCCAGTCTATATCATGAATATAGAATATGAATATCATGAAAGCCCCGGTATCACTGCAAACGAATTAAAATCCATAATTGCTCAACCGCCCGTGCCAGCGGAACCATCCGAATCTCATCTCCCAAACAAAGAAAGGTAATTGTAGTCCCCATCATCGGCAGAAGATACTACGGCTCGTCCATCCCAGCGATGAGTGAGGGTCTATTATAAACATAATGTTCCTGTCGCGCGCACATTTTCTTTAAATATTTAAGATGTAATCAGATACCAGGCTGTAACTGTAATTAAAACACAACAAGTGTACTATGTAAATATGACATTCGGTTGCCCTAAAAGTGGAAAAAATATGAAGGAAGATGAGGTATTCACCCCTTATTACAGCGACTATCGACTCTGGGGATTTATAAGAAGAGTATATAATCAGTAGGGTATTCCTAAGGGAAATATTTGAACTTCTTACAAATTGCTGTCATCGTTTTACATAATTACATGAATAGTTGCTTGGAGACACGTTTGATGGGGTCTTCGGAAACTAGAAGACAACTGGCATGAGTTTGGAGGCAATTTAGAAGACATCCTGCAAGAGGGAAATGTAAATTATTACAATAAGAAATCAGTCTACAGGTGGGAAATATAAACTTCAACAATAAGAAATCAGTCTACAGGAGGGAAATATAAACTACAACAATAAGAAATCAGTCTACAGGTGGGAAATATAAACTACAACAATAAGAAATCAGTCTAAAGGTGGGAAATATAAACTACAACAATAAGAAATCAGTCTAAAGGTTGGAAATATAAACTTCAACAGTAAGAAATCAGTCTACAGGTGGGAAATATAAACGACAACAATAAGAAATCAGTCTACAGGAGGTAAACATAAACTACAACAATAAGAAATCAGTCTACAGGAGGGAAATATAAACTACAACAATAAGAAATCAGTCTACAGGTGGGAAATATAAACTACAACAATAAGAAATCGGTCTACAGGTGGGAAATATAAACTACAACAATAAGAAATCAGTCTACAGGAGGGAAATATAAACTACAACAATAAGAAATCGGTCTACAGGTGGGAAATATAAACTACAACAATAAGAAATCAGTCTACAGGTGGGAAATATAAACTACAACAATAAGAAATCGGTCTACAGGTGGGAAATATAAACTATAACAATAAGAAATCGGTCTACAGGTGGGAAATATAAACTATAACAATAAGAAATCAGTCTACAGGTGGGAAATATAAACTATAACAATAAGAAATCGGTCTACAGGTGGGAAATATAAACTATAACAATAAGAAATCGGTCTACAGGTGAGAAATATAAACTACAACAATAAGAAATCGGTCTACAGGTGGGAAATATAAATAACAAAAATCATACGAACAAGGTGTATTTGCGGTACCTGGCCTTGTCTCTTTTCTCTTGCGCCTTTTCTCTTCTGAATTTGATTTCAGCACTGCCTCAAAAGTTCCTGTGCCATTTTTTATTTTTGTTCTCCGTGTACTACGATCAGAAACCAGATTTTTCCCAGTTTCTTTCACTGATAGAGAATCCCCTGAAGCATTGTGAACATACTTATATCTCAGCACTGGTCTGACCTTTGGCCTCTTTCTGTCCTTAAGTTCGCCATACAATATTTGTTTGGGAATACGATTGTTTGCCGTTCTTACATATCCTATCCACCTTAGTCTACGATTCCTAAGTGTAGCCATGATCGATGGGAGTTTGGCTCATACCATTAAATGTTCATAATCTTTCGAAGGCAACGTACGTGAAAGCTGTTTAACCTTTTCTCCTGCCCTACATATGTAGTCCAAGTTTCTGATCCGTATAGAAGTGTACTAAGCACACAAAACTTTGGTAAATTTGAATCTTAGTCCTGAGTGTTAAATTGGTGTTGGCCCATGCTCTATCTTTAAGTTTACCAAATGTGGAAGCTGCCTTTCCGATTCGGGAATTTATTTATTCTTCAAGGGAGACATTGCTTGTGACCATAGAACCGAGATAGGTGAACTTTCTCACAGATTCATGGGGTATGTTATTTAATGATATAGCTGAGTGACTGGCTACACCATGTTGAAGCACTAAATCCTTCTGTATACCCATTAACAGGGAAAATAAATCACATGATCTAGCTAGATTGTCAATCATTGACTGCCGGACGGATTCATCATGAGCAACCAGCGCTGCATCATCAGAGAATAGAAGCTCATTGATTAGGGTCTCAGTTGTTATTAATTGTGATCTCAGACATGCAAGATTGAATAAGGAGCCGTCAGATCTTGTACGGATGTAGATGTCTCCAGAGACGGTTTCAAACGCATTGTGTAGAAGGGCAGCGAAAAATATGTCGCATTGAGTAGGGGCGAGTACACATCTTTGTTTGACTCTACAGCTCATCTCAAAGGGCTGGAAAAATGTATCGTCGAACTGGATGGTGACAGACATATTGTTGTGATAAATATAATTTATATATTATTGAAAAATATTAGTAATAACAATTAATAAGTCCGTTCACGAGAGGAAAATAACACATAAAATATCTTCAAATTTGGGTTTCCGTGACTTTCCTTCTCCATATATTCCTGGCCCTTCTCTGCTTCCACTTTCTCTGTGGATTCCATCATAGTGCCTGTCTTGCTATGCTGGCATCAGTATCGATTAGTGTGCGTCATATCCATTTCTATTTCTATTCATAATCTGGTGTTTGATTGGCCTTATTTTTTTCCTTTTCCATCTATTTTACTTTACTTAACTTAATCGACCATCTATTTCCTAGACTGTAAATACACCTTTTCATCAACAGGTAGTATATCCTTTGCAGAATGTTGCATTCACCACATGCCGTCTGAAAGAATCCGTCTCTAGCCAGATCTCCCACAGAACGTTGCATTCACCATAGGTCGCCTGAAAGAATCCCTGTCTCTAGCGTCTCTAGCCAGATCTCCCACAAAACGTTGCATTCAACACAGGCTGCCAGAAAGAATATCTGTCTGTACCCAGATCTTCCACAGAACGTTGCATTCACCACAGGCCTTCTGAAAGGTTCCATGTATCTAACCAGATCTCCCACAAAACCTTGCAACCTCTACAGGCCGCCTGAAAGAATCCGTCTGTAGCTAGATCTCCCACAAAACGTTGCATTCACCACAGCTCGTCTGAAGCAATCTATATTTCCAGCCGCTCTCACTTCTGTTGTTATGCTCAATATCTCTTTGATGTCTTGAAACCACCTTCTTCTTCGTCTGTCTCTGATGTGTCGCCGAGAAACCATGCCTTCCATTACTGTCTTTTCTTGCCCTCTAAAGAATGGTGTTTCAGTTTACTTTAAGTTCAAGTCTTTTAATAAGTCGTCATTGCTCATTGTTACAATCCAAGGTATCTTAATGATCTCTTGCTGCATTTCGTTTCAAATGGAGCAAATCAATCAATTTCAAATTTTCAAATCGATTTTTTTCCCTTCTGTTTGCGAGATTGTCCATCTTCTTCTTCTTTCTTTTCTCTTTCACTGATACCTAAAAGGTGTCGTGGTTTATATCATTTGTCGTTCTTGTGCTGCTCGAATTGTCTGAATTAGTGATTTTCCTTTGTTGTTATATGTCTCTGTCACTGCATCTATCCATCTTCTTCTGGGTCTTCCTCTTGGTCTTTTTCCATGCATTCTCGAGAAGAACGCCCTTGATGGTGATTGATAAGGATTCATTCTGACCAGGTGGCCAAACCATTTAAGTTGTTGTGAGATTGTCCATGACACGTCTTTATTTAAATAGCACAATATTAGTTCTAATTATGGATTATAATTCGTCTGCAGTGATACCGAGGCCTTCGACTAACCATAACTATAACATAATTGTCAAGTCTGCAACAGAATAAAGCATAAGACATGACCTGAATTTTCAAATAATTAATACTTTTTTAAACAGTCTCCTGTGTGTGTGTTTTTTTGTTTTTTTTTTGGGGGGGGGGGGTTAATTTCAATGACTAAAATGCATACATTAGTAGCCCAGACTGCAGTTACAGTAACAAATGTGGATTAGACACAGAAAACGGAAAAAAGAAACGTTCAGTGAAGTCGACGTGAAGGGAGCCGACTGAACATAGATGGGCGCCCTGGGTATTGGGTGTAGGAGTAGGATTAATGGATTTGGCCAAGAAGTTAGAAGTCAATGGAAGAACTATACTCACATCGTAGTTATTCACTGATGTGTTTACATCCATGGCGTACGGACTTCAATGTTTAAATATGTATTTCTTACCCTCGTTATTGAAATTTATTAGTCAGCCTTCTTCTTCTTCAACTTTTATTTTCCTTCTTTAATTTTTCGTACATTTCCGCTTCTTCATTCTTCTACTTCTCTTTTTCTTCTTCGCATTTTCCGCTGATTCTTTTACTTGTTCGTACACTTCCACTTTATTCTTCTTCTACTTCTTGTTTCATCTTCGCATTTCCTTCTGATTCGTCTTCTTTACATTCTTTCTCTTCTTAAACTACATCTCTTTGGTGTTGGTTTCTCGTGGCAAGACGCTATGCCAAGGAGTACGGGTTCGATCCTGCCTCGGACCATATATTGTTTTTTTTTCTGTTCTTGATTATTTGTGATTTTTTCCGATTACTGTAAACTTACATCCTCCTGAAATGATTCGCTGATCTATCGCCTCGGAAGTTTCCCTCTATAATATACAATCTTTTCTCTTTGCTTCCCTCTATCTCTTCGTCTCTCGATTTTTCCAGTTGTTACAATATATTCCAGCTGTTCCCTTCTCATTACATTACCATAAAATGATGATTGTTTCTTCCTAATATTGGAAATTAGTTCTCTTTTTGCATTGGCCACTTTCAGAATGTTTTCATTACTCTTCTTAGCTGTCCTGGTATTCTCAACATTCTTCTGTAGAACCACATTTCTACAGCCTCCAATGATTTTCTTGTGTGTTGTCTAATTGTCCATGATTCACATCCATATGTTAAGACTGGCCCTACATAACATTTAAGAACTCTTTTTTTTGTTTCTGTTGTCAGAAATGGATTGCTCAGTGTCTTCCTCATTTTTGGAAAGCTGCTTTTTCCTGAGCCATTCTGCATCTCACCTCTGTTGTAGATCTACCATCTGAGGTTAACAATGTTCCAAGATATTTAAATTCATTTACCTGTTTTAATATTGTTCCACTTGTCTTTATTGTGCACTGTGGTGATGTCTTTTTCTTTGTTGTTAGCATTACTTCTGTCTTTTTGCTATTAAGGCTGAGTCCCTTTCTTTGCTTTCTTTCACTATAATGTCTAACATTTCTTGTAACTCATTTTCACGCTTAGCGATTAAGATTGTATCATTAGCATACCTTATATTATTTATATTATTACCACCGATTGTTATTCCAGTCATGCCCCTTATGGATCTTAAAATAATCTCGCTATAAATATTAAACAAATATGGTGACAGCACACAACCTTGTCTAACATCCTGTTTTATTTGTTGAAACATTCCCAATTGGTTTCCAGTTTTTTTATGCCCGCCTGTTGTTGCCAGTACATGTTCTTTATTATTCTTAGATCTTTGCTGAGAATATGAAAAACGCTGGAGAATTCATATTTTTGTTTTGTGTCACTATGACAACTCTAATAAAATATATATTTTAAGAATCATCTGAATATGGTAGGCAAAGTGTACCCTTACCAATAATTTACTGCAAATACTATAGGCATGTATCTAAAATGCCACTTTCAAAGTAAAGCAACCAGCTGTGCTCATAATGTTTGCAGGAATATTCTTAGAACGTGCTAACTACCGACTTCAGCCTCCGATTTCTGACAGTGATTTATTGAACCGACATTTCTGAAAGAAAACAAAACACAATAGTTCTCACTTCTTATTCCCTTAACTTTCATTATTTTACAGCCTAGACGACAACCCAGTATGAGTCCCAGTAACTGTAATGTGATAAATCTCTTGTGTTAGGGGGTGATCATTTATTTTCCCATCTCTCCCCTTTGTTCCGAGGCACCGGCTCCTTTCTAAAGGCTTATTAAATA
This sequence comes from Megaustenia siamemsis, assembly GCA_032433765.1. Taxonomy (NCBI): domain Eukaryota; kingdom Metazoa; phylum Mollusca; class Gastropoda; order Stylommatophora; family Ariophantidae; genus Megaustenia; species Megaustenia siamemsis. The sequence goes on from JAVIAB010000117.1 coordinate 13,245,790, forward strand.
TCCTTTGTTGTTGGAATCTTTGCAAAATCTGGATATATACATTTTCACATCGTTGTTGAATTTTTTTTTTGTTTTGTTTTTGTTTTTGTTTTTGTTTTACTGTTGAAACGCACAGATATCACAGTTTGTTGTGACATACGACTCAACACAATTTACGCCAACTTCAAGGGCTGGTAACATAGGATGTCATCCTCTGGAGAGAGTCGAAGAAGAAGATTCATTAAGATTACAATAGTTTCGTGTTTTCCTTCGTTATTTGAGTTCCTCACAGATACAGGCAATTTCCATTATGTGAATTTCACACGGATATAGCATATAGCAAACGTCCATTATGTGAATTAAACACGGATATAGCAAATGTCCATTATGTGAATTTCACACGGATATAGCATATAGCAAATGTCCATTATATGAATTTCACACGGATATAGCATATAGTAAATGTCCATTATGTGAATTTCACACGGATAAAGCATATAGTAAATGTCCATTATGTGAATTTCACACGGATATAGTAAATGTCAATTATGCAAATTTCACATGGATATAGCATATAGCAAATGTCCATTATGTGAATTTCACACGGATATAGCATATAGTAAATGTCCATTATGTGAATTTCACACAGATATAGCATATAGCTAATGTCCATTATGCGAATTTCACACGGATATAGCATATAGTAAATGTCCATTATGTGAATTTCACATGGATAAAGCATATAGTAAATGTCCATTATGTGAATTTCACACGGATATAGTATATAGCAAATGTCCATTATGTGAATTTCACACGGGTATAGCATATAGTAAATGTCCATTATGTGAATTTCACACGGATATAGTAAATGACAATAATGCGAATTTCACATGGATATAGCATATAGCAAATTTCCTTTATGTGAATTTCACACGGATATAGCAAATAGAAAATGTCCATTATGTGAATTTCACACGGATATAGCATATAGTAAATGTCCATTATGTGAATTTCACACGGATATAGTATATAGTAAATGCCCATTATGTGAATTTCACACGGATATAGTATATAGAAAATGTCCATTATGTGAATTTCACACGGATATAGCATATAGTAAATGTCCATTATGTGAATTTCACACGGATAAAGCATATAGTAAATGTCCGTTATGTGAATTTCACATGGATATAGTAAATGTCAATTATGCGAATTTCACATGGATATAACATATAGTAAATGTCCATTATGTGAATTTCACACGGATAAAGCATATAGTAAATGTCCGTTATGTGAATTTCACATGGATATTGTAAATGTCAATTATGCGAATTTCACATGGATATAGCATATAGCAAACGTCCATCATGTGAATTTCACGCGGATATAGCATATAGAAAATGTCCATTATGTGAATTTCACACGGATATAGCATATAGTAAATGTCCATTATGTGAATTTCACACGGATATAGTATATAGTAAATGCCAATTATGTGAATTTCACACGGATATAGTATATAGCTAATGTCGATTATGTGAATTTCACACGGATATAGCATATAGTAAATGTCCATTATGTGAATTTCACACGGATATTGCATATAGTAAATGTCCATTATGTGAATTTCACACGGATATTGCATATAGTAAATGCCCGTTATGTGAATTTCACACGGATATAGCATATAGTAAATGTCCATTATGTGAATTTCACACGGATATTGCATATAGTAAATGTCCGTTATGTGAATTTCACACGGATATAGTATATAGCTAATGTCGATTATGTGAATTTCACACGGATATAGCATATAGTAAATGTCCATTATGTGAATTTCACACGGATATAGTATATAGTAAATGTCCATTATGTGAATTTCACACGGATATAGTATATAGCAAATGTCCATTATGTGAATTTCACACGGATATAGCATATAGTAAATGTCCATTATGTGAATTTCACACGGATATAGCATATAGTAAATGTCCATTATGTGAATTTCACACGGATAAAGCATACAACAAATGTCCAAGTGTGAGTACCTCACGGAGTGTGAGTTGCCGGCTGATAGAAAATGCCTAAAGTGTTAATTTCGCTATAATATAGAGAATGTCGATAATGTGAGATTCACACGGATATAGAAAATGTCCATTATGTGAATACCGCTGTAATATAGAGAATGTCGATTATGTGAGGCTTACACGGATATTAAAAAAATGTCAATTGTGAGAAATTCGCACGGAAATATAAGATATGAAATATTAGCGTTCTATACAGATAATTGTATCTAACGGTCTAATAACGGTCGACCCAGCCGTTGACAGAAATGGGTACCAAGGTATTAACCTGGGAAGGTGAGGAATGTCGCCTCGCATCTGAGTTTCGATGCTTGAGGCGACACTATACAGAAATCTCCGAACATTTCTAGATAGGCGGCCGAGCACATATAGGTGTAAACTCGCGTGCTAAGACGCCGGTTCAAGTCTCGTACTTTACCATTACAGATAATTGTTTAAAAAAAAAAATGTCCATTGTATAAGTTTCGGTCGGATATAGACACTGTTCTTTATAAGATTAGATGTCCATATTTCCGTTCTTGTCATAGTAAGTATCCCCCTTTCTAAACTCATGCTTTTGTATTTAGAATCATCATTCTTCTTCTTCTAACTTTTTAGCTCCCTGTGGAGCATAGGTCTTCAACAAACACTTTCCACGTCGTTATGTTTTTTTTGCCATTCTTTTAAGATCATTCCATGTCTTCCCCATCATCTTCATCTATACTTCTATCTTTCTTCTCCAAGAATTCCTTGGTCTTACTCTTTGTCTTTTCCCCTGGGGATTCCAGAAAAGGGCCTGTTGTGTAATACTCTCAGTTGGCTTCCGTAGTGTGTGTCCTATCCAGCTCCATAGTCTTCACTGTGTCTCTTTATCCACTGGTATTTGACTGGTACATTTCCATAATTCTATGTTAGTGATTTTGTCCTGCCATTTCCATCCTTTTATTCTGCGCAAGCATCCATTAATGAAAATCTGTATCTTCATGATTGTCAATTTTGTTGTTCTCCATGTTTCACAACCATATAATAGGCTTAACATTTGAGTTGAGAATTGTTATTTTTGTATTTAACCTAATTTATTTGGATTTCCATATGTTTCCCAGTGCAATGAAAGCTCCTCTTGCTTATGATATCCTTATTTTGGTATTATTTTCTGTTCCTCCCTTTTTATCTATATTACTGCCCAGATATATGTAAGATTGTACGTCTAGTAGAGGTATTTCTCCTAGTTTTCTTTTGTTATTGCCAACTCATCATTACTGGAAACGAAAAAAAGTTATTTAATGCCGTGATGTGTGGAGCCTAACCATGTAGGAACAGCTCACGAAATTCGTGTTACCGAATTATTCGGTAGTCTCAAAGTCATCTATCAACTAAAGCTGTGTCAGTAGCAGACAGTCGACGTATCGAATCCGGCAACGGGCAAATAGTCCCATAATATTAAGTTATTTATTTTAACGCATTTAAAAAGTATCGATGCGCACCTTTTTATGATTTAAATCAGACGTAATGAAATTGCAGATATTCACCATAAAAATAAATAAACAAATAGAAATGACTCTATAGCGAAGCAAAGTTGGTAACAATAATTTTAAAAATAAGTAAGTAAAGTAATATAATAGGACAAGAGACAAGAAGGTCACTGGAGGCTGTAGAAATGTGGTTTTACAGAAGAATGTTGAGAATACCATGGGCAGCTAAGAATAGCAATGAAAATATTATGAAAGAGGCCAATGCAAAAAGAGAGCTAATTTCCAAAATTAGGAAGAAACAAGCATTGTGTTTTGGCTATGTAATGATAAAAGAACAGCTAGAATATATAACAGCTTGGGAAATTGATGGACGAAGAGATAGTGGGAAGCAGAGAGAAAAGATACAAGACAGGCTAAGAGAATGGCTTGGCAGAAGGTCTACAACAGAAATGATAAGTAACTGTCGAGATCGAAAGTTGTGGTGAGACATGATCACCTACTTCGACATGCCCGGTACTTGATGATGTTGAAGTAAGTAAAAGTTCCGTCCCCTGCCTTGTTTGATGTATGAGGAATATGGTGTTAGTGACCATATTTTTCTATGACTACGGAACATTTTTTTTTGTTATATGGTCGGTATCACGCCAGGCCGCCTTTACTTTCCAGAATAATATCTTGTACTAATTATTAGATGCTGGGTGAACCCCCAGAGCCTTGCGTGGTCGAACCCGTACTCTTGGGGTCAGGGAAGAAGCACACTAACCACTCAGCCACCGAGGCTGCTTAAAAATAAGTGCAGAGTGAAAAAGAAAAATTGCAAAAGGGACAACAATTGAAGCACATGATGATCGTTGGACTATTGTGAAGAAGTCATCATCATTGAGTGCCGTCTCCGCAATGAAGGTTGGCTACCATGGAGCTCCATTCCACTCTGTCTCTTGCTTTGATAGTGCAGATTGTCATAGGTTGACTTGTCCAGCTTTTGATGTTACTCGTCCATGTTAGTCTTGGTCTGCCTCTGCCTCTTTTACCTTGTAGTTTCCCTTCCAATATTACTTTTATTAGGCTGTTGTATCTTTTAACATGCCCTAAAAATTTCATTTGTCTTTTTTGAATTGTAGTTCTCTTTTTATTTTTAGTTGTTTTAAAACTTCATCGTTTGTTTTCTTTTCGTTTCATCCAATTCTACCTATTCTTCTATAAATCCACATTTCAAAGGCTTCAATTTTCTATTCTGTTTTTTGTCTAATGTCCTTGTTTCTGCACCTCTATAGGAATATTGAGAAGATGTAACATTTTGCTGTTCTTAGTTTCAGCCCAGCTGATATTTGTTTTGTTGTTAGTATATTTTTCATGGCATCAAAATTACTTTTTCCCATACCTATTCTTTTGTTTATTTCAGTTGTACATTTTCCATCACTGGTTATAGTATGTCCCAGATAGTTGTAGCTCTGACCTGTCTCCAGATGTATTCCTTCAACTTTGATATTTATTTATAGGTCTTGACAATTGTCTTTGTTTATGATCATAGTCTTAGTGAAGAAGTCCAAAATGAAATTTCTCGGAAACGTATTTTGATAGTCTCACAAAGCAAATATTGTTCTGCAAGTAGAGGAGCGAGAAGGAGATGTACATAGAGGAAGAAGTTGGATAATGACATCAAAGAATGGGCAGGCCTCGACTTCGCAGTCCCTAAAAATATTGAAGATATTGAGAAATGGAGAGTGTTGACGAAGTTTGTCGGGGTTACCCCAACGACCACCTGGTGTTATGGAGTGAACTTTGAAGACGAAGAATTGGAGTAAGAAGAAGGAGAAGGAGAAGGAAAAGAAATAAAAAAGAAGAGGAACAAGAAGAAAAGGGAAAAAAGAGGAGGAACAAGAAGAAAAGGGAAAAAAAGAGGAGGAACAAGAAGAAAAGGGAAAAAGAGGAGGAGGAACAAGAAGAAAAGGGAAAAAAGAGGAGGAACAAGAAGAAAAGGGAAAAAAAGAGGAGGAACAAGAAGAAAAGGGAAAAAAAGAGGAGGAACAAGAAGAAAAGGGAAAAAAGAGGAGGAACAAGAAGAAAAGGGAAAAAAAGAGGAGGAACAAGAAGAAAAGGGAAAAAAAGAGGAGGAACAAGAAGAAAAGGGAAAAAAAAGAGGAGGAACAAGAAGAAAAGAGGAGGAAGAAGAAGAAAAGGGAAAAGAAGAGGAGGAACAAGAAGAAAAGGGAAAAATGAGGAGGAACAAGAAGAAAAGGAAACCAAATAGAAGAGGAACAAGAAGAAAAGGGGGAAAAAAGAAAAGAAATTAGAAGAAAAAGGAAAAAAGAAGAGGAAGAAAAAAGAAGAGGAAGAAGAAGAAAAAGAAAAAAAAAGAAGAGGAACAAGAAGAAAAAGGAAAAAAAAAGATGAAGATAAAGAAGGAAAAAAAAAGAAGAAGAAATAAAACTGAAAAAAAAAAAAATCAATGCCAGTCCGGCAATAAAACTAGGTCAGAATGAACTTCTCTACACCTCCCCCTACCATTTGCAATCGCCATTAGCCATCGGCACGCAAGGTCTCCAACAAATGATTGAATATTCACTGAAGTCAGGCATGTCTGTGTACTCACCATATTAAACCTGTGACCAGCAACCCCCCCATGGCAGCAGTCAACAACACGCAAACAAGCCTCTAGCAGCAAATTAGAGTAATGCGCTGGGTGACAGTGAAAATAAACAGCCCAGGTGACGATAACACAGCAGGAAACCAGTGGGACCCCTAGGATATAGTTCAGAACACAGGTGTGAATCTTCGGTCCTGTTTATAATGGGAGCTTCTCTTCGAGATCGTCTCAGTTAAGTCAATGTTTGTTTCTCAATAATAATAATTAATAAAAAAATAATAATAATAACAATAATAAATACAATAATAATTGTAATAATAAATTATTATTTTTAATAAAGGGTAATAATAATAATTGGTAAAAGAATAACAATATTCATAGTAATAATAATAATATAATAATGACAAAAATAACAACGATAATAATAATAATAATAATAATAATAATAATAATAATAATAATAATCATCATCATCAAGTACCGGGCCTACTGGCGTAAGTGATCATGTCTCTCCACAACTTTCGATCTCGACAGTTCTTTATCATTTCTGTTGTTAACCTTCTGCCAAGCCATTCTCTTAAGCTGTCTGGTATCTTTTCTCTTTGCTTCCCTCTATCTCTTCGTCCCTCAATTTTCCCAGTTGTTACAATATATTCCAGCTGTTCTCTTCTCATTACATGGCCAAAAAATGATGATTGTTTCTTCCTAATATTGGAAATTAGCTCTCTTTTTGCTTTGACCTCTCTCAGAACATTTTCATTACTATTCCTAGCAATAATAATAATATTATAATAATGACAAAAATAACAATGATGATAATAATAATTATAATTATAATAATTATTATATTAACAATAATTATATAACAATAAATGGGAGCCGCGATAGCTCAGTGGTTAGTGAACTGGACTACAAAGGACAAGAGGTAGGGTTCGATCCCAACCGACGGCTTCCGGGTTCACCCAGCCTTTAATGGGTACAAGATTTTTTTTCTTTTTACTTTCCCAGAAAAAAATCCGGTACCCATTAAACCCGGAGCTGTCGGTTGGGTTCGAACCCTACCTCTTGTCCTTTGTAGTCCAGTTCACTAACCACTGAGCTATCGCAGCTCCCATTAATAATAGTAGCTATAATAATTATTATAGTACCAATGATAATAATAATAATAATAGTAATAGTAATAAATCTGGCATAGTGGTAAATAGCCGTCTGATACGAACACGATACAAAACAAAACATGGAAGACTTTCAATTATTCAATGTTATGCGCCTACTAACGAAGCTGATGATGAAGTTAAGGATGATTTTTATAACCAACTGCAACAACTTATAAACAAAATACCAAAACACGATCTTTTAATTGTAATGGGAGACTTCAACGCCAAAGTAGGACAAGATAACGCAGGACTGGAACATGTGATGGGGAGAGAAGGCTGTAATACAACAAGTCAGAATGGAGAAAGATTAATAGAATTATGTTTAATAGAAAATTTAGTTATAGGTGGGACATTATTTCCACACAAAAATATCCACAAAACAACATGGATATCTCCTGATGATAGAACATCAAATCAAATTGACCACCATTGTATTAAACAACAATTCAGATCATCATTATTAGATGTAAGAGCATACAGAGGTGCTGATGTTAATAGTGACCACAACCTGTGCATTGGGAAAATAAGATTAAAATTTAGAAACCAACAGAAGAGGTCAATTACACATAAAATTGATAGTCATAAACTGAAAGATGAAGCCATAAAGGAAAAGTTTAACATAGAGCTAAGTAATTGTTATCCAGCACTTGGTGAAATAGACTTAGATATCAATGAAATGTGGGACTCACAGAGCAAAATACTAATGACAGCAGCAGAAGCAAGTGCTGGACTGAAGAAAATGGAAAAACGAGCTTGGATCTCAGACACCACATGGAAATACATCAAAGAAAGAAGAGAAGCGAAGAGAGCCATGACTAATGTAAAGACAGATCTTGGAAAGGTTCTGGCAAAAGCAACATACAAAGAATTAGACAACAAAGTGAAAAGTTCGGCAAGAAGAGATACAAGAGCTTATATAGACAACTTGGCAGAGAAAGCAGAGACAGCTGCAATTACAGGAGACAGCAGAACTCTTTATACTGTACAAAAGATGCTGACAAACACCTATACATCCAGTGGAACACCAATTCTAGACAAATCTGGATTAATGCTAACAACAAGCGCAGACATAAAAGCCCGTTGGGCAGAACACTTCAAAGAAATTCTTAACCGTCCACTACCTCACAGTTTAATAGATTTTGAAGCTGAAACACCAGCAGCAGAATTAGATGTAAATTTAGATGACTTCACCTTGAGTGAAATAGAAACCACCTTAAAGCTAATGACCAATAACAAGGCTGCTGGAGAGGATAAGTTAACAGCTGAGATCCTCAAGGCAATTGATAGCCATAATTTAATACATCTCCAAAAAATGTTCAACATCATTTGGAAAACAGAGAAGACGCCTCATAAATGGAAAAAAGGAATCATTGTTAAGATCCCAAAAAGGGCAATCTTAGAGATTGTAACAACTGGAGAGGCGTGACACTTTTGTCAGTTGCCTCAAAGTTATTCTGTAAAATCATCCTAAATAGAATAAAGGATTCAATAGATACAGTAATGCGTGAAGAACAGGCTGGGTTTAGAAAAGGGAGAAGCTGTCTTGACCACATTTTCACTCTACGACTTATATTGGAGGAACACATTGAAAAGCAAAAACCTTTTGTACTTAACTTCATCGACTTCAAAAAAGCATTTGATAGTATTCATAGAGATTCTTTGTGGAAAATTCTGAAGCAATATGGCTTACCATCAAAAATCATAAATATTATCAAAGACATGTATGATGGTTACACATGTGCAGTTCGAACAGAGGAAGGACTGAGCGAATGTTTCCCAATAGAAACTGGGGTTAAACAAGGATGTATTTTATCGCCCTTGTTATTTGGAATTGTTATGGACTTCATAATGAAGAAATGCTGCACTGGTAATAAAGGCATCGAATGGATACAAGGAGACCATTTGGAGGACCTCGACTTTGCTGATGACATAGTTCTCATCAGCAGTCAGATAAAAACGATGCAGGAAAACACAAATGAACTATCATCAATAGCCAGCAAAATTGGGCTTGAGGTCAATCATGAAAAGACTAAAGTCATGAAAAGTTTAATTCCAACAAGTGACAAAATATACATGGAAAACAAACCAGTAGAAGAGATCGATCACTTTATCTATCTTGGAAGTCACATTGATCGAGAAGGGGATACGAGCAAAGAAATTAGAATCAGACTGGCTAAAGCAGCAATGTCTTTCAGAAGCCTTGAAAAGTTGTGGAAATCAAAACTCATTAGCACAAACACAAAACTTAGGCTATTCAAATCAAATGTACTATCAACCCTTACGTATGCGTATGAAAGCTGGAAAACAACAAGAGATATAGAAACAAAGTTGAACGCATTCGAAAATAAATGTCTAAGGAAAATACTTGGTATAGAATGGAACGAATTCAAAACAAACGAGGAAATTAGAGAAATCGCCAATCAACCACTAATATCTTCAGTAATAAAGAAAAGACGATGGTCATACGTTGGACATGTGATGAGAAGAGATAATAATCGAATAGCAAAGCAAGCCCTCATATGGGAAACAACAGGTAAAAGAAAAAGAGGAAGACCCAGGGAGACACTGAGAAGAACATTGATGAGAGAGGCAAGAGCAGCAGGAATCGGCTCAATCAATGAGATAGAATTGCTTGCACAGAACAGAGACAGATGGCGAGATTTGATAAAATATCTTTAAAAGAAAACTGCTAGAACAAAAATTCATATAGGAGAAGGTGTATCTTGGTCTACGCCCTATGGGCCGGTTACGGCTCGAAAGGTCAATAGATAGATAGATAGAATAGTAATAACCCGTGTGTTACCGGGGCCTCATTATGAGGGAAGTAAAGAATAGTGACACTGTGACCTTCCAGGCATGTGGTAAGAGGCGACTAAGGAGGTTGATCGATGGCTTGACAAGCTGCCATTGTAAAAAGTATTGTTATGGAAACAGAGCCATATATTTTAGAGCAGTGATCTCTGCAATATGTGCCATTTTGGCACGCAAGGTTTCTGTTTTTGAGATTGTGGTTTTGTCCTATGTGCCGTCTTCGGCTCGAAAGGACAAGAGATAGATAGATAGATAGATGGATGGATGGATGGATGGATGGATGGATGGATGGGTGGATGGATGGATGGATGGATGGATGATGGATGGATGGATGGATGGATGGATGGATGGTGGGTGGGTGGGTAGATAGAATAATACATTTAATATTAATAATACAATAATAAGGTAATAATAGTTTGTTGGTGCCTATACGCCACAGCAGTTTGTCACTGATACCTTAATTGATCTGCTCATTTGTGTCTTTCCATGAAGACAAAATACAGATGTTTCTTCTACAATGTATTCAAATTGATTAGAGGAAACAAGACCTTATAGCGTGAAAACTTGTGCAGCACAAATCGAGTATTGCACTCAGAAAACTCTCAGAATTGGCAATCTTTGCACTTTAGTAACGATCATTCTTCAGCTTTCTCTTGTCACTGATACCGAAAAGGTGTCGTGGGTTATATCATTTGTCGTTTGAGCTGCTCGAACTGTCTGAATTTGTGATTTTCCTTTGTTGTTACATGTCTCTGTCACTATCTGGGTCTCTCTGGAACGGATTTTTTCCTGGGAAAGTAAAGCGGCACGGGCGTAATACCGATCACATTACCCAAAATCATGTGCTGAAGGTCTGTAAAATTTATTATCTCCATATTCCCTTTACGCCACTTGGCGTGACGTGGGCTCTTTACTTTTTTTTTTACTAATCTTTACTATAATGGTTATTATTTGTATAATAGAATAAGCACAGCTTGCTACTGTTTTTATTACATTTTAACGTTTTATTTATTATTTGGCAAATATTAATTTTAAATTTGGTTTGAGAACCTCGTGCTCACCGGCAGCCATGTTTTGCTGGCTCCACAGCTAACAGTTATCTTTTAATATTCAACGGTCTGGTTTATAATCATCGTTAATGACCTATTTATCATCCAGATGCTCAGGTTTTGTTAGATGAGATGTTGCAGTCTATTTGCTTATAAATTAATTACATTGTTTAGCGTTAACCGTGTCTGCTAATCATCTTTATGACTGCTCACAAAATGCTCAAAAGTCTTTCTTTCCTTCCTTTTGCGCCTTCCGGGGAGGAATGGAAGATATGGTTCGCGGTTTCTTGCTCTTCAATTTACATCTTCTGCTGTTATATCTCTGAGTGTTTTTAGTAGTCCATTTTTCCGCCTTTTTATTGGTCGGCTTCGTGGTATTGTGTTCTCTTAACGTTTGTTGATAACTCGTTGTATTAGATTCCGTTCTTTATGTCTTATCACATTCCCGAAACAGTTGATCTGTTGTCGATGTATGTATTCAATAGCCGGTTCCGTTTCTAGTCTATTTCGTGACTCTTCGTTTCTGATTTTATCTCTCAGGCTGTTTCCTGTCATGCGTCTGACACTTCATTTCTGTGGTGGCTATTTTTCTATTAGTTCTTTAGTCTAAGGTCCATGTCTGGCACTGGTAGCACAACGTTGAGTAAGGTAGTTTATAAATAGCTCGTGTCGCTTTTAACGTTACTTCCTTGTTAAACGTTTCTTTGGGGTGAAATCTGTTCAATAACTTGACAAAGCATTGTTTCATCTTGAGTCCATTTCTGTTGCTTGCATATGTTGTTAGTTATATGCCAGAGTAAAGAAGTAAAGAACCCCCGTCACGCCAAGTGGCGTATACGGAATATGGTGTTAGTGACCATATATTTTACAGACTTTCGGCACATGATTTTTGGGGTAATGTGGTCTGTGTTACGCCCGTGCCGCTTTACTTCCCCCCCCCCCCCAAAAAAAAAAAAATAAAATAAAATAAAATAATCCGGTACCCATTAAAGGCTGGGTGAACCCAGAAGCCGTCGGTTGGGATCGAACCCTACCTCTTGTTCTTTCTAGCCCAGTTCACTAACCACTGAGCTATCGCTGCTCCCATATGCCAGAGTGCTGCCCAAGTATTTGAATTCCTTGACATGTTTTAGGAATATTGCCATCTATCAATGGAATTATTATACAATTCTTTTTTTCCTCTAAAAAAATTCAGTCTTTAGCAATTTGAATGTTCACTAAATAAAAGGGTTCCCTTCACTTCTTAAGGCGTATGTGGTAATATGGTGTTAGCGCCCATAATTCAGGATAATCAACAACATATTTTAAGAGTGGTGTGGTTGGTATCGTACGAGGTCGCCCTACTTTCATTAGAAAAAGATATCAGGTACTTATTTTTAAGGGTTGGGCGAACTCCATGTGGTCGTGTGTGAGGAGAACAAATTGTCATATATTGGGTTGGATCTGAAACTTTCTTGTCTGTAGCGAGCGCACAAACCACTCAGCCACCGTGGTTTGTTGATGTGTTATTGAGGGAGGGGAGGATGAAGAGGAGTGAGAAAGGAATATACAGTGAGAGGATGAGAGTGAGGAAAAGGAGAGAGAGAGGAGTTGAAGAGGGAGGGAGAGAGTGAAGAAAAGGAGAGAGAGGAGTTGAAGAGGGAGGGAGAGAGTGAAGAAAAGGAGAGAGAGGAGTTGAAGAGGGAGGGAGAGAGTGAAGAAAAGGAGAGAGAGGAGTTGAAGAGGGAGGGAGAGAGTGAAGAAAAGGAGAGAGAGGAGTTGAAGAGGGAGGGAGAGAGTGAAGAAAAGGAGAGAGAGGAGTTGAAGAGGGAGGGAGAGAGTGAAGAAAAGGAGAGAGAGGAGTTGAAGAGGGAGGGAGAGAGTGAAGAAAAGGAGAGAGAGGAGTTGAAGAGGGAGGGAGAGAGTGAAGAAAAGGAGAGAGAGAGAGGAGTTGAAGAGGGAGGGAGAGAGTGAAGAAAAGGAGAGAGAGGAGTTGAAGAGGGAGGGAGATATTGAAGAAAAGGAGAGAGAGAGGAGTTGAAGAGGGAGGGAGAGAGTGAAGAAAAGGAGAGAGAGGAGTTGAAGAGGGAGGGAGAGAGTGAAGAAAAGGAGAGAGAGGAGTTGAAAAGGGAGGGAGAGAGTGAAGAAAAGGAGAGAGAGGAGTTGAAGAGGGAGGGAGAGAGTGAAGAAAAGGAGAGAGAGGAGTTGAAGAGGGAGGGAGAGAGTGAAGAAAAGGAGAGAGAGGAGTTGAAGAGGGAGGGAGAGGGTGAAGAAAAGGAGAGAGAGAGAGAGGAGTTGAAGAGGGAGGGAGAGAGTGAAGAAAAGGAGAGAGAGGAGTTGAAGAGGGAGGGAGAGAGTGAAGAAAAGGAGAGAGAGAGAGGAGTTGAAGAGGGAGGGAGAGAGTGAAGAAAAGGAGAGAGAGGAGTTGAAGAGGGAGGGAGATATTGAAGAAAATGAGAGAGAGAGAGGAGTTGAAGAGGGAGGGAGAGAGTGAAGAAAAGGAGAGAGAGGAGTTGAAGAGGGAGGGAGAGAGTGAAGAAAAGGAGAGAGAGGAGTTGAAGAGGGAGGGAGATATTGAAGAAAAGGAGAGAGAGAGAGGAGTTGAAGAGGGAGGGAGAGAGTGAAGAAAAGGAGAGAGAGGAGTTGAAGAGGGAGGGAGAGAGTGAAGAAAAGGAGAGAGAGGAGTTGAAGAGGGAGGAGAGGGTGAAGAAAAGGAGAGAGAGGAGTTGAAGAGGGAGGGAGAGGGTGAAGAAAAGGAGAGAGAGGAGTTGAAGAGGGAGAGAGATATTGAAGAAAAGGAGAGAGAGAGAGAGGAGTTGAAGAGGGAGGGAGAGAGTGAAGAAAAGGAGAGAGAGGAGTTGAAGAGGAGGGAGAGAGTGAAGAAAAGGAGAGAGAGGAGTTGAAGAGGGAGGGAGAGAGTGAAGAAAAGGAGAGAGAGGAGTTGAAGAGGGAGGGAGAGAGTGAAGAAAAGGAGAGAGAGAGAGGAGTTGAAGAGGGAGGGAGGAGAGAGAGAGAAAAGGAGAGAGAGGAGTTGAAGAGGGAGAGAGAGATTGAAGAAAAGGAGAGAGAGGGAGTTGAAGAGGGAGGGAGAGAGTGAATAAAAGGAGAGGGAGGAGTTAAAGAGGAAGGGAGAGGAAGACAAAAGAGGGAGATGTAGTGACACGGGAATAGAAGAAAAGAGAGGAATACAGGGAGGGTATGAGGGAGAGAGTGAGGGAAATAACGCGAGAGGATGTGACGGGGGAGATAGAGAGAGAGGTGATATACAGAGAGAAAGAAAGAGGGAGTATAAGAGACAGGGAGATTGAGAGACAAGGAAAAATAGTGGAAGAAAGAGAGGGGAGATGCAGGGAGGAAGTGAGGAAGAAGAAAAGGAAGAATTATAAAGAGGGTGGAAAGAAGAGGATGAGACAAAACTAGATAAAGGAAAGGAACCGTGCTGTTTAGTGTCTTAACATGGAAGAAAACCAACAGAATGGAATTTATACTGCCTTGGTACATGATGTTGATGATGGCGAATAGTTTAGCATCATACTCTTTGTTGCGAAATTTTTTAATTTAACTATTCTAGTTTTGCTTTTTTTCAAAGTTGGCAATTTTATGAAATATGTTGTAACTTGTTAGGGTCGGTACTACTTTTCCCTGAAACTCTCAACTGAAATATGTTGTAACTTGTTAGGGTCGGCACTACTTTTCCCTGAAACTCTCAACTGAAATATGTTGTAACTTGTTAGGGTCGGCACTACTTTTCCTTGAAACTCTCAACTGAAATATGTTGTAACTTGTAAGGGTCGGCACTACTTTTCCTTGAAACTTTCAACTGAAATATGTTGTAACTTGTTAGGGTCGGCACTATTTTTCCTTGAAACTCAACTGAAATATGTTGTAACTTGTAAGGGTCGGCACTACTTTTCCCTGAAACTCTCAACTGAAATATGTTGTAACTTGTTAGGGTCGGCACTACTTTTCCCTGAAACTCTCAACTGAAATATGTTGTAACTTGTTAGGGTCGGCACTACTTTTCCCTGAAACTCTCAACTGAAATATGTTGTAACTTGTTAGGGTCGGCACTACTTTTCCCTGAAACTCTCAACTGAAATATGTTGTAACTTGTTAGGGTCGGCACTACTTTTCCCTGAAACTCTCAACTGAAATATGTTGTAACAGACTAGCACACTCCTGTTTGAAAGTCTTTGCTCAGAAAGAATACTTATGTAGAATGTTTATATATATATATATATATATATATATATATATATAAAGCCAAGACGTCGGTCAGCGATTAAGGAAAGGGAAAAAGCGATCAGCAACTCATAGCTGACTGTTTGGTTCATGATCTCAACAAAACTCGTACTCAACCCTAACGTGAAAACAAACTTAAGAGAATGGTACTCGGGCAGATGGTGCTCGTAAACCTGGGAGGGCCGACCATCTAAGGGCAGAATCCCCCTACAGAAAAGATCATCTGCTGCCTCGCAGGAAGATTGGGGACAATCAAAGACTAAGGAATGCAAACCCGAATAAAATGCTGGCTGAAATCGGATGCACTAGGCCACTGGCGCAGAACACAGTGCAACGTTTTAACGGGTGTTCAATTGTAATGTTCTGCCTGTGGGGGCGATCAACACACTTAACCTGACAGCTGACTTCATGTGAGAGTCTGGAGTCCTGATCGCAGAGAGAGAGAGAGAGAGAGAGAGAGAGAGAGAGAGAGAGAGAGAGAGAGAGAGAGAGAGAGAGACTGGTACAATTAGCAGGCATCAACGTGAAGTCAACCTTGCATTAACAAATATAATATACTGATCACGAATGTGTTAGGTCGAAAGACACATTTTCAACATTCTGCCGGTGGCGAGGTGTAGTAATTATCGCGTGAATTTTGCAGAATATTAATTTTACAGCAAAAAAAAAACAAAAGTAAATACACATTTTCTCTATAGAGTTGTCAAAAAATCAACATTTGAAGCAGCACTTGACTAGACAGGGTTGTCCATAGACACAGTTTGAAAAGCTTAGAATAATAAATAGCAAAAACATAATCAACTAGAGCAGCGCTTCTCAAACAGTGGTCCACGACCCCGTCCGTGGTGTCAGCACAGGGGGTACTGGCAGGCTTGAAGAACAATACGATATTTAGTAGCTCAATGGAAAGAGAGATTGAATGAATGAAGCACAAAGTAGAATAAATCGTTTAAAGAACGAATTTTAACGCGAAGTCTACTCATGAGGGTCCGTGACTACAAAATGTATTTAATGGGGGTCCGCAGTAAAGGAAAGTTTGAGAAGCGCTGAACTAGAGAAAATAAATGCGATAAAATCATTGTCTGCCAGTCCTTTGTGAGTATTGAAGGGTTCTCGTCTTGTGTTAGAGGGGCTTATCTATCTTTCTCTTTACGATGATCGACTGAAGATTTGTGGTCATTAATTTGGACTTAAGTTTCAAGCATCATGAAGACTCAACTCGTCATATACTTGGACACAATAATAACATGAGATGGAAGATGCACCATATAAATAAAATGTAGAATAGCTTAGGCCAAAATAGCATTTCAGAAAATTAAAAACGTTTTCTGCAACAAATCTATGTCAATAGAAGTGAGAGAGTTCATCGGTGTTATATGGAGCCAGTTATGACCTATGGAAGCGAATCATGGACAGTAAAAAAAACAAATGGAAAGACAATTAGAGGCCACAGAGATGGGATTTCTCATAAAAATGTTGAAGTTTTGAAATGTGACATCTAAAAAGACCAAGGAGGAAATTCTTAAAGAGGTCAACATAAAAATGGAGCTCCTAAGAAACATCAGAAAGAAACAATCATCATTTTTCGGACATATCATGAGAAGAGGAAGGTTGGAAAACATTGGTTACAACTGGCAAAATACTGAGAAAGAAAGATTGCGGACGACAAAATAGAGAAAACACTAAATAGCGTGGTGTCATGGCATGGAAAACAGTCAACAACATAAATGATACGATGCATGATAGATAGTCAATTGTGGAAGAAATGAACGCCTACGTTAACCTATGGCACACGATGATGATGACCATGAAGACATGTTCGAATAGGACGGAAGATTTGAGAGAGAAATTGAAATAAAAGATTCTGAAGACATTCGATGTAATATGTCGCTGTGACTCAAACAATTCATATTTCAAGGAACTAATGCTTTCCCGATACACCTGGAGGTGTTTAATGGAAATAAGGCGCTAGTGCTGATTTTTTAAAAAAAAAAGATAATTTCGCTAGTATAGAGCTATTCTATTCATGGAATCAGTTTCATAGCAGTCAGGACAACCCCATATCCGCTCCATATCTCTTTCCGGCATTTCTCGAAACGTCCGGAGAAAACTGTTCCCGTAAGGTGTTGCTTATAAATACTTTTACCACTAAGCTCTTTGGACTGACCAGACCCTCTTCCATCTTTAGACTTCACAGTCTCTCAATGTATACATCATTGTCCCACCT
The DNA here is from genome assembly GCA_032433765.1 of Megaustenia siamemsis. NCBI lineage: Eukaryota > Metazoa > Mollusca > Gastropoda > Stylommatophora > Ariophantidae > Megaustenia > Megaustenia siamemsis. The sequence continues at coordinate 13,263,356 of JAVIAB010000117.1, forward strand.
TTAGACTTCACAGTCTCTCAATGTATACATCATTGTCCCACCTTTAGACTTCACAGACTCTCAATGTATACATCATTGTCCCACCTTTAGACTTCACAGTCTCTCAATGTATACATCATTGTCCCACCTTTAGACTTCACAGTCTCTCAATGTATACATCATTGTCCCACCTTTAGACTTCACAGTCTCTCAATGTATACATCATTGTCCCACCTTTAGACTTCACAGTCTCTCAATGTATACATCATTGTCCCACCTTTAGACTTCCCAGTCTCTCAATGTATATGTCATTGTCCCACCTTTAGACTTCAGTCTCTCAATGTATACATCATTGTCCCACATTTAGACTTCAGTCTCTCAATGTATACATCATTGTCCCACCTTTAGACTTCACAGTCTCTCAATGTATACATCATTGTCCCACCTTTAGACTTCACAGTCTCTCAATGTATACATTATTGTCCCACCTTTTGAATTCAGTCTCTCAATATATACATCATTGTCCCACCTTTAGACTTCACAGTCTCTCTACATCATTACCTTTAGACTTCACACATCATTGTCCCACCTTTAGATCATTGTCACCTTTAGTCTCTCAATATATACATCATTGTCCCACCACCTTCTCAAGCTCTCAATATATACATCATTGTCCCACCTTTAGCTCTCAATATATACATCATTGTCCCACCTTTAGCTCTCAATATATACATCATTGTCCCACCTTTAGACTTCACAGTCTCTCAATATATACATCATTGTCCCACCTTTAGCTCTCAATATATACATCATTGTCCCACCTTTAGCTCTCAATATATACATCATTGTCCCACCTTTAGCTCTCAATATATACATCATTGTCCCACCTTTAGCTCTTAATATATACATCATTGTCCCACATTTAGCTCTTAATATATACATCATTGTCCCACCTTTAGCTCTTAATATATACATCATTGTCCCACATTTAGCTCTCAATATATACATCATTGTCCCACCTTTAGCTCTTAATATATACATCATTGTCCCACATTTAGCTCTTAATATATACATCATTGTCCCACCTTTAGCTCGCAATATATACATCATTGTCCCACCTTTTGCTCTCAATATATACATCATTGTCCCACATTTAGACTTCACAGTCTCTCATCATTGTCCCACCTTTAGACTTCACAGTCTCTCATCATTGTCCCACCTTTAGACTTCACATTCTCTCATCATTGTCCCACCTTTAGACTTCACAGTCTCTCATCATTGTCCCACCTTTAGACTTCACAGTCTCTCATCATTGTCCCACCTTTAGACTTCACAGTCTCTGATCACTGTCCCACACATTTTCCTCCTCTTTTCTTAAGGAATGAAGAACAAACTTCTCGATATCCTCTTTGTCCAGATTTCAGACCAAACTCATCGACTATTTCATTGCGGTGCGCAACAGCTTGCCCTGGTTCATGTGCACCATCGTGCCCTGGGTTGGGTGCACCATCGTGCCCTGGGTTGGGTGCACCATCATGCTTTGCACAGTGCATCTGGTTAATGCACTCACATAGCTGACGGGGTCATGTGCCGCGTTACGCCAAGCTTCTTTCACAGAAAAAAATATCTGTGGTCTTGTACCCATTTTTTGGTGCTGGATGTCGTTTCAAAGTCGTTTCGATCCGCTAAAAAAAATGTCCACATTTGGGAATTGAACATGGGTTTTCTGATCAGTGGACCATCGCACTAGTCACGCTGCCACAGCCGCTGTCATCAACATTAACTTAATAGTAATTGATAAATGATACATTTACAACGTCTCTTTGTTATTAGTGTTAAGCACGGTCTCTCCGTGGAAATATCAGGACACAATCATTACCGTATAATTTATGGGTAAGTAAAAAAGTAAAAGAGCCCCGTCACGCCAAGTGGCGTATAGGGAATATGGTGTTAGTGACCATACATTTTACAGACCTTCAGCACATGATTTTTGTGGCAATGTGGTCGGTATTACGCGTGTGCCGCTTTACTTTTCCAGAAAAAAAAATCCGGTACCCATTAAAGGCTGGGTGAACCGGAAGCTGTCGATTGGGATCGAACCCTACCTCTTGTCCTTTGTAGTTCAGATGACTAACCACTGAGCTCGCGGCTCTCAATTTATGGGTGAGTATCAGACAAATACCAGTGGACAATGGGATAAGAGAAGATGATGACGCTGGATGGTACACGAATAGTTGAAGAAATGAGAATTTTGCATGACAGGCCCTTTTCTGGAATCCCCAGGGGATGAGACAAAGAGGAAGACCAAGCTATTCTTGGAGATAACAGGCGGAACCAGAGATGAAGAGAATGTGAAAAATGTGGAATGATCTTAAATGGTAGAAATTGGAAGAAACAGGGCGGCTTGGAAAGTGTTGAAGACATATGCTCCACGTGGATGTTAAAGGAAGAAGAAGATGAGATCCAAAGATGCTGGCAGTGTAGGGGCTAAAAGCTGTCAGGGACTCATAGTTGACCGACTGTCAGGATCGACTACCCAAAACTGTTGAAGATTTGACTGGAACTCCCACTAGTGGCTCCACAAACAGGCTAGTCGATCCTATCCAGGGGACACCAATCGAAGAAATAAGTCAAACTGGTACCCCAAAAATGCCATGGTTGTGTCGGATAGTTCGGGCCGAAAATCTCTTAGATGGATATAATCAGTGATTCCGCCCATGTAACGTCCTTTTAGTAGTCTTTTTTGTTGTTGTTTCAAAACTTTCAGATAGCAGGAATCTGACGGCTGGGATTCGTGGCCTAGACGGACCTGTTTCTTCCCTTACGTGTCAATAGGTCAAAGGGTCGAAAAATGTGCCCGACGGGCTAAGCTTCTGATGATCAGATTGCACCCCGTGTGCGATGCTATGAATAAATATTTCCTTGTTATCGACACTCTCAAATTCAATCGGTTTACTAATTGTGGGTATTAACTACAAATAATTGTCGAAATTCTTCTTTTTTCCTTCTTCGTTTGCCATTCAGCTTCGAGGGGAGATATAATTTGTGATCTTTTGCTCTTCTATTGGTCTCTGCTGCTGTTATAGTTCCTAGAGCTTCTAATATTCTGTCAATCCATCTTTTGCTCTTCCATTGGTCTCTGCTGCTGTTAGGTTTCCTAGTGCTTCTAATATTCCATCAATCCATCATTTGCTCTTCTTTTAGTCTCTGCTGCTGTTATGTTTCCTCATCATCATTGAGTGCCGTCTCCGCAACGAAGGTTGGCTACCATGGAGCGCCATTTTGCTCTATCTCTTGCTTTGATGGTGCAGGTTGTCATCGGTTGATTTGTCCATCTTTTGATGTTACTCGTCCATGTTAATCTTGGTCTGCCTCTGCCTCTTTTACCTTGTATTTTCCCCTCCAGGATCACTTTCAGTAGGCTGTTGTGTCTTTTAACATGGCCTAAGAATCGCATTTGTCTTGTTCTAATTGTGTTCAGAAGTTCTCTTTTCATTTTAGTTGTTTTAAGACTTTGTCATTTGTTTTCTTTTCCTTCCATCCAATTCTACCTATTCTTCTATATATCCACATTTCAAAGGCTTCAATTCTCTGTTCTGTTTTCTTGTCCAATGTCCATGTTTCAGCACCATATAGGAATATTGAGAAGATGTAACATTTTGCTATTCTTAGTTTTAGCTCTGGTGTTATTTGTTTTGATGTTAGTATGTCCTTCATGACATTAAAATTACTTTTTGCCATTCCTATTCTTTTGTTTATTTCAGTTGTACATTTTCCATCACTGGTTATAGTATGTCCAAGGTAGTTATAGTTCTGAACTGTCTCAAGGTCTATTCCTTCAATTTTGATATCCACTTGTGGGTTTTGAGTATTTTCTTTGTTTATGATCATAGTTTTAGTCTTTTTGATATTCATATCTAGTCCATATTTTTTGCTTGTCGTGTTTATTTCATTAAGTAATTGTTGTAGGTCTTTAGGATTTTCTGCTAGTAGTACAGTATCGTCAGCATATCTTAGGTTATTGATTATCTTTCCATTAATTTGTAGGCTGGCATCTCTATGATGTTTTTAAAGATTTGCTCAGTGTATAGATTGAACAAGCTTGGTGATAGGATGCATCCTTGTCTTACTCCTCTTTTTATATCAATGGGTGTAGAGAACTCTTTGTTATATTTTATTATTGCTGTTTGCTCCCAGTATAGATTGCATATTAGTCGTATATCCATGTCATCTAGATGTATCTCTTTTAGGCATTCTATAAGTTGTTTGTGGTTATGTTATGTTTCCTAGTGTTTCTAATATTCTATCAATCTATTTTTGCTCTTCTGTTGGTCTCTGCTGCTGTTATGTTTCCTAGTGCTTCTAATATTCTATCAATCTAGTTTTTTAGTGATCGACCCTTGAGTCTGGTATTCTCCCAAATTTTTATTAAATGACAACATTGTCCACATTTTATCTCTGTAGAGGTTATTTTTCTTATTGTTCCTACATCTAAGGTCCAGGGCTGGCATTATTAGTTGACCGTTGCTATGAAGACTGTATTGTAGAATGCCCATTATGCCTCTAGAGTTATTTCCTTGTTGAACAATAGTGGTGATAGTTGTCCAATGATTTACAAGCTTTGTTGCATCTTGAGTCTATCTCTGCTGTTTGTGAATTGTCGTTTGTCAATAGACTTTAATTAGATATTTAAATTCCTCTACTTGTTTTAGTTGTCTGTTGTCTATCGTTATGTTGATGTTCTGTTTCTCTTTTGTGATATTTATGACTTTCGTTTGTTCATATTGCCTATATTCAGTTTCCTAATTTACTCGTTGTTAAGTAAGTAAAATAACAGTTTCCTAATTTACTCGTTGTTTAGTAAGTAAAGTAACAGTTTCCTAATTTACTCGTTGTTAAGTAAGTAAAATAACAGTTTCCTAATTTACTCGTTCAGTAAGTAAAGCAACAGTTTCCTAATTTACTCGTTGTTAAGTAAGTAAAATAACAGTTTCCTAATTTACTCGTTGTTCAGTAAGTAAAGCAACAGTTTCTTAATTTACTCGTTGTTAAGTAAGTAAAGTAAAAGTTTCCTAATTTACTCGTTGTTCAGTAAGTAAAGCAACAGTTTCCTAATTTACTCGTTGTTCAGTAAGTAAAGTAACAGTTTCCTAATTTACTCGTTGTTAAGTAAGTAAAATAACAGTTTCCTAATTTACTCGTTGTTAAGTAAGTAAAGTAACAGTTTCCTAATTTACTCGTTGTTCAGTAAGTAAAGCAACAGTTTCCTAATTTACTCGTTGTTCAGTAAGTAAAGTAACAGTTTCCTAATTTACTCGTTGTTAAGTAAGTAAAATAACAGTTTCCTAATTTACTCGTTGTTAAGTAAGTAAAGTAACAGTTTCCTTTCCTACCTTGCCTAGACGCACAGCGAATATGACATAGTGACCATATTTTTCCTACGACCATGGTACATCTTTAAGTGATGTGGTCGGTATCACGCCAGATCGCCTTTACTTCCAAGAAAAATATCTGGTACCCATTTCTACAGACTTGGTGAACCCCGAAGCCTCGTCGGTCCGAAAAGAAAAAAAAATTCCCATGGGGTTCGAACACGGCCCCTTTTGTTCATGAAACGAGCACTCTAATCACTCTTTATAACCACCTTCTATATTCACACTCATTACTCACTCTATTTATATCCTTCCTCTTTTTTTCGTCCCACCTCTCTTGTCCCTTTCCACCTCCATTATCTCCGTCCATATTTTTTTTTAAAAACCTCTGCTGTCATTATCTCGACATGCCGTGCCACTCAATCATCGCGTCTCCTGCCCGGTCATTCCGTCTTTTCTATTTTTCTCTGTCCTCTTTTGTCCAATTTGTCTTCCATATTGTCACGTGCTGTGTTCGGGCAGCGAGACCCGGTTACACTTAACAACATCGGAAGGGTGGAAGAATGGCGAGGGAGGAGAGGGGAGACCATGTCAGAAAAATGTAGCTCGTGGGATGGAGAACTTTAGAAGCATGCCTGAGCCAATGTCACATACATTTAGAGAGAGTGAGAGAGAGATAGATAGAGAGAGAGAGAGAGAGAGATAACGGACGTACACTCATATTAAAAGAAAGCATGTCACCAGCTGTAGATCTCAGCAAGATCGATAAAGCTCGGGGGATGGCAGTAAGTTCCAGAGTTGTCTTCCACTTGGAAAGTGAAAACTGAACTGAATGGACACGAGCCGGTAGGGGGGCGGTAATGGAACATCAGAGAAAGGAATTCTCAAAGCAGGGATGATTTTGATAGAAATAACCTCAAGGCACTCATTGTTAAGGGAGCCGCGATAGCTCAGAGGTTAGTGAACTGGACTACAAAGGACCAGAGGTAGGGTTCGATCCCAACCGACGGCTTCCGGGTTTACCCAGCCTTTAATGGGTACCGGATTTTTTTTCTGGGAAAGTAAAGCGGCACGGGCGTAATACCGACCATATTACCCCAAAAATCATGTGCTGAAGGTCTGTAAAATGTATGGTCACTAACACCATATTCCCAATACGCCACTTGGCGTGACGGGGGTACTTTACTTTTTTTTTTTTTTTTTTACTAATTGTTAAACCTGGTCACGTGATACAAAAATTTTCATCTGTTTTTTTTTTATTATCTAAGACGATCTCAAAGTGGAAATCATTATCAAGTACCGCGTCTTAGTATTCTTGCCTCTTCACGACTTTCTAGATCGTTCTAGTTGTTGATTTCGTACAAATACATTGTTTGAAACTTTATAATTTCCTTATTTTTCCTTCTCTGTTTCATCTATCTCTTTCTACATTTTTTGTTCTTCAAATCATTAAAATATCTCCCAGCAGTTTGTTTCTCCTTCTTTCTATTTGTCCGTCTATGTTCTTTCGTGCCATAGACAACACATAGAGCAGACATTCTAGACTCTGTCAGGGTCTCTGTTATCAAGTTTCATACCTTGCACAGGACCCGCATTGTATCTTGCCACACTTTCTTGTTCTGGCCGAGCAAGGTTGCTGTTGTTATTGTATCTCGCATCCGTGTTTATATTTTTTTAAGCATTTCTCTATGCTTTTCATTTTACACCCTGGTTTCAATTTGAGAATTTTTCCTCATATTCAGCTTTACTGCAGCTTCGCAATTTTATGCATTCATTTGCATTTCTTTGCCTTTACCCCTTACTAGTACTAGTAGCTGCTACTTAATGTTTGTATTTCGTCCTTAGTGTTTACTTTAGTAGACATTTTTCTTTAACATATTTCGGATATTTTGTTTTGAATGTTTCGTTTTTAGTTTTGTGTGTGTGTTTTTCTTGTTTGTTCCTGCTGAAGGCCTATTGGGCCGAAACGTCGTTTAGTCTGTGTCGTCCACTTATACCGTAAAGCTTCTAACATACCATTTTTTTTGTATTTTTAAATTTTTCCTCCTTTCAATTTGAGAGCCTGCTTTCTCTTATTGTCCGTTCTCATCACATGGTCAACATATAACCACCTTCTCTCGATATCTTCTTTATTTCGTCACTTCCTGTTGTACACTTCCGGCGTTGAGAGGGAGATAAACAGTTCTGATTCTCTCCCTTGTGGCGACTTTACTCATCGTCAAATTGATATTGTTGTAGCGTTTCTTTAATCGTGTTTGTCCATCTTACTCTGGGTCTGCCTCTTGCTCTTCTCCCTCCTCTCTTAATACATGCGTTGTTTGGTAAGGAATCACACTGTATTCTTTCTAGATGGGCAAACCAGTTTACTTTATGTTTCTGTAATGTAACTTGTAATTACTTCAGTGCCTACCCTTTCACTTACAATACCATTTCTAATTCTGCCATTTTCGGTCACTCCAAGCATTTTTTTCTCTCTCAGATATCTCATCTCTGTAGTGACAAGATTTCTTGTATGCAGACGTAAATGGCCATGTTTGGCATTGTTAGCACAAAGCTGTAATGAATATACACATTCCCTTGATTATAGATATTTGTGGATGATTCGTTATTTCTCTTATTTCTGCACAAGTGTGGGAATTAATTTCACGGTGTACAGAGTACCTTGTCGGGGCATTTGTTTTCACGTCTGTCTAATTTATCTTCTATTTCTTTAGTTGTTTTCCAGCTCTCGCTTGCAGAAGTCATGGTGGTTAATGCATTTCATTTGAACGTCTCTTCTCTTTACATGATCAAAAAAATAAATGTTGTTATTAGGAACATCATTACACTAATTGTTTTGTCTGTCGACAAATAATGTAGGATATGTCTGTTGATAGTTCATGTAGCTCGCTAGTTACTCAAGTTCAGGATTCCTTATCTTAGTAGTAAAACCCCGAGTTTACTGTTCTTTATTCTCAAATATAATCAGTTGTGTAAGTAACTCATATAAGTAAAATAAAGGTGACCTCTAAACCTTGCTATGAGCCACGATAGCTTAGTGGTTATTGAACTGGACTACAAAGGACAAGAGGTAGGGTTCGATCCCAACCGACGGTCTCCGGTTCATCCAGCCTTTAATCAGTACCGGATATTTTTTTCTGGGAAAGTAAAGCAGCACAGGCGTAATACCGACCACATTACCCCAAAAATCATGTGCCGAAGGTCTGTAAAATATATGGTCACTAACACCATATTCCCTATACGGCACTTGGAGCGACGGGGGTACTTTACTGTTTTTTTTTCTACGCCTTCCTAGGCGTATGGGGAATATGTTGTTAATATCCTTATTGTGTCATGCCAGACATCTTAAGAGAATGGCTTGGCAGAAGGTCAACTACAGAAATGATAAATAACTGTCGAGATCGAAAGTTGTGGAGAGACATGATCGCCTATGCCAGCAGGCATGGTACTTGATGATGATGATGATGTTTGTATTTTTCCATGACCAAGGTACACCAATGGATGTGGTCGGTATTAATCAGGTCGCCTTTACTTCTCAGAAAATCTTCTGGTACTAGAGAGGCTAGGTATACCCGGAGCCTTGTCGATCCGAACAAAAATTCCACTTCTGGGAATTAAACCCGGACGCTTCTGATGAGAGAGCGAGCACACTAACGACTGAACCACCGATGCTCCAATTAACTCACATACAAAGACTTTATTATCTATTGCCTAGAGTCTCCACAATGTTAGTGCCGTGGACCACGAGGTCATTAGTTTGTTAAGTCATTACCTCATCGTGACTGCACATCGAAGAAATCCACAATTGCTGCGATCCCTTCTTTGGTATATCCCTCAACTTTACTGATAACACTAATTGTATGTTGGTTACTAGTCCTTCTTTGTTTTGTCCTGCATGATGCTCTTGTCTGGCTTTCACTCTTCTAATTAGCTCAGATACGATATCGACCAGATCATTAGTAAGTTAAAAAAAAAAGAATAAAGTAAAGGTTCCCTCCTCGCCTTCTATACGTATTGGAAATATGGTCATCTTCTTAATCCTCTGAACTCCGGTCGGAGCATAGGGCACCCACAAGAGATCTCCACCCAATCCTGTCTGGAGCAAGCATAGATAACTCTCGCCAGGACGTGCCAGTCTCTGTTATTTCATCTTGTATGGTTCTTCTATGCTATCCATTTTTGACTATAGAAACAAGAAAAAGAGTTCTTAAATGTTATGTAGAGTCAGTCTTAACATATGGATGTGAATCATGGACAATAGGACAACAAACAAGAAAATCACTGGAGTCTATAGAAATGTGGTTTACAGAAGAATGTCGAGGATACCATGGACAGCTAAGAAGAGAATTGAAAACGTTCTGAAAGAGGTCAAAGCAAAAAGAGAGCTAATTTCCAATATTAGGAAGAAACAATCATCATTTGTTTGACTTGTAATGAGAAGAGAACAACTGGAATATATTGTAACAACTGGGAAAATTGAGGGCCGAAGAGATGAGGGAAGCAAAGAGAGAAAAAATACCAGACAGCTTAAGAGAATGGCTTTGCAGAAGGTCAACAACAGAAATGATAAAAAAAACCGTCGAGATTGAAAATTGTGGAGAGACATGATCACCTACGCCAGCAGCAGGCCCGATACTTGATGATGATGATGATTCTCCGCTAATTCCACAATGGTATCCCTCTTCTTCGTTTGCCAGGTGGTGTCCATGTTAATGCTAGATGCGGATACCCGGTTCGTTCCAATATGGTGTTAGTAACCCTTTTCCATGACTGCGGCATATTTTTAGGCGAGGTGGTCCAATCCACGCCAGGCCGCCTTTACTGCTGGGGAAAATATCTGGGACACAGTTTTAGAGACTTGGTGAAATCCGCAGCGTTGTCGGTCCGAAAAAAAAAAAAATCCACCACTTCTAGATCGAACCTTGGCCCTTCTGATCAGAAAACGAGCACACTAACTACTCAACCACCGACTCTTTCTATTATATTACATAGACACCTATAGTTTTACAGATGCCCGCGAGTAAAAAATAAAACCGGAAAACGCTCCAACTAGCGTGACGTCATCAACTATAGGAGTTATAGACGGTTGACGTCATTCTATCCACAACTGCCACAGCTCCCAAAGCGTAAAACGTCACGCTAGTGGTACAATGCAGGTATTTCCTGTCAGCTCGTAAGCCTTGATTAAAAAACTATATATGACAATGTATCGGTAATGCGATATATAGACGGCTGACGTCATTCTGTCCTCTCTCTCTCTCTCTCTCTCACTCTCTCTCTCTCTCTCTCTCTCTGCGTTCAGGACTCAATCAGAGTAAGGATTCCAGACTCTCATATGAAGTCAGCTGTCAGGCTAAGTGTGTTGATCGCCCCCACAGACAGAACATCACAAACAGAGTCTATCAGATCCACTCTGACTGAACACCCGTTAATACGTTGCACTGTCTTCTGCGCCAGTAGCCCAGTGCATCCGATTTCAGCCAGCATTTTATTCGGGTTTGCTTTCCCTAATTCTATCCAAAACCGCCCCTGCTCGCAAATCTGAAAACGTCACGTCGATTGGAAGTTTTCAGGGATTTCCCTCACAGTCCGCAGGCCTTAGTATATCTATAGATGGCTATGGTGTCATTAGTAAATATTGAAAAATCATATATGTTTGTTTCCTAGTGAGAAAAAAAAAGAATTTTAAACTGGGCTTGTGATCAATCATGAAAAGACTAAGTCATGAAAGGCTTAATTCCAATAGATGACAATATATATGGAATACAAAACAATGAGATTGATCACTTTGTTTATCTTGGAAGTCACATTGATCGGGAAGGGAATACAAGCAAAGAAATTATAATCAGAATAGTTAAAGCAACAATGTCTTTCAGAAGCCTTGGGGAAGATGTGGGAATCAAAACGCAGCACAAAAACGAAACTAAGACTATTCCAATCAAATGTACTATCAACCCTTACGTATGCGTGCGAGAGCTGGAAACAAGAGACATAGAAAGAAAGTTGAACGCATTTGAAAATAAATGTCTAGGGAAAATACCTGTTATAGCGTGGAACGAATTCAAAACAAACGAGGAAATTAGAGAAATCTCCAGTCAACCACTAATATCTTCAGTAATAAAGAAAAGACGATGGTCATATGTTGGACATGTAATGAAGAGAGATAATAACTGAATATAAAAGCAAGCCTCATGTAGGAAACAACAGGTAGTAGTAAAAAAGGCCGACCCACAGAAACACTGAGAAGAACATTGATGGGAGAGGCAAAGACAGCAGGAATCGGCTCCCTCAATGAGATCGAGATGCTTGCACGGAAGAGAGACAAATGGCGAGATTTGATGAAAGATCATTGCAAGGATTGAGACTGCTAGAAAGAAAATTTAGAAAAGAGGAAGAGTATCTGGGTATATGTCCTTGGGCCGGTTACGGCTAGAAAGATCGATACATAGATATTTTATTATTTAAAAAAAAAAAGAAAAAAGAAACCGCACACCCAATCTTAACTTTGCTCCAAAATTTTCCAAATTTGGAATTGAAGTTAACGGTCACAACATAAATAATTTGCGATATGCGGATGACACAGTCTTAATAGCAGAGACAGAGAATGAACTACAAGAAATGATAGACAAAATATTAAAAGAAAGCAACAAAAATGGTCTCAGTCTGAATAGTAAGAAAACATAATTAATGGTCATATCGAAGAAACAATCATCACCATCATGCAGCATAAAAATAAACAGGACAAATCTGAAACAAGTGAAGTGCAACGTTTGAAATACTTGGGCACAATAATAACATCAGATGAAAGATGCACCACAGAAATAAAAAGCAGAATAGCTCAGGCCAAAATAGCATTTCATAAAATGAAAAATATCTTATGCAACAAATCTATGTCAATAGAAGTGAGAAAGAGAGTTCATCGGTGCTATAAAGAACAAATTCTGACCTATGGAAGCGAATCATGGACAGTAGAGAAACAAATGAAAAGACGATTAGAAGCCACAGAGATGGGACTTCTCTTAAGAATATTGAAAGTTCCCTGGACAGCTAAAAAGACCAATGAGAAAGTTCTCAAAGAGGCCAACACAAAAAGGGAGCTCTTAAAAAACATCAGAAAGAAGCAATCAACATTTTTTGGGCACATCATGAGAAGAGGAAAGTTGGAATACTTGGTTACAACTGGCAAAATAAAAGGAAAGAGAGATCGCGGACGACAAAGAGAGAAAATATTGGATAGTATAGTGTCATGGCGTGGAAAATAGTCAACAACAGAACTGATTTGATGCATTGTAGATAGAAGATTGTGGAAGGACATGGTCGCCTACACCAACCGGTTTGGCACATAATGATGATGACCTCAAATACTAATTTGTGACTGGTGTTGTCAGGTGTTTCAGCTCAAATATAAGAGTCCACACCAGGTGCTTGTCCAGATTACAGCAGCCAGGTGTACCGACATTCTGTAAGGAAAGTCAGAAAATAAAATCCATGTAGTAGAAGCATGATATTTCTGGCGGACATTTCCTTTGAAAAAAGGAAAACCTGTTAAAAGCCGGGTTAGTAATGGCTCATTAAACTGGTAATTCAGGTTTCCGGGGAGAGACAGTCCTGACTATTTACAGTTGCTACCTTCCACGGAGATTGGGAGAACTGAAGGCAATGGAAGCAGTTCTGAACAAATTTGTGAAGAATGTGGAAGACTGGGCCGTAAGGTATACCTGTGTGGCTACCGGGACCCTGACCGCAGTGAGAATAGAATAGTTACTGTCACCTGCCACACCTGTGTGGCTACCGGGGCCTTGACCGCGGTGAGAATGGAATAGTCACTGCCACCTGCCACACCTGTGTGGCTACCGGGGCCCTGACCGCGGTGAGAATAGAATAGTCACTGTCACCTGCCACACCTGTGTGGCTACCGGGGCCCTGACCGCGGTGAGAATAGAATAGTCACTGTCACCTGCCACACCTGTGTGGCTACCGGAGCCCTGACCGTGGTGAGAATGGAATAGTCACTGTCACCTGCCACACCTGTGTGGCTACCGGGGCCCTGACCGCGGTGAGAATGGAATAGTCACTGTCACCTGCCACACTTGTGTGGCTACCGGGGCCCTGACCGCGGTGAGAATGGAATAGTCACTGTCACCTGCCACACCTGTGTGGCTACCGGGGCCCTGACCGCGGTGAGAATGGAATAGTCACTGTCACCTGCCACACCTGTGTGGCTACCGGAGCCCTGACCACGGTGAGATAGAATAGTCACTGTCACCTGCCACACCTGTGTGGCTACCGGAGCCCTGACCGTGGTGAGATAGAATAGTCACTGTGACCTGCTACTCATGTCGCAAGAGGACAAGATCGTCGCCACTGTTACGGTGTTCATACATATGAGCTGAAACCATCTTCAGTGCTTTCTCTAGTTTGCGGCGGACTTGCATCTTGCAGATGAGCTTTTACATGGAGAGAATTTGAACAATAATGAATTGTCCGTTGTGCGATGAAGTTGATCTGTCGACTGAACTCATCGTAATTTCAAGACATAAACATAGATCAAAGCAATCCCCTGGAATGTTGACTTGGAAGTAAAAATAAAATACCAGAAAGACATAGGAGATTGAACAAATACTAGAATAAGTACATAAAAGTTTGATGAAATAATGCCACAAACACAAACAAGTTTGAAGGAACAGTGACACACACATATAATTTGAAGGAACAGTCACACACACACAAACATCTAGTTTGAAGAAACAGTGACACACACACACATCTAGTTTGAAGGAAAGTGACACATACAAACCTCTAGTGTGATGGACACACAAACATCTAGTTTGAAGGAACAGTGACACACACAAACATCTAGTTTGAAGGAACAGTGACATAAACACATCTAGTTTGAAGGAACAGTGACACACTCAAACATCTAGTTTGAAGGAACAGTGACACACTCAAACATCTAGTTTGAAGGAACAGTGACATAAACACATCTAGTTTGAAGGATATCTGGGTAGCACGTTAACACAATCAATAACCAAGAGACAGAGATAGATGTAAGGTGTAACAAAGCATGCCAAGTTATAGGCCAAGTATCAACACTACTGAAAAAACAAAGCAATAACTACGGAAGCAAAAAGGGCAATATACAAATCAATTTTTCTACCAACTCTGTGCTATCAGTGCCAGAATTGGACGCTGGACTCTAGAACAATAAGAAAGATAACGACCACCGAAATGAAATGTGTCAGAAGAATGAAAGGAAACAGCTTAAGGGACAGAGTAAGAAACACCGACCTGAGGAAGAAACTCAAAAGTGAACCAGCTATCGAATACATAAAGAAACAACAGATAAATTGGTTCGGCCACATAACAAGACAACAAGAACTAACAATGACTCATAGAGCCATAAACAAACGCTACGAAAACGCCAGATTAAGTGGAAGACCGAGAAAGAGATGGATAAAGGGAATACTAGAATCACTAGGAGGAATAACATCAGAAGAGGCTAACAGAAGAGCAAAGAATCGCAGATTGTTTCTCCCCTTGACTCCAACGGCAGCAGAGGAAGGATAGAAGAAGAAGAAGGAGTTTGAAGGAACAGTGACAGAAACACATCAAGCTTGAAGTAACAGTGACACACACAAACATTAAGTTTGAATGAACAGTGACACACACAAACATTAAGTTTGAATGAACAGTGACACACACAAACATTAAGTTTGAATGAACAGTGACACACACAAACATTAAGTTTGAATGAAAAGTGACACACACAAACATCTAGTTTGAAGGAACAGTGACACGCACAAGCATCTAGTTTGAAGGAACTGCGACACACACTCACCCAGTACCTGGAGTAGCTTAAGATTAAGACAGAGTCCAAATAAAACAACAAAAAAAAAAAAACGAGCTTGTGTATTATAGCATCTTGTAACAAACACGACATGTGCAGGTGAGATAACGACATCGTGGTCGGTCGCTGCCAGGAAAATCTGGGGGAACAAATAATTAATGAAACATTGGACTACTCATCTCATCGATGTCCTGGCAAGCAGGAAGGATTGATAATAATCGATAAATATAAAAAAAAGTATTATCAAAGCAATAAGGACTGCACCATACGGCTGGACCGCTACATCACACTCCCGTCTATGTTGCCAAACTAATGAATTTCAAGATTTACCAAATTTGCTGTGTCCAATGGAAAGGAAAACACATGCCAGGTCACAATTGTTTTGGTCAAAATGATATAATAAATACGGGATATTTTGCTCTGGCTCAATCGTCGGAGAGATACGTGTTCTTTCTTTCTTTCTTTCTTTCTTTCTTTCTTTCTTTCTTTCTTTCTTTCTTTCTTTCTTTCTTTCTTTCTTCTTTCTTTCTTTCTTTCTTTCTTTCTTTCTTTCTTTCTTTCTTTCTTTCTTTCTTTCTTTCTTTCTTTCTTTCTTTCTTTCTTTCTTTCTTTCTTTCCTTCTTTCTTTCTGTCTTTTTTTTTCTTTTCTTTCTTTCTTTCTTTTTTTTCTTTACTTATTATTTTCTTTCTTTTCTTCTTTATTTCTCTCTTTCTTTCCACATTTGCCTTTCAGAGTTAAGGAGGGATATAGTGTGTGGCCTTTTCTTTCTTTCTTTCTTTCTTTCTTTCTTTCTTTCTTTCTTTCTTTCTTTCTTTCTTTCTTTCTTTCTTTCTTTCTTTCTTTCTTTCTTTCTTTCTTTCTTTCTTTCTTTCTTTCTTTCTTTCTTTTCCTCTTTTGTTGGTTTCTTTTGCTGCAATGTTTCCTAGTGTTTTTAATATTCAGTTTTTTTCCCGGCTAGCTCTTAGGTCTGGTGTTCTCGCAACGTTTATTAAGGGCTCCTATTGTTTTGGTATTTATGCTTTATCACGTGGCCAAAGCATTTTTTCAATTGTTTCTCTATGAACACTGTGGCGGGAATTATTCCTAGCTTTTTTCTGTTCTTTATTTCTGATCTTATCTCTCAGACTGTTTCGTCTAACACATTTAATCGGGGTAGTGTTATTTATCTTATTGTTCTTGAATCTAGTGTCCAGGTCTGGCAGTGGTAGCACAACAACACTGGTAATCACCTACACCAGCAGGCCGGTACTTGATGATGATGAATGTAGTTACGTTTCTTTCCTTACTTGTTCTTTCCTTACTTTACCTAATTTTACCTCACCATACTATATATCCTACATTACCCCTTGTCGTACCTCACTTTATCTAACCATACGTTTACTTGACTACAATATTACTAAGAATCATCATGAGACGTGTAAGGAACAAAATAAAACCAGAAATAAGTGAGGAACAATGTGGATTTGTGGAAGGAAAGGGCGCCAATAATGCAATATCATCACCATCATGCAGAATAAAAATAAACAAGACAAATCTGAAACAAGTGCGACGTTTGAAATACTTGGGTACAGTGATAACATCAGATGGAAGATGCAACACAGAAATAAAAGCAGAATAGCTCAGGCCAAAATAGCATTTCAGAAAATGAAAAGTATCTTATGCAACAAATCTATGTCAATAGAAATGAGAAAGTGAGTTCATCGGTGCTATATAGAACAAATTCTGACCTATGGAGCGAATCATGGACAATAGACAAACAAATGAAAAGACGATTAGAGGCCACAGAGATGGGATTTCTCAGAAGAATGTTGAAAGTTCCCTGGACAACTAAAAAGACCAATGAAAAAGTCCAATAAAAAGATCAAAGAGGCCAACACAAAAAGGGAGCTCTTAAAAAACATCAGAAAGAAGCAATCAACATTTTTTGGGCACATCATGAGAAGAAAAAAGTTGCAATACTTGGTTACAACTGGCAAAATAAAAGGAAAGTGAGATCGCGGACGACAAAGAGAGAAAATATTGAATAGCTTGGTGTCATGGCATGGAAAACAGTCAACAACAGAACTCATACGATGCACTGTGGATAGAAGATTGTGGAAGGACATGATCGCCAACGCCAACCGGTACGGCACATGATGATGATGACTTTTACTTTTCTTTACTCTACTCTACTCTACTCTACTCTACTCTACTCTACTCTACGCTACTCTACTCTACTCTACTCTACTCTACTCTACTCTACTTTATCTTTACCCTTACGTTACTCCACTCTGCTCTACTCTACTCTACTCTACTCTACTCTACTCTACTCTACTCTACTCTACTCTACTCTACTCTACTCTACTCTACTCTACTCTGCTCTCCTCTACTCTGCTCTACTCTACTCTACTCTACTCTACTCTACTTTATCTTTACCCTACCTTACTCCACTCTGCTCTGCTTGCCTCTACTCTACTCTACTCTACTCTGCTCTACTCTGCTCTGCTCTCCTCTCCTCTACTCTACTCTGCTCTCCTCTGCTCTACTCTACTCTACTCTACTCTACTCTACTCTACTCTACTCTACTCTACTCTACTCTACTCTGCTCTGCTCTGCTATGCTCTATTCTACTCTGCTCTGCTCTGCTCTGCTCTCCTCTGCTCTGCTCTACTCTACTCTACTCTACTCTACTCTACTCTACTCTACTCTACTCTACTCTACTCTGCTCTGCTCTGTTCTGCTCTGCGCTGCTCTGCTCTCCTCTGCTCTACTCTACTCTACTCTCCTCTGCTCTGCTCTGCTCTGCTCTGCTCTGCTCTACTCTACTCTACTCTACTCTACTCTACTCTACTCTACTCTGCTCTGCTCTCCTCTGCTCTACTCTACTCTATTCTACTCTACTCTACTCTACTCTCCTCTGCTCTACTCTACTCTACTCTACTCTACTTTATCTTTACCCTTACCTTACTCCACTCTGCTCTACTCTACTCTACTCTACTCTACTTTATCTTTACCCTTACCTTACTCCACTCTGCTCTACTCTACTCTACTCTGCTCTACTTTATCTTTACCTTACCTTACTCCACTCTGCTCTACTCTACTCTACTCTACTCTACTCTGCTCTACTCTACTCTACTCTACTCTACTCTACTCTACTCTACTCTACTCTACTCTACTCTACTCTACTCTACTCTACTCTACTCTACTCTACTCTACTCTACTCTACTCTACTCTACTCTACTTTACTTATCTTTACCCTTATCTTACTCCACTCTGCTCTGCTCTGCTCTACTCTGCTCTGCTCTACTCTACTCTACTCTACTCTACTCTACTCTACTCTACTCTACTCTACTCTACTCTACTCTACTCTACTCTACTCTACTCTACTCTATCTTTGCCCTTACCTTACTCCACTCTGCTCTACTCTACTCTACTCTACTCTACTCTACTCTACTCTACTCTACTCTACTCTACTCTACTCTACTCTACTCTACTCTACTCTACTCTACTCTACTCTACTCTACTCTACTCTACTCTACTCTACTCTACTCTACTCTACCTTTACCCTTACCTTTACCTTACTCTACTCTACTCTACTCTACTCTACTCTACTCTACTCTACTCTACTCTACTCTACTCTACTCTACTCTACTCTACTCTACTCTACTCTACTCTACTCTACTCTACCGTACTCTACTCTACTCTACTCTACTCTACTCTACTCTACTCTACTCTACTCTACTCTACTCTACTCTACTCTACTCTCCTCTCCTCTGCTCTACTACACCTTTACCTTTACCTTACTCTACTCTTCTCTACTCGACTCGACTCTACTCTACTCTACTCTACTCTACTCTACTCTACTCTACTCTACTCTACTCTACTCTACTCTACTCTACTCTACTCTACTCTACTCTACTCTACTCTACTCTATTCTACTCTATCTTTACCCTTACCTTACTCTACTCTACTCTACTCTACTCTACTCTACTCTACTCTACTATACTCTACTCTACCTTTACCTTTTCCTTACTCTACTCTACTCTACTCTACTCTACTCTACTCTACTCTACTCTACTCTACTCTACTCTACCTTTACCTTTTCCTTACTCTACTCTACTCTACTCTACTCTACTCTACTCTACTCTACTCTACTCTACTCTACTCTACTCTACTCTACTCTACTCTACTCTACTCTACTCTACTCTACTATACCTTTACCTTTTCCTTACTCCACTCTGCTCTACTCTACTCTACTCTACTCTACTCTACTCTACTCTACTCTACTCTACTCTACTCTACTCTACTCTACTCTACTCTACTCTACTCTACTCTACTCTACCTTTACCTTTTCCTTACTCTACTCTACTCTGCTCTGCTCTGCTCTACTCTACCTTAACCTTTACCTTTACCTTACTCTACTCTACTCTACTCTACTCTACTCTACTCTACTCTACTCTACTCTACTCTACTCTACTCTACTCTACTCTACTCTACTCTACTCTACTCTGCTCTGCTCTGCTCTACTCTGCTCTGCTCTGCTCTACTCTGCTCTGCTCTGCTCTACTCTACCTTAACCTTTACCTTTACCTTACTCTACTCTACTCTACTCTACTCTACTCTACTCTACTCTACTCTACTCTACTCTACTCTGCTCTGCTCTGCTCTGCTCTGCTCTGCTCTGCTCTGCTCTGCTCTGCTCTACTCTACTCTACTCTACTCTACTCTAATCTGCTCTGCTCTGCTCTACTCTACTCTACTCTACTCTACTCTACTCTACTCTACTCTACTCTACTCTACTCTACTCTACTCTACTCTACTCTACTCTACTCTACTCTACTCTACTCTACTCTACTTTATCTTTACCCTTACCCTACTCCACTCTGCTATACTCTACTCTACTCTGCTCTACTCTACTCTACTCTACTCTACTCTACTCTACTCTACTCTACTCTACTCTACTCTACTCTACTCTACTCTACTCTACTCTACTCTACTCTACTCTACTCTACTTTATCTTTACCCTTACCTTACTCCACTCTGCTCTACTCTACTCTACTCTACTCTACTCTACTCTACTCTACTCTACTCTACTCTACTCTACTCTACTCTACTCTCTCTACTCTACTTTACTCTACTCTACTCTACTCTACTCTACTCTACTCTACTCTACTCTACTTTATCTTTACCCTTACCTTACTCCACTCTGCTCTACTCTACTCTACTCTACTCTACTCTACTCTACTCTACTCTTCTCTACTCTACTCTACTCTACTCTACTCTACTCTACTCTACTCTACTCTACTCTACTCCACTCTGCTCTACTCTACTCTACTCTACTCTACTCTACTCTACTCTACTCTACTCTACTCTACTCTACTCTACTCTACTCTACTCTACTCTACTCTACTCTACTCTACTCTACTCTACTCTACTCTACTCTACTCTACTCTACTCTACTCTACTCTACTCTACTCTACTCTACTCTACTCTACTCTACTCTACTCTACTCTACTCTACTCTACTCTACTCTACTCTACTCTACTCTACTCTACTCTACTCTACTCTACTCTACTCTACTCTACTCTACTCTACTCTTCTCTACTCTACTCTACTCTACTCTACTCTACTCTACTCTACTCTACTCTACTCTACTCTACTCTACTCTACTCTACTCTACTCTACTCTACTTTACTCTACTCTACTCTACTCTGCTCTACTCTACTCTACTCTGCTCTACTCTACTCTACTCTACTCTACTCTACTCTACTCTACTCTACTCTACTCTACTCTACTCTACTTTATCTTTACCCTTACCTTACTCCACTCTGCTCTACTCTACTCTACTCTACTCTACTCTACTCTACTCTACTCTACTCTACTCTACTCTACTCTACTCTACTCTACTCTACTCTACTCTACTCTACTCTACTACTCTACTCTACTCTACTCTACTCTACTTTATCTTTACCCTTACCTTACTCCACTCTGCTCTGCTCTACTCTACTCTACTCTACTCTACTCTACTCTACTCTACTGTATCTTTACCCTTAACTTACTCCACTCTGCTCTGCTCTACTCTACTCTACTCTACTCTGCTCTACTCTACTCTACTCTACTCTACTCTACTCTACTCTACTCTACTCTACTCTACTCTACTCTACTCTACTCTACTTTATCTTTACCCTTACCTTACTCCACTCTGCTCTACTCTACTCTACTCTACTCTACTCTACTCTACTCTACTCTACTCTACTCTACTCTACTCTACTCTACTCTACTCTACTCTACTCTACTCTACTCTACTGTATCTTTACCCTTAACTTACTCCACTCTGCTCTGCTCTACTCTGCTCTACTCTACTCCACTCTACTCTACTCTACTCTACTCTACTCTACTCTACTCTACTTTATCTTTACCCTTACCTTACTCCACTCTGCTCTACTCTACTCTACTCTACTCTACTCTACTCTACTCTACTCTACTCTACTCTACTCTACTCTACTCTACTCTACTCTACTCTACTCTACTCTACTCTACTCTACTCTACTCTACTCTACTCTACTCTACTCTACTTTATCTTTACCCTTACCTTACTCCACTCTGCTCTGCTCTACTCTACTCTACTCTACTCTACTCTACTCTACTCTACTCTACTGTATCTTTACCCTTACCTTACTCCACTCTGCTCTGCTCTACTCTACTCTACTCTACTCTACTCTACTCTACTATACTCTACTCTACTCTACTCTACTCTACTCTACTCTACTCTACTCTACTCTACTCTACTGTATCTTTACCCTTAACTTACTCCACTCTGCTCTACTCTACTCTACTCTACTCTACTCTACTCTACTCTACTCTACTCTACTCTACTCTACTCTACTCTACTCTACTCTACTCTACTCTACTCTACTCTACTCTACGCTATCTTTACCCTTACCTTACTCCACTCTGCTCTACTCTACTCTACTCTACTCTACTCTAATCTACTCTACTCTACTCTACTCTACTCTACTCTACTCTACTCTACTCTACTCTACTCTACTCTACTCTACTCTACTCTACTCTACTCTACTCTACTCTACTCTACCTTTACCTTTACCTTTACATTACTCTACTCTACTCTACTCTACTCTACTCTACTCTACTCTACTCTACTCTACTCTACTCTACTCTACTCTACTCTACTCTACTCTACTTACCTTACTCTACTCTACTCTACTCTACTCTACTCTACTCTACTCTACTCTACTCTACTCTACTCTACCTTTACCTTTACCTTTACATTACTCTACTCTACTCTACTCTACTCTACTCTACTCTACTCTACTCTACTCTACTCTACTCTACTCTACTCTACTCTACTCTACTCTACTCTACCTTTACCTTAACTCTACTCTTCTCTACTCGACTTTACTCTACTCTACTCTACTCTACTCTACTCTACTCTACTTTACTCTACTCTACTCTGCTCTGCTCTGCTCTGCTCTGCTCTACTCTACTCTACTCTATTCTACTCTACTCTACTCTACTCTACTCTACTCTACTCTACTCTACTCTACTCTACTCTACTCTACTCTACTCTACTCTACTCTACTCTACTCTACTCTACTCTACTCTACTCTGCTCTACCCCAATCTCTACTCTACTCTACTCTACTCTACTCTACTCTACTCTACTCTACTCCACTCCACTCCACTCCACTCCACTCCACTCCACTCCACTCCACTCCACTCCACTCCACTCCACTCCACTCCACTCCACTCCACTCCACTCCACTCTGCTCTACCCCAATCTCTACTCTACAACTCTCTCTACTCTACTTCACATATTAACCGTCCAGACTCGTACCTCAAGTCTGCAACACAACGATAGCCTATCCCTGAATAATCCGAAGCAGGAAAGTAAGGCGATAAGATATGACACCACTGACTCAACCTGAGTCACAACAAACGTTTTAGTAGCGACAGTTTTTAAGGAGGAGAATTTTTACTTTACTTTTCTTTAAGTTTACCTACTCTACTTTATACTTTTATCTGTACTATACTTTTTTACTTGTATGTTTATCGTTACTTTACTTTACTTTTACTTTACTTTTACTTTACTTCTACCTTTATTTTCACTTTTACTGTTACTTTTACTGTCACTTTACTTTTACTTTATTTACTTTTACGTTTACCTTTACTTTACTTTTACGTTTTACTTGCTATTACCTCCACTTTACTTTTATGTTTACTTTTACCGTTACTGTACATTACTTTTACGTTGATTTATAGGTAATATGGTGTTATCGACCATACTATTTATAGACATGCGGCACATAATTTTTGGGGCATTATGGTCAGTATTACGCTCGTGCCGCTTTACTTTGCCGGAAAAAAAAATTTCGGTTGCCAGGGAGGGTAAACCTCGCGCCGCCTTTCATGATCGAACGCAACCGCTTGTACTCAGTAGCTCAGTTCCGTATCCTCTGAGCTGTGATCACCACATTCCTTCTGAGATAATCTCTGTCTCCAGCCAGATCTCCCACAGAACGTTGTGATCACCACATTCCTTCTGAGATAATCTCTGTCTCCAGCCAGATCTCCCACAGAACGTTGTGATCACCACATTCCTTCTGAGATAATCTCTGTCTCCAGCCAGATCTCCCACAGAAAGTTGTATTCACCACATTCCTTCTGAGATAATCTCTGTCTCCAGCCAGATCTCCCACAGAAAGTTGTGATCACCACATTCCTTCTGAGATAATCTCTGTCTCCAGCCAGATCTCCCACAGAAAGTTGTGATCACCACATTCCTTCTGAGATAATCTCTGTCTCCAGCCAGATCTCCACAGAACGTTGTGATCACCACATTCCTTCTGAGATAATCTCTGTCTCCAGCCAGATCTCCCACAGAAAGTTGTGATCACCACATTCCTTCTGAGATAATCTCTGTCTCCAGCCAGATCTCCCACAGAAAGCTATGATCACCACATTCCTTCTGAGATAATCTCTGTCTCCAGCCAGATCTCCCACAGAACGTTGTGATCACCACATTCCTTCTGAGATAATCTCTGTCTCCAGCCAGATCTCCCACAGAAAGTTGTGATCACCACATTCCTTCTGAGATAATCTCTGTCTCCAGCCAGATCTCCCACAGAAAGTTGTGATCACCACATTCCTTCTGAGATAATCTCTGTCTCCAGCCAGATCTCCCACAGAAAGTTGTGATCACCACATTCCTTCTGAGATATCTCTGTCTCCAGCCAGATCTCCCACAGAAAGTTGTGATCACCACATTCCTTCTGAGATAATCTCTGTCTCCAGCCAGATCTCCCACAGAAAGTTGTGATCACCACATTCCTTCTGAGATAATCTCTGTCTCCAGCCAGATCTCCCACAGAAAGTTGTGATCACCACATTCCTTCTGAGATAATCTCTGTCTCCAGCCAGATCTCCCACAGAAAGTTGTATTCACCACATTCCTTCTGAGATAATCTCTGTCTCCAGCCAGATCTCCCACAGAAAGTTGTGATCACCACATTCCTTCTGAGATAATCTCTGTCTCCAGCCAGATCTCCCACAGAACGTTGTGATCACCACATTCCTTCTGAGATAATCTCTGTCTCCAGCCAGATCTCCCACAGAACGTTGTGATCACCACATTCCTTCTGAGATAATCTCTGTCTCCAGCCAGATCTCCCACAGAAAGTTGTATTCACCACATTCCTTCTGAGATAATCTCTGTCTCCAGCCAGATCTCCCACAGAACGTTGTGATCACCACATTCCTTCTGAGATAATCTCTGTCTCCAGCCAGATCTCCCACAGAAAGTTGTATTCACCACATTCCTTCT
Source organism: Megaustenia siamemsis (assembly GCA_032433765.1). Taxonomy (NCBI): domain Eukaryota; kingdom Metazoa; phylum Mollusca; class Gastropoda; order Stylommatophora; family Ariophantidae; genus Megaustenia; species Megaustenia siamemsis. Next base: position 13,288,374 of record JAVIAB010000117.1, read on the forward strand.
GAGATAATCTCTGTCTCCAGCCAGATCTCCCACAGAAAGTTGTGATCACCACATTCCTTCTGAGATAATCTCTGTCTCCAGCCAGATCTCCCACAGAAAGTTGTGTTCACCACATTCCTTCTGAGATAATCTCTGTCTCCAGCCAGATCTCCCACAGAAAGTTGTGTTCACCACATTCCTTCTGAGATAATCTCTGTCTCCAGCCAGATCTCCACAGAACGTTGTGATCACCACATTCCTTCTGAGATAATCTCTGTCTCCAGCCAGATCTCCCACAGAACGTTGTGATCACCACATTCCTTCTGAGATAATCTCTGTCTCCAGCCAGATCTCCCACAGAAAGTTGTATTCACCACATTCCTTCTGAGATAATCTCTGTCTCCAGCCAGATCTCCCACAGAACGTTGTGATCACCACATTCCTTCTGAGATAATCTCTGTCTCCAGCCAGATCTCCCACAGAAAGTTGTATTCACCACATTCCTTCTGAGATAATCTCTGTCTCCAGCCAGATCTCCCACAGAAAGTTGTATTCACCACATTCCTTCTGAGATAATCTCTGTCTCCAGCCAGATCTCCCACAGAAAGTTGTATTCACCACATTCCTTCTGAGATAATCTCTGTCTCCAGCCAGATCTCCCACAGAAAGTTGTATTCACCACATTCCTTCTGAGATAATCTCTGTCTCCAGCCAGATCTCCCACAGAAAGTTGTATTCACCACATTCCTTCTGAGATAATCTCTGTCTCCAGCCAGATCTCCCACAGAAAGTTGTATTCACCACATTCCTTCTGAGATAATCTCTGTCTCCAGCCAGATCTCCCACAGAAAGTTGTATTCACCACATTCCTTCTGAGATAATCTCTGTCTCCAGCCAGATCTCCCACAGAAAGTTGTATTCACCACATTCCTTCTGAGATAATCTCTGTCTCCAGCCAGATCTCCCACAGAAAGTTGTATTCACCACATTCCTTCTGAGATAATCTCTGTCTCCAGCCAGATCTCCCACAGAAAGTTGTATTCACCACATTCCTTCTGAGATAATCTCTGTCTCCAGCCAGATCTCCCACAGAAAGTTGTATTCACCACATTCCTTCTGAGATAATCTCTGTCTCCAGCCAGATCTCCCACAGAAAGTTGTATTCACCACATTCCTTCTGAGATAATCTCTGTCTCCAGCCAGATCTCCCACAGAAAGTTGTATTCACCACATTCCTTCTGAGATAATCTCTGTCTCCAGCCAGATCTCCCACAGAAAGTTGTATTCACCACATTCCTTCTGAGATAATCTCTGTCTCCAGCCAGATCTCCCACAGAAAGTTGTATTCACCACATTCCTTCTGAGATAATCTCTGTCTCCAGCCAGATCTCCCACAGAAAGTTGTATTCACCACATTCCTTCTGAGATAATCTCTGTCTCCAGCCAGATCTCCCACAGAAAGTTGTATTCACCACATTCCTTCTGAGATAATCTCTGTCTCTAGCCAGAACTCCCACAGAACGTTGTATTCACCACAGCCCGTCTGAAGGAATCTCTGTCTCCAGCCAAATCTTCAACTTCGTGTGTGATGTTCATGGTCTCCATGATGTCTTGAAATCAGGATACACACGCAGATACGAGTGGTGATCCTACTCCCTCCAACATGAAACAGGAGAAGGAGACATGATCACAAGACTTGAACTTTGAAGAAGAAGAAAATAAGAAGAAGAAGGGGAAGATGAAGTTGAAGAAGGGGAAGAAGAAGGGGAAGAAGAAGGGGGAGAAGGGGAAGTAGAAGAAGAAGAAAATAAGAAGAAGAAGGGGAAGGTGAAGTTGAAGTTGAAGAAGGGGAAGAAGGGGGAGAAGAAGGGGGAGAAGAAGGGGGAGAAGAAGAGGAAGAAGGGGAGAAAGAAGGGGGAGAAGAAGAAGAAGTAGAAGAAGAAGAAGAAGGGGACGAAGAAGGGGAGAAGAAGAAGAAGTAGAAGAAGAAGAAGGGGACGAAGAAGGGGGAGAAGAAGGGGAAGAAGAAGAAGAAGGGGAAGGGGAAGAAGGTGGAGGAGAAGGGGAAGTAGAAGAAGGGGAAGGGGATGAAGAAGGGGAAGAAGAAGATGAAGAGGGGAAGCAGGGGACGAAGAAAGAAAAAAGGAAGAAGGGGGAGAAGAAGAAGGGGAAGGGGATGAAGAAGAAGATGAAGAAGGGGACGAAGAAGGGGAAGAAGAAGGGAAGAAGAAGAAGATGAAGGGGACGAAGAGGGGAAGAAGAAGAAGGGGACGAAAAAGGGGGAGAAGAAGAAGGGACGAAGAAGGGGGAGAAGAAGAAGGGGACGAAGAAGTGGGAGAAGAAGAAGGGGGAGAAGAAGGGGGAGAAGAGAAGGGGAAGAAGAAGGGGGAAGAAGAGAAGGGAAAAGAAGAAGAAGGGGGAAGAAGAAGGGGAAGGGGGAGAAGAGGAAGGGGCAAGAAGGGACGAAGAAGAAGGGGACGAAGAAGGGGAAGAAGAAGGGGAAGAAGAAAGGGGAAGAAGAAGGGGGAGAAGAAAGGGAAGAAGAAGGGGAAGAAGAAGGGGGAGAAGAGAAGGGGGAGAAGAAGGGAAGAAGAAGGGGAAGAAGAAGAAGGGGAAGAAGAAGAAGGGGAAGAAGAGGGGGAGAAGAAGAAGGGGGAGAAGAAGGGGGAGAAGAAAAAGGGGACGAAGAAGAAGGGGAAGAAGAAGGGGAAGAAGAAGAAGGGGGAGAAGAAGAGGAAGGGGAGATGAAGGGGGAGAAGAAGAAGGGGAAGAAGAAGGGGAAGAAGAAGAAGGGGGAGAAGAAGAAGAAGGGAAGAAGAAGAAGAAGGGGAAGATGAAGGGGGAGGAGAAGAAGAAGGGGACGAAGAAGGGGGAGAAGAAGAAGGGGACGAAGAAGGGGAAGAAGAAGAAAAAGGGACGAAGAAGGGGGAGAAGAAGAAGAAGGGGAAGAAGAAGGGGGGAGAAGAAGAAGGGGGACGAAGAAGGGGAAGAAGAAGGGACGAAGAAGGGGAAGAAGAAGAAGAGGGGAAGAAAGAAGGGGGAGAAGAAGAAGAAGGGGACGAAGAAGGGGGAGAGAAGAAAAGGGGAAGAAGAAGGGGAGAAGAAGAGGGGAAGAAGAAAGGGGAGAAGAAGGAGGGGAAGAAGAAGAAGGGGAAGAAGAAGGGGAAGAAGAAGGGGGAGAAGAACAAGGGGAAGAAGAGGGGAAGAAGAAGGAGGAGAAGGGGAAGAAGAAGGGGAGAAGAAGAAGGGGAAGAAGAAGGGGAAGAAGAAGGGCGAGAGAAGGGGAAGAAGAAGGGGAGAAGAAGGGGGAGAAGAAGAAGGGGGAGAAGAAGAAAGGGAAGAAGAAGGGGGAGAAGAAGGGGGACGAAGAAGGGGAGAAGAAGGGGAGAAGAAGAAGGGGGAGAAGAAGGGGGAGGAAGAAGAAGTGGAAGAAGAAGGGAAGAAGAAGAGGTGGGAGGGAGAAGAAGAAGAAGATGGGAAGCTGAAGGGGAAGAAGAAGGGGAAGGGGAAGAAGAAGGGGAAGTAGAAGAGAAGAAGGGGAAGATGAAGGGGAAGAAGAAGGGAAGATTAAGGGGGAGAAGAAGGGGAGAAGAAGAAGGGAAGAAGAAGGGTGAGAGAAGGGGAAGAAGAAGAAGGGGGAGAAGAAGAAGGGGGAGAAGAAGAAGGGGAAGAAGAAGGGGGAGAAGAAGAAGGGGAAGAAGAAGGGGAAGATGAAGGGGAAGAAGAAGGGGGAGAAGATGAAGGGGAAGAAGAAGGGGAAGATGAAGGGGAAGAAGAAGGGGGAGAGAAGAGAAGGGGAAGAAGAAGGGGGAGAAGAAGGGGGAGAAGATGAAGGGGGAGAAGAAGAAGGGGAGAGAAGAAGGGGAAGAAGAAGGGGGAGAAGAAGAAGGGGACGAAGAAGGGGGAGAAGAAGAAGGGGGAGAAGAAGGGGGAGAAGAAGAAGTGGAAGAAGAAGGGGGAGAAGAAGAAGGGGAAGAAGAAGGGGCAGCAGAGGAAGTAGAAGAAGAAGATGGGGAAGATGAAGGGGAAGAAGAAGGGGAAGTAGAAGAAGAAGAAGGGAAGATGAAGGGGAAGAAGAAGGGGAAGAAGAAGGGGGAGTAGAAGAAGAAGAAGGGGGAGAAGAAGAGCAAGATGAAGGGAAGAAGAAGGGGAAGATTAAGGGGAAGAAGATGGGGAAGTAGAAGAAGAAGAAGGGGAAGATGAACGGGAAGAGGAAGAAGAAGAAGGGGAAGATGAAGGTGAAGAAGAAGAAGAGAAGAAGGGAAGATGAAGGGGAAGATAAAGAGGGGAAGTAGACGAAGAAGAAGGGGAAGATGAAAAAGAAGAAGAAGAAGGGGGAGAAGAAGAAGAAGCGGGAGAAGAAGAAGAAGGGGAAGATAAAGAAGGGGATGTAGAAGAAGAAGAAGGGGGAGAAGAAGAAGATGAAGAAGGGGAGATGAATGGGAAGTAGAAGAAGAAGAAAGGGGAGAAGAAGAAGAAGGGGGAGAAGAAGAAGATGAGGGGAAGTAGAAGAAGAAGGGGAAGGTGAAGGGGAAGAAGAAGGGAAGTAGAAGAAGAAGGGGAAGGTGAAGGGGAAAGAAGAAGGGAAGTAGAAGAAGAAGGGGAAGGTGAAGGGGAAGAAGAAGGGAAGTAGAAGAAGAAGGGAAGGTGAAGGGGAAGAAGAAGGGGAAGTAGAAGAAGAAGAAGGGGAAGATGAAGTGGGAGAAGAAGAAAAAGAAGAAGGGAAGTAGAAGAAGAAGAAGGGGAAGAAGAAGAAGGGAAAGTAGGAGAAGAAGAAGGGGAAGATGAAGAAGGGGAAGTAGAAGAAGAAGAAGGGGAAGAAGAAGAAGGGAAAATGAAGGGGAAGATGATGAAGGGGAAGAAGAAGAAGGAAAGAAGAGGAAGGGAAGAAGAATATATTACGAATGCAACCTGTGTATTTTATCCTCCTGCAGGAAGCACTTGAGTATTTCGATTAAAGTATCAGTGACATATAACCGTGCCTGAAAAGTACTTTCTTTTTGGTCGATAGGACCCAGATTTTGAGTTATCGTTCCTTGAGCGTTTTCCTAATTTCCGTTTGTGTAATGCTTACTCTTGCTTACTCTAATTACATGTTCCTGCAGTTTTAGGATGATAGTTTCCCGTCATCGTATCCTTATCATCAATCATCGTATCCTTATTATCAATCATCGTATCCTGATCTAAACAGCTTTTACATTGATCTCATTATGTCACCCCCTATATCCATAGTAATTATTTTCGTTGTTTGAAACTGGATTTTGTGATTACGGGGGGTAATTGTTGTCTCCTTTGTAAGAACTAGGGTTAGTGATTGCGGGAGATAACTTGACAAGCACCCTCAGTTCTCTCCCTTTTCAACAAACCAGAGAGTTCCATATTAGTGGCAAATCGAGATAATCTATAAGATTAGTATAAATCTATCATTGTTCTATGTTTGATGAAAGTCCAAATAGAAAAAGAACAGCAGGAATATGTTAACATTTTAATATTATATTAAATTATATAATAATACTTTATGTTGGTCACAATAATTACATCAAATGGGAGATGCACCACAGAAATAAAAAGCAGAATAGCTCAGGCCAAATAGCATTTCAGAAAATGAAAACTATCTTATGCAACAAATCTATGTCAATAAAAATGAGAAAGAGAGTTCATCGGTGCTATATAGAACCAATTCTGACCTATGGAAGCGAATCATGGACAGTAGACAAACAAATGAAAAGACGATTAGAGGCCACAGAGATGGGATTTCTCAGAAGAATGTTGAAAGTTCCCTGCACAGATAAAAAGACCAGTGAGGAAATTCTCAAAGAGGCCAACACAAAAAGGGAGCTCTTAAAAAACATCAGAAAGAAGCAATCAACATTTTCGGGCACATCATGAGAAGAGGAAAGTTGGAATACTTGGTTACAACTGGCAAAATAAAAGGAAAGAGAGATCGCGGACGACAAAGAGAGAAAATACTGGATAGCTTGGTGTCATGCATGGAAAACAGTCAACAACAGAACTGATACGATGCACTGTAGATAGAAGATTGTGGAGGGACATGATCGCCTACGCCAACCGGCAGGGTACATGATGATGATGATGAATACTTTATGATTATATAATATTAAAATATATATATGTGTGTATATATATATAGGTATACACATAAAGGTAAAGTACGAGACTTGAATCGGCGTCTTAGCACGGGAGTTTTCACCCATATGTGCTCGGCCGCCGATTCAGAGTGTACCGAGACTTCTTGATACTGTCGCTTCAAGCATCGAAACTCACAACACGAGGTGGCACTCCTCACCTTTCCAGAGTATTATACCCTAATACCGATTTCCGCCAGCGGCTGGGTCGATCACGGGGATATTTATTCCAACCACGAGTATAACACTCGCTGCTTCCAGCGAGAATGGAACACGGGTTGTACCTCAGTCTGTCGGGTGGTTTTTCCCAAGTTCACACACACACACACACGCACGCACACGCATGCATGCATATATATATATATGTAGGCGCGTTTGGCAAAACAGTAAAATGACAACTAAAACGAAGGTCGCATTTTACAATGTCTGCATCATCAGTGTCCCTTTGCATGACAGCAAAACATGGACAACTTATGCAAAACAAAGAGAAGGCAGAAAGCATTCCGTTTGTGAAGTCAGCGCCTGGATGGACAAAGTGACAAACGTGGAGGTCCTTACCCGCACAGACGTCCCATACACCTACCCACTTCTCTAACAAAGTAGGTTGGCTTGGACACTTATACCGTATAAAAGATGGCCGCATACCACAAGATATACCTTATGTTCATCTTACAGATGAGAAAAGAACTATGGGACATCCAAAACTCCGATTTATAGACGTGTGTAAATGTGACATTAAGATTCTGAACGTAATCCCTGCAACCTGGGAAGACATAGCTGCAGGCCGCAATTTTTGTAAACACACTCTAAAACTCATCCAAGAAGCAGACAGATTCTTAGAAAAAGAGAATACACGGCGAAAGAAAAGAAAAAGAAACATTTCCTTGGGGTGCTGCTAAATCCTTCGCCAACTTTGACTGAATAATTATAGCTACTAATCATCATCACCATTGAGTGCCGTCTCCGCATCGAAGATTGGCTACCATGGAGCGACATTCCGTCTGTCTCTTACTTTGATACTGCAGGTTGTCATAGGCTGACTTGTCCATCTTTTGATGTTACTCGTCCACGTTAGTCTTGGTCTGCCTCTGCCTCTTTTACTTTGTATTTTCTCTTCCAAGATTACTTTTAGTAGGCTGCTGTGACTGTTAACGTGCCCCAAATATATCATTTCTTTTGTTTGAATCGTGCTGGGTAGTTCTCTTTTCATTTTTAGCACTAGCAGTTGAGTTGTACTCGTGGTTGGAAAAAAAAATACCCCCACGGTCGACCCAGCCGTTGGCAGAAATGGGTACCAGGGTATTACCCTGGGAAGGTGAGGAATGTTGCCTCGCATCTGAGTTTCGATGCTTGAGGCGACACTATCCAGAAATCTCCGAACATTTCTAGATAGGCGGCCGAGCACATATGCGTGGAAACTCGCGTGCTAAGACGCCGGTTCAAGTCTCGTACTTTACCTTTACCTTTACCTTTACCTTTTAGTACCTTAACATTTCATGGTTTGTTTTCTTTTCCTTCCATCCAACTCTACCTATTCTTCTATAAATCCACATTTCAAAGGCTTCAATCTTCTGTTATGTTCTCTTGTCTAGCGAGGATTTCTTGTCCATTTTTCTGCACCATACAGGAATGTTAAGAGAAGATATAACATTTTGCTATTTGTAGCTTTATCACTGGCGTTATTTATTTTGATGTTAGTTTATTTTCCATGGCATTAACATTGCTTTTTGCCATTCTTCTTCTTATTTTTTTTTAAATTTCAGTTTTATATTTTTCATCACTAGTTATAGTATGTCGAAGGTAGTTGTAGTTCTGAACTGTCTCCAGGTCCATTCCTTCAACTTATATATATATATATATGTTTGTATGTATACCATTTTGTAAAAACTCATGTACATCAGTCACATGCTAACGCGCATACCTTTGTTACTTGTAGGTGGAAATTAATGAATGTGTTGGAGGGTGTCAGAAATGCCTAAGAAGAGTACTTTCTGTACAATGGACTGACTTCAAGACTAATTTAAAGATACGAGAAATGGCCACGCAACCAACGATCTCATCTACATTTAGGAAGAGAAGATGGACATATGTCGAACATTTATTGAGAAGAGACCAAAATAAAAGTCAAAATATTCCCTTTTGTGGGAAAGATCTGGTTATAGAAAAAGAGGAGGGCATGAAAGACGCTCAAAAGTACACTGATAACAGAAGAGATGTTGGCTGGCATAGACTCATTTGATAAGACCGAACATTTCGACAAGAATATAGATGGATGGCGAAACGCACTAGAAGCCCCATGCGACGTCTGACAGCGCTGGAAGGAGCAAGATTAATGCCGTCGACTAAGGGTTAAGGTTATTTTCTTCGTTTGAAATAGGGGAAGCTATTTTATGGATACAGATAAACACGTGCAATGAAGTTAAGGAGAAACCGAGAGGGAAGCGAGCAGTTAAATAGACAAGCTGATCACTCGTGGAGATAAGGAGAGCTTCCAATTAAACTGAAGTGTTCAAACGATGACAAGCATCGAGATGACTGGATTAGAGAGCTTATGTTTGTGTGGGGTGCTCGCTTCGCATCTGGAAGATACCCGGTTCAAACCACGTTTTGGAACGAACGGCTTTTTTCTAGTGACTGCTCATATCAAGGCAAGTGAGACTTCAGAAGAAAGATCCTTCTTAGATCTTACAGGGAACTTTTTATTAACATTTTATTCTCCTTTACTTTTTATTTCTCTTTCTAGTTCGATTTTGCAATTATTTCTTTTTATTTTAAATACATATTTGTACGTGTGTTGTATGTTTGTTCCTGGTGAAGATTTGCGCCGAAACGTCGTTCTGATTTGCGATGTCCACTTGTTACGTGAAGCTTTAACCATATCATTTTTTTTTCTATAGTTTTTTTTTTCTCATTTCTCCTCAACTGAGAGGAGAATGAGACTCCTGTCGGATACGTACGATGCATAGGCAGTTTCGTGTTCAAGTTGAGCACGTCAAGTATACTTGTAATCCGCTGCTCAGGTCAAGATCTATCTCCCTAATTAACACGCTTTCTGTAATAACCTGGGGGGATTGTGTGTGAGTATGTTGTGGGGTAAAGGGGGGGGGGGAAGGGTCTGTGCTATGGAGCTCCATACTGCACTGCGGCTAGATCTTCATGTGCCAGGCAAGAGACTGGAACGCTAATGAACATCACTCGAGTTTAGTAATGATGGGTCTATCACGAACAGACGAAGCTCACTAGACTGGGCCGAGAGAAAGCTCACCAGACTGGGTCGAGACAAGCTCACTAGACTGGACCGAGATAAAACTCACTAGACTGGGCCGAGAGAAAGCTCACCAGACTGGGTCGAGACAAAGCTCACTAGACTGGACCGAGATAAAACTCACTAGACTGGGCCGAGAGAAAGCTCACCAGACTGGGTCGAGACAAAGCTCACTAGACTGGACCGAGATAAAACTCACTAGACCGTATCGAGACAAAGCTTGCTAGACTGGGTCGAGACAAAGCTCACTAGATTGGACCGAGAGAAAAACTCACTAGACTGGGTCGAGACAAAGCTCACTAGACTGGACCGAGAGAAAACTCACAAGACTGGGCCGAGGGAAAGCTTACCAGACTGGGTCGAGACAAAGCTCACTAGACTGGACCGAGAGAAAACTCACTAGACTGGATCGAGACAAAGCTCACTAGACTGGACCGAGAGAAAGCTCACCAGACTGAGTTGAGACAAAGCTCACTAGACTGGACCGAGAGAAAACTCACTAGACTGGGCCGAGGGAAAGCTTACCAGACTGGGTCGAGACAAAGCTCACTAGACTGGACCGAGAGAAAACTCACTAGACTGGTCGAGACAAAGCTCACTAGACTGGACCGAGAGAAAACTCACTAGACTGGGTCGAGACAAAACTCGCTAGACTGGGTCGAGACAAAGCCCGCTAGACTGGACCGAGACAAAGCTCACTAGACTGGGTCGAGACAAAGCTCGCTAGACTGGTTCGAGATAAAACTCACTAGACTGAGTCGAGACAAAACTCGATAAACTGGACCGAAGCAGTCTGGGCTGGCTAGGACGAACTAATTGCTTTAGACTAGGAAGTAACATTGAACATACCAGAACTCACACAGCTCATTATATACACAGACAATCTCATGAGCACACATGCCATAAGGCGAGAGATGCAATAGATCCCAGGATGCTTCAACACACCAGGAAATGATAAGGTAGATACATTAGCTAAGAGAGGATCCAAACAGACACAATTTAACACCAACATCTCATTAAACACAGCCAAATAAACCATAAACTCCAACAGTAGAGAAGATTGGCTGAATGGATGAACCGTGGGGAAAGAAAAACAGGGTCATGGGAGAAAAAGCTGATTAAATGCTTGACATGCATAACCTATATATACCTGCAGATATCATTACTGGCATTGGGCCTAAAGGCGTCAGCTCACAGGCTTCTGGATCCATAACAACAACGTATTTAGACTTTGATAGGGTCATAATAAATGGACTAAACAAACGCTTAAAGTGCAGCTGTTAGATATAACAAGTGGACTCAACAAATTCATGATGTATAACTGTTAGATATAACAAGTGGACTAAACAAACTCATACAGTCCAGCAGTTACATACAAGTGGACTAAACAAACTCATACAACAGAGCTGCTGTTAGATATAACAAGTAGTCTAAACAAACTCATACAACAGAGCTGCTGTTAGATATAACACGTGGACTAAACAAACTCATACAGAGCTGCTGTTAGATATAACAACTAGACTAAACAAACTCATACAGAGCTGCTGTTAGATATAACAACTAGACTAAACAAACTCAAACAGAGCAGCCGTTAGATAAAACAAGTGGACTAAACAAACTCATACAGTCCAGCAGTTACATATAGTAAGTGGACTAAACAAACTCACACAACAGAGCTGCTGTTAGATATAACAAGTAGACTAAACAAACTCATACAGAGCAGCCGTTAGATAAAACAAGTGGACTAAACAAACTCATACAGTCCAGCAGTTACATATAACAAATGGACTAAACAAACTCACACAACAGAGCTGCTGTTAGATATAACAAGTAGACTAAACAAACTCATACAGAGCAGCCGTTAGATATAACAATGGACTAAACAAACTCATAAGGTGCAGCTGTTATATATAACAAGTGGACTTAACAAACTCATACAGAGCAGCAGTTAGATATAACAAGTGGACTAAACAAACTCATACAGAGCAGCAGTTAGATATAACAAGTGGACTTAACAAACTCATACAGAGCAGCAGTTAGATATAACAAGTAGACTAAACAAACACATACAGTGCAGTTGTTAGATACAAGTAGACTAAACAAACACAAACAGTGCTGCTGTTAGATACAAGTAGACTAAACAAACACATACAGTGCAGTAGTTAGATTCAAGTAGACTAAACAAACACAAACAGTGCTGCTGTTAGATATAACAAGTAGACTAAACAAACACAAACAGTGCTGCTGTTAGATACAAGTAGACTAAGCAAACGCATACAGTGCAGCTGTTAGATACAACAAGTGGACTAAACAAAAACTCATAAAATACAGCTGTCAGATACAGTATAGTAGCCTCCGTCAGTCATAGTTGACTATGAATTTTTCAGCGCCCCTAGAAATGTTATTTTTTTCTTTTTTTTCTTTCGTCGTGTAATCTCTTTCTCTATTAATCTGTCTGCTTCTTCTTTGAGGTGAACCTTTCGAGTGTGTTTCCAGAGATTGCGGTCTGCAGCTATGCCTTCCCATGCGGCAGGGTTTATGTTCAGAGTCTTCTTGTCGCGTTTACGCACATCTACAAATCGAAGTTTTGGGCGCCCCCTAGTTCTTTTACAACTGCCAGTTGTCCATAGAGTATATCTTTTGATATGCGGCCATCTTTCATACGGTGTACATGGCCAAGCCAGCGTAACCTACGTTGTTTGAGCAGCGTGTAGATATTCGGTAGGCCTGTGCAAGTCATGACCTCCACGTTTGTCACTTTATCCTTCCAGGTGATACCAAGAATACGGCGTAGACATCGCATATGGAATCCATTTAGCCTTCTCTCCTGCTTTACATAGGTTGTCCAGTCCTCTCCAGGGCGCGAGCTTGGGCAGAAAGAGACAAGTTGTTGCCCATGCAACATGTTTCTTCACTCCACACAGCCGAGCAATCCAAAGGTCTAGCTGTTAGATATAACAAGTGGACTCAAACAAATTCATAATATGTAGCTGTTAGATACAGCAAGTGGACTAAACAGGAGCATGATGTATAGCTGGACGTCCGGTCAATATGGCGTATATGCAACAGGGAACCGTTGAGGCACTGTCTGAAAAGTGTTCTTTGTAGCAGTTTCCACATATTCCAAGACAATTACTAAGTTGTGCTCTGTGCACACTGTGAGCTGTGTGTTTCATCCGGATCGTGTTTCTATATTCAGATTGCTTACGATGAATGATGATATCGTAAGACGAAGGACAGTTCATATGGGTTCATTGTCCGTGCTATAATACGCCTTATGTCTTCTGTCGTGTGCTGTGTTTGCTACGATGGGGACTGCAACTGCCTTTCTTTGTTGGAAATCCGATGAGATGTTAATTCGGACGATTCCACTGGCACGGGCAGTTGAGCAATTATGGATGTCCATGTGGGAAGAAGGGGAAGTAGAAGAAGAAGAAGGGGAAGAAGGTGGAGAAGAAGGGGAAGTAGAAGGGGAAGAAGGGGGAGAAGAAAGGGGAAGTAGAAGAAGAAGAAGGGGAAGTAGAAGAAGAAGAAGGGGAAGTAGAAGAAGAAGAAGGGGAAGTAGAAGAAGAAGAAGGGGAAGAAGGTGGAGAAGAAGGGGAAGTAGAAGGGGAAGAAGGTGGAGAAGAAGGGGAAGTAGAAGGTGGAGAAGAAGGGGAAGTAGAAGAAGAAGAAGGGGGAGAAGGGGGAGAAGAAGGGGAAGTAGAAGAAGAAGAAGGGGAAGTAGAAGAAGAAGAAGGGGAAGTAGAAGAAGAAGAAGGGAAGAAGAAGAAGAAGAAGGGGAAAGTAGAAGAAGAAGAAGGGGAAGTAGAAGAAGAAGAAGGGGAAGTAGAGAAGAAGAAGGGGAAGAAGGTGGAGAAGAAGGGGAAGTAGAAGAAGAAGAAGGGAAGAAGGTGGAGAAGAAGGGGAAGTAGAAGAAGAAGAAGGGGGAGAAGGGGTAGAAGAAGGGAAGTAGAAGGGGAAGAAGGGGGAGAAGGTGGAGAAGAAGGGGAAGTAGAAGGGGAAGAAGGTGGAGAAGAAGGGGAAGTAGAGAAGAAGAAGAAGGGGAGAAGGTGGAGAAGAAGGGGAAGTAGAAGGGCAAGAAGGGGAAGAAGGTGGAGAAGAAGGGGAAGTAGAAGAAGAGAAGAAGGGAGAGAGGGGGAGAAGAAGGGGAAGTAGAAGGGGAAGAAGGGGAAGAAGGTGGAGAAGAAGGGAAGTAGAAGAAGAAGAAGGGGAAGAAGGTGGAGAAGAAGGGGAAGTAGAAGGGGAAGAAGGGGGAGAAGGTGGAGAAGAAGGGGAAGTAGAAGGGGAAGAAGGGGAGAAGAAGGGGAAGTAGAAGAAGAAGAAGGGAAGAAGGTGGAGAAGAAGGGAAGAAGGTGGAGAAGAAGGGGAAGTAGAAGAAGAAGAAGGGGAAGAAGGGGAAGTAGAAGAAGAAGAAGGGGAAGAAGGTGGAGAAGAAGGGGAAGTAGAAGAAGAAGAAGGGGAAGAAGGGGAAGTAGAAGAAGAAGAAGGGGAAGAAGGTGGAGAAGAAGGGGAAGAAGGGGAAGTAGAAGAAGAAGAAGGGGAAGAAGTGGAGAAGAAGGGAAGTAGAAGAAGAAGAAGGGGAAGAAGGGGAAGAAGGTGAAGAAGGGGAAGTAGAAGAAGAAGAAGGGGAAGAAGGTGGAGAAGAAGGGGGAAGAAGGTGGAGAAGAAGGGGAAGTAGAAGAAGAAGAAGGGAAGAAGGGGGAGAAGAAGGGGAAGAAGGTGGAGAAGAAGGGGAAGTAGAAGAAGAAGAAGGGGAAGAAGGTGGAGAAGAAGGGAAGAAGGTGGAGAAGAAGGGAAGTAGAAGAAGAAGAAGGGGAAGAAGGGGAAGTAGAAGAAGAAGAGGGAAGAAGGTGGAGAAGAAGGGGAAGTAGAAGGGGAAGAAGGGGGAAGAAGGGGAAGAGGGGAAGTAGAAGAAGAAGAAGGGGAAGTAGAAGAAGAAGAAGGGAAGAAGGTGGAGAGAAGGGGAAGTAGAAGGGGAAGAAGGGGGAGAAGAAGGGGAAGTAGAAGGGGAAGAAGGGGGAGAAGAAGGGGAAGTAGAAGGGGAAGAAGGGGAAGAAGGGGGAGAAGAAGGGGAAGTAGAAGAAGAAGAAGGGGAAGAAGGGGGAGAAGAAAGGGAAGTAGAAGAAGAAGAAGGGGAGGTAGAAGAAGAAGAAGGGGAAGAAGGGGGAGAAGAAGGGGAAGTAGAAGAAGAAGAAGGGGAAGAAGGGGGAGAAAAGGGAAGTAGAAGAAGAAGAAGGGGGAGAAGAAGGGGAAGAAGGTGGAGAAGAAGGGGAAGAAGGTGGAGAAGAAGGGGAAGTAGAAGAAGAAGAAGGGGGAGAAGAAGGGAAGTAGAAGAAGAAGAAGGGGAAGAAGGGGGAGAAGAAGGGGAAGTAGAAGAAGAAGAAGGGGGAAGAAGGGGGAGAAGAAGGGGAAGTAGAAGAAGAAGAAGGGGAAGAAGGTGGAGAAGAAGGGGAAGAAGGTGGAGAAGAAGGGGAAGTAGAAGAAGAAGAAGGGGAAGAAGGTGGAGAAGAAGGGGAAGTAGAAGAAGAAGAAGGGAAGAAGGTGGAGAAGAAGGGGAAGTAGAAGAAGAAGAAGGGGAAGTAGAAGAAGAAGAAGGGGAAGTAGAAGAAGACGAAGGGGAAGTAGAAGAAGAAGAAGGGGAAGAAGGGGAGAAGAAGGGGAAGTAGTAGAAGAAGAAGGGGAAGAAGGAGGTGAAGAAGGTGGAGAAGAAGGTGGAGAAGAAGGGAAGAAGGTGGAGAAGAAGGGGAAGTAGAAGAAGAAGAAGGGGAAGAAGGTGGAGAAGAAGGGGAAGTAGAAGAAGAAGAAGGGGAAGATGAAAGAAGGGGAAGATGAAGGGGAAGAAGATGAGAAGAAGGGGAAGAAGGTGGAGAAGAAGGGGAAGAAGTTGGAGAAGAAGGGAAGTAGAAGAAGAAAGAAGGGGAAGAAGGTGGAGAAGAAGGGGAAGTAGAAGAAGAAGAAGGGGAAGAAGGTGGAGAAGAAGGGGAAGTAGAAGAAGAAGAAGGGGAAGAAGGTGGAGAAGAAGGGGAAGTAGAAGAAGAAGAAGGGGAAGAAGGTGGAGAAGAAGGGGAAGAAGGTGGAGAAGAAGGGAAGTAGAAGAAGAGAAGGGGAGGTAGAAGAAGAAGAAGGGGAGGTAGAAGAAGAAGAAGGGGAGGTAGAAGAAGAAGAAGGGGAAGTAGAAGAAGAAGAAGGGGAGGTAGAAGAAGAAGAAGGGGAAGTAGAAGAAGAAGAAAGGGGAAGTAGAAGAAGAAGAAGGGGAAGGGGAAGTAGAAGAAGAAGAAGGGGAGGTAGAAGAAGAAGAAGGGGAAGTAGAAGAAGAAGAAGGGGAAGTAGAAGAAGAAGAAGGGGAGGTAGAAGAAGAAGAAGGGGAAGTAGAAGGAAGAAGAAGGGGAAGTAGAAGAAGAAGAAGAAGAAGGGGAAGGGGAAGAAGGTGGAGAAGAAGGGGAAGTAGAAGAAGAGAAGAAGGGGAGGTAGAAGAAGAAGAAGGGGAAGTAGAAGAAGAAGAAGGGGAAGTAGAAGAAGAAGAAGGGAAGTAGAAGGGGAAGAAGGGAAGTAGAAGAAGAAGAAGGGGAAGTAGAAGAAGAAGGGGGAGAGAAGATGAAGAAGGGGAAGAAGAAGGGGAAGAAGGGGGAGAAGAAGGGAAGTAGAAGAAGAAGGTGGAGAAGAAGGGGAAGAAGTGGAGAAGTAGGGGAAGTAGAGAAGAAGAAGAAGGGGGAGAAGAAGGGGAAGTAGAAGAAGAAGAAGGTGGAGAAGAAGGGGAAGTAGAAGAAGAAGAAGGGGAAGTAGAAGAAGAAGAAGGGAAGAAGAAGAAGAAGAAGGGGAAGTAGAAGAAGAAGAAGGGGAAGTAGAAGAAGAAGAAGGGGAAGTAGAGAAGAAGAAGGGGAAGAAAGAAGAAGGGGAAGTAGAAGAAGAAGAAGGGCAAGGAGGTGGAGAAGAAGGGGAAGTAGAAGAAGAAGAGGGGGAGAAGAAGGGGAAGTAGAAGAAGAAGAAGGGGGAGAAGGTGGAGAAGAAGGGGAAGTAGAAGAAGAAGAAGGTGGAGAAGAAGGGAAGTAGAAGAAGAAGAAGGGGAAGAAGGTGGAGAAGAAGGGGAAGTAGAAGAAGAAGAAGGGGAAGAAGGTGGAGAAGAAGGGGAAGTAGAAGAAGAAGAAGGGGAAGAAGGTGGAGAAGAAGGGAAGTAGAAGAAGAAGAAGGTGGAGAAGAAGGGGAAGAAGGTGGAGAAGAAGGGGAAGTAGAAGAAGAAGAAGGTGGAGAAGAAGGGGAAGAAGTGGAGAAGAAGGGGAAGTAGAAGAAGAAGAAGGGGAAGAGGTGGAGAAGAAGGGGAAGAAGGTGGAGAAGAAGGGGAAGTAGAAGAAGAAGAAGGGGAAGAAGGTGGAGAAGAAAGGGAAGAGGTGGAGAAGAAGGGAAGTAGTAGAAGAAGAAGGTGGAGAAGAAGGGGAAGTAGAAGAAGAAGAAGGGGAAGAAGGTGGAGAAGAAGGGGAAGTAGAAGAAGAAGAAGGGGAAGAAGGTGGAGAAGAAGGGAAGAAGAAGAAGAAGAAGGGGAAGAAGGTGGAGAAGAAGGGGAAGTAGATCATAAATTTTACAGACCTTCGGCACATGATTTTATTTGGGGGTAATGTGGTCGGTATTACGCCCGTGTCGCTTTACCTTACCAGAAAAAAAAAAAAACACCCGGTACCCATTAAAGGCTGGGTGAAACGGAAGCCGTCGATTGGGATCGAACCCTACCTCTTGTCCTCTGTAGTCCAGTTCACTAACCACTAAGCTATCGCGGCTCCCTAAATGGACGTTAAGTGGCGTATGTGCTTTGTGTTGTGGTTTATTTGTCCCTTTCGGCCTAAACAATCCGACTTCATTACATTTTCGAGCACGAGCTTTCCTTCCCATTCGAACTCGGACTCGTCTGCTCAGACTCGATTGGTAAGTCTGTTACTAGAGACACCACAGAGGGATGGAGTTGGGTCTTGATACACGTTTACTACAGAAGCCAAACTATCGAACAGACACCTCGAGGTTACTCCAAGAAAATTGCATTGGCCCAAAGACTCAACATTTCAATCAAAATGTCTTAGGAGCTGAAGAAAACGTCGAGGCTCAGTTGGATTGGTCGCAAACACGAACTTGATGGTGTAAATTAAAAAAAAATAATGCTCAAAAGAACGAAGTAAGTATCTTCTCCACGCCGTAGCATGTTTAAAGAAAATAATATGGTTGGTTGGTTGGTTGCGTTCGCCCGATGACTAAAGTATTCTAGAGTATCGTGGTAGACTAGAATATTCCTCTTCATCATCCGCCCTTACACGGACGTAGTGGACGTGTCTGCGTTGTGTTGTGGTTTGCAGTATAACTGTTATATTTGCGCCTTTCGGCTCAACTCATCCGACTTCAGCACGACATTTTTGAGTACCGGGTTGTCTTCCCTCTTCGATCCCTGCTCGCTTGGCCAGACTAGACAGGTTAGTCTGTTACTGGAGGCACCGTGGAGAGGAGGAGCAGGGTCTGGCTGTTTCTGGTTCACCGATCCTGGCGCAAGCCATCAGCTGTGGGTAGCTGAATACTTCCAGCTCTGGTGCTGGACATATTTCAAGAAATATCGGTACATTATATTGATAATTTAATATGAATAAGGGGAAGAGCTAGTTATTAATACTAAAACAAATGTAAACAATAACAACATCAACAGACAACACATACATTTAATGTTTGGCCCTGTAATCTTCAACAAAATTATTTGATTTTGGGTTGGCGCACAATCGTTGCATCGAAATAGTTGACGGACTTCTAGCCGGGCCTACTAAAGAGTTAGATCCCTCCCTAATCCAGGGTTTTGGATATAACCAGAATTATTTTTCTCATTCGTATTATATTTTATGTTATTTCCTTATTTCTAAAACTTACCAGATAGTTCTCCACACAGCGTTTCCCAGATGTGGGTGTTTTTCAGCGCCAGAGCTGGCCAGGCTTTTCCCACATGGACGTCTATACAAATATAGTTCTGGCTAAATTGCTTAAATGGCGCTTGTGGTCTAATAGGACAACGACGTAATCTGTCGCTCAACGGAATGTACCTCAAGAAAAAAAAACAAACAAACAAATTCATAAACCTAAGTGGTTCGTCTATCATAGATCGGCACTTTTTGATCATCATCATGTGCCATACCGGTTGGTGTAGGCGATCATGTCCCTCCACAATTTTCTATCAACCGTGCATCGTATTAATTGTTTTCCATGCCATGACACCAAGCTATCTAGTATTTTCTCTCTTTGTCGTCCGCGATCTTTCTTTTCCTGTAATTTGCCAGTTGAAACCAAGTATTTCAACTTTCCTCTTCTCGTGATGTGCCCGAAAAATGCTTATTGTTTCCTTCCAGATGTTTCTTAGGAGCTCCCTTTTTGTGTTGGCTTCTTTAAGAACTTCCTCATTGGTCTTTTTATCTGTCCAGGGAGCTTTCAACATTCTTCTGAGAAATCCCATCTCTGTGGCCTCTAATCGTCTTTTCATTTGTTTGTCTACGGTCCATGATTCGCTTCCATAGGTCAGAATTCGTTCTATATAGCATCGATGAACTCTCTTTCTCAACTTCTGTCGGTACTTTTGAGCTGTCGGTACTTTTGAGATCCGCAAACACCTCTGATGTGCGTTTGTCTTATCTCTCTCTTTCTCTCTCTCTCTCTCTGAGATCAGGACTCAATCAGAGTAGGATTCCAGACTCTCACATGAAGTCAGCTGTCAGGTTAAGTGTGTTGATCGCCCCCACAGGCAGAACATCACAATTAGAGTCTGCCAGATCCACTCTGACTGAACACCCGTTAAAACGTTGCACTGTGTTCTGCGCCAGTGGCCCGGTGCATCAGATTTCAGCCAGCATTTTATTCAGGTTTGCATTCCTTAGCCTTTGATTGTCCCCAATCTTCCTGCAAGGCAGCAGATGAACTTTTCTGTAGGGGGATTCTGCCCTTAGATGGTAGGCCCTCCCAGGTTTACGAGCACCATCTGCCCGAGTCACTAGAGGCGACTAACACAGACATGCACACACAAAGATATGAGATGTAGGAGATGTTTGTCTTATAGGCGCGGCCAATGAAACAATTCATCAAGTGGGAAAAAATTATATCTGAACGTTGCATCCTTACCCATGTACACGACCCCATATCTAATACATTATTTTCCAATTTCCAATTACGCTATTTTTTACTGTACACCCTCCCCGGAATATTCACTGACCCCCTTGGAGCAATATGGGCCTCGATTGAGAAACTTTGCTCTAGACAGACCTATGAAAGCGAATCATGGCATCAGAGAAACAAATGAAATGACAATATGAGGCCACAAAGGTTGGGTTTCTCAGAAGAGTGCTGTGAGTTTCCCCTAGACAGTTACAAATGACCAAGGAGGACATTCTCAAAGAGGCCAACACAAAAAAGGGAGCTCCAAAGAAACATTTTAAAGAATCAAAAGGTACGTTTTCTGGCACATCATGACAAGAGGAAAGTTGGAGTACTAGATTACAACTGGCAAAATACAAGGAAAAATAAATCGCGGATGACAAGGGGAGACGATAGTATGGGTACAAATAATAATACAGAAATAGTTTTTTTCTATTGTTGTTTGTCTGTCAATTTTTCCGAGTGCTAACACATACTTCTTTGTTCTATTATTCCCGAGACGATAGTATGTAGCTTTCTGTCGTGGCATCATGAACAGTCAGCAACCAAATTGCTAATATACACTGGGGACATAGAATTGTGAAAGGACGTAATCGTCTTCAACGACCTTTATGGCACATGATTATGATTTACTGATATTGGTAATTGTGTAAAGGTAAAGTAAAGGTAAAGTAAAGGTAAAATAAAGGTAAAGTAAAGGTAAAGTAAAGTAAAGTAAGGTAAATAAAGGTAAAGTAAAGGTAAAGTAAAGGTAAAGTAAAGGTAAAGTACGAGACTTGAATCTGTGTCTTAGCACGCGAGTTTTCATCCATATGTTCTCGGCCGTCTTTCCAGAAGTGTTCGAAGACTTCTGGATAGTGTCGCTTCAAGCATCGAAACTCACGATGCTAGGCGGCATTCCTCACCTTCCCAGATTAATACCCTGGTACCCATTTCTGCCAGCGGCTGGGTCGACCGTGGGAGTATTTTTTTTTTCCAACCACGAGTCCAACTCACACTGCTTCCAGCGGGAATCGAGCACTGGTTGTCCGAACGTCGGTAGCCCGGTGTACTCTTTCCCAACTAGGCTACCGAGGCCCCCAATTGTGTTAGATAGGTAATTGTGTATTAGATAGGTAATAGGTAGATAGGTAATTGTGTAATAGGTAGGTAATTGGTAGATAGGTAATTGTGTATTAGACAGGTAATTGGTAGATAGGTAATTGGGTATTAGACAGGTAATTGGGTATTAGACAGGTAATTGGTAGATATGTAATTGTATGTTATATAGGTAATTGTGTGTTAGATAGGTAATTGGTAGATAGGTAATTGTGTATTATACAGGTAATTGGTAGATATGTAATTGCGTGTTAGATAGGTAATGGTAGATAGGTAATTGTGTGCTAGATAGGTAATTGGTAGATAGGTAATTGTGTATTAGATAGGTAATAGGTAGATAGGTAATTGTGTAATAGGTAGGTAATTGGTAGATAGGTAATTGTGTATTAGACAGGTAATTGGTAGATAGGTAATTGGGTATTAGACAGGTAATTGGGTATTAGACAGGTAATTGGTAGATATGTAATTGTATGTTATATAGGTAATTGTGTGTTAGATAGGTAATTGGTAGATAGGTAATTGTGTATTATACAGGTAATTGGTAGATATGTAATTGCGTGTTAGATAGGTAATTGGTAGATAGTTAATTGTGTGTTAGATAGGTAATTGGTAGATAGGTAATTGTGTATTAGATAGGTAATAGGTAGATAGGTAATTGTGTAATAGGTAGGTAATTGGTAGATAGGTAATTGTGTATTAGACAGGTAATTGGTAGATAGGTAATTGGGTATTAGACAGGTAATTGGGTATTAGACAGGTAATTGGTAGATATGTAATTGTATGTTAGATAGGTAATTGGTAGATAGGTAATTGTGTATTATACAGGTAATTGGTAGATATGTAATTGCGTGTTAGATAGGTAATTGGTAGATAGGTAATTGTGTGTTAGATAGGTAATTGGTAGATATGTAATTGTGTGTTAGACAGGTAATTGTGTGTTAGAAATGTAATTGTGTATTAGATAGGTAATTGGTAGTTAGGTAATTGGTAGATAGGTAATTGTGTGTTAGATAGGCAATTTGTAGATAGGTAATTGTGTGTTGGATAAGTAATTGTTAGATAGGTAATTGTGTACTAGAGAGTAATTACCTAATAATGTAAGCATCTGGAGTTATAACGGAAGCTGTAAGCACAACACCCTTTAAATAGCTATGAAAACAGCGTGGGATCCAAAACACAAAGAAATAATAGTCTAGAAATGACGACCACAAGCAAGGCATTATCAGTGTCAGGAGTGGCATTATTATAATGCGGCAGTCATCTGTTTCTATATTCGCGCTTCTTCTGTCGTGTTTGTCCATTGTTTGACTGCTTTCCCTTGTGTGTTTTTCCGCTTTGCCGTGTGGTGGGTTTGCCATTTAATAACCAAGGCGGGAGTAAACAGATTATATCACTTTGTTATGTTATTGTTAAGGAAACATAACTGTAGTTGGGCATCTGTGTGACCTATAGTTGTTATATTTGTGGTTGTGTTAGTCTCGCTCACTTTTTAAAATCTTTTCCCAATTTTTCTGACATTTCTGCTTCTTTCTTCTCTTCTCCCGCTTTTCTCTTCTCTTTTTCATCATCTTTTCCAATTCTTTCATCTTATCCATCCTCTGTTAGATCTAATCTTCGTTTCTCTCTTTACGTTTTTATTTTATTCCTAATTTTCTTCATCCTTTTATCATCATCCTCTTTTTCTTCCTCTGTTTCCTTATTTCTTCTCTACATCTTCTACGGTTTCATCATCTTCCTGTTTATTTTTTTATTAATCTTTTTCGTCCTTGAAAATATACAATTTTTTCTCTTTCTTCCTCTCTTCCCCCTTTTCTTCATTTATTTCTACAATTTCTTCTTCATCTTTTTCAGCTGTTTTCTTTTATTCATCTTTTTAATTCTTTTGCTATTTTTTTCATCATTCTTTTCTTCATGCTTTTCCTTTTCGTCATATTTTTTCATTCCTTTTAATTTCTCATATTTTTTTATCCTTTTCCTTTTCTTCATCTTTTTTATCCTTTTCCCTTTCTTCATCTTTTTTATCCTTTTCCCTTTCTTCATCTTTTTTATCCTTTTCCCTTTCTTCATCTTTTTTATCCTTTTCCCTTTCTTCATCTTTTTTATCCTTTTCCCTTTCTTCATCTTTTTTTTTATCATTTTCATTTTTTCTTCATCTTTTTTTATCATTTTCATTTTCTTCTTCTTTTTTATCCTTTTCCTTTTCTCAACTTTTTTATCCTTTTCCTTTTCTTCATCCTTTTTTTATCATTTTCTTCATCTTTTTTATCCTTTTCCTTTTCTTCATCTTTTTTATCATTTCCTTTTCTTCATTTTTTTTTATCCTTTTCCTCATCTTTTTTATCATTTCCATTTTCTTCATCTTTTATTATCCTTTTCCTTTTCTTCATCTTTTTTTTATCCTTTTCTTTTCTTCATCTTTTTATCCTTTTCATTTTAATTCATCTTTTTATCCTTTTCCCTTTCTTCATCTTTTTTTATCATTTTCATTTTTTCTTCATCTTTTTTTATCATTTTCATTTTCTTCATCTTTTTATCCTTTTCCTTTTCTCAACTTTTTTATCCTTTTCCTTTTCTTCATCCTTTTTTTATCATTTTCTTCATCTTTTTTATCCTTTTCCTTTTCTTCATCTTTTTTATCATTTCCATTTTCTTCATTTTTTTTTATCCTTTTCCTCATCTTTTTTATCATTTCCATTTTCTTCATCTTTTATTATCCTTTTCCTTTTCTTCATCTTTTTTTTTATCCTTTTTCCTTTTCTTCATCTTTTTTATCCTTTTCATTTTAATTCATCTTTTTTATCCTTTTCTTTTCTTCATCTTTTTTTTTATCCTTTTCCTTTCTTCATCTTTTTTATCATTTTCCTTTTCCTAATCTTTTTTATCCTTTCCATTTTCTTCATCTTTTCGTAATTTTCTTAATCTTTTAGCCCATCTTCTTTACCATTTTCTTCATCTTCTCATCCTCCCCGTGCACCGAATAAGATCTCAGTCGTGGACACTAATAATTTCCAAGAACGTGCTGACTCAGGTTTGTGTGGATTATCTTAAAGAGAACTTACATGACGTCAGGGATGGGAAATCACGTGGTCGATTTGAGTTGCCGGCTGTTCTTAACGTCTGCGGGCATCTTCCTGGCAACGAATGCGCGCGCACGAATATTTTGTGGGGCTCATTTATTTGTTTGTCTCATGGGCTAGTCCAGAACACTTACTTGGTGTCTAGTAAGAGCTTTCTCTTTGTTTATTTGTTCTTTCATTCTTTCTTTCGATCTCCTTATCTCTTTCTTTCTCCCTCTCTATCTCCCTCTCAATAAAATTAATAGGAGTAATTCTAACCGATAAACGTTACAACGCTCGATGATAAAAATGGAAGGTACCTCTGAAGTCGGAGAATATCTGCCTGCATGGCGAGATGACACCGGGGAGAGCTGCCAGTGTGAATAATATGAAAAAGTGATACTCACGCAAAAGTTTGTCCCTCGGGACTTCATCATCATCGAGTGCCATCTCCGCAAGGAAGGTTGGCTACCATGGCGCGCCATTCTACTCTGTCCCCTGTCTTTGATGGTGCAGGTTGTCATAGGCTGATTTGTCCATCTTTTAATGTTACTCGTCCATGTTAGTCTTGGTCTGCCTCTGCCTCTTTTACCTTGTATTTTCCCCTCCAGGATTACTTTTAGTAGGCTGTTGTGTCTTTTAACATGTTCCAAAAATCTCATTTGTCTGGTTTGAATTGTGTTTAGTAGTTCTCTTTTCATTTTTATGTGTTTTAGTAGTTCTCTTTTCATTTTTAGTTGTTTTAAGACTTCATCGTTTGTTTTCTTTTCATTCCATCCAATCTACATGCATTCTCACATGCGAATGAAGGAGTCTATATGTATACTAGATCTGATGGTCGATTGTTCAATATCTCAAGACTAAAGGCAAGGTCTAAGGTCAGGCATATCTCTATTAGAGATCTGTTATTTGCTGACGACGCTGCACTTGTCACGCAAAGTCAGGAAGAACTCCAGAGCATGGTACATCGCTTTTCGCATGCCTGCCGAGACTTCGGTCTAACAATAAGTTTGCAGAAAACTAACATACTCGGTCAGGACGTCGAAGCAATACCTGAAATCTCTATCGACGACTATAAACTTGATATCCTGCGGCAGTATAACTACCTGGGGTCCATCATCAGCGACAAACTATCTTTAGATACAGAAATTGTCACTCGTATTGGTAAAAGCTGCTACCACCTTTGCCCGTCTTTCTAGGCGTGTCTGGCAAAACAGCAAACTGACAATTAAAACAAAAGCTGCAGTGTACAATGCCTGCATAATTAGTATCCTCCTGTATGGCAGCGAATCTTGGACAACCTATGTAAAGCAGGAGAGAAGGCTAAACGCATTCCATATGCGATGTAAACGCCGTGTTCTTGTATCAACTGGAAGGATAAAGTGACAAACGTGGTGGTCATGACTAGCACAGGCCTCCCGAATATCTACACGTTGCTCAAACAACGTAGGTTACGCTGGCTTGGCCATGTACACCGTATGAAAGATGGCCGCGTACCAAAAGATATACTCTACGGACAACTGGCAGATGATAAAAGAACTAGGGGGCGCCCAAAACTCCGATTTGTAGATGTGTATAAACGCGACATGAAGACTCTGAACATAACCCTGCCGCATGGGAAGACATAGCTGCAGACCGCAATCTCTGGAAACACACTCTAAAGGTTCACTTCAAGGAAGAAGCAGACATATTCATGAAGAAAGAGATTACACGACGAAAGAAAAGAATAGAAAAAATAACATTTCTAGAGGCGCTGAAAAATCCATAGTCAACTATGACTGACGGAGGCTACTACATCCAATTCTGCATATTCTTCTATATATCCACATTTCAAAGGCTTCAATTCTCTGTTCTGTTTCCTTGTCAAATGACCATGTTTCTGCACCAATTAGGAATATTGAGAAGACATAACATTTTGCTATTCTTAGTTTTAGCCCTGGTGTTATTTGTTTTGATGTTAGTATGTTCTTCATAACATTAAAATTACTTTTTGCCACTCCTATTCTTTTGTTTATTTCAGTTGTACATTTTCCATCACTGGTTATAGTATGTCCAAGGTAGTTGTAGTTCTGAACTGTCTCCAGGTCTATTCCTTCAATTTTGATATCCACTTGTGAGTTTTGAGTATTTTCCTTGTTTATGATCATAGTTTTAGTCTTTTTGATATTCATATCTTTTTGCTTGTCATGTTTATTTTCGGGACTTCACTAGAGATATAAAGCTGGCGAATATAAATAAACAACATTCATTTTTCTAGAGTTGTCGGTTCTGTGTTCTATTATTTCGAAAGTCCTTACATGTTTTACCACTTTCTATGCGTTCTTATTTATTTTAATTTTCTGACTTACTGTCGGCGCTGACTACTGTCAGTTTCATTATCATCTTGTGGCGTCTTCACGACGAAGGTTTGCTACTGTAGATCGCTTTTTTCTTTTCAGTCTCTTGCCTTCATGGTACTCATTTTCATAGGTTCCCACGTACATCTCTTGATGCTGTCACTCCACTCTAGTCTTTTGAACACTTCTACCTCGTTTCATTCATTGATTCATTGGGTGGCGTCTCCACATCGAAGGTTGGTTACCATGCAGCACCATTTTACTGTCTCTCTTGTCTTGACGGCGCATGTTGTCTTAGGTTCGCGTGTCCACCTTTTATTGTTGTCAGTCCGCTTTAGTCTTGGTCTGCATCTTCTTAGTCTACCTTGTACCGTTCCTTCCAAGGTGACTTTTAGAAGTGTGTTATGTCTCTTCACATGTCCAAAAAGTTTCAGTTTTTTACGAATTGTGTTTAGTAGTTCTTGTTTTATTTTTAGCTGATTCAGAACTTATTTGTTTGTCTTATTTTCCTTTTACCCAATTCTCCCCATTTCTCTATAGATCCACATTTTAAAGGCTTCAATTTTCTGCTGTATTTTCTTATTTCATGTCCATGTTTCTGCACTGTGTTCAAATAGTGTACCTTATATACCTTCTTTTTTTTCCCTCGGAGATGACTTTTAGTGATTTATTGTGTCGCTATAAGAGTCCAGAAAAAAAAAAAACTAATTTGTTTTGTTCGATTTGTGGTCAACAAATCTTTCTTCATTTTTAAATGTTTCAAAACTTCAGATTTTATTTGTTTCCTCTCTTCCCCTTGTTTCTACCCATTTTTCTTATGCAAAGTAAGAGAGAAGGCTAAGTACATTCCATATGCGATGCCAGCGCCGTATTCTTGATATCACCTGGAAGGACAAAGTGACGAACGTGGAAGCCCTCACTCGCACAGGCCTCCCGAACATCTACACGCTGCTCAGACAACGTAGATTACGCTGGCTTGACCACTTAAACGTATGACAGATAACCGCTTACAAAAGATACATTTTATGGACAACTGGCAGATTGTAAATAAAATAGGGGGCATCCAAAACTTCGATTTGTACACGTATGTAAACATAACACGGAGACTTTGAACATAAACCCTGCAGCCTGGGAAGAAATAGCTGCAGACCGCAATCTTTGGAAACACATTCTAACGCTTCAACTCAAGAAAGAAGCAGACAGATTCATAGAAAAAGAGAGTACACGACGAAAAGTACAAAAATAACATTTCCTACGGGCGCTGCAAAATCCAGTCAACTATGACTGACTGACTGAGACTATTTACTTTTATAAATCCACATTTCAAGAGCTTCAACTTTCACATCTATTTTCTTATTAATGTCAGTATTTCAGTACCATATGTCATTACTATTTTTGTTTAATCCCATTTAGCATGTTCCATCTCTCGTTATGACATGATAGATTGATTCTTCAACTCTTAGATTTAGTTTAACAGAACATCTTTGTTGCACAACAAACAATTCCATCAAATCCCTCTTCTCAGCACGCCGTCCCCAATATGAAGCACGCTCCTCAGTATGAAGCACGCCCACTCAGTATGAAGCACGCCCCCCCCCCCAGTATGAAGCACGTTCCCCTCCCCCCCTAATATGAAGCACGCGCCCCCTTCCCCCGTATGTCACCCCCCCCCCCCCCCCATGAAGCACGCCCGTCACGAACTAGCTAACACACCTAATATAACTTCAGCTCAGATGCACGAAGTAGCTAACGCAGCTAAGATATCTTCAGCTCAGATGCACGAACTAGCTGACGCACCTAAGATATCTTCAGCTCAGATGCACGAACTAGCTAACGCACCTAAGATATCTTCAGCTCAGATGCACGAACTAGCTGACGCACCTAAGATATCTTCAGCTCAGATGCACGAACTAACTAACGTAGCTAAGATATCTTCAGCTCAGATGCACGAACTAGCTGACGCACCTAAGATATCTTCAGCTCAGATGCACGAACTAACTAACGCAGCTAAGATATCTTCAGCTCAGATGCACGAAGTAGCTAACGCAGCTAAGATATCTTCAGCTCAGATGCACGAACTAGCTAACGCACCCACGATATCTTCAGCTCTGATGCACGAACTAGCTAACGCAGCTAAGATATCTTCAGCTCAGATGCACGAACTAGCTAACGCACCCAAGATATCTCAGCTCAGATGCACGAACTAGCTAACGCACCCACGATATCTTCAGCTCAGATGCACGAACTAGCTAACGCAGCTAAGATATCTTCAGCTCAGATGCACGAACTAGCTGACGCACCTAAGATATCTTCAGCTCAGATGCACGAACTAGCTAACGTAGCTAAGATATCTTCAGCTCAGATGCACGAACTAGCTGACGCACCTAAGATATCTTCAGCTCAGATGCACGAACTAACTAACGTAGCTAAGATATCTTCAGCTCAGATGCACGAACTAGCTGACGCACCTAAGATATCTTCAGCTCAGATGCACGAACTAGCTAACGCAGCTAAGATATCTTCAGCTCAGATGCACGAACTAGCTAACGCACCTAAGATATCTTCAGCTCAGATGCACGAACTAGCTAACACACCTAAGATATCTTCAGCTCAGTTGCACGAACTAGCTAACGCACCTAATATATCTTCAGCTCAGATGCACGACCTAACTAACGCAGCTAAGATATCTTCAGCTCAGATGCACGAACTTGCTAACGCACCTAAGATATCTTCAGCTG
Source organism: Megaustenia siamemsis (assembly GCA_032433765.1). NCBI lineage: Eukaryota > Metazoa > Mollusca > Gastropoda > Stylommatophora > Ariophantidae > Megaustenia > Megaustenia siamemsis. The sequence continues at coordinate 13,317,156 of JAVIAB010000117.1, forward strand.
AGATGCACGAACTAGCTGACGCACCTAAGATATCTTCAGCTCAGATGCACGAAGTAGCTGACGCACCTAAGATATCTTCAGCTCAGATGCACGAACTCCGTAATGCCGGCAATGACCGTGACTCCAACCTCCTTTGCCACCTCTTACGGCACGCGGGGCAGGTTCACAATGATTCTTTTCTTATCGCCGCTGTTCATCATCTCTCGCTGTGCACACTCTCTCTATCCGTCTACACTCACACGCATGATCTTTCCTAAATTACTATCTATCGTGTTAATCTGATGAAAATGTCCACACCCCCTTCTCTCTTCATATCACATAATTTGATATATTATCCATTTGTTGTGTGCATAATCATTCTTAGCATCAACAGTATTGTTTTAAAATTTCCATAATTGATCCGGCTAATTATTTTTTTTCCACGATTATTCTTCAAGCATTATTGCTTATATTACGGCCGTCACGATTAATGCTGGTTTCTAGCTGCGATAGGAGAGCGGGTTGCCCAGTAGATGGCAACCTTCGTTCTGATAATAATGTGGACCCCAGCAAGATTGTCTTTTGGGGGCGGGGGGGGGGAAATGATGTAAAACCCGACATTTATACACCACGTAGCTACATAGTTCTCTAACATCTGTGAATACCTTCAGCACATAACAGCTAATATATAAATGTCGCTATTTATTTGTATATATATCTTCTTCTTCTACCTTTTAGTTCCCAGTGGAGCATAGGTCTTCAACAAACACTTTCCAAGTCATTCTGTTTTTTGCCATTCTTTTAAGATTATTCCATGTCTTCCCCGTCATCTTCATCTCTGCTTCTATCTGTCTTCTCCAAGAATTCCTTGGTTTATATATATATATATATAGTTTCGCAAAAAATAGCAGTCTTACTGCAGATCTAAATATGTCGAAATCTAATTAAGTATGCATAATTTGTCTGAATTTTATACTTCACATATGTAAACAAACACTTTCAAAAGTGGGAAAAAATGAGCTTCTAACAAATTGTCCCGTAATAGTACAGAAAACACGATAAATGTTATTATCGGGGGTAGAAAAGAGGCGGATACTCTCTCTCTCTCTCTCTCTCTCTCTCTCTCTCTGCGATTAGGACTCAATCAGAGTAGGATTCCAGACACTCACATGAAGTCAGCTGTCAGGGTAAGTGTGTTCATCGCCCCCACAGACTGAACATCACAATTAGACAGATCCACTCTGATTGAACACCCGTTAAAACGTTGCACTGTGTTCTGCGCCAGTGACCCAGAGCATCCGATTTCAGCCAGCATTTTATTCAGGTTTGCTTTCCTTAGGTGGATACAAATTCAAAGCGTTGTTTCATTTCGCATCTTTCGAAATGAGGGAAGTGAAACATCCAACATTTGTAAACAGTTGAAGACTTCTGAGCTGACTATCTGCAGAGTTGTTAGTAAATTTAAAACAGGTTTTTATTATCAAATGTTGCTTCTATAAGTGTAACAAAAAAGAAAGCAAAGTACCCCCGTCACGCCAAGGGTGGCGTATAGGGAATATGGTGTTAGTGACCATAAATTTTACAGATCTTCGACACATTATTTTTGGGGTAATTGGGTCGGTATTACGCCCGTGCCGCTTTACTTACTTTCCCAGAAAAATTCCGATACCCATTAAAGGCTGGGTGAACCCGGAAGCCGTCGGTTGGGATCGAACCCTACCTCTTGTCCTTTGTAGTCCAGTTCACTAACCACTGAGCTATCGCGGCTGCCTTCTATGAGTGTGCTACGAAAATAGCATCATCATCAAGTACCGTGTCTCTCCACAACTTTCGATCTCGACAGTTCTTTATCATTTCTGTTGTTGACCTTCTGCCAAGCCATTCTCTTAAGCTGTCTGGTATTTTCTCTCTTTGCTTCCCTCTATCTCTTCGTCCCTCAATTTTTCCAGTTGTTAGAATATATTCCAGTTGTTCTCTTCTCATTACATGGCCAAAAATGATGATTGTTTCTTCCTAATATTGGAAATTATCTCTCTTTTTGCTGTGACCTCTTCCAGAACATTTTTATTACTCTTCTTAGCTGTCCATGGTATTCGCAACATCTGTAAAACTACATTCTTACAGACTCCAGTGATTTCCTTGTCTGTTGTCCATATACGAAAATATAATAGCCGTATAACCACACATATACACACACGTGTCCACTGTGAATTTGAATAACTTGAATGCCAATTTGTGCCAAACGCATTGCTTTATTGGTAAATGTATGTAACGTTGAACAATTTCCATAAACAAAATGCAGACGGTGAAATTCATGAGGTTTTTGGGTGTAATTTTATTATGGTTTCAACTTCCTTTCTTGAATGATCGAATAGAATAGGTCATTCAGGTCGCCGGTTTTAATAGCAAAGTACGGACATATTAAGGTTAATCAGATAAGTCGTTTTGTTTGTATATTGTAATAGATGAATAATTTTCTCACTTGTAAATGGAAAAGGAAAAGAGGGTGCCAGAAAGTCTGGCGTATAGGTAGGTCAGTACGAAACTTAAATCAGCGTCTTAGCACGCAAGTTTTTACCCATATTTGCTCGCCCGTCTATCCAGAAGTGTTCGGAGACTTCTGGATAGTGTTGCTTCGAGCATCGAAACTCACGAGGCGGCATTCCTCACCTTCCCAGAGTAATACCCTGGTACCCATTTCTGCCGGCGGCTGGGTCGACCGGGGGAGTATATTTTTTTTCTAACCACGTGTACATTTCACGCTGTTTCCAGCGGAAATCGAACACGGATTGTCTGAACGTCGATCGCCCAGTCTGGTTATTTTCCCAAAATAAGAAGTATGTTTACAGCACTCGGAAAAAGTGACAAATAATCAACAACAGAAAAAACAACAACAAAAGAACAATATATAGACCGAAGAAGGATCGAACCCGTACTCCTTGGCACTGCGCCTTGCCACGAAAAGCTAAACGCTAGGGAACACTACCACTCAGCTAACTAAAAAAATTGGCTATCGTGGACAATGTCTTTCACGCAGGTGTTTTCATGACTATAGCATAAGGCTGCGATCACAGCTCGGAAATACATTGTGTATCTGTATTTTTCCTACTAACTCCCTGATAGGGTAGAGCTGAATACTTGCGTTGCAGACAAACATTTAGGATGAAACAGCACGAATAGTAGTTTCCAGTGGTTTAGACTGAAGACAAATAATAATAAATAAATATTATTATTATAGAGTGAAACTTCCGAGGCGATCGATAATCAGCGAATCAATTTAGAGGAAGAGGTATGTTTACAGCACTTTGAAAAAAAAAAGACAAATAACCAACTGTTGTTGACCTTCTGTTGTTGACCAACTGGTGTTGACCTACTGTTGTTGACCAACTGTTGTTGACCTGTTGTTGACCTACTGTTGTTAACCTACTATTGTTGACCAACTGTTGTTGACCCACTGTTGTTGACCAACTGTTGTTGACCTACTGTTGTTGACCAACTGTTGTTGACCTACTGTTGTTGACCAACTGTTGTTGACCAACTGTTGTTGACCAACTGTTGTTGACCAACTGTTGTTGACCAACTGTTGTTGACCAACTGTTGTTGACCTACTGTTGTTGACCAACTGTTGTTGACCTACTGTTGTTGACCAACTGTTGTTGACCTACTGTTGTTGACCTACTGTTGTTGACCAACTGTTGTTGACCAACTGTTGTTGACCTGTTGTTGACCTACTGTTGTTGATTATTTGTCTCCTGCTTTTCCCAACTAGGCTATCGAGGTCCCGGACGTTTTCTCATAAAAGATCAATTGATCACATCATCATCATGTGTGTGCCATTCCGGTTGGCGTAGGCAGTCATGTCGTCCACAGTGCATCGTATCTGTCCTGTAGTTGGCTGTTTACTGTACCTATCTAGTATCTTATCTCCTTGTCGTCTGTTATATTTTTTCCCTATATTTTGCCAGTTGTAACTAAATATCCTGACTTTTCTCTTTTCATGATGTGCCTGAAAAAGATATCGATTGCTTCTTTCTAATGTTTTTTTACAAGCTTTCTTTTTGTGTTAACCTTGTTGAGAATTTCCTCTTTTTTTCTTTTTAATCTTTCCAGGGAACTCTGAAAATTCATCTGAGAAATCCCATCTCTGCGGCCTCTTAAAGCCCTTTCTTTTGTCTGTCTCTTAAAATATTATCTCCCCCCCCCCCCCCCCATTAAGCTTATATGCACATTTTTTCCTTTACTGAGCCTATAATCCTATATTCATGAAGCTAAAGTACTTACAGGAGACAAATAATAATAAATGAATATTATTATAGAGGAAAACTTACGAGGCGATTATTCATGGAATTATAGGAGGCAGAGGCAGACCAAGATTAACATGGACGAGTAACATCAAAGATGGACAAATGAACCGATGACAACCTGCACCATCAAAGCAAGAGATAGAGCAGAATGGCGCTCCATGGTAGCCAACCTTCGTTGCGGAGACGGCACTCAATGATGATGATGATAGGAGGAAGTGGTATGTGTTACAGCACACAGAAAAAAATGATAAATAAACAACATATGGTCCTAAGCAGATCGAACCCGTACTCCTACTGGGAGATACTTGCCTTATTAGGAAAGCACTGCTATGATCCTGCTTCGGACCATATGTTTTTCTTTGTTTTTTTTTTCCGTTATTGTCGTTGTTTATTTGTCGTTTTTCTGAGTGCTGTAATACATATCTCTTCCTCCTATGATTCCCTAAAGTACTTACACCACGCCATTTCTTATTTATAAACAAAAATCTCAATTTTTAAAACAATGTGATCGCTAAATCTGCCTGATCACTGTTATTCTGCAACGTTTATTCCGTTTTTTTATTATTTGCAGGGAACCTACCGCATGTGCATGATTGTTATAACATCAATTAATTCCTAGTGACGTCAAGATCAACCTCAGAATTGAAACTTTTCTTCCAACCAAAGTGCACACGCCAGAAATATCTTCTTTTTTTCAAATCAGTTTCGACTAACATAAAAATATAAGAGATCTGACTTTTCTTGGCTCGTTTTCATATAAACAACATCAATTTATCTAATGCTGTGCCATAAAACTGTATTTATTTACTTCTTAACGTTGACCATGTGTCTTAGACTTCTTTAAATGCAACTGAATTTATTTCTGACATAAAATGATGCTCTGTCGCATGTATCTCCCATATAGCTGCATCAGTTACGTAATAAAAATCGGCCTCATGTCGTCAGATTCTACCATATGATTGTAAGGGAGAAATAATTACAAATAAATATTATGTTGCAGCTTTACGGATGTAAAACAGGACTCAATAACTAACGTTTCGGGGATCTGGTTGGTTTCGAGACAGAACGGCGGTCTCAAGACAGAGAGGTTGCGAGTTCAAATGCACTAGTCGGGATTTTTATTTGTGATTTCTCTCTGCGGCAACCAACCCCCGCAGCGAGTCTCAGTTTGAAACGTCATTTACTCATCGACGGAAAAAAAAATGAGTACCTCAAAAGTCGAAGTTATCTCTGTGCAACCAGGGAGCCCTGATTAACACGCAAAATTCAGTTCCTAGACTCTAGGGAATTCACCAGAGGTGAAAGCTGGCGAACGCCAAAAACTAACGTCTCAGCTGTAGTATTTCATCAGTAGATAGAGACAAAGACTACTATTGCGGCTTTTTTCCTATTTCTGGAATGTTCACGGAGCTTTCTGTAAGGCTGAGAAGAAAGGTTTCATGTCCACGCAGTCGCCACGAAGTGGTCCGGACAAATTAGAAACGGCATATACTAATTATCTCTAACATGTCGACTGGGAAAACCAATGACATGCATAGTCGACTAAATTGCAATTCATTTTTACATTTATTTGTTTTTGTTTTTGTTTTTGTTTTTTGTTTTTGTATTTGTTTTTGTTTTTGTTTTTGTTTTTGTTTTTGTTTTTGTTTTTGTTTTTGTTTTTGTTTTTGTTTTTGTTTTTGTTTTTGTTTTTGTTTTTGTTTTCTATTCGCAACAATCGCTTGTCTTCCTTCTCGACAATTAAGGTTATGTTAAATAGGCGCGAGTTGCTCTATGTGCGGATCTACAGCAGGTGCCATATCTATGTCGTACGACCCATTACATCCACCTATTGTATTAATTTTTTTGGATGCGGGGATTGCCGTCCGACTTTAGTTTCTTGTCGTTCAGTCAGAGAAGTTAGTTTAGTTGACAGATCAACTTGTTTGGTCAAAGAAGTTAGTTTAGTTGACAGATCAACTTGTTTGGTCAGAGAAGTTAGTTTAGTTGTCAGATCAACTTGTTTGGTCAAAGAAGTTAGTTTAGTTGACAGATCAACTTGTTTGGTCAGAGAAGTTAGTTTAGTTGGCAGATCAACTTGTTTGGTCAGAGAAGTTAGTTTAGTTGGCAGATCAACTTGTTTGGTCAAAGAAGTTAGTTTAGTTGTCAGATCAACTTGTTTGGTCAAAGAAGTTAGTTTAGTTGACAGATCAACTTGTTTGGTCAGAGAAGTTAATTTAGTTGACAGAGCATCTTGTTTGGTCAGAGAAGTTAGTTTAGTTGACAGAGCATCTTGTTTGGTTAGAGAAATTAGTTTAGTTGACAGAGCATCTTGTTTGGTCAGAGAAGTTAGTTTAGTTGACAGAGCATCTTGTTTGGTCAGAGAAGTTAGTTTAGTTGACAGAGCATCTTGTTTGGTCAGAAAAATTAGTTTAGTTGACAGAGCATCTTGTTTGGTCAGAGAAATTAGTTTAGTCGATAGAGCATCTTGTTTGGTCAGAGAAGTTAGTTTAGTTGACAGAGCATCTTGTTTGGTCAGAAAAATGAGTTTAGTTGACAGAGCATCTTGTTTAGTCAGAGAAGTTAGTTTAGTTGACAGATCAACTTGTTTTGTCAGGGAAGTTAGTTTAGTTGACAGAGCATCTTGTTTGGTCAGAGAAGTTAGTTTAGTTGACAGAGCATTTTGTTTGGTCAGAGAAATTAGTTTAGTTGACAGAGCATCTTGTTTGGTCAGAAAAATTAGTTTAGTTGACAGATCAACTTGTTTTGTCAGGGAAGTTAGTTTAGTTGACAGAGCATCGGTTTGGCCAGAGAAGTTAGTTTAGTTGACAGATCAACTTGTTTGCGCAACAGAAAATCCCAAATTGCTCATTTCTCATCATCAGTACATTTCCAATATGAAACACACCAACCACACATTAGCACAAGCACTGTAGATAGCTTGAGCTCACATTCACAAACTCCGAAGCACTCCGGCAAAAACCTTATCTGTTTTCTTTGCTACAACAGAGAGTTAAAGCAGGATCTCGGTTACCTATGGTTCTCTGATAAAGTGGCCAGCTGTAAGATATGGGTACCTGACAGCTTCCAACACATGTGGTGATCGATGTTCTAGCAATGAACAAAGCTGCTTGTAATTTCAAATAATTTCATGTACCACAGGCTCAGGTCAAACAAAGAGCTAATGGGATGACTTCAAGTGCGCCTATAATAAGGTTATTGAACATGCACAAGGGCGACGCCTTGTAGGCCATCCACGACCGTATTTTGAAAAGTGATGCTGCTATCTATGTTGATGCAGCCTTCAAATATAAAGTCACGCATACAGGAATGATAACTTACAAGGGTGGTCATAACCATCCAGCTACAGGAACTATAAATGTTGAGATAATTTGTACCAAATGAATCCATTTGAGCACTTATGGGTGTCTTCAGTGTACTCTATACCAACTATCATCACAATAACCAATCGATTGCCATTGGTAGAATGAGAATAAATAGACCACAAAACATAGACATTTTCTTCACCATTGACGCTGTCAATCACACTGATTTAGACATTTAAAGTAACAACACAATCGTGAGCCTTTGACCATGATTTTCACACTTCTGCCCATGGATTGTCTATTTTGATCACGATTTTCACACTTCTGCCCAGGGATTGTCTATTTTGATCACGATTTTCACACTTCTGCCCAGGGATTGTCTATTTTGATCACGATTTTCACACTTCTGCCCAGGGATTGTCTATTTTGATCACGATTTTCACACTTCTGCCCAGGGATTGTCTATTTTGATCACGATTTTCACACTTCTGCCCAGGGATTGTCTATTTTGATCACGATTTTTCACACTTCTGCCCAGGGATTGTCTATTTTGACCACGATTTTCACTCTTCTGCCCAGGGATTGTCTATTTTGACCATGATTTTCACATTTCAGCCCAGGGATTGTCTATTTTGACCATGTTTTTCACACTTCTTCCCAGGGATTGTCTATTTTGACCACGATTTTCACACTTCTGCCCAGGGATTGTCTATTTTGACCATGATTTTCACATTTCAGCCCAGGGATTGTCTATTTTGACCATGTTTTTCACACTTCTGCCCAGGGATTGTCTATTTTGATCACGATTTTCACACTTTTGCCCAGGGATTGTCTATTTTGACCATGTTTTTCACACTTCTTCCCAGGGATGTTCTGTGTCCAGTGACAAACATTGACACCTGCTACAGGTAACACGGTAAAGGTTAAGGTAAAGTATGAGGCTTGAATCGGCGTCTTAGCACTCGAGTTTTCACGCATATATGCTCGGCCGCCTGTACAGAAATGTTCAGGGACTTCTGGATAGTGTCGCTTCAAGCATCGAAATTTACGATGCGCGGCGGCATTCCCCACCTTCCCAGAGTACTACCCAGGTACCCATTTCTGCTGCGGGGGTATTTTTCTCCAACCACGATTTCAAGTCACACTGCTTCCAGCGGGAATCGAAAACGGGTTGCCTGAACGTCGGTAGCTCAGTCGAGTGCTTTTTCCCCAGCTAGGCTACCGAGGCCCCCTTACTGTATGTAACACGCCCAGTGTTTTCAGAGACTTCATTAAAGCTGTATTTTCGCGCACGAAGCAGTGATTCAGGAGTGTTCATGATAGGGTTTATATTTTAGATTATAAAATGGGTCTTAAAATCCTTATGATACATTGAGTAATGAAAAAGGGCAATGAAGACACATTCATCGTCATCATCATCGAGTGCCGTCTCCACAACGAAAGTTGGCTACCATGGAGTGTCATTCTGCTCTGTCTCTTGCTTTGACGGTGCAGGTTGTCATATGCTGATTTGTCGATCTTTTGATGTTACTCGTCCATGTTAATCTTGGTCTGCCTCTGCCTCTGCCTCTTTTACTTTGTATTTTCCCCTCCAGGATTACTTTAAGTAGGCTTTTGTGTCTTTTAACATGGCCCAAAAATCTCATTTGTCTTGTTTGAATTGTGCTTAGTAGTTCTCTTTTCATTTTTGGTTGTTTTAAGACTTCGACGTTTGTTTTCTTTTCCTTCCATCCAATTCTACCTATTCCTCTATATATCAAAATTTCAAAGGCTTCAATTCTCTGTTCTGTTTTCTTGTCTAATGTCCATGTTTCTGCACCATATAGAAATATTGAGAAGATGTAACAATTTGCTATTCTTAGTTTTCGCCCTGGTGTTATTTGTTTTGATGTTAGTATGTTCTTCATGACATTAAAATTACTTTTTACCTTTCCTATTCTTTTGTTTATTTCAGTTTTCGCAAATTATATCTACCCTCGACGCTGAAAGGCAGATGAGGAAGGAAAGAAGAAGAAGACATATATTTACTCTTTATTATAATTGTATATTACTTTTTTTTACCTTAACGTTTTGCTCGTGTGTCTTTTGAATACCGGTTGTCGAAATTAACGTTGGATTTTTTCTTTATTTGTTGTCACTTATAGTAACACTGTTGGAAAACGTTGTTCATGTTCATTATTTTAAAAATTCTTCTTGACCAGGTTTTTGTAGATTGTTTTTCACAGAATATATTTAACTTTCTTTTTTATTAAACACTGTTGTCTGTCACTGTGTATCTGCCACTGTGTGCCTGTCACTGTGTGCCTGCCACTGTGTGTCTGTCACTGTGTGTCTGTCACTGTGTGTCTGTCACTGTGTGTCTGCCCCTGTGTGTCTGCCCCTGTGTGTCTGCCCCTGTGGCTGTGTGCCTGTCACTGAAGTAACGTTAGAAGCCAAACGAGCTATTTATAAGACTATCTTCATCCCAACGTTGTGCTACCAGTGCAAGACATGGACCTTAGACTCAAGACTTCTCGACAAATAACTACCACAAGAACGAAATGTGTCTGATGCATGACAGGAAACATCCTGAGAGATCAGATTATTAATGAAGACTTACGAAAAAACAAAAACTATAAACGGAACCAGCTATTACAGCGACAACAGGTCAAGAGGTTCGTGCATGTGATACGACATACAGAACTAAATCTGATACAACGAGTTACCAACAAGCGATACAAGGCACCAAGCCAAGATGTCGAACAAGAAAAAGGCGGATAAACGAAATACTAGAAACACACGGAGGTATAACAGCAGAAGAAGTCAATGGACGAGCAAGAAACCACGAACCATATATCCCCCTGACACCGGAAGACAAATGAGGAAAGAAAGAAAGAAAGAAAGAAAGAAAGAGAGAAAAAAGAAAGAAGGAAAGAAAAGATTGAAAGAAAGAAAAAAATAAAGACAGAAAAGATAAAGAAGGAAAGAAAAACAGAAAAGAAAGAAAGAAAGGAAAGGCAAGGAAAGGAAAGGAAAGGGAGGGAAGTGGAGGGAAGGGTACGGAAGAAAGAAGAAAAGAAAAGGAAAGAAAGAAAGAAATAAAGAAAGATAGAAACATAGAAAGGAAGAAAGAAAGAAAGATAGAAAGGAAGAAAGAAAGAAAGAAAGAAAAGATGTTTGTCACTTATACTTTTCTTGAATTGCTCATTTGTATCTTCCCAAGAAGATAAAACACGCTTCTTCTATTAAACATTCAAAGTGATTAAAATATGTTATCATAAAAAGGAAACAACTTTTTGTGGTTAAAAGATGAATATCGTACAACCGGAAACTCAGATTGGCCGTTCTTGTGATCATGTTTGTTGCGAGCAATCAACTACTAAAACATCATTCACACGTCAATCACTGACTTTAGCTGGACGTTTCAACTTTTATGTTTGGGTGTCACAACATTGTTTGGTTGACAGATATAAAGTGCTCAGCCTTAATAGTTAAAAGGCATAGTAAAGGCAGCAACAAAGAAAAAAAGACATCACCACAGTGCACAATAAAAACAAATGGAACACTATTAAAACAGGTGCATGAATTTAAATATCTGGGAACGATGTTAATCGCGGGTGGTAGATGTACAACAGAGGTGAGATGCAGAATGACTCAGGCAAAAAGAAGCTTTCCAAAAAATGAGGAAGTTACTATGCAATCCATTTTGAAAATAAAAACAAGAAAAAGTAGTTCTAAAATGTTATGTAGAGCCAGTCTTAACATATGGATGTGAATCATAGACAATAGGACAACAGAGAAGAAAGTCACTGGAGGCTATAGAAATTGGGATTTACAGAAGAATGTTGAGAATACCAGGGACAGCTAAGTAGAATAATGAAAACGTTCTGGAGGAGGCCAAAGCAAAAGAAGAGTTGGTATCCAATATTGGGAGGAAAAAAATCATCATTTTTTGGCCATGTAATGAGAAGAGAACAGCTGGAATATATTGTAACATCTGGGAAAATTGAGGAACGAAGAGATAGAGGGAAACAAAGAGAAAAGATACCAGACAGCTTAAGAGAATGGCTTGGCAGAAGGTCAACAACAAAAATGATAAATAACTGTCGTGATCGAAAGTTGTGGAGAGACATGTACACATACGCCAGCAGGGATGGTACTACTTGATGATGATGATGTCACAAACTGTAACCATTTCCACAAAATATCAACTTTTAGAATAAGTAGAATGTACCCGGATCAGGATATCCTTATCTATAAATGATACACAATTTTCGAAGGCGAAGGCGCGCCTCCCAGCACCAGAGCTGGAAGTTGTCAGCGATCCACAGCTGATGGCTTGCGCCAGGATCGGTGATCCAGTACCATCCAGACCCTGCTCCACCTCTCCGTGGTGCCTCTAGTAACAGACTAACCTGTCTAGTCTGGCCAAGCGAGTAGGGATCGAAGAGGGACGACAACCCGGTACTCAAAAATGTCATGCTGAAGTCGGATGTGTTGGGCCGAAAGGCGCAAATATAACAGTTATACTGTAAACCACAACACGACGCAAACACGCCTACTTAACGTCCTTTTAAGGACGGATGATGACGAGGTACACTCCTTAAGTCATTGGGCGAACGCAACCAAGCAAGCATACACAATTTTCTAGATTATAACGAAAAATCCGCGTAGGGACGAAAACAAAAAAACTTAAAACAACAAACTAGAGCATTTACAATCATGTTGGTGAGACTGTTTTTATATCACATGAGAGAGAACAACTTAGTAGTAACACCGACAGAGGGCGCGTCATGAGTTGTGGCGGTCCGGAAGGTTGTCAGACGGATTTGGGTTAACTAAGCCGGTCGGTCATTCAGAGACTGAGGTCGTTTTATTAAAACCGGAACTGTGGAAGAAGTCGGAAAGTTAGGATGTCTGAGAATAGCAAATGTGCAACAAGATCGATATGTTGTTCTGATGGACTGAGTGACAGACCGGAGACATCCAGAGCTAGGGCGCAACTACGATCAACTAGCAAACGGTTCGTGCAGGCTCTGTCTGTAGACGCTCGCTCACAAATATTTTTTTTTATCTTACTACCAGTGATTTGTCACACACATTCTACTCAAGTTACTACCAGTGATTTGTCACACACATTCTACTCAGGTTACTACCAGTGATTTGTCACACACATTCTACTCAGGTTACTACCAGTGATTTGTCATACACATTCTACTCAGGTTACTACCAGTGATTTGTCACACACATTCTGCTCAGGTTACTACCACTGATTTGTCACACACATTCTGCTCAGGTTACTACCACTGATTTGTCACACATATTCTACTCAGGTTACTACCAGTGATTTGTCACACACATTCTGCTCAGGTTACTACCACTGATTTGTCACACACATTCTGCTCAGGTTACTACCAGTGATTTGTCACACACATTCTACTCAGGTTACTACCAGTGATTTGTGACACACATTCTACTCAGGTTACTACCAGTGATTTGTCTCACACATATTCTACTCAGGTTGCTACCAGTGATTTGCCACACACATTCTGCTCAGGTTACTACCACTGATTTGTCATACACATTCTGCTCAGGTTACTACCAGTGATTTGTCACACACATTCTGCTCAGGTTACTACCAGTGATTTGTCACACACACACATTCTACTCAGATTACTACCAGTGATTTGTCACACACATTCTACTCAGGTTACTACCAGTGATGGTCACACACATTCTACTCAGGTTACTACCAGTGATTTGTCACACACATTCTACTCAGGTTACTACCAGTGATGGTCACACACATTCTACTCAGGTTACTACCAGTGATGGTCACACACATTCTACTCAGGTTACTACCAGTGATGGTCACACACATTCTACTCAGGTTACTACCAGTGATGGTCACACACATTCTACTCAGGTTACTACCAGTGATGGTCACACACATTCTACTCAGGTTACTACCAGTGATGGTCACACACATTCTACTCAGGTTACTACCAGTGATGGTCACACACATTCTGCTCAGGTTACTACCAGTGATTTGTCACACACACACATTCTACTCAGATTACTACCAGTGATTTGTCACACACATTCTACTCAGGTTACTACCAGTGATGGTCACACACATTCTACTCAGGTTACTACCAGTGATTTGTCACACACATTCTACTCAGGTTACTACCAGTGATGGTCACACACATTCTACTCAGGTTACTACCAGTGATGGTCACACACATTCTGCTCGGAAACATATAAATATATGCACATATATATTGTAGTTGTATGGCGGTGATGATCGTTTCTTCGATATGAGTATTACTTTAGTTGTATTGAACATATATATGTTGTAGTTGTAAGGAAGAAGAAATTAATGCTGGTACGGCCTTGTCCCAAACGTTAACGACCTGGTCAAAGTCATCTTAAAGGAAGAACACTCAACACCATCGGAATAGATGGGACGAGCTTATCACTATACGCCTCATAACAGGACACAATCAACTCCATAGTCATATGTGTACGGATTGCAAGATTAGCACCTCAGTCACACACACACACGCACGCACACACACACACACGCACGCACGCACGCACGCACACACACACACATATATATGGACGGCCGCCCCAGACTGCTGAACACATACATCAAGACTGAACTAAATATAGTACACTGTGGACACGCTATTGACATTAGATACAGCACTGCAGGCAAAACTATGTATGGGTAACTGCAGAAACTACAAAATAAAAATGAAATTGATACAAGGAAAGACAAAACAGACATAGACAATACGTTATAGTTGTTCGAAGGCCCCGGTATCACTGCAAACGAATTAAAATCCATAATTGCTCAACCGCCTGTGCCAGTAGAGTCATCAGAATTAACATTTCATCGAATATCCACATACATACACAAAGTTGCAGCCCCATCGTAGCAAACACAGCACACGTCACAAGACACAAGGCGTAGTAGCACCGACAGTGAACGCAATTGAACTGTCCTTCGTCGTACGATATCATCATTCATTGTAAGCAGTCTGAATATAGAAGCAATATCCGATGAAACACACAGCTCACCGTGTGCACAGAGTACTAAACTCAGTAGCTGCTGCAGCAAGCTGGACTTGGAATATGAGGAAACTGTAACAATCAAGCTTTTCAGACGGTGGCTCAATTGTTCATTGCCGCCTATCCGTCATATTGACCGGAAGTCCAGACAATACGTTTGGCGAACGAAAGATAGATAGATATGAAAGGAATGGGTTGAGTAAAGAACTCCTTGAGGCAAACATTAAGAATAATGGATTGATGACGTCAATTCTCTGTTTCACACCAACCCATGTATCAGTGCAACCCATGTATCAGTGCAACCCATGTATCAGTGCAAACCATGTATCAGTGTTGGCTACGAAATACATTTTATAGCTTGAGCTTTGAACGTGATACTTCCAGCGCCACTTGACGTGGCTTAAGGCTTTAAGAGCTTGTTTTCATCAATCTCTCTTCAGAGCGAGATGTTCAATCTTACAGAATGAGTCTATACCTGCCAACTTTGCTTCTCTTATCGGTTTCTCTTTCTCTGACACTTTGTCTGTATCCTGGTATTTTCCATGTAAAAGTGCCCATTTTGAAATTATCGTGTTATCTCTTATAAATATACCCGACATACTCGTATGTCCATCATCGCTTCCTAATTCAGATGGGTCGTTGTTTGCATCTTCATTTCACTTATGTGTGTGTCCGTGTCTGTGTTAGTCACATCTCACATCTTTGTGTGTCCGTGTCTGTGTTAGTCACATCTCACATCTTTGTGTGTCCGTGTCTGTGTTAGTCACATCTCACATCTTTGTGTGTCCGTGTCTGTGTTAGTCACATCTCACATCTTTGTGTGTCCGTGTCTGTGTTAGTCACATCTCACATCTTTGTGTGTCCGTGTCTGTGTTAGTCACATCTCACATCTTTGTGTGTCCGTGTCTGTGTTAGTCACATCTCACATCTTTGTGTGTCCGTGTCTGTGTTATTCACATCTCACATCTTTGTGTGTCCGTGTCTGTGTTAGTCACATCTCATATCTTTGTGTGTGCATGTCTGTGTTA
The DNA here is from genome assembly GCA_032433765.1 of Megaustenia siamemsis. NCBI lineage: Eukaryota > Metazoa > Mollusca > Gastropoda > Stylommatophora > Ariophantidae > Megaustenia > Megaustenia siamemsis. Next base: position 13,332,831 of record JAVIAB010000117.1, read on the forward strand.
GTCACCTCTAGTGACTCGGGCAGATGGTGCTCGTAAACCTGGGAGGGCCTAACATCTAAGGGCAGAATCCCCCTATAGAAAAGACAATCTGCTGCCTTGCAGGAAGATTGGGGACAATCAAAGGCTAGGGAAAGCAAACCCGAATAAAATGCTGGCTGAAATCGGATGCACTGGGCCACCGGCGCAGAACACAGTGCAAAGTATTAACGGGTGTTCAGTCAGAGTGGATCTGACAGACTCTAATTGTGATGTTCTGTCTGTGGGGGCGATCAACACACTTAGCCTGACTGCTGACTTCATATGAGAGTCTGGAATCCTTACTCTGATTGAGTCCTGAACGCAGAGAGAGAGAGAGAGAGAGAGAGAGAGAGAGAGAGAGAGAGAGAGAGAGATTTCACTTATCTCTATACTAGTCTTGAATTCATTCTATTGCACGCAGACTTTTATTCTTAGCCATTTTTCATTCGAAAGCATATCATATTTTGTGAATCTTTTTTGTTGTTTTCCAGGTTTCACAAGCGTAGCTAAGGATTGAAAATACATTTGAGTTAATATTCAAATTTTACTTTTTCTGCTTAGTTAATTTTTGATTACATTTTGTATACAGAAACAAAAATAACAACCTGATTTGATTGGGGTAGAAAACGAACGTGACACCGTGTTCTTATCCTTCTTGGGTTAAAAACAGAAACACAAATTTATCGGGGAAGAAACTCACATTTTTAGGATTTGTCGCGCTCTGCTTCCAATATCCAGGAAAGCCCTGGAATCTGTGGCAATCTGCCAGCGCTTGTAAGAGATTTACCCCATTTTTACCGGCCACGTATCTGGTAATGGCCTTTTCGTCCAAATGTGTCCATGATTAAGAAACGAGTCTGCATTATTTAAACACTTCACACAATCCTGTTCCCTCGCTGCCTTCAGTTCACTCGCCTGTTCCTCGGTTCTGGCACTAGCTGTATTCCAATGTAAGCACACGTGGTTATAATCTGGGAGCTGCGATAGCTCACCGGTTAGTGGACTGGGCTACTAAGGACCGGTTCGATCCTGATCGACGGCTACCAGGTTTCCTCATCATCATCAAGTACCGTGCCTGCTGGCTTAGGTGATCATGTCTCTCCACAGCTGTCGATCTCGACAGTTATTTATCTTTTCCGTTGATGATCTTCTGCCAAGCCATTCTCTTAAGCTGTCTGGCATCGTTTCTCTTTGCTTCCTTCTATCTCTTCGTCCCTCAATTTTCCCTTTAGTTACAATATATTCCAGCTGTTTCCTTCTCATTACATGGTGAAAAATGATGATTGTTTGTTCCTAATATTGGAAATTAGCTCTCTTTTTGCTTTGGCCTCTTTCAGAACGTTTTCATTACTCTTCTTAGCTGTTCCTGGTATTCTCAACATTCTTCTGTAAAACCACATTTCTACAAACTCCAGTGATTTTCTTGTCCGTTGTCCTTTTGTCCATGATTCACATCCATATGTTAAGACGGACTCTACATAACATTTAAGAACTCTTTTCTTGTTTCTATTGTCAAAAATGGATTGCATAGTATCTTCCTAATTTTTTGGAAAGCTGCTTTTGCCTGAACTATTCTGCATCATACCTCTGTTGTACATCAACCATCTGAGGTTAAGAATGTTCCCAGATATTGAAATTTATTTACCTGTTTTAATATTGTACCACTTATCTTTATTGCACACTGTGGTGATGACTCTTTCTTTGTTGTTACCATCACTACTGACTTATCATGATTGCTTGCTACCAACCGTCTGTCAAGACGCTAAAGGCCATTCATATTAACTACTCTCTTCTTTAGTCGATGCTTGCGGAGAGTGAAAGGATTTAAACTAAAGTAGAATTATGGGAACGGGCCAGTGAGATACCAGTGGACGAAGAGATACAACGAAGACGGTGGTGCTGCACAGGTTTACACATCGACTCAATTCAGAGGAAGAGGTATGTTTACAGCACTCGGAAAAAGTGACAAATAACCAACAACAGAAAAAAAAAACAATGAACAATATATGGACCGAAGCAGGATCGAACCCGTACTCAGTGGCACAGCGCCTTGCCACGTAACGACAAACGCTAGGGAACACTGCCACTCAGCTAACTCTAAACCCCTAGGATTACACATACCGGATGGCAACTGAGAGTATTACACGAGAGGCCATTTTTTGGAATTCCCTAGGGAGGAGACAAAAGAGGAAGACCAAAATATATCCGGAGAAGACAGAGAAAAGCAGAGACGAAAAGGATATATAAGACATGAAATGAATGGTCTGAAAAGAGTGGCAAGATACAGAACGGATTTGTGTCATGGCATGGAAAACAGTCAACAACAGAACTGATACGATGCACTGTAGATAGAAGATTATGGAGGGACATGAGCACCTACGCCAACCGGTATGGCACATGATAGTGATGATGATGATCTCATTTATCTATCTACTCCCACCCCTCTCTGCCCCACCCCCCATTTTTCCCTCCCTGGACGGATTTCAAGAATGGAGCAATGCAGGCAGATGGTTTTCATTTATCTTCTTAATACGTTCCGAGTTAATCTTCATGCGTTCTAAGTTAATCTTTACGCGATCGAAGTTAATCTTCTTTACACGCTCCCAGTTAATAACATAATCGCTTTTAAAGTTAACGGTTATTCTACCATTTCCTCAAACATCACGCGTATCTAATGGTTTTTGTTTATGTGCACATTATTTATTCGAGTAAAGCTGATATATAACGTCATTATTAACTATGAATTTGTCTTTCAGTAACAAGTAACCACATAGTTTTCTGCTAGAAGTCACTATTCAAACTCATATAATAAATTAATAAAAAAAAATAAATAATAATTGTCCCATTTGAAATATTGTGTATGTCCATTCAGTGTCATATACAAATCTCGATTTCTCTCTTAGAATTCGCCATTTAGTGTCATATATAAATCTCGTTTTCTCTCTTAGAATTCGCCATTTAGTGTCATATACAAATCTCGATTTCTCTCTTAGAATTCGTCATTCAGTGTCATATATAAATCCCAGTTTCTCTCAAATTAAACTACTTAAATTGATAGTGGAAAAGTTTGTTACTAGAAAAAAAAGGCGACCGGGTATAGTGGTGATATGTACGGATGCCCTATAGCATTTATAATGTCGTTGTGGAAGTGAGGTACTAAACTTCACTGTTTCAAGCCACAAAGTCTGGAGTTTGGGGGAGGGAAACTATCCGCCTCGCTGTGTTATTATCCTTGATTTACCTGTCACACTCATCCTAGATGTAGCAGAGTTTATATTTTTTTCCTTGTTAGTTTCATCGTAGATGTAGCAGAGTTTATCTTTATTTCCTTGTTCGTTTCATCGTAGAGGTAGCAGAGTTTATCTTTATTTCCTTGATCGTTTCATCCTAGATGTAGCAGAGTTTATCTTTATTTCCTTGTTCGTTTCATCCTAGACGTAGCAGAGTTTATCTTTATTTCCTTGTTCGTTTCATCCTAGATGTAGCAGAGTTTATCTTTATTTCCTTATTCGTTCGTGTTGTTCTCGTTTTTTTAGGAAGGCCGCGTGTTGGCGTGCAGCGTCAGTATTTTGTTTGTGTTTCTGTTTAGTAAAGCTGTCACTATACCTTGTAGGTGTGTACGTTACACCCCACTCACTACTTGCTCTCGCTGTTGTTACTTCCCCTAATTCAGTTAACCAGGTTATCGTTCATTTTCCAACTTGGTCAGCTCGATATGTTAACAACTAAAAACGAACTCACGATCGCTTCATCGTCAAGCCGGTGTGTTACCGCTACACTGCTGAGGTTCTTAGTGAGTATTACACATGACCAGTTATAGATCTACGAAGGCCCGCGTGCAGAAAATAGAACTGGAAAACCCAGCATCTAACGTGATGTTATCAGCTATAGAAACTATAGACGGCTGACACCCCGTGTGGCTACCGCTGCTTCCACGGTGAGATGAGAGAAGAATAGAGCCACTGTTACCTGTCACGCATGTCGTAACAGCGGGTAAGGAAGTTTGGAATCGTCGTCTGCGCAGTCGGGTAGGACATGCATGGACCGCCCTTGTAAACAGAATTTACCGATGCATTTTGGGATAAAATGGTAAGTGCTGGAGCGGATATGGGGAATTCCTGACTTCCAGGAAACTGGTTCAATGAATAGAGTAGAATAGATTAGAATAGTGTAGAATAGAGTAGAATAGAGTAGAATAGAATAGAGTAGAGTAGAATAGATTAGAGTAGAGTTGACGGCTTACTTTACTGTACCCTTAACCGCCCCTGTTTGCAAAGCTGAAAAAAAATCACTCTAGTTGAATTTTTCATGAAATTTCCTGCAAACTTGTAGGCCTTTACATTGCCACCTATGTTGAAAGCAGAAGGGCCTGAGAGGATTTTCGCGAAATCACCCAAAGCTTGTGACGTCTTCAGCTATGCTAGCTATTAACGGCTTACGTCATTTTACCCACAACCCCTTACCCCCCTGCCCGCCATGCTGAAAACGTCACAACCTGTAGGCGGTTCCTCTCAGTGAGCAGATATTCAAAGTAGGTGGCAGCAGTAGACTTTACAAATCTGTAGATGAATGTGGTAATACATTACCCAAACAATGTGCTGATGGTCATAAAGATATGAGCACTACGTCATGTATTTTAAAACGTCACATTCGAGGTGTAACATGGTTCTTTCCCCCACCCACCCATCCCTCTTATATTTTTCGTCATTTCCTGTGTGACTCGACAATGTTTCCCACCGGATACACAAATGCTTGCTTGCTTGCGTTCGCACGATGACTAAAGTATTCTAGAGTATTCGTAGACTGTAGAATTCCTCTTCGTCGTCCGTCCTTAAAAGGACGTTAAGTGGACGTGTCTGCGTTGTGTTGTGGTTTGCAGTATAACTGTTATATTTGCGCCTTTCGGCCCAACACATCCGACTTCAGCTCGACATTTTTGAGTACCGGATTGTCTTCCCTCTTTGATCCCTGCTCGCTTGACCAGACTAGACAGGTTAGTCTGTTACTGGAGGCACCGCGGAGAGGTGGAGCAGGGTCTGGATGGTTTTGGTTCACCGATCCTGGCGCAAGCTATCAGCTGTGGGTCGCTGACAACTTCCAGCTCTGGTGCTGGGAGACACAAATAAATTTATAGTTTCTATTTCTGTACCAATTTTTATTTCATAAATTTAAACATAATCTTTGTACCGCCTCCTCATCGAAGTCGGCTACAGTGTATAGCAACGTCGCGCTGTTTCTTGCTTTGATGGCGCACGCTGTCATAGGTTCTCATAGTTTGATTATGCCAGTGCAGTTTAGTCTCTGTCTGCCTTCGCTTTGTTTGCCGAGTACCTTCTTCCTCAAGATGACTTCAGTGCGTTATTATGTCTCATTTTTTAATCGAAAAAACATCATTTGCCTTTTTTTAATTGGATGAAATCATCTATATTTAAACACAAATCAAAGCTTAAGATGCGAGACTTGAATCGGCGTCTTAGCACGCGGGTTTTACCCATATGTGCTCGGCCGTCTATCCATAAGTGCTCGGAGACTCGTGTCTAGTGTCGCCTCAAGCATGGTAACTCACTAGCGAGGCGCCATTCCTCACCTTCCCAGAATATGAACCCTGGTACCCATTTCTGCCAGCGGCTGGGTCGACCAGGTGGGTATCTTTTTTTTTTTTTCAAACAACGAGTACAATTCACAATCTGCTTCCAGCGGGAATCGAACACAGGTTGTCCGAACGTCGGTAGCGTGGCTGTTTTCCCAACTAGGCTACCAAGGCCCCCTAATCAAACTACATAAGGGAACTGGTTGATCTCGAGGCAAGGCGCCGGCCTTGAGACAAAGAGGTTATGGTTTTATTTATGACTTCTCTCTGCGGCAACCACCACTGGCCTCAGCAGTGAGGCCCGGCTTGAAACGTCAATTACTCATCGTCGGAAAAAAATATGAGTACCTCCGAAGTCGGAGTTATCTGCCTGTGCGGCGAGGGACCCCGGCACACACGGCTGCCAGAAAAAAAATGGATTAACACGCACAATTCAGTTCCTAGTCACTAGGGACTTCGTCAGAGGTAAAAGCTGGCGAACGGAAAAAATAAAAACTACATAAAAGCACTAGATTCCCATAGAAGAATCGTAATTTTTTCTTGCAGAAATTTGTAGATCCCACCGATGACGGTGGGTTTTCTATTTACCATAAAACAAAAACATTCCCCATCTGACATGTTTGATTTGTGCTGCAAACACAATCATCCCACTTTTGTTCAACACAATCTTCGTTACTTCATTCATTCGCTTCTTTCTATAGACACACTGGATTGCATCGCTGTCTTTTATATATATATAAAAAAAAGAATAATCAAACCTTTTACCATTTTTCTTAAATGTCATTTTAAAAATATACTTTACAATGTCGTTTCTTTTTTTCGTTTCTAAACATAGTTTGTTTAACACTGTCCATGTTTTGCGTCATTTCATGTTTAAGCTATAAAATACACGCACTAAAAGCAACAAACAACGGCAGCGATTATAAAGGAGGCTTCGGCGGAATCCAACATTAGCCCGTGATTAATGTTTGTGATCAATCAACAAATAATGTTGAATATTTCTTGATGGCGAAAACTTCAGCAAATTTGTGTTTACTTTACAGCTCATTGCTCATCATCCATTATGTCTGGTGGCGCTGGCGATCACGTTCATCCGCAACTGTCAGGCCTTGTTAGCTTTTCATTACTTTCATTTTTCGTTTGATTTTTAATCGGAGTTACAGCTGTTTCCTCTCTCTCTCTCTCTCTTTCTCTCTCACTTCTCTCTCTCTCTCTCTCTCTCTCTCTCTGTCTTCCTTCTCTCTTTCCTCTTTCTCTTCTCTCGCGCTTTCTATCTCTGTATCTCCTCACTCTGTCTCTCTGTGTCTTCCTTCGCTCTCTTTCACCTTTCTCTTCTCTCACCCATTCTCTCTCTCTGTCTCTCTTTTCTCTGTGTCTCTCTGACTCTCTTCTCTATGTCTCTCTCTCTGTCTTCCATCTCTCCTTTCTCTCTTTTATCTCTCTTATGTCACATCTCCCCCAGTCTTTCTTCTCTCTGTCTCTCTTCTCTCTGTCTCTCTCTGTCTTCCTTCTCTCCTTTCTCTCTTTTATCTCTCTTATGTCACACCTCTCTCAGTCTCTCTTCTCTCTGTCTCTATTCTCTCTGTCTCTCTCTGTCTTCCTTCTCTTCTTTCTCTCTTTTATCTCTCTTCTGTCACACCTTCTCTCTCAGTCTCTCTTCTCTGTCTCTCACTGTCTCTCTCTTGTCTTCCATCTCTCTCTTTTCTCTTTCCTCTTTCCCTTCAATCACGCATTCTCTCTTTCTCTCTCAGTCTCTCTTCTCTCTGGCAATCTTCTCTCTGTCTCTCACTGTCTCTTTTTCTGTCTTCCTTCTCTCTTTCCTCTCTCTCTTCAATCACGCATTCTCTCTCTTTCTCTCTGTCTCCCCCACTGTCTCTAAATCTTCTATCTAAAGAGCTTTTTCACATTCTATTTTCCCTGCTGCTTCTTCATTCTTTCCTCCTTCTCTTTTTGCTAATATTGTCATTGTTGTTTATTTCTAATGTTGTTTTTGTCTACCTCGCCGCTATCTATATCTCACCCTCATTACTAAAGACTCTGGTCATCTCCTCTTTTCATACAATCGTTCCCTATCTTCTTTTTCTCCCAAGCGTTTCATCTAACACCTTTTGTTGATTAAAAAAATATATATATATATTTACCCTTTTTCCCTGCTACTCATATTTCCTTTATTACTGACATTCATTTATCCTTTTATTTTTTTTTCTTCTGATGTTAACTCTTTCCGAACGTTTGGACGCACCATGCGTCCGATTTCGGCCACGTACGTTTAGCCGCACAGTGCGTCACTCTCAATTTGATTAGTGTAAACTGCCATCCTCTTTTTACATGTCTTGTATCATCTTGGTCATGGACAGCTAAGAAGAGTAATGAAGATGTTCTGAGAGAGGTCAAAGCAAAAAAAAAGAGAGCTAATTTCCAATATTAGGAAGAAACAATCATCATTTTTTTGCCATGTAATGAGAAGAGAACAACTGGAAAATATTGTAACAACTGGAAGATTGGAGGGACGAAGAGATAGAGGGAAGCAATGAGAAAAAAATAACAGACAGCTTAAGAGAATGGCTTGGCAGAAGGTCAGCAACAGAAATGATAAATAGCTGCCGAGATCGAAAGTTGTGGTGAGACATGATCACCTACGCCAGTAGGCCCGGTACTTGATGATGATGATGATGATCATCATCTTGGTATTGGTTAAATATAATTCCTTGTTTAATTATCTATAAAAAAAAAACCATATAATATGTTGTGTGTTAGATAAATATAAACATATAGATTAATATGTAAAAACACGAGACATTTTGTCTCTGAAATCGCTAATGCTAAATTGATAAAAATCTTCCGTACTGAAAGAGTTAATATTTTAAAAAAATATTTCTTTCTCATATTCCTATTTCATATTCCTATTTCATTTTTCATGTCCCCATTGAAATCCTTGTTCTTTTCCTGCAGCTCTTCAATCTTTGTCTTCCGTACTGTATCATTAGATTCTTCTAGAGCTTCCTGTCTGGTGGCGTGCCAGATGATTTATATCTGTTTTTATATTTCTATAATTCATCATCTCTGGAAGAGATTTTTAAATAAATGACAAATCTCTAAACACGGAGAAATCACGAATAGCGTACATTGAAAAATGGCAATTCCGTGCTTTGCTTGTTTCTTACTTTCAAGTGCGCACTATTCGGTTAATAAAAGTCCAAATGTATCAGATTATATTTGATATAAAATGAATCAACAGCTGCAAGAATTTGCAGACCGAATTTGGGATCCAAATTGTCTCTAAACAGTAAATATGGCGCCAACTGACCACTGTACAGTAGTTATGCGTCCAATAGTCATCTGTACAGCAGTTATGGGTCACTTGTCCTCTGTGCAGTAGCTATGGGTCTAATTGTCCTCTCTATAGTAGCTATGAGTCCAATTGTCCCTTGTACAGTAGTTATGGGCCCAATAGTCCTCTGTACAGCAGCTATGGGTTAATTGTCCTCTGTGCTGTAGCTATGCGTCCAATTGTCCTCTGTACAGTAGTCATGGGTCTAATAGTCCGCTGTACAGCAGTATTGGGTCAATTGTCCTCTGTATAGTAGCTATGCATCCAATTGTCCTCTGTACAGTAGTTATGGGTCCAATAGTCCTGTGTACAACAGCTATGGATCAAATGTCCTCTGTGCAGTAGTTATGGGTCCAATAGTCCTCTGTACAGCAGTTATGGGTCAATTGTCCTCTGTGCAGTAGCCATGGGTCTAATTGTCCTCTGTATAGTAGCTATAGGTCCAACAGACTTTTATGCGGCAACTATCGATCCAATTGCTCTCATTGCGGAGGCTATGGGTCCAATTGACCTTCGTAGGGTAGCTATTTATCCAAATGACCTCTATATAGCAGGTATGGGCCCAATTGTCCTCTATGCGGTAGCTATAGTTCCAATTGGCCTCTATAGGTTAGCTATTGATCTAAATGACCTCTATAGGGTAGCTATTAATCTAAATGACCTCTATATATTAGCTACGTGTCCAGTTGTCCCATGTACAGTAGCTATTGGTCCAATGTTTCTTTGTGCAGTAGCTATTGGTCCAATTGTTATCTGTACAGTAGCTATGGGTTCAACACTCCTCTATGCGGTAGCTGTCTATGCCCTCTATGCTATGTATCCCACTGCCTTCTATTCAATTATACATAAATTCTGTGTGGTCTTTTGACACATGATCAGATCACGGAGCCTTTTCTGTTCGGATTAAACCACACTGACTAATGAGGTGAAGGTCATTGTAATCCTTACTGCAGTGACGGTGTATGCTGATGTAGATAATTTTGTTGTTTTGTTTTTTCGTTTGCCAGCTTTTACTTCTGACGAAGTCACTAGAGACTAGGTACTAAATTTTGCGTGTTAATCCGTTTATCCCTGGCAGCCGTGTGCACATGAGTCCCTCGCCGCAAAGGTAGATAACTCCGACTTCGGAGGTACTCATATTTTTTCCATCGATGAGTAATTGACGTTTCAAGCCGGGCCTCGCTGCTGAGACCAGGGGTGGTTGCCGCCCTTCATAAATCATAAATAAAAATCCCAACCGGTGCAGTCGGGATTTGAACCCACAACCTCTCTGTCTCGAGGCCGGCGTCTTGCCCCGAGACCAACCAGTCCCCATGTAGATGATCTAGTATTGCAGGGCCTATACGAGTGGAAGCTCATATTTCTCATCAGAGCATGATACATAATCAAAGATATTGCACTCGCAACGTTAGTAAAGTAAAGTACCCCCGTCACGCCAAGTGGCGTATAGGGAATATGGTGTTAGTGACCATAAATTTTACAGACCTTCGGCACATGATTTTTGGGGTAATGTGGTCGGTATTACGCCCAATCAGCTATGTTAGCTTTATTAAAAAAAAAAACAGCGGCTTGCGTCGGCCCCGTAGCATTCGATCAGCATCATCGTCATATCATCATCTTTTTATTAAAGGTAAAGGTAAAGTACGAGACTTGAACCGGCGTCTTAGCACGCGAGTATATACCCATATGTGCTCGGCCGCCTATCCAGAAATGTTCGGATATTTCTGTATAGTGTAGCCTCAAGCATCGAAACTCAGATGCGAAGCGACATTCCTCACCTTCCCAGGATAATATACCCTGGTACCCATTTCTGCCAACGGCTGGGTCGACCGTGGGGGTATTTTTTTATTATTCCAACCACGAGTACAATTCACACTGCTCCCAGCGGGAATCGAACACGGGTTGTCCGAACGTCGGTAGTCCAGTCGGGTGGTTTTCCCAACTAGGCTACCGAGGCCCCCATCTTTTTATTATCATCCATATCATAATCATCATTATCATAATAATCCTTATCATCGTCATCGTTATTATCATTCTTATTATCATTATGATCATAATCCTCAACACCATTATTACCGCAATCGTCCTTATCGTCTTCCTTATCACCATCACCATCCTTATCATAATCATCACCATCAACCTTATCATCGTATTCATCTTTATTATCATATCCTTATTTTCGTGATCATCATCATCTTTATCATCATTATTATCATAATCTCCTTTCTTATCGTAATCATCATAATCATTAACATCTACCCGAGGCTTGTTTCAAGCATTTCTTATCTTAGGTAGATTACCCGCCAGGACTAGCATGTAACTCCTGCATGGATCTACTGGTACTTTCTCCCCGACCTTAACTTTACCAGGTTATGAACCCTCTTATATTCACATGATGTGGCATTAAAAAAAATTATTTCAGCTGACTTTCCTGACATTCTCAATATTTGTACCCGGGGGCAGCCATACAACCACTGGTATTGAGCAAATTCTTCTTTTTTTTTCCATTCTGCAGTTACGTAATGTAATTTAGGCCTTTCGTTGACATTCAGAAAAAGGGATTTAATTTTCTGCTATTTGCTGATGATCTTCTTGAAGTCAAATTCCTTGACATTTTAGAAGAGCTGGTTTTCTGAGAAAAAAATGACATTTCTGAGTATTGTTTTGCACAGTGATTAATGGAAAAAGCCATAGATTTAGCTATTTGCTTGTGGTCTTGGTGTGACTTTTGACCTATTCAAATATTTATGTCTGGAAGTGACGTAAACTGTTGTTTCACCATCTGTGATGTGGCTGTTTCAGTGCCAACTATATCCCAAGCCTGTGGGCTGAGAGTGATAACGAAGGCTTGTAACGTTTTCAGCATTGCAAGAAGGGGCGGTTGTGGTAAAATGACGTCGGGTGTCTATAGCAAGAAAAGCTGTAGACGTCACAAGATTTTGGCATTTTCGGGAAAACTCTCTCGGCCCGCGGGCTTGAGTTGGCGTTGGCTGTTTACAGTTATATATTTACTTAGGCCTGCGGGCTGAGAGGCAATTTCCGGAAAACCTCCAACTAGTGTGACGTTTAGAGTGACGTCAACCGTGTCATATAGTCGGAGAAACTTCACGCTAGTTAGAGCGTTTTCCAGTGTTATTTCCTGCTCTCGGGCCTTAGTAAAACTGTAGGTGACTATTGCTGTGGTAAGTATATGCATATAGATCTACACATGTGAATTCATTTGCGCATTCGTGTGACATTTCAAAGCAAACACTATAGACGAAGGAAGTAGCAAAGTTGACGTCAAAGGGGGTCCACGAAGGCTTCAAGAATAGTTCCGAATTGTGTAGCAAAATGGCAAAAAGAGAATGAGTGAATGAAAGCACAAATGAAATGGTTGATGCACTTTAAGTTCTTTAAATATTTCGTTGAAGTTGAATCATGGGGGGTCCGAGACTACAAAACATATTTACTGGGGATCCGTGCCTACAAAACGTATTTAATAGGGATCCCCGACTACAGAACACATTTAATTGGGGGTCCGTGACTACAAAACGTATTTAATAGGGGTCCGCGAAATCACAACGTATTTAATGGGGATCCGTGGCGACAAAACACATTTAATTGGGGGTCCGTGACTAAAAAACACATTTAATGAGGGTCTGCGACTACAAAACACATTTAATGGGGGGCGGGGGGGGGGGTCCGTGACTACAAAACACATTTAATGGGGGTCTGCGACTACAAAACATATTTAATGGGGGTCTGTGACTACAAAACATATTTAATGGGGGTCCGTGACTACAAAACATATTTAATTGGGGGTCCGTGACTACAAAACACATTTAATGGGGGTCTGCGACTACAAAACACATTTAATGGGGGGTCCGTGACTACAAAACACATTTAATGGGGGTCTGTGACTACAAAACACATTTAATGGGGGTCTGCGACTACAAAACATATTTAATTGGGGGTCTGTGACTACAAAACATATTTAATGGGGGACTGTGACTACAAAACACATTTAATGGAGGTATGTGACTACAAAACACATTTAATGGGGGTCTGTGACTACAAAACACATTTAATGGGGGTCTGTGACTACAAAACACATTTAATGGGGGTCTGTGACTACAAAACACATTTAATGGGGGTCTGTGACTACAAAACATATTTAATGGGGGTCTGTGACTACAAAACACATTTAATGGGGGTCTGTGACTACAAAACACATTTAATGGGGGTCTGTGACTACAAAACATATTTAATGGGGGTCTGTGACTACAAAACACATTTAATGGGGGTCTGTGACTACAAAACATATTTAATGGGGGTCTGTGACTACAAAACACATTTAATGGGGGTCTGTGACTACAAAACACATTTAATGGAGGTCTGTGACTACAAAACATATTTAATGGGGGTCTGTGACTACAAAACATATTTAATGGGGGTCCGTGACTACAAAACACATTTAATGGGGGTCAGTGACTACAAAACATATTTAATGGGGGTCCGCGGTAACGGAAAGTTTGAGAATCTGAACGAATCGCATGAATCGCTGAACTACAGTGGGCTATCTGCACGAGTCTCCAATTCGTACACGCGTGTTTAGCTTCACAGCGTCATCGAAGATTTAATCTCGCGCCGAGAACAAAAGACCAAAGGCAGCCTAAACGAAATTAGCCGAGACGGAGATGCTTAATATAAGCCAGACTTGATGCATGTCGCGAATGTCGATGATGGACTCAATATGATTAGAGGAATTTGTTGTTGCCCCATAAACTATAAGTCATAATTGATTTATCGCAGTTGATTTGTAAGTCAGATGCAGTGAAAGCAGACATCAATAAAGCGATTATATCTCTTCTGGTTGATGTTCTTAGTAAAGGATGTTGTGCCACGGTAGCCGAGTGGTTAGTGTGCTCACTTCCTGACCAGAATGGTCCTGGTTCGGTCCCCAGCAGTGGCGGATTTTTTTTCGGACTGACAAGGCTCCTGGGTTCACCCAGCCTCTAAAAGTGGGTACCAAAGATTTCTCTGGGAAGTAAAGGCGGCCTGGCGTTATACCGGTCATATCACCTAAAAATGTGCCGTTGTTATAGAAAAATATGGTCACTAACACCATATTCTGTATACACCTTAACAAAGCTTGAAGGGAACCTATACTTTACAAAAAAATTTTTTTTTTACTTTTTGGTTTATGTTACTATTTGTATGTCCAATGAAAACTACCAGAAAGAAAATGTGCTACCATTTATGTGTCTGTATGTAAATAATGAGAGGGAAAAATGTGATAACCATTTTATAGTTAAGGTGAAAATTATTATAAAAAGATGCAAAACTTATATTTTTCACGTGAATATGATTAATGTTGAAAATTTATTTTCAGGACAGCTAAAAAGACCAACGAAGAAATTCTCAAAGAGGCCAACACAAAAAGGGAGCTCCTAAGAAACATCAGAAAGAAACAATCAACATTCTTCGGGCGCATCATGAGAAGAGGAAAATTGGAATACTTGGTTACAACTGGCAAAATACAGGGAAGAAAAGATCGCGGACGAAAGAGATGACAAATAATATTGTATAGCTTGATGTCATGGCATGGAAAACAGTCAACAACAGAATTGATGCTCTACACTGTGGATAGAAGATTGTGGAGGGACATGATCGCCTTCGCCACCCGGTATGGCACATGATGATGAGTTTTTAGGGAGTCCGCCAAAGGTGAAAGTTGGTGAACGGAAAAAAACAATATATATAAACCTACCCCCCCCCCCCCCCCCAAAAAAAAAAACAAAAAAAAACACCATCAATCTTTGCTTTAACACCAGAGTTCTATTTTCAGATATAATCCTCATAGTCATCATCAAATAACGGGCCTGCTGGCGTAGGTGATCATGTCTCTCCACAACATTCAATCTCGCCAGTTATTTATCATTTCTGTTGTTGACCTTCTGCCAAGCCATTCTCTAAAGCTGTCTGGTATCTTTTCTCTCTGCTTCCCTCTATCTCTTCGTCCCTCAATTTTCCCAGTTGTTACAATATATTCCAAATGTTCTCTTCTCATTACATGATCAACAAATGATGATTGTTTCTTCATAATATTTCGAAATTAGCTCTCTTTTTGCTTTGGCTTCTTTCAGAACGTTTTCATTACTCTTCTCAGCTGTCTATGGTATTCTCAACATTCTTCTGTAAAACCACATTTCTACAGACTCCAGTTATTTTCTTGTCTGTTGTCCTATTGTCCATGATTCACATCCATATGTTAAGACTGGCTCTACATAACATTTAAGAACTCTTTTTCTTGTTTCTATTGTCAAAAATGGATTGTATAGTATCTTCCTCATTTTTGGAAAGCTGCCTTTGCCTGAGCCATTCTGCATCTCACCTCTGTTTGTACATCTTCCGTCTGAGGTTAACAAATTTCCCAAGCATAATCCTAGAAGTAACTATTAAGGATGCAGGTAGACCCTGAGTCTCCTACATTATCCTCATCCTTTTTATTGATATCTTTGTGAAAGAGCGGTTCCAGTATGTGACGGAAATGTCAGGCTGCCAGCTTCGTTAGTTCTCGTTCGATTTTTACGTTCATTAACGTTTATGGGAGGAAACGTTTTAAGAATCGACAATTCTGGCACTTTCTCGTGTGAAACATCTAATCATCCCTGGCAACTGTTAAACGTTAGCTCTAATTTCTTCTAATAACTGAATGTTAACATTTAAACTATAACTTCTTCTAATCGATCAGAATGTTAACATTTATGTTATCATTTTTTTTTCTTCTAATTAACCAGATTGTTAAAATTTAAACTATAACTTTTTCTGATTAATCAGAATGTTAACATTTATGCTATCATTATTTTTTTCTAATTAATCAGAATGTTCAAATTTAAACTATAACTTTTTCTAATTAACCAGAATGTTCAAATTTAAACTATAAACTTTTATAATTAATTAGAATGTTCAAATTTAATCTATAAACTTTTATAATTAATTAGAATGTTCAAATTTTGACTATAAACTTTTTTTCTAATTAATCAGAATGTTCAAATTTAAACTATAAACTTTTATAATTAATTAGAATGTTAACATTTTAACTATAAACTTTTTTCTAATTAATCAGAATGTTCAAATTTAATCTATAAACTTTTATAATTAAACCGAAAGTACCGCAGAAGAATCATCGGCCCCTGATCAAAAGAGTACAGGTTCAATTCCTAGAAGTGACTGATTTTTTGCAGACAGTTTTACGAGCTTCTCCAAAACACCCAAAAGGCACTGCCAGAGATTCTTTTTGGAGTTAAAGACGACCTGACATCATATTGATTGGTATCATCATCATGTGCTATGCCGGTTGGCGTAGGCGATCATATCCTTCCACGTCTTTTCTGACCACAGTACATTTGATCAACCCTGTTGACTGTTTTCCCATGCCATGACCTCAAGTAAAGTAAAGAGCTCCGTCACGCCAAGTGGCGTATAGGGAATTGGTATTAGTGACCATCATTTTTATAGACCTGCGATGCATGATTTTTGGGATAATGTGGTCGGTATTACGCCCGTGCCGCTTTGTTTTCCCACAAAACATCTGGTACGCATTTAAACCTGGAAGCCGTCGGTCAGGATCGAACCCGACCTCTAGTCCATTGTAGTCCAGTTCACTAACCACTGAGCTATCACCGCGGCCCCCCATCCCCCCTTCCGCACCCCACCAAACACGACAATCAAGCTATCCAGTATTTTTTCTCTTTGTTATCCGCGATCTCTTTTTCCCTGTATTTAACAGTTGCAACGAAGTATTCTAACTTTCATCTTCTCATCATCATCTTTGATTGCCGTCTCCACATTGAAAGTTGGCTACCATGGAGCGCCATTCCGCTCTGTTTCTTGCTTTGATTGTGCAACTGACATTGTCTGACTTGTCCAACTTTTGATGTTGCTCGTCCATGTTAGTCTTGGACTGTCTCTGTCTCACTTACCATGTATTTTCCCTTCCAAGATTACTTTTAGTAGGCTGCTGTGTCTTTTAACATGTCCCAAAAATCTCATTTGTCTTATTAGAATTGTGTTTTGTAGTTCTCTCTTAATTGTTAGTTGTTTTAAGACTTCATCATTTGTTTTATGATGTGATTTTATGATCTTCTCATGATATGGTGGAAAAGTGTCAATTGTTTCTTTCTTATGTTTCTTAATAACTTCCCTTTTTTGTGTTGGCCTCTTTGAGATTGTCCTAGTTGGTCTTTTTCAGCTGCCAAGGAAACTCTCAGCATTCTTCTGAGAAATCCCATCTCTGTGGTCTCTAATCGCCTTTTCACATTTTTTGTCTACTGTCCATGATTCACTTCCATAACTTTGAATTGGCTCTCTACAGCACTGATGAATTCTCCTTCTCACTTCCATTGACATATAATTGTTGCACCAGATATTTTTTATTTTATGAAATTGTATTTGGCCTGAACTTTTCAACTTTTTATTTCTGCTGTGCATCTTCCGTGTGATATTATTTTGTCCAAGTATTTGACGCGTTGCACTTATTTCAGATCTGTCCCGTTTATTTTGATATTGCAATGTCGTGATGATTGCTTCTTTGATATGATCATTCACCTATTCAGTCTAACACTATCCATCTCGTTAGTAGTATTTTGTTTCTTGTTGCTGACGCATCTAGTGTCCAGGTCTGGCAGCATTGGTACCGCAACATCTGTATGAGGATGTTTTATATTTTATAAATTAGAAAATAAAAAATGGAAAAACATTTGTGACGAGCAGGTATGCTGCAAGTACGCGGCTTATCGAACACTTTTCATCATTCTAACATCCTTCTGTTGCGTGATGTGTGTAAGGACTTTCCCATGCCGCCAGTCCTCATCTTCTCTTTTCTCAAGATTTCACGATGAATACCTTTTAGTGGTCCCGTTTTTTTAATTTCATTTTATTGAAGGCTAAAACCTGCTTTGTATTTATTTTCTTGCCACTTTCACAGAACACGCAAATCAACATCCTGTGCCATGCCTGTTGACATTAGTAATAATTTTTTCTCAACTTTCTCTTTCTCCAGCTTCTTCTCATTTCTACTTGTGTTTCTACTTCTATGCCTTCTCTTTAAACTGTCTAACTTCTTTTCCCTCTATCTCTCTCTTATCTTATCTCTTCCATCGTTTTTAGATTTATCAACATTTTTCAGCTATCCCCTTCTTCTTATATTTTAATGTAACAACGATTCTTTCATCTCGATGTTGCAATGAGCTTTCTTGTTTCTTTCACTTGCTTTACAACAATCTCATTACTCATTTTAATTGTCTATGATTATTCTCAATATTCTCCACAAAACGCCATTCACATAGCCTCTAAAGATTATCCTGTCTGTTTTCCGATTGTTCAAGATTCATTTCCAGATGTCATCACTGTCTCTATATAGCACTGAAAGATTATATTCTTACTTCCATGGATAAAGGTATCTCTTTAATATCATTTTCTGTCCTTTAGAATCTTATCTGTTCTTAACCTCTTTTATATACCGACCATAAAACCATAGATAACAGTTACATAACACAGATGCCCAAGCGAACGTGAAGCAATGTATAGAGTATCTGTGTATAGTGAGAGTGTGGCCATTGTTCTATCGTTGCAGAGAACAAGTGCCACTTGAGAATAATGGAAAGCCCACACAAGAACATCGAAGGTTTATAACGATAAGTGACACGTCAGGTGCTGGGGAATTTCGCCCGTGACAGGACATACGTGCTGGCTGTAGAGCTGATCTTTTAGATACATTCATCATCATCATCATCATCATCATCTTCAAGTGCCGCATCGAAAAGCGGGTAACATAGTGGCGAATCATTTTTCCCCCCATATGAAAGATTGTTAAATTACCGAATCTACTTCTAAATGACAGAATATACATGCTATATGTAGTGCTGATTTCTTGTATACATTCATCATCATTATCATCATTATCATCATCATCATTATTATTTAGTGACGTATAGAAGAGTAGCTCAGTGGTTAGTGAACTGGACTACAAAGGACAAGGGGTAGGGTTCGATCCCAACCGACGGCTTCCTGGTTCGCCCAGCCTTAAATGGGCACCGGATTTTTTTCTGGGAAAGTAAAGCGGCACGGGCTTAATACCGACCACTGTACCCCAAAAATCACATGCCGAAGGTCCATAAAATGTATGGTCACTAACACCATATTCCCTATACGCCACTTGGCGTGACGGGAGTACTTTACTTTTTTTTTTTTTTAAGCTGCACTATCTGCGCCTTTCGACCCGACACATCCGCCTTCAGCATGGGTAGATTTTTAACGTAACTAATTCTAACCTCGAAGCGAACATTTTTGATCAGTTTTTTTTCGATTATTAACTGACAAGAGTTTTTTGACGTGCGCAGAGTGCACACCGGACCTTCTTTTTTTATTTCCCTTATTCAAGAGGGCAAGACATCGTATCTCAATACTCAGAAGCCAGGGAAAGGTAAAACAAGGGAAAAACCTCGGATTTGGAGAGAACAATTCCCACTACCTGTGGCGGGATTTAGTCCCTGGACTTTCTTGTCCAGCGGATACATCTTATCTGTAGAGCACCCAATCCCATCGAATTTGATTAAATATTACTATCAAGAAATCGGAAATTTCATCATCATCATTGAGTGCTGTCTCCGCATCGAAGGTTAGCTACCATGGAGCGGCATTCCACTCTGTCTGAACTTTGATGGTGCAGATTGTCATAGGTTGACTTGTCCATCTTTTGATGTTTCTCTTTCATGTCAGTCTTGGTCTGCCTCTGCATCTTTTACCTTGTATTTTCCCTTCCAATATTACTTTTATTAAGCTGTTGTGTCTTTTAACATGCCCCAAAATTTTCATTTGTTTTGTTTTAAAGGTGTTTAGTAGTTCTCTTTTCATTTTTTGTTGATTTAAAACTTCATCGTTTGTTTTCTTTTCCTTCCATCCAATTCTACTTATTCTTCTATAAATCCACCTTTCAAAGGCTTCAATTTTCTGTTCTATTTTCTTGCCTAATGTCCATGTTTCTGCACCATACAGGAATATTGAGAAAATGTAACATTTTGCTATTCTTAGTTTTAGCCCTGGTGTTATTTGTTTTGATGTTAGAATATTTTTCATGGCATTAAAATTACTTTTTGCCATACCTATTCTTTCGTTTATTTCAGTTGTACATTTTCCATCATTGGTTATAGGGTGTCCCAGGTAGTTGTAGGGTGTCCCAGGTAGTATGAATATCAAAAAACTTTGATATTTAATTGTAGGTCTTGAGAATTTTATTTGTTTATGATCATAGTTTTAGTCTTTTTGATATTCATATCTAGTCCATACATTTTTGCAATTGAAATTTCATAGAAATACAAAAATATGGCTATGAAACATGGAGAACAACAAAAAATGACAATCATGAAGATACAGACCTTCATTAATGGATGCTTGCGTAGAATAAAAAGATGGAAATGGCAGGACAAAATCAGTAACGTAGAATTATGGGAAAGTACCAGTCAAATACTAATGGACACACACAAAGAGATACAGCGAAGACGATGGTGCTGGAACGACACACACTGCGGAAGCCAACTGAAAGTATTACTCAACAGGCATTTTTTTAAAGAATCGCCAGCGAAAGAGACAAAGAGGAAGACCAAATTATTCTAGGAGCAGACAAGTGGAAGCAGAAATGAAGATGATGTGGAATACGTTGAATGATCTGAGAAGAATGGCAAGAGAACGTCTTGGTGCCATTTTAGTTCCAATATTGTAAAGTTTGCAGCATTTATGGAAAAAATGTCCTGTGCCTAGCACATTCTACTTATTCTGATATTTTATGGAAGTGGCAGACCAGTACTGAGATATAAGGATGTTTGCAAGGCTTCCTTGAGGAAATTTTCTGTATAAGTGAAAGGAACTGGGAAAATGTGGCTGTGGATCGTAGCACATGGAGAGCAAACATACAAAATGGCACAGCAACTTTCGAGACAGTGCTGATGGAAAATTCAGAAGGCAAAAGGCGCAAAAGAAAGGCGACGAGGCCAGGTACCGTAAGTACAGAGTTAAGGCATAAAAATGCGAAGCTGAATATAAGGAAAAATAAAAAAAATAAAAAAATGGTATGTAAAATGCTTTTCGTGACAGGAGGACGACACAGACTAAACAACGTTTCGGCTCAATAGGCCTTCATCAGAAACAAACAAACAAAAACACACACACACAAAACTAATAACGAAACAACCAAAACAAAAACAATCGAAATGTGTTAAAGAAAACAAAATAAATAAAACTATCCTGTCAAATCCAGAATGAAATCGTAACCAAGTGCGGCTGTCGTGAACGTCGAGAAACGTGCAAAAAAGTGCGTAAATGTACACAGAACCAGAGGAGTTCACACAGGGGTCAGTGTGCAAACACAAAGAAGAAAGAATCGAATAGTAGACTAACAGGTGTAAAAAGACGGTAAGAGCGAGATGTCTGAGAGTGGGGTACAATAAAAACAAATGAGGGGTAAGGAGCACAGAAAAAAAAGGTAAAGAGGAGAAAACCGAAGTGTCTCATAAGGGACTAGAGGAGAAGAACTATAAATAGCATGGCATAGTAAGTAGACCAAAGAACCCAAATATGTGTAGTAGAGAAGGCTATGCAAAAGGGAAGGAGCAACCAAAAGGAAACTATGCGTATGAGTGTGATACATTCATACCTCTCGGGGTCAGCGAACCATACTGGACTATAAGGCGATTTTCCAAAGTATAGCGGCTGCGGTCGCCAGAGTGACAAAGGACAATACCAGTGACACGGATGTCGTCTTTGCCCTTGTGATCAGGGGAGTTGAAGTGGGAAGACACCGGAGTACCAGTATTTTGTTGGACATCACGTAGATGTTCACAAAATCTTTCCGCTAATCTTCTCCCAGACTCACCAATATAGGTCATGTGGCATCGTTGGCATATGATGGCATAAATGATGTTGCGGGACACACATGTGAAGCTATGCTTGATCTCGAACCGTCCATTAGGAAACAAGACCGAGTCAGCAGGGAGCACATAGGCACAGGTGATACAGTTACGACCACAAGGGGCCGTACCGAAGTGTTGAGGGTGGGAGCGAGGGAGATGGCTCCTAACCAAAATATCTCTCAGATTCCTGTCACGCTTAAACGCGATCATCTGGGGATCACTAAAAAGTAGACGGGTAGTGGGATCAGAGAGGAGAATGGAACGGTAGCGGTTAAGTATCCTCACAGCAGCTAAGTTGTGAGGATGATATGTACCCCACTCTCAGACATCTCACTCTTACCGTCTTTTTACACCTGTTAGTCTACTATTCGATTCTTTCTCCTTTGTGTTTGCACACTGACCCCTGTGTGAACTCCTCTGGTTCTGTGTACATTTACGCACTTTTTTGCACGTTTCTCGACGTTCACGACAGCCGCACTTGGTTACGATTTCATTTTGGATTTGACAGGATAGTTTTATTAATTTTGTTTTCTTTAACACATTTCGATTGTTTTTGTTTTGGTTGTTTCGTTATTAGTTTTGTGTGTGTGTTTTTTTTTTTGTTCCTGATGAAGGCCTATTGAGCCGAAACGTTGTTTAGTCTGTGTCGTCCTCTTGTCACGTAAAGCTTCTTACATACCATTTTTTTTATATTTTTAAATTTGTTCTTTACCGTAAGTACACCTTGCTCGTTCTGTGGATGGATCTGTCTGTCCAGGATTGGCAAATTCAAGCACGAGAAGAGATGTTCAGTAAAGCAATACCCGTATGAGACACTAATGCTTTACCAAACTACTGACTTATCATGATTGCTTGCTACCAACCGTCTGTCAAGACGCCAAAGGCCATATATGGAAGTGGTCTCAACTTGTGACGTCAAACATGAAATTGTGAGCTGACGTAATTATTTCAGTTTGATTTATATTTTAGTAGTTCATGTTTGTAAAAAAAAATATTAAGGTTTCCCAAACCTGAGAGTTTCCGGGGGATGCAATATTGAATTTGTAACCACAAAAGATTTATTGCATCTGTTTGATACAGCTTCTTCTAATCACTTTGAATATTTGGTAGTAGAAAGATATATATTTTATTTTCCTGGAAAGGAACACATCAGCAAACAAACTAAAACATCAGTGACAAATAACTGTGTACATATACATTAATGACAAAATTGTATCCAGCAGTAAAACTAGTAGAGAGCGCGAGACGGACTAAAAAGTTTCGGAAATAGGCGTCCATCAGGTATATGTTCTCTACAACTCTAATCACATCCCTTCATATTATTTAATTTTTTAAATATTTTTTTATATTTGATATCTATTTTATATTTTTATGTATTTTATATTTTTAAAATATATTTTATATGTTATTTATATTTTTATATGTTTTATATTATATATATATATATATATATATATATATATATATATATAGATATTTAAACATTTTAAATATTTGGTATGTATTTTATATATTATATATATTTTATATATAATTTATATTTGCAAAAATATTTTATATATTTTATATGCTTTATATTTAATATGTATTTTATATATTTTTTTAAATATTTAAAAAAATATATATTTTATATTTTTCATATAATTATAATTTTGTTATATTTTACATTTTTTATTTATTTATTTATTTTTTTTATACATATTTTATATTTGCGTGGTAATCTCCAACTGTGTGCATAGCATTGAACCCTAACTCTCTGCAATATTCTCTTTTAACACAAACAAGATGTGCACGATGCGAATGCTGAAGCAAATCCACTTCTTTGCAGCTGGTTCCTAAAACCAGACGGCAAAGCCAACACGTTCAGCCTCATTATCAAACACATTAATACAAAGCCACGCAGACTCCTGGTATTATTTTTTTTGAACTTCCGGCTAGTCAAGGTCACATCTGTAAAAATCCAACCCAGATAACAGTGCCTTAGTTCGATGACTTCTGTTTTGTCTGGCCGGCTTGTTTTACCTGAAGAATTCCCAGTATTGATTTCATTTTTATCTTCTGACTTCCTAATGTGAACAAATGACCAGTGAAGGGGCTTTCAAATTATTTCAAACAAATGTTCAGTGAAAGAAGATCTTTCAAAGTGTTTTAAACGAAGGATGAGTAAAATAAAAAAAAAGAAAAACTATCTTGTTGACACTTAGTACCATTGCTGGTGTATGTGGTGTTTGGGGGGGGGGGGCCTTAGATAAAACAAAGGATGAGTGAAGGATGACATTAAAAATGTTTTAAACTACGGATGAGTGAAGGATGATCTTTCAAGATGTTTTAAACAAAGGATGAGTGAAGGATGATCTTTCAAAATGTTTTAAACAAAGGATGAGTGAAGGATGATCTTTCAAGATGTTTTAAATAAAGGATGAGTGAAGAATGATCTTTCAAAATGTTTTAAACAAAGAATGAGTGAAGGGTGATCTTTCAAAATGTTTTAAACAAAGGATGAGTGAAAAAGGATGTTCTAAAGAGTTTTAAACAAAGGATGAGTGAAGGATGACATTAAAAATGTTTTAAACAAAGGATGAGTGAAGGATGATCTTTCAAGATGTTTTTAAACTACGGATGAGTGAAAGATGATCTTTCAAAATGTTTTAAACAAAGGATGAGTGAAGGATGATCTTTCAAAATGTTTTAAACAAAGGATGGGTGAAGGATAATCTTTCAAGATGTTTTAAACTACGGATGAGTAAATGATGATCTTTCAAAATGTTTTAAACAAAGGATGAGTGAAGGATGATCTTTCAAGATGTTTTAAACAAAGGATGAGTGAAGGATGATCTTTCAAAATGTTTTAAACAAAGAATGAGTGAAGGATGATCTTTCAAGATGTTTAAAACTACGGATGAGTGAAAGATGATCTTTCAAAATGTTTTAAACAAAGGATGAGTGAATGATGATCTTTCAAAATGTTTTAAACAAAGGATGAGTGAAAAAGGATGTTCTAAAGAGTTTTAAACAAAGGATGAGTGAAGGATGATCTTTCAAAATGTCTTAAACAAAGAATGAGTGAAGGATGATCTTTCAAAATGTTTTAAACAAAGGATGAGTGAAAGAGAATAGTGTTTTAAACAAGGATGAGTGAAAGAGGATATTTCAAAGTACTTTAAAAAAGGGTGAATTAAGAAGGATCTTTCAGTGTGTTTTAAACAAAAGATAAATGAAGGCGAATCTTTCAAAATGTTTTTTTTTTAAGGACTAGAGGTGTTTCAATCAAAAAGATTCAAGGTGTTTCAATCAAATGATCAGAGAAGGTGGATCTTTCAGAGTATTTTCAAAGGATCTGTGAAGGGGTCTTAAAGTATTTCAAACAACGTATAGCCGGTTTCTTTGTACTCTTAATACCGGATACTGCTATGGTGTTTGTAGAGACTTTCATAGTTTTAATACGCGTCAAATACTTGGGCACAATAATAACATCAGCTGGAAGATGTACCACAGAAATGACAAGCAGAATAGCTCAGGCCAAAATAGCATTTAAGAAAATGAAAAACATCTAATGCAACAAATATATGTTAATAGAAGTGAGAAAGAGAGTTCATCGGTGCTATATAGATCCAATTCTGACCTATGGAAGCGAATCATGAACCGTAAACAAACAAATAAAAAGACGAATAGAGGCCACAGAAATTGTATTTCTCAGAAGAATGTTGAAAGTTCCCTGGACAGCTAAAAAGACCAATGAAGAAATCCTCTAAGAGGCCAACACAAAAAGGGAGCTCCTAAAAAACATTAGAAGGAAACAATCAACATTTTTCGGACACATCATGAGAAGAGGAAAGTTGGGATACTTGGTTACAACTGGCAAAATAAAAGGAAAGAGAGATCGCGGACGATAAAATCTGAAAATACTGGATAGCTTGATGTCATGGCATGGAAAATAGTCAACAATAGAACTGATACGATGCAAGGTAGATATATGTTTGGGGATGGACATGATCGCTTACGCCAATCGGTATGACACATGATGATGATGATGATGACAGCCTTTCATAATATTATACGTATTGAATATACCTTACCTCAACTTAACGAGCTTTTATGGGCGGTCAGTGTAGAGGATTTATCTTTGGGTGAACGTAGAAGAAGAAGCAGATGTGTGGTGAATACACGCAGTGACAACTCTACACACAATATCATCATCGAGTGCCGTTTCCGCATCGAAGGTTGGCTACCATGGAGCACTATTCCGCTCTGTCTCTTGCTCATGGTGCATGTTATTGAGTTATTTGCGGGTCATCATCATTGCACTCCGAACATGTCCATAGGTGCTCAGATCCCCTCCTCAGAATTCCCTCAGTGTCCAGTGACTAGCGACTCCAGTTCTGTGTTGGTTGATAAGCCTTCTTACACGCCCACTAAGTTTCTCATTTCTGGCTGTGCCCAACTTAACTCCCATCTCCTTCATCCGAAGAAGTGACGTGGATCTGTGTTTGTCGAAGTCCTGTGCTCTTCCCACATCTCGGAGGGAATTAATGATGGCCGCACGATCTATTGGTTGACCGTCCTCAATGACGCAGCTAGCCAACCTGTCCGCTCTTTCATTTTCCCGTACTCTCGCATGTCCAGGGACATAGACAAAGGTGACATTACGTATTTTTGACTTCTGCAATGACTAACCATTGTATGCGTACAGAGCCCGCCTTCACTTTTTTTTATCATGCTCATCGAATCACTCAGTTTACAGGCGTGGGTGTAGTCTTGTGGCTCTAACCATAAGAATGCCTTAGTCACTGCCATCACCTCCATCGTCATGCTACTCGTGGTAATGGCGTATGCACCACTGTCTTCCTTGACTATTCTGCCTGCCGAGAGCGCTGTAAATGCCCATGCACTCCTTTGGTGTCGTATTACAGATCCGTCTGTATAGATGACTGTATCTTTCTCGTCGGTGTTATCCCAGATGAGACCGTTGACCTCCACATTGACCACGACTGAGTTCTGTTCCCTACTTTTCCTAGCGGTGCAGGTTGTCACAGGCTGACTTGTCCATCTTTTGATGTTACTCGTACAAGTTAGTCTTGGTCTGCCTCTGCCTTTTTTTCCTTGTATTTTCCCTTCCAAGATTACTTTTAGTAGGTTGCCGTGTCTTTTAATATGGCCCCAAAATCTTATTTGTCTTTTTTGAATTGTGTTTAGTTGTTCTCTTTTAATTTTTAGTTGTTTTAAGACTTCGTCGTTTGTTTTCTACATTTCCATCCAATTCTACCTATTCTTCTATAAATCCACATTTTAAAGGCTTCAATTTTCTGTTGTGTTTTCTTGGCTAATGTCCATGTTTCTGCACCATACTGGAATGTTGAGAAGATTTAATATTTTACTATTCTTAGTCTTAGCCCTGGTGTTATTTGTTTTGACTTTAGTATAATTTTCAGGACATTAAAATTACTTTTTGCCATTCCTATTCTTTTGTTTATTTCAGTTGTACATTTTCGAACACTGGTTATATAGTATGGACAAGGTAGTTCTAGTTCTGAACTGTCTCCAAGTCTATTCCTTCAACTTTGATATCCAATTGTGGGTTTTGAGTATTATCAATATCAATCTTATTTCCTTCTTTTTCTGTCACTATGTCTTCTACGTGTGTTCCCGGGGCCACATTATGAGGGAAGTAAAGAATAGTGACACTGTGACCTTCCAGGCATATCGTAAGAGGCGACTAGGTTGATTGATAGCTTGACAAGCTGTCATTGTAAAAAGTATTGTAATGGAAACGGAACCATAGATTTTAGAGGTGGTGATGTCTGCAATATGTGCCATTTTGGCACACAAGGTTTCTGCTTTTGAGATTGTAGTTCTGACCTATGTGCCATCTTTGGCTCAAAAGGACAATAGATGTGTCTTCTACATTTACTGTTTTCTGTAATATGGTCTTGCTTGGACGTTAGATCGTTTGATCTGCTTCTCTCAGCTGTTTGTTTTCATCGCAAAGTGGTATTATAGTTCTACTGTGGGCATTCTGCAGCATTTATGTATGAAGATGTCCTGAACCTAGTACGTTCCTCTTATTCTTAAAATTGATATTTTGTTGAAGCGGTTCCAGAGCTTACAATTCGTGACACCAAACACGAAATACCACACATTTCACACAAAACATTTCTTACCCATTCTTCATTAGCCAATATTTACTACATTTCACACCCATCTTTCATGAGCCAATATTTACTACATTTCACACCCATCTTTCATGAGCCAATATTTACTACATTTCACGCTCATCTTTCATGAGCCAATATTTACTACATTTCACAATCATCTTTCATGAGCCAATACTTACTACATTTCACACCCATCTTTCATGAGCCAATACTTACTACATTTCACACCCATCTTTCATGAGCCAATACTTACTACATTTCATCCCCATCTTTCATGAGCCAATACTTACTACATTTCATACCCATCTTTCATGAGCCAATACTTACTACATTTCACACACGTCTGAAGCTTCTAGACTCAAGAGGACCTACATCGCTTCTTTCCCTTGGTGAACCCATTCTCTGGTTTATTTCTGCTATTCTAATTGTCACAATCGCTCTCACTTTCCACGTAACGATCTACTTCCCATAGTAACCCACCATACCGTTGCCACGGAAGCATACATACTCACTCAGCAAGATCATTACAAATATAATACACCAGCAGCATTATCGCATTCTATTGATTATTTAGATAATAATTAATTCTGATCCTTTATATGTTATAAACACATAATCTAAATAACCAAAGCTTTCTGATCTAGATGCAATCAAATGGACAACAGATGGCTTTACTTCTACTGGTTGTGGATTCTATCAATATGAATATAAAATGTACCGTTTTTTTTAAAAATAGCAATAACAAGATATACATTTATAATGAGATTGTGTAGTGATGTGTATTGAAGCTATTAACGTAGAACACCGGGTTCCAAACTACGTTCTACATATGACGGGAATAAGAGGGTCATAAATACGTTCTACAAATGACGGGAACAAGAGGGTTACAAATACGTTCTACATATGACCAGAAATAAAGGGTTACAAATACGTTCTACATATGACAAGTACAAGAGGGGTTACAAATACGTTCTACATATGATAAGAACAAGAGGGGTTACAAATACATTCTACATATGATAAGAACAAGAGGGGTTACAAATACGTTCTACATATGATAAGAACAAGAGGGGTTACAAATACGTTCTACATATGATAAGAACAAGAGGGGTTACAAATACGTTCTACATATGATAAGAACAAGAGGGGTTACAAATACGTTCTACATATGATAAGAAACAAGAGGGGTTACAAATACGTTCTACATATGATAAGAACAAGAGGGTTACAAATACGTTCTACATATGATAAGAACAAGAGGGTTACAAATACGTTCTACATATGGCGGGAACAAGAGGGTTACAAATACGTTCCACATATGACGGGAACAAGAGGGTTATAAATACGTTCCACATATGACGGGAACAAGAGGGTTATAAATACGTTTCTACATATGACGGGAACAAGAGGGTTATAAATACGTTCTACATATGACGGGAACAAGAGGGTTATAAATACGTTCTACATATGACGGGAACAAGAGGGTTACAAATACGTTCCACATATGACGGGAACAAGAGGGTTATAAATACGTTCTACATATGACGGGAACAAGAGGGTTATAAATACGTTCTACATATGACGGGAACAAGAGGGTTACAAATACGTTCTACATAGGGCGGGAACAAGAGGGTTATAAATACGTTCTACATATGACGGGAACAAGAGGGTTATAAATACGTTCTACATGTGACGGAACAAGAGGGTTATAAATACGTTCTACATATGACGGGAACAAGAGTGTTACAAATACGTTCTACATATGGCGGAAACAAGAGGGTTATAAATACGTTCTACATATGACGGGAACAAGAGGGTCATAAATACGTTCCACATATGACGGGAACAAGAGGATTATAAATACGTTCTACATAGGGCGGGAACAAGAGGGTTATAAATACGTTCTACATATGGCGGGAACAAGAGGGTTATAAATACGTTCTACATGTGACGGGAACAAGAGGGTTATAAATACGTTCTACATATGACCAGAACAAGAGGGTTACAAATACGTTCCACATATGACGGGAACAAGAGGGTCATAAATACGTTCTACATGTGACGGGAACAAGAGGGTTATAAACACGTTATACATGTGACGGGAACAAGAGGATTATAAATACGTTCTACATATGACGGAAACAGAAGGGTTATAAACACGTTTTACATGTGACTGGAACGAGTGGATTATAAATACGTTTCTACATGTATGGTAATAACCAGGAAAGGAAATATATTTACACTGTAAACTGTATTGTATGGCTGCAGAGTGTCAGTTATAACTCCAAACTCTAATTGACTATACAGCTCCTCAATTATAACTCCAAACTCTAATTGACTCTACAACCCCTCAGTTGTAACTTCGGACTCTTAATTGTCTCTACAGCTCCTTAATTGTAACTCCAAACTCTAAATGACATTACAGCTCCTCAAATGTACCTTCAAACTCTGGCTCTTATATTCTCCATCTGTAACTCCAAACTCCAAATGACATTACAGCTCCTCAAATGTACCTTCAAACTCTGGCTCTTATATTCTCCATCTGTAACTCCAAATTCCAAATGACATTACAGCTCCTCAAATGTACCTTCAAACTCTGGCTCTTATATTCTCCATCTGTAACTCCAAATTCAAAATGACATTACAGCTCCTCAAATGTACCTTCAAACTCTGGCTCTTATATTCTCCATCTGTAACTCCAAACTCTAAATGACATTACAGCTCCTCAAATGTACCTTCAAACTCTGGCTCTTATATTCTCCATTTGTAACTCCAAACTCTAAATGACATTACAGCTCCTCAAATGTACCTTCAAACTCTGGCTCTTATATTCTCCATCTGTAACTCCAAACTCTAAAAACTACCTCTGATTATCAAACTGCACTAACCTCTGTAACTACCTGGCTCTTTAACTCCTCTAGCTACCTGGATCTTTAACTCCTCTAACTACCTGGCTCTTTAACTCCTCTAGCTACCTGGCTCTTTAACTCCTCTAGCTACCTGGCTCTTTAACTCCTCTAGCTACCTGGCAACCTCGCTCTTTAACTCCTCTAGCTACCTGGCAACCTGGTTCTTTAACTCCTCTAGCTACCTGGCTCTTTAACTCCTCTAGCTACCTGGCAACCTGGTTCTTTAACTCCTCTAGCTACCTGGTAACCTGATTCTTTAACTTCTCTAGCTACCTGGCAACCTGGCTCTTTAACTCTTCTAACTACCTGGCTCTTTATCTGCTCTCTTAACTCTGTGACTCTTTTTTACAATTCTGACGGTCTTGGTCCCAACGTGTGCGCCTCGAATACCAGGGCATCCCTATACTTTGGCAGGGGCGCAGCGCCGGGAGTATTGCCTTGCCCGCACTCAGTGGTTAGAAATAATACAACGACATTCACTTTAGCGTTTAGTACATACATGATTTCTACAAGAGAGTGTTAATTATGTTGTAATTTATCAGCTTATATATCATATCAATGAATCAGAGATTACTCTATTTATATGATCGTAACAGTCTTAGCACGGATAGAGAGCCGCGGTTGCCAAAAGTTTGATAACCACTAGCTTGCAGGGTTCGGAACATGTGTACAATTTTGTGAGGCTGAAAAATAAATACCTGATTGTGATCAAGTAGGAAAATTATTTCAAAGAGAGATGGAGAGAGATAGATACAAAGGAAGTTTTGAGAGCGAGAGAGAATAGAGAGTGATAGGAAGAGAGCGATAGAGAGAGAGAAAGAGAGAAATAAAGCGTGAGGGAGGAAAAGATAAATAGAGAGTAAGGGAGGAATAGAGAGTGATAGGAAGAGAGCGATATATATAGAGAGAGAAATAAAGCGTGAGGGAGGAAAAGATAAATAGAGAGTAAGGGAGGAATAGAGAGTGAGGGAGAAATCTAGAGCAAGAGAGAATAGAGTAAGGGGAAAATAGAGAGTGATAGGAAGAAAGAGAGGATAAGAGAGTGAGGAAGAAATAGAGATACATAGACAGCGAGAGATGAATAGAGAATGAGGGAGGAATAGAGAATAAGGGAGAAATAGAGAGTGAGGAAGAAATAGAGAGGAACAAAGATGGAGAGAGGAATAAAGAGCGAGAGATGAAGTGAGAGGAAGAGAGAATAGAGAGCGAGAGGAAGGGAAAGATAGAAAAAGAGGGAATATTGAGATAGAGAGATAGAAATAGAGAGATGATATTTATATATATTTATATATATTTATATATATAAACAATTGTATAAATTTATATACATTTAGCAACAAATGATATATATATATAAGCGAGAGGGGGTGGAGGGTGGAAGAGAAGAGAGACGACGAAAGCTGTGCATATGATAAGATCAAGCTGTATACTCGACGTCACCTCGACATTAGTTCTACAGTTACCTTTATGTACACTCGACGTCACCTCGACATTAGTTCTACAGTTACCTTTATGTACACTCGACGTCACCTCGACATTAGTTCTACAGTTACCTTTATGTACACTCGACGTCACCTCGACATTAGTTCTACAGTTACCTTTATGTACACTCGACATCACCTCGACATTAGTTCTACAGTTACCTTTATGTACACTCGACATCACCTCGACATTAGTTTTAGTTACCTTTATGTACACTCGCCGTCACCTCGACATTAGTTCTACAGTTACCTTTATGTACACTCGACGTCACCTCGACATTAGTTCTACAGTTACCTTTATGTACACTCGACATCACCTCGACATTAGTTCTAGTTACCTTTCATGTACACTCGACGTCACCTCGACATTAGTTCTACAGTTACCTTTATGTACACTCTTCAACAATGATACAATTGTGTTGTAATGTCACTAGAAGCTACAGCTGACACGATTCACTTCATTACAGGCAGCATTTGTTGGTTTATTCCATTTACACTCGTCCATGGAGGACTTATTTGTCGTCCTGGTGGGCAAAATAATCTAAACTGTTGAACCAAACTGATTAGTGTAGGAGTAGAGGGCTCGCTGTTCACTTCTACACTAGGGTTCAAACCTCGTTCGTCCACGTCAGTCAATCAAGTTGGAAAGAAATAAATGGGTACCTGTGTGGTGGTAGGGAAGGTCAGAAATCCGGAGAGAGTGGACTGGGCCGCGCTCTCTCAAAAACAATATGTCCATGATAAGTGCAGGCTTTACATTCCACTCCACTACAGGATATATTTACTAACTCAGAACCCCATGATAAGTGGAGGCTTTACACTCTACTCCACTACAGGATATATTTTTAACTCAGAACCCCATGATAAGTGCAGGCTTTACATTCTACTCCACTACAGGATATATTTACTAACTCAGAACCCCATGATAAGTGCAGACGTTACACTCCACTCCAAAACAGGATATATTTACTAAGTCAGAACCCCATGATAAGTGCAGGCTTTACACTACAGGACATCTTTACTAACTCAGAACCCATGATAAGTGCAGGCTTTACACTCCACTCACTACAGGATATATTTACTACTCACAACCGCATGATAAGTGGAGGCTTTACTCTACACTCCACTACAGGATATATTTACTAACTCAGAACCCCATGATAAGTGCAGACGTTACACTCCACTCCAATACAGGATATATTTACTAAGTCAGAACCCCATGATAAGTGGAGGCTTTACACTACAGGACATCTTTACTAACTCAGAACCCCATGATAAGTGCAGGCTTTACACTCCACTCACTACAGGACATCTTTACTAATTCAGAACCCCATGATAAGTGCAGGCTTTACACTCCACTCACTACAAGACATCTTTACTAACTCAGAACCCCATGATAAGTGCAGGCTTTACACTCCACTCACTACAAGACATCTTTACTAACTCAGAACCCCATGATAAGTGCATGCTTTACACTCCACTCCATTACAGGACATCCTTACCTACTCAGAACCCCATGATAAGTGCATGCTTTACACTCCACTCCAATACAGGATATATTTACTAACTCAGAACCCAATGATAAGTGCAGGCTTTACACTCCACTCCATTACAGGACATCTTTACTAACTCAGAACCCCATGATTAGTGCAGGCTTTACACTCCACTCCACTACAGGACATCTTTACTAACTCAGAACCCCATGATAAGTGCAGGCTTTACACTCCACTCCACTACAGGACATCTTTACTAACTCAGAACCGGTAGGTTCAATTAATAAGTTGTTTATCGCTAACGCCCAAGTTTGTTTTATTCTGAGAAGGACGAATTCAACATCACATCAGCTGTTTCTATTCTATTCTATTCTATTCTATTCTATTCTATTCTATTCTATTCTATTCTATTCTATTCTATTCTATTTTCCATGGAGACAGATTACTGCAGTCAGGAGTCCCCCATTTTCGCTCCATCACTTGCCACAGCATTTTCCAAAGTATGTCGGTAAATTGATGTTGACGAGGTCCCCTTCGTGCACGTCCTAATCTATCGTGCAGACGAAGATCCCAAACTCCTCAGTCGCCTCTTACGACATGCGTGGCAGGTAACACTAGCTCTTGTCTCCCTTCACCCGGTGGTCACATGAAGTATGAGGCGAAAACAATAGAGCCACTGTTACCTGCATCAGTTTTGTTTGCCGAGAGTACCATAAGTAGATAATCATAAACTGCTGGACATAAATAATGATAATAAAACCACAATCAAAGCATTATTCTAATAAAAAAGTAAAGTAAAGAGCCCCCCGTCACGCCAAGTAGCGCATAGGGAATGTGGTGTTAGAGACCATACATTTTTACAGACATTCAGCACATGATTTTTGGGGTAATGTGGTCGGTATTACGCCCGTGCCGCTTTTACTTTCCCATAAAAAATCCCGTACTCGTTTAAGGTTGTGTGAACCCGGAAAAGTAATTTTAATGTCATGAAGAACATACTAACATCAAAACAAATAACATCAGGGCTAAAACTAAGAATAGCAAAATGTTACATCTTCTCAATATTCCTATATGGTGCAGAAACGTGGACATTAGACAAGAAACAGACAGAGAATTGAAGCCTTTGAAATGTGGATATATTGAAGAATAGGTAGAATTGGATGGAAGGAAAAGAAAACAAACGATGAAGTCTTAAAACAACTAAAAATGAAAAGAGAACTACTAAGCACAATTCAAACAAGACAAATGCGATTTCTGGGCCATGTTAAAAGACACAACAGCCTACTAAAAGTAAACCTGGAGGTAAAATACAAGGTAAAAGAGGCAGATGCAGACCAAGACTAACATGGACGAGTAACATCAAAAGATGGACAAATCAGCCTATGACAACCTGCACCATCAAAGCAAGAGACAGAGCAGAATGGCGCTCCTTGGTAGCCAACCTTCGTTGCGGAGAAGGTACTCGATGATGATGAACCCGAAAGCCGTCGGTTAGGATAGAACCCTACCTCTTGTCCTTTGTAGTCCACTTCACTAACCACTGAGCTATCGCGACTCCCTATTTTTCTACTACTAACGGCAAGATTATAACCCAAGTGGTAGAGTACACGTATATAGAAGCTTATGGTTATGGTTAATCGAAAGCTCCGGTATCACAGCAAACGAATTAAAATCCATATTTGGTTAATCGACAGCACACGCCAAAAGACATAAGGCCAAGCGGCACCGAAAGTGAACACAGCCAAACTGTACTTCGTCTTACGATATCATCATTCATCGTAAGCAATCGGAATATTAAACACGATCCGGGTGAAACACACAGCTCACGCACAGAGCACTAAATTATGTAGCTCCGGTAAAATGCCGGACTTGGAAAAGCAGGCGGAAGCCTTCAACAGTCCATCCAACCCCAGAGCACCAAGAAATAAAAACAATCACGAAGCAAGGTAGGACAACAGAGAGCGTGGAAAATATGAGTCAGAACAGCACACACTAAATAAACTTAGCAGACATGAGCAGACCAAGATATTCAGATTCATAACAGGTCATTGTGGCCTCAGAGCACGTCTACACAAGATAGGACTCAGTGGTGTTACATGTGACTGTGGGGCAGCTAAACAAGCTCGAGAGCATACACTACTGGACTGCAGCACTCTCAACACCATTCTTCCTCCTCCTCTTCTTCTACTTCCTCTTCTTCTTCATCTTCTTCTATCCTTCCTCTATTGTCGTTGGCGTCGAGGGGAGATACAACCTGCGATTCTTTGCTCTTCTGATGTTATTCCTCCTAGTGACTCTAGTATTCCCTTTATCCCATCTTTTTCTCGGTCTTCCTCTTAATCTGGCATTGTCGTAGCGTCTGTTTATGGCTCTTTGAGTCATTGTTAGTTCTTGTTGTCTTGTTATGTGGCCGAACCAATTTATCTGTTGTTTCTTTATGTATTCGATGGAAGGTTCAATTTCGAGTTTCTTCCTCACGTCAGTGTCTTCCTCTGTCCCTTAAGCTGTATCCTCATCCTCAAACCCTAAGAGCATGAACATTGACCACAAAAACAACCCTCCATAACAAGTTATGGGGAACCGGTGGTGACCTCAGCTGGTGCGCACCGTCTTGTTCGAGATCCAGCTGGTCTAAGTGTCTAAACGCATTGCAGTAGCTAATCGCTGTAGGTCTAAACGCATTGCAGTAGCTAATCGCTGTAGGTCTAAACGCATTGCAGTAGCTAATCGCTGTAGGTCTAAACGCATTGCAGTAGCTTAATCGCTGTAGGTCTAAACGCATTGCAGTAGCTAATCGCTGTAGGTCTAAACGCATTGCAGTAGCTAATCGCTGTAGGTCTAAACGCATTGCAGTAGCTAATCGCTGTAGGTCTAAACGCATTGCAGTAGCTAATCGCTGTAGAAGAAGAAGAAAAGAAAATATTTAAAGAGATACGAGAGCGGTTTGAAAGTGAACACAGTAACGACAATCACATGATTAGAGATGTATTAACATATAATGCACACAAACTAATTGTCTTACTTTATCATCATAAAGTACCGTGCGTGCTGGCGTTGGTGATCACCTCTCTCTACAACTTTCGACCTTGATAGTTATTTATAATTTCTGTTGTTGACCTTCTTCCAAGCTATTCTCTTAAGTTGTCTGGTATCTTTTCTCTTTGCTTCCCTCTATCTGTTCGACCCTCAATTTTCTTAGGTGTCACAATACATTCCAGCTGATCCCATTTCATTACATGGCCCAATAAATGATGATTGTTTCTTCATAATATTGTATATTAGCTCCCCTTCCCTCCTTTTTGCTTTAGCCTCTTCCAGAGCTTTTTCAATACTCTTCTTAGCTCTCCATGGTATTCTCAATTTTCTTCTGTAAAACCACATTTCTACAGCCTCCAGTGGTTTTCGAGTCTGTTGTCCAATTGTCCATGATTCACATCCATAAATCTTACATCTTACTTACCAAACCTATTATCTTCTAACTTTCATCCTTATACATTCTTATTCTCGAATTTATTTTTCTCGTTCTTTTTCACCTTCCCCTCCCACCTTTCCAGAGGGACATTCTCAGAGAAATAGAGACTTATATTTATTCTAACTTTCTCTCGATTATTTCTTCCTTCTCCACTTCGCTTTCTCTCATAAAACTCTACTTGTCACACTCTTACATCTCCCATCCCATTCCCTTCTTATCCGCTCTCACTTTCAAGCTTTCTACTTATTCTATTTTTCAATCTCTCTCTCTCACTCTGTCTGTGAATATTTTAAGAACCATAATGTTATCGCCGTCTTCAATATATCCCATCTCTCGGTGCCATCCTCCAAGCCAAGACATTTAATATCTATTTTCACTTCTTCTAAATTACATTTGCCTCTTATTCTCCGTGTTTTTTTCCCTCTGTCTATCTTCCTTCTTTAACACTTCACACAGTTTTGTCTCTACAATTCGGACTCATCTGACCGCTCTTACTCCTCATCCCACTATAACTCATTTTACATCTCTCACTCCTCATATCACTCTCATCTTAGGTGTCCGGTTAGCGCAATCGATAGGCGGTTGGCTTACCACGGCAACAGCCGGGTTCGTACCCTGGCGAGGACACCTGGGTTTTACTAATTCCCTAAAAATTAGTACCTCTGAAGTCGGAGTAAATCTGCCTGCATGGCGAGGGGCATCCTGTAATGGGATAAAACAGACTTTACACGCAAAATTCAGTCCCACAAAATTGAGTGGGTGGGACTTCGTCAGAGGTCAAAGCTGACGAAAGCGAACGAACGAACGAACTCTCATCTTAATCTCTCACTCCTCATCCCACTATATCTCATTTTACATCTCTCACTCCTCATATCACTCTCATCTTAAATCTCTCACTCCTCATCCCACTATATCTCATTTTACATCTCTCACTCCTCATATCACTCTAACTCATCTTAAATCTCTCACTCTTCCTCATATCACTCTAACTCATATTAAATCTCTCACTCCTCGTCCCACTATAACTCATTTTACATCTCTCACTTCTCATATCACTCTCACCTTAAATCTCTCACTCCTCATCCCACTATAACTCATTTTACATCTCTCACTTCTCATATCACTCTCACCTTAAATCTCTCACTCCTCATCCCACAATAACTCATTTTACATCTCTCACTTCTCATACCACTCTCATCTTAAATCTCTCACTCCTCATCCCACTCTCACTCATCTTAAATCTCTCACTCCTCGTCCCACTATAACCCCATTTCACACCTCTCACTTCTCATATCACTCTAACTTATCTTCAATCACTCTTGCTCTTAATACCAGTCTAACTCACAATACCACTTGTGTTCCTCACCAGACCTCACTTTTCACACATTTCCTCCTCATTTATATGAACTTCTTCTTTCTTCTTCGTCTTCTTCTTCCTCTTCATCCTCCTCCTCTTCTTCTTCTCCTTCCTTTTCTTCTTCCTCCTCTCCTTGTCTTCTTCCTCTTTTACTTCTTCCTCTATATCACCTTCTTCATATATTCTTCCTCCTCCTTTTCTTCTCCTTTTAATCTTCTTCTTCTATTTGTTATCCTTCCTCCTTTTCTTTCCATTACTCTTTCACAATTTGCAACACAAAGTCCGGAATTGAATTAATTTTCCGTTCGCGGCAGGCAGACCCTACCTCATGAGCTGTGACACAGAAATGCAATAAATCAGTGCTTCGATTGGACCCGGACATCGGTGATTGTCGATAAGAGGTGCAGATTGAAAGCGCGCGACTCAATTAGGGTCGAAGTAAGGGACGAGTTATAGTTTTATGATTGGGACAGGGAGCAGACCGATAGCTGGTCAAGAATTCTGATACAGAACCAACAACTGCAGACTATATTACCATACGTACAATAAGTTTGCGTCTGACAGACGCAGGAAGGACAGAAGATAGAGTGATATTGTTATCTTTTCAGAATGGGGACCGCATATCTCTCACTTCCGGCATACATTAGTTCAGTTCCCAAATGTACCGTTATTTGAGTGATCGACACTGCTTCTAAAGTAGGGCACCAGTCAGTTCTTTATTCAGGCAAAATTGAACTGCTTAATGTGATACAGACCACACATAACATGCAGCTCGTAGTAAAAAAAAGTAAAGTGAAATATGGTGTTAGTGACCCTATATTTTACAGACCTTCAGCACATGATTTTTGGGGTAATGTGGTCGGTATTACGTCCGTGCTGCTTTACTTTCCCAGAAAAAAATCCGGTACCCATTTAAGGTTGGGTGAACCCGGAAGGTGCAGTTCGTGATTTGAAAAAAATATATATATACGAGGAACAACGATGGTGTGATCTCCTTCGAGCCACCATCTTTCCTTCCACATTTGGAAGCCTGACATCTCAGTAATTAAATTGGTTATAGTTAGAAGCTGGATATCTCAGTAATTAAATTGGTTATAGTTAGAAGCTGGATATCTCAGTAATTAAATTGGTTATAGTTAGAAGCTGGATATCTCAGTAATTAAATTGGTTATAGTTAGAAGCTGGATATCTCAGTAATTAAATTGGTTATAGTTAGAAACTGGATATCTCAGTAATTAAATTGGTTATAGTTAAAGCTGGATATCTCAGTAATTAAATTGGTTATAGTTAGAAGTCGAACGTCTCGTAATTAAATTGGTTATAGTTAGAAACTGGATATCTCAGTAATTAAATTGGTTATAGTTAGAAGCTGGATATCTCAGTAATTAAATTGGTTATAGTTAGAAGTCGAACATCTCAGTAATTAATTGGTTATAGTTAGAAGCTGGATATCTCAGTAATTAAATTGGTTATAGTTAGAAGTCGAACATCTCGGTAATTAAATTGGTTATAGTTAGAAGCCGGATATCTCAGTAATTAAATTGGTTATAGTTAGAAGCTGGATATCTCAGTAATTGAATTGGTTCTAGTTAGATGCCGGACATCTCAGTAATTAAATTGGTTCTAGTTAGATGCCGGACATCTCAATAATTAAATTGGTTCTAGTTAGATGCCGGACATCTCAATAATTGAAACGTTATAGTTAGAAGCCGGGCATCTCAATAATTGAATTGGTTCTAGTTAGATGCCGGACATCTCAATAATTGAAACGGTTATAGTTAGAAGCCGGACATCTCAATAATTGAATTGGTTCTAGTTAGATGCCGGACATCTCAATAATTGAAACGGTTATAGTTGGAAGCCCGACATCTGAATAATTGAAACGGTTATAGTTAGTAGATGGATATCTCAATAATTGAAACGGTTATAGTTGGAAGCCCGACATCTGAATAATAGAAACGGTTATTGTTAGTAGCTGGACATCTCAATAATTGAAACGGTTATAGTTAGTAGCCGGACATCTCAATAATTGAAACGGTTATAGTTAGAAGCCCGACATCTGAATAATTGAAACGGTTATAGTTAGTAGCTGGACATCTCAATAATTGAAACGGTTATAGTTAGTAGCCGGACATCTCAATAATTGAAACGGTTATAGTTAGTAGCCAGACATTTCAACAGTTGAAATGGTTATAGTTGGAAGCCGGACATATCAATAATTGAAACGGTTATAGTTAGTAGCCGGACATCTCAATAATTGAAACGGTTATAGTTAGTAGCCGAACATCTCAATAATTTAAACGGTTATAGTTAGTAGCCAGACATTTCAACAGTTGAAATGGTTATAGTTGGAACCGGACATCTCAATAATTGAAACGGTTATAGTTAGTAGCCGGACATCTCAATAATTGAAACGGTTATAGTTAGTAGCCGGACATCCTAATAATTTAAACGGTTATAGTTAGTAGCCAGACATTTCAACAGTTGAAATGGTAATAGTTGGAGGCAGGACATCTCAATAATTGAAACGGTTATAGTTAGTAGCCGGCCATCTCAATAATTGAAACGGTTATAGTTAGTAGCCGGACATCTCAATAATTGAAACGGTTATAGTTAGTAGCCAGACATTTCAACAGTTGAAATGGTTATAGTTGGAATCCGGACATCTCAATAATTCAAACGGTTATAGTTAGTAGCCGGACATCTCAATAATTGAAACGGTTATAGTTAGTAGCCGGACATCTCAATAATTGAAACGGTTATAGTTAGTAGCCGGACATCTCAATAATTGAAACGGTTATAGTTAGTAGCCGGACATCTCAATAATTGAAACGGAAATAGTTAGTAGCCGGACATCTCAATAATTGAAACGGTTATAGTTTAGTAGCCGGACATCTCAATAAATGAAACGGTCATAGTTAGTAGCCGGACATCTCAATAATTGAAACGGTTATAGTTAGTAGCCGGACATCTCAATAATTTAAACGGTTATAGTTAGTAGCCGGACATCTCAATAATTTAAACGGTTATAGTTGGAAGCCCGACATCTGAATAATTGAAACGGTTATAGTTAGAAGCCCGACATCTGAATAATTGAAACGGTTATAGTTGGAAGCCCGACATTTCAATAATTGAAACGGTTATAGTTAGTAGCCGGACATCTCAATAATTGAAACGGTTATAGTTAGTAGCCGGACATCTCAATAATTGAAACGGTTATAGTTAGTAGCCGGACATCTCAATAATTTAAACGGTTATAGTTAGTAGCCGGACATCTCAATAATTTAAACGGTTATAGTTAGTAGCCAGACATTTCAACAGTTGAAATGGTTATAGTTGGAGGCAGGACATCTCAATAATTGAAACGGTTATAGTTAGTATCCGGCCATCTCAATAATTAAAACGGTTATAGTTAGTAGCCGGACATCTCAATAATTGAAACGGTTATAGTTAGTAGCCAGACATTTCAACAGTTGAAATGGTTATAGTTGGAATCCGGACATCTCAATAATTGAAACGGTTATAGTTAGTAGCCGGACATCTCAATAATTTAAACGGTTATAGTTAGTAGCCGGACATCTCAATAATTGAAACGGTTATAGTTAGTAGCCGGACATCTCAATAATTGAAACGGTTATAGTTAGTAGCCGGACATCTCAATAATTGAAACGGTTATAGTTAGTAGCCGGACATCTCAATAATTGAAACGGTTATAGTTAGTAGCCGGACATCTCAATAATTGAAACGGTTATAGTTAGTAGCCGGACATCTCAATAATTGAAACGGTTATAATTAGTAGCCGGATCTCAATAATTAAAACGGTTATAGTTAGTAGCCGGACATCTCAATAATTGAAACGGTTATAGTTGGAAGCCCGACATCTGAATAATTGAAACGGTTATAGTTAGAAGCCCGACATCTGAATAATTGAAACGGTTATAGTTAGTAGCCGGACATCTGAATAATTGAAACGGTTATAGTTGGAAGCCCGACATTTCAATAATTGAAACGGTTATAGTTAGTAGCCAGACATTTCAACAGTTGAAATGGTTATAGTTGGAGGCAGGACATCTCAATAATTGAAACGGTTATAGTTAGTAGCCGGCCATCTCAATAATTGAAACGGTTATAGTTAGTAGCCGGACATCTCAATAATTGAAACGGTTATAGTTAGTAGCCAGACATTTCAACAGTTGAAATGGTTATAGTTGGAATCCGGACATCTCAATAATTGAAACGGTTATAGTTAGTAGCCGGACATCTCAATAATTGAAACGGTTATAGTTAGTAGCCGGACATCTCAATAATTGAAACGGTTATAGTTAGTAGCCGGACATCTCAATAATTGAAACGGTTATAGTTAGTAGCCGGACATCTCAATAATTGAAACGGTTATAGTTAGTAGCCGGACATCTCAATAATTGAAACGGTTATAGTTAGTAGCCGGACATCTCAATAATTGAAACGGTTATAGTTAGTAGCCGGACATCTCATAATTGAAACGGTTATAATTAGTAGCCGATCTCAATAATTAAAACGGTTATAGTTAGTAGCCGGACATCTCAATAATTGAAACGGTTATAGTTGGAAGCCCGACATCTGAATAATTGAAACGGTTATAGTTAGAAGCCCGACATCTGAATAATTGAAACGGTTATAGTTAGTAGCCGGACATCTCAATAATTGAAACGGTTATAGTTGGAAGCCCGACATCTCAATAATTGAAACGGTTATAGTTAGTAGCCGGACATCTCAATAATTGAAACGGTTATAGTTTAGTAGCCGGACATCTCAATAATTGAAACGGTTATAGTTAGTAGCCAGACATTTCAACAGTTGAAATGGTTATAGTTGGAAGCC
The DNA here is from genome assembly GCA_032433765.1 of Megaustenia siamemsis. Taxonomy (NCBI): domain Eukaryota; kingdom Metazoa; phylum Mollusca; class Gastropoda; order Stylommatophora; family Ariophantidae; genus Megaustenia; species Megaustenia siamemsis. The sequence continues at coordinate 13,376,444 of JAVIAB010000117.1, forward strand.
GGACATCTCAATAATTGAAACGGTTATAATTGTAAGCCGGACATCTCGCGCAGAGAAAGTAAACTTTTGAGTAGCTGTCATGGTAACAAACAGGCTCAAGCAGCTAGATGATGAGGATAATGCAGTTAGAAACTCTGTATGTCTTCCCCCCCACCCCCGGGTTGCCGCGGGTCTATATGATTTCCACGAATATCACCCCCCCCCCCCCCCCCCCCCACACTTCCCAACCATAAAATAAAATAATTTGCCACATTTACAAATCCAACCAGCTACCATCTGTTCAGGAAACGTAAAAATATAATAACTTTTGAACATAATTCCCTTAATCGGAGAATAACATAACTAGGTTTAATATGTAGGAAAGTAAAACTCTTCCTCTTTCCTTCTTCGTTTGCCTTACAGCGTCGAGGGAAGATATAATTTGTGGTCTTTTGCTATTCTGTCCGCCTCTTCTGCGTTTATATTTGCTAGTGTTTCTAATATTCCCGTCAATCCATCTTTTTCGTGGTCGACCCTTTGGTCTGGTGTTCTTGCAACGTTTACTAAAAGCTCGTGTTGTGTTTAGATCTTTCTGCCGTGTTACGTGGCCCAAACCATGTTATCTGTTGTTTCTTTATATACTCTCTACTGCGGTTATTCTTAGTTTGTTTTTTTCCTCAGTTCCTCATTTCTGATCTTATCTTGCTAGATTATCGCCACCTGAGTTATACATTTTAAAGTGATCACAAGTCTGAGAGAGACTTCATATTTGATGCGAAAATATCAGCGGTTACGTAAAAGACATTTTAGATAGACGGCGGGGGCGAAGGCGCACCTCCCAGCACCAGAGCTGGAAGTTGTCAGCGACCCACAGCTGATGGCTTGCGCCAGGATCGGTGTACCAAAACCATCCAGACCCTGATCCACCTCTCCGTGGTGCCTCCAGTAACAGACTAACCTGTATAGTTTGGCCAAACGAGCAGGGATCGAAGAGGAAGACAACCCGGTACTCAAAAATGTCGTGCTGAAGTCGGATGTATTGGGCCGAAAGGCGCAAATATACAGTTTTAACTGCAACCACAACACAACGCAGACACGCCCACTTAACGTCCTTTTAAGGGCGGATGACGAAGAGTAATATTCTAGTCTACCAGAATGCTCTAGAATACTTTAGTCATCGGGCGAACGTAAGCAAACAAGACAGACGGCGAACTAGGAGAGAATTAAGAGGTTTATGTAAGATAAGTTTTAAGTCAGACTGAAAACTGTGAGAGAAATAGAAGTAGTTATGTAAAGGAGCTTAAGATAGATCGCAAAACTATGAGAGAAATATGAGTTTTTAAGTAATGCAAATCTGAGACAAGCCAACTCCAAAGAATATTTGATGATTGAATTTTTGTAAATGAATTAAAAGGAAATCTGGTTAATGCGGACACTTGAACTTTCATCCAGGAAATAACAGATGGGATCGGGGATTGATAGAAGACGACCTGATTGTCTAGCGAAGATCTTTCTTTCTTTCTTTCTTTCTTTTCTTTTCTTTCTTTCTTTCTTTCTTTCTTTCTTTCTTTTCTTTTTCTTTCTTTCTTTCTTTCTTTCTTCTTTCTTTCTTTCTTTCTTTCTTTCTTCTTTCTTTCTTTCTTTTCTTTCTTTTTTCCTTTCTTTCTTTCTTTCTTTCGTTCTTTCTTTCTTTCTTTCTTTCTTTCTTTCGTTCTTTCTTTCGTTCTTTCTTTCTTTCTTCTTTCTTTCTTTCTTTCTTTCTTTCTTTCTTTCTTTCTTTTCTTTCTTTTCCTTTCTTTCTTTCTTTCTTTCTTTCTTCGTTCGTTCTTTCTTTCTTTCGTTTCTTTCGTTCTTTCTTTCTTTCGTTCTTTCTTTCTTTTCTTCTTTCTTTCTTTCTTTCTTTCTTCTTCTTTCTTTCTTTCTTTCTTTTCTTCTTTCTTTCTTTCTTTCTTTTCTTTCTTTTCTTTCTTTCTTTCTTTCTCTTCTTTCTTTCTTTCTTTCGTTCTATCTTTCTTTCTTTCTTTCTTCTTTCTTTCTTCTTTTCTTTCTTTCTTTCTTTCTTTCTTTGTCTGTTTGTTTGTTTATTTTTTTCTTCCTTTCACTTTCTCTTGTTGTACCCGTTCGGGTGTCACGATGTACGTTCTGGTTCTCGCCCTTTTGCGGCTACACTCGTTGTCAATTGATGCTGTTGTAGAGTTTCCGGTTCTGCGATATTCATTTGTTAACCCCTAAAAGTTTTGTTTTTTTCTAAACCTATTTTAAGATACACCTTCTTCTAATCACTTTGAATGTTTCATAGAAAAAGCGTGTGTATTTTATCTTCTTGGAAAGAAAGAAATGAGCAATTCAAGAAAGTATGAGTGACAAACAACTCTTCTTTCTTTCTTTCTTTCTTTCTTTCTTCCTTCTTTCTTTCTTTCTTTCTTTTCTTTCTTTCTTTCTTTTTTTCTTTCTTTCTTTTTTCTTTCTTTCTTTCTTTCTTTCTTTCTTTCTTTCTTTCTTTCTTTCTTTCTTTCTTTCTTTCTTTCTTTCTTTCCTTCTTTCTTTCTTTCCTTCCTTCCTTCCTTCTTTTCTTTCTTTCTTTCTTTCTTTCTTTAACTCCTCTTGCTTTACCCGTTCGTATGTCAATATGCACGTTCTGGTTCTCGCACTATTGAATGCTTCACTCGGTGACAATTGATGTTTTTGTAGCATTTCTTTGATGTTGTCTGTCCATCTTACTCTGGGTCTGCTTCTTGCCCATTTCCTTCCCTTCTTTTAATATATTCTTTGTATGGTCAGGAATCCCACGGCATTCTTTCTAGATGGACAAACCAGTTTATTTGTTGTTTCTGTATGTAGCTTAGGACTGGCTCAATGCCTACTCTTTCTCTTATAATGTCTTTTCATAATCTGCCTATTCTGATTACCCAAAGCGCTTTTCTTAGACATCGCATTCCTGTGCTGACAAGCTTTCTTTTGTGATTAGACGGAGGTGTCCATGTTTGGCATTGGTAGCACAATGTTAGAGTGTATATACTCTATATAAGATGTTTCTTGGTGGTAATCGGTATTATTTTGTGTTGAGATATATGGCCGAGATAATGTTACAAAATTGATGCAGAATAAGAATCAAATAAAACTGAGGAGAGAGTGAAGCATTTGTTTAACTGAGGAGAGAGTGAAGCATTTGTTTAACTGAGGAGACTGTGAAGCATTTGTTTAACTGAGGAGACTGTGAAGCATTTGTTTAACGGAGGAGACTGTGAAGCATTTGTTTAACTGCTGATCTGGCATTTGATTGCGACGTTCTAAGAACGCTGAGGTGGTTCAGTTGTTGTTGTACTTTTGCCACGAGTTGGTTCGGTTGTTGTTGTACTATTGCCACGAGTTGGTTCGGTTGTTGTTGTACTATTGCCACGAATTGGTTCGGTTGTTTGTTGTACTATTGGCACGAATTGGTTTGGTTGTTGTTGTAATTTTGCCACGAATTGGTTCGGTTGTTGTTGTACTATTGCCACGAATTGGATCGGTTGTTGTTGTACTATTGCCACGAATTGGTTCGGTTGTTGTTGTACTATTGCCACGAATTGGTTCGGTTGTTGTTGTACAATTGCCACAAGTTGGTTCGGTTTTTGTTGTTGTACTATTGCCCCAAGTTGATGCCAACATAAGCCCTTTGACTCATTCATGAGATGGTTCGGTTGTTGTTGTACTATTGCCACAGTTGATGCCAACAGAAGCCCTTTGACTCATTCATGGGTTGGTTCGGTTGTTGTTGTACTATTGCCACAGTTGATGCCAACAGAAGCCCTTTGACTCATTAATGAGTTGGTTCTGTTGTTGTTGTACTATTGCCACAGTTGATGTCAACAGAAGCCCTTTGACTCATTCATGGGTTGGTTCGGTTGTTGTTGTACTACTGCCCCGAGTTCATGGCAACAGAAGCCCTTTGACTCATTCATGAGTTGATTCGGTTGTTGTTGTACTATTGCCCCGAGTTGATGGCAACAGAAGCCCTTTGACTCATTCATGAGTTGATTCGGTTGTTGTTGTACTATTGCCCCGAGTTGATGGCAACAGAAGCCCTTTGACTCATTCATGAGTTGATTCGGTTGTTGTTGTACTATTGCCCCGAGTTGATGGCAACAGAAGCCCTTTGACTCATTCATGAGTTAGTCCATTTCTTTTTAAATTCGCTGACATTAACCTAAAAGAAAGCTACTGTAAACATCAGCATTTTTTCCTCGAATACTTACTGCACATATATGAAACAGCTTCAAATGTTGGGATGTCTGCCGTGTTAATAAATCGTCGAGTCTTGTACCTATTTACAGCTAAATCGATGTGAATTCGACGGAACTCAGAACTTTTCTCCTGTCGAACCCGCTGAAAATAGGTACCTAACACAATGAGTTGTGGGAGGTAAATCGCAGCGGCGAAGAGTACAGGCCCCTGATGACCAAATATAGTGGCCTTGACCGACGGTGAAGCTTAACTCTTCACCATCCTAGACGTTCAACATGTAATGGGAGATGCTGACGGACTCAATGTTGTAGGACACCTGAAGCGTTAGAGTCTGACACGAGATGTATTGATCGTTTAATGGCGATAACAACAGCCAGTCATTAGGTTGATATTCTAAGACTCCTAAAAAGCCTGGTACGGGTAAGATTAGATTTTACTCCTTCTCCTTTTTCACCTCCTTCTCCTACTTCTTCTTCTCACCTTCTCATCCACATTTCTCTTCTTCTTCGACATTCCTTTCTCGTTTGCCTTTTAGCGACGAGAAGATTATGGTTTGCGGGCCTTTGCACTACCCTTGGAGTAAAGGCATCAAGAAGTATAGAGATGCGGAGATGCTGTAAAGCTGATGATACTAATGACTGTTTAAAAAAAGATTAAAAAGTGGTATGGTAACAGCTTTACGTAGGTGAGAAACAAAACAAAAGTCCAACGACGTTTCGGCCACGTAGGCCTTCCGCTGGAATAATAAACAACAACACAAATATAAAGAGGCCCCTCTGTTGGCCTCTGCTGTTGTTATATTTCATAGTGTTTCAAATATGACGTCAACCCATCATTTTCGTGGATCATATTGTTTAATAAAGATTCGTTGTATTGCGTTTTTAACTTCCTTTCTAATTACGAGGCCAAACTATGTTATCTGTTGTTTCTGTATGTATTCTATGGCGGGAATTATTCTCGACCTTATTCTCAGTTCTTCTTTCTATATCTTACCTCTCAGGCTGTTTCACCGTCGTGCATCTAACACGTTTCATTCCGGTAGTGCTTATTTTTCTATTTGTTCTTGAGTCTAGCATCCATAATCATCATCATCATCATCACCATCATCATCATTGAGTGCCGTCTACGCATCGAAGGTTGGCTACCATGGAGCGCCATTTCTACTCTGTATGTTGCTTTGATACTGCATATTGTCATAGGTTGACTTGTCCATCTTTTGATGTTATTCGTCCGTGTTAGTCTTGGTCTGCCTCTGCCTCTTTTACGTTGTATTTTCCCTTCCAATATTACTTTTATTAGGTTGTTGTGTCTTTTAACATGTCCCAAAAATTTCATTTGTCTTGTTCTAATTGTGTTTAATATTTCTCTTTTCATTTTTAGTTGCTTTAAAACTTCGTCGTTTGTTTTCGTTTCTTTCCATCCAATTCTACCTATTCTCCTAAAACAATAGTTAGAATTTCTCTCCATGGCTTTCTTTGGAATGTTACGTGATGAGGCTTCAATCTCTTTCACGGTGGTTTGCCATATTCGTGTTTCGTGTTCTGAATATGCCTCCAGTGTACCACACACTTTGCTGTTTTCACTCTCTAGGCCGTGGATCATTTCTGGTTTTTCCGCCCCATCCACCGTCACAGACTTTTCCCATTCGGGTTGAACATAACCGACAGGCGCCATTGTTGTCGAAACCATGTGTTTGCCTGTCGAACCGCGAACACACGACACAAAGAAGAATAAATCATATTCCACTTAAATATCGGTAAAGTTCACAGTCCATCCACGCGTCAGAAGTAAAACATACACCAAAACGGGGAATAGCAACACATTATTCCACAAGTAGACTGTCGCGTAAATCATTTAAATATATCAGCAAGAGCCGAATTATAAAAACGACCACATGTAGCCGAGTCTAGCATCTAGGTATGCCGATGTTAGGCGATTGAGAGGACGTATCCTCCGGGATGGCTCTGGAACCTTTTTGGTTCCCCCAATCCCATAATCCCATACAATCCACGTATCTCGCAAACCTCGCATCTTCTTGTGTACGGAATCGCCTCGGGGATTGGGGGGAGGGGGGGGGGGTAACGGCTTTGGCTTTCCGCCTAAACTGCTGATGACAGTTTAGTTAATAATAAAGTAAAAAAAAAAAAAGAATAAAGTAGCCCCGTTGCGCCAAGTGGCGTACAGGGAATATGGTCTTAGAGACCATACATTTTACAGACCTTCAGCACATGATTTTGGGGTAATGTGGTCGGTATTACGCCCGTGCCGCTTTAGTTTCCCAGAAAAAAATCCGGTACCCATTAAAGGCTGGGTGAACTCGGAAGCCGTCGGTTGGGATCGAAACCTACCTCTTGTCCTTTGTAGTCCAGTTCACTAACCACTGAGCTATCGCGGCTCTCTTTAGGGAGTAAAGCCTCACTTATTTAGACCACACAACTGATGGCAGGAAATATTGACTCAGCCGACAACAGTCTTAGAGTCGGGAGCTTAAACGACCTGGTATCCCACTCAGGGAACAACATGGACATAAAGCGGGTAGCCAGAACCAATCAGAAAGCAACAGCAAACTGCTGGTTGCAGACTGTCGAGAAATCAGTGCAGCCTAAAACAGATACGATTTCTGGGCGACGCATCAGGGACATACCCAGAAGAAAGTGGCTACAAGACATCAAGGAGAACTGGAACATAACAACAGAAAATGTATAGAAAGTGGCTACAAGACATCAAGGAGACCTTGAACATAACAACAGAAAATGTATAGAAAGTGGCTACAAGACATCAAGGAGAACTTGAACATAACAACAGAAAATGTATAGAAAGTGGCTACAAGACATCAAGGAGACCTTGAACATAACAACAGAAAATGTATAGAAAGTGGCTACAAGACATCAAGGAGAACTTGAACATAACAACGGAAAATGTATAGAAAGTGGCTACAAGACATCAAGGAGAACTTGAACATAACAACGGAAAATGTATAGAAAGTGGCTACAAGACATCAAGGAGAACTTGAACATAACAACAGAAAATGTATAGAAAGTTGGCTACAAGACATCAAGGAGAACTTGAACATAACAACGGAAAAATGTATAGAAAGTGGCTACAAGACATCAAGGAGAACTTGAACATAACAACGGAAAATGTATAGAAAGTGGCTACAAGACATCAAGGAGAACTTGAACATAACAACGGAAAATGTATAGAAAGTGGCTACAAGACATCAAGGAGAACTTGAACATAACAACGGAAAATGTATAGAAAGTGGCTACAAGACATCAAGGAGAACTTGAACATAACAACGGAAAATGTATAGAAAGTGGCTACAAGACATCAAGGAGAACTTGAACATAACAACAGAAAATGTATAGAAAGTGGCTACAAGACATCAAGGAGAACTTGAACATAACAACGGAAAATGTATAGAAAGTGGCTACAAGACATCAAGGAGACCTTGAACATAACAACGGAAAATGTATAGAAAGTGGCTACAAGACATCAGGGAGACCTTGAACATAACAACGGAAAATGTATAGAAAGTGGCTACAAGACATCAAGGAGACCTTGAACATAACAACAGAAAATGTATAGAAAGTGGCTACAAGACATCAAGGAGAACTTGAACATAACAACAGAAAATGTATAGAAAGTGGCTACAAGACATCAGGGAGACCTTGAACATAACAATAGAAAATGTATAGAAAGTGGCTACAAGACATCAGGGAGACCTTGAACATAACAACAGAAAATGTATAGAAAGTGGCTACAAGACATCAGGGAGACCTTGAACATAACAACGGAAAATGTATAGAAAGTGGCTACAAGACATCAAGGAGACCTTGAACATAACAACGGAAAATGTATAGAAAGTGGCTACAATACATCAAGGAGACCTTGAACATAACAACAGAAAATGTATAGAAAGTGGCTACAAGACATCAAGGAGACCTTGAACATAACAATAGAAAATGTATAGAAAGTGGCTACAAGACATCAGGGAGACCTTGAACATAACAACAGAAAATGTATAGAAAGTGGCTACAAGACATCAAGGAGACCTTGAACATAACAACAGAAAATGTATAGAAAGTGGCTACAAGACATCAAGGAGACCTTGAATATAACAATAGAAAATGTATAGAAAGTCGCTACAAGACATCAAGGAGACCTTGAACATAACAACAGAAAATGTATAGAAAGTGGCTACAAGACATCAGGGAGACCTTGAACATAACAACAGAAAATGTATAGAAAGTGGCTACAAGACATCAAGGAGACCTTGAACATAACAACGGAAAATGTATAGAAAGTGGCTACAAGACATCAAGGAGACCTTGAACATAACAATAGAAAATGTATAGAAAGTGGCTACAAGACATCAGGGAGACCTTGAACATAACAACAGAAAATGTATAGAAAGTGGCTACAAGACATCAAGGAGACCTTGAACATAACAACAGAAAATGTATAGAAAGTGGCTACAAGACATCAAGGAGACCTTGAACATAACAACAGAAAATGTATAGAAAGTGGCTACAAGACATCAAGGAGACCTTGAACATAACAACAGAAATGTATAGAAAGTGGCTACAAGACATCAAGGAGACCTTGAACATAACAACAGAAAATGTATAGAAAGTGGCTACAAGACATCAAGGAGACATTGAACATAACAATAGAAAATGTATAGAAAGTGGCTACAAGACATCAGTGAGACCTTGAACATAACAACAGAAAATGTATAGAAAGTGGCTACAAGACATCAAGGAGACCTTGAACATAACAACAGAAAATGTATAGAAATTGGCTACAAGACATCAAGGAGACCTTGAATATAACAATAGAAATGTATAGAAAGTGGCTACAAGACATCAAGGATACCTTGAACATAACAACAGAAAATGTATAGAAAGTGGCTACAAGACATCAGGGAGACCTTGAACATAACAACAGAAAATGTATAGAAAGTGGCTACAAGACATCAAGGAGACCTTGAACATAACAGAAAATGTATAGAAAGTGGCTACAAGACATCAAGGAGACCTTGAACATAACAGAAAATGTATAGAAAGTGGCTACAAGACATCAAGGAGACCTTGAACATAACAGAAAATGTATAGAAAGTGGCTACAAGACATCAAGGAGACCTTAAACATAACAACAGAAAATGTATAGAAAGTGGCTACAAGACATCAAGGAGACCTTGAACATAAAAATAGAAAATGTATAGAAAGTGGCTACAAGACATCAGGAGACCTTGAACATAACAACAGAAAATGTATAGAAAGTGGCTACAAGACATCAAGGAGACCTTGAACATAACAACAGAAAATGTATAGAAAGTGGCTACAAGACATCAAGGAGAACTTGAACATAACAACAGAAAATGTATAGAAAGTGGCTACAAGACATCAAGGAGACCTTGAACATAACAACAGAAAATGTATAGAAAGTGGCTACAAGACATCAAGGAGAACTTGAACATAACAACGGAAAATGTATAGAAAGTGGCTACAAGACATCAAGGAGACCTTGAACATAACAACAGAAAATGTATAGAAAGTGGCTACAAGACATCAAGGAGAACTTGAACATAACAACAGAAAATGTATAGAAAGTGGCTACAAGACATCAAGGAGACCTTGAACATAACAACAGAAAATGTATAGAAAGTGGCTACAAGACATCAAGGAGAACTTGAACATAACAACGGAAAATGTATAGAAAGTGGCTACAAGACATCAAGGAGAACTTGAACATAACAACGGAAAATGTATAGAAAGTGGCTACAAGACATCAAGGAGAACTTGAACATAACAACAGAAAATGTATAGAAAGTGGCTACAAGACATCAAGGAGAACTTGAACATAACAACGGAAAATGTATAGAAAGTGGCTACAAGACATCAAGGAGACCTTGAACATAACAACAGAAAATGTATAGAAAGTGGCTACAAGACATCAAGGAGACCTTGAACATAACAACAGAAAATGTATAGAAAGTGGCTACAAGACATCAAGGAGACCTTGAATATAACAATAGAAAATGTATAGAAAGTCGCTACAAGACATCAAGGAGACCTTGAACATAACAACAGAAAATGTATAGAAAGTGGCTACAAGACATCAGGGAGACCTTGAACATAACAACAGAAAATGTATAGAAAGTGGCTACAAGACATCAAGGAGACCTTGAACATAACAACGGAAAATGTATAGAAAGTGGCTACAAGACATCAAGGAGACCTTGAACATAACAATAGAAATGTATAGAAAGTGGCTACAAGACATCAGGGAGACCTTGAACATAACAACAGAAAATGTATAGAAAGTGGCTACAAGACATCAAGGAGACTTGAACATAACAACAGAAAATGTATAGAAAGTGGCTACAAGACATCAAGGAGACCTTGAACATAACAACAGAAAATGTATAGAAAGTGGCTACAAGACATCAAGGAGACCTTGAACATAACAACAGAAAATGTATAGAAAGTGGCTACAAGACATCAAGGAGACCTTGAACATAACAACAGAAAATGTATAGAAAGTGGCTACAAGACATCAAGGAGACCTTGAACATAACAATAGAAAATGTATAGAAAGTGGCTACAAGACATCAGGGAGACCTTGAACATAACAACAGAAAATGTATAGAAAGTGGCTACAAGACATCAAGGAGACCTTGAACATAACAACAGAAAATGTATAGAAAGTGGCTACAAGACATCAAGGAGACCTTGAATATAACAATAGAAAATGTATAGAAAGTGGCTACAAGACATCAAGGATACCTTGAACATAACAACAGAAAATGTATAGAAAGTGGCTACAAGACATCAGGGAGACCTTGAACATAACAACAGAAAATGTATAGAAAGTGGCTACAAGACATCAAGGAGACCTTGAACATAACAGAAAATGTATAGAAAGTGGCTACAAGACATCAAGGAGACCTTGAACATAACAGAAAATGTATAGAAAGTGGCTACAAGACATCAAGGAGACCTTGAACATAACAGAAAATGTATAGAAAGTGGCTACAAGACATCAAGGAGACCTTGAACATAAAAATAGAAAATGTATAGAAAGTGGCTACAAGACATCAAGGAGACCTTGAACATAAAAACAGAAAATGTATAGAAAGTGGCTACAAGACATCAGGGAGACCTTGAACATAACAACAGAAAATGTATAGAAAGTGGCTACAAGACATCAAGGAGACCTTGAACATAAAAATAGAAAATGTATAGAAAGTGGCTACAAGACATCAGGGAGACCTTGAACATAACAACAGAAAATGTATAGAAAGTGGCTACAAGACATCAAGGAGACCTTGAACATAACAACAGAAAATGTATAGAAAGTGGCTACAAGACATCAGGGAGACCTTGAACATAACAACAGAAAATGTATAGAAAGTGGCTACAAGACATCAAGGAGACCTTGAACATAACAACAGAAAATGTATAGAAAGTGGCTACAAGACATCAAGGAGATCTTGAACATAACAACAGAAAATGTATAGAAAGTGGCTACAAGACATCAAGGAGACCTTGAACATAACAACAGAAAATGTATAGAAAGTGGCTACAAGACATCAAGGAGACCTTGAACATAACAACGGAAAATGTATAGAAAGTGGCTACAAGACATCAAGGAGACTTTGAACATAACAGAAAATGTATAGAAAGTGGCTACAAGACATCAGGGAGACCTTGAACATAACAACAGAAAATGTATAGAAAGTGGCTACAAGACATCAGGGAGACCTTGAACATAACAACGGAAAATGTATAGAAAGTGGCTACAAGACATCAGGGAGACCTTGAACATAACAACAGAAAATGTATAGAAAGTGGCTACAAGACATCAAGGAGACTTTGAACATAACAACGGAAAATTATAGAAAGTGGCTACAAGACATCAGGGAGACCTTGAACATAAACAACAGAAAATGTATAGAAAGTGGCTACAAGACATCAGGGAGACCTTGAACATAACAACAGAAAATGTATAGAAAGTGGCTACAAGACATCAGGGAGACCTTGAACATAACAACAGAAAATGTATAGAAAGTGGCTACAAGACATCAAGGAGACCTTGAACATAACAACAGAAAATGTATAGAAAGTGGCTACAAGACATCAAGGAGACCTTGAACATAACAACGGAAAATGTATAGAAAGTGGCTACAAGACATCAAGGAGACTTTGAACATAACAACGGAAAATGTATAGAAAGTGGCTACAAGACATCAGGGAGACCTTGAACATAACAACGGAAAATGTATAGAAAGTGGCTACAAGACATCAGGGAGACTTGAACATAACAACGGAAAATGTATAGAAAGTGGCTACAAGACATCAGGGAGACCTTGAACATAAGAACGGAAAATGTATAGAAAGTGGCTACAAGACATCAGGGAGACCTTGAACATAACAACGGAAAATGTATAGAAAGTGGCTACAAGACATCAGGGAGACCTTGAACATAACAACGGAAAATGTATAGAAAGTGGCTACAAGACATCAGGGAGACCTTGAACATAACAACAGAAGAAATGGGAGATCTGTCTAGAGACAAAAGAGGCACCGTTCCTCAAAGAACGTGCAGCCTGATGATGACGATGATGTTGTTGTTAGTACGTATCAGAAATGTTTATAACCAGCGAGCTACTTAAATAACCAACATGTGTAAACTCAGAGGCATGTTGTTGACTGAACACATTTGGTCTGCCTTTACTGAACCATGATACCTTTTTGTAATCAATGATTAATCAAGCATAGCCTAAGAAACGCGTGAACGAGCAATAGATATTTGCGGCAACACTTGAGAGGAAATCAACTGTGGAAATTCAGCCCCAAGCTGAGCCGGCAATGCTTATTAAAATAATATCAATTTCTTTCTTTACTCTTCTGTAGAAAGGAAAAAGGGGGGGGGGGGTTAAACCAGATACAATTGGTTAATTCTAACCTCTTCTTATTATAATCTCCTGTATTATTATCATCGCCATCATCATAATAACAGTCATCATCATCACCACCATCATCATAATCAATCAAGCATCATCATTACGCCGCATATCCTTAGCAGGCACGTTGCATTCACCACAACCCGTCTGAAAGAATCCCTGTCTCTAGCCAGATCTTCCACCTCTGTTGCCATGTTCAAGGTCTCAATGATATCTTGAAACCAACAACTTCTTGGCCTGCCCCTGACGTGTCGTCCAGGAACCATGCCCTCCATTATTTTTCTTTCCAGCACGCTGTGTCTTTTGACGTGGCCATAGTACGTTAATTTCCTCTGTAGAATGGTGTTTATAAGGCAGTTCTCTTTAATGTTTAAGTCTTTTAATGTCTTCATTGGTCTTTTTCATTATTCTCCATATATTTTCCGTTCTTTTCTATCCTCACTGTGGTTAGTGCCCAGGGCGGGACAGGTGACAGCGGCTCCATTATTTTCTATCCTCACTGTTGTTAGGGCCCAGGGCGGGATAGACAACAGCGGCTCCATTCTTTTCTATCCCCACTGTTGTTAGGGGCCCAGGGCGGGATAGACAACAGCGGCTCCATTCTTTTCTATCCCACTGTTGTTAGGGGCCCAGGGCGGGATAGACAACAGCGTCTCCCTTCTTTTCTATCCTCACTGTTGTTAGGGCGCCCAGGTAGCCACACGGGCGAATAGTAACTATTTACTGATTACAGAAAAAAACTGACAAATAAAATTTTCGGATAACATTTGAATTAGTAAAATACATTGTCTGTTGATTCAGAGAAAATTTCACATCATTATCGTTATCATCGAGAGCAAATAACATCAAAAGCTTTCTACATCAAAACATAAGGACAGAGAGAAAGAGGGGGAGGAGGAGGAGGAAGAAGAAGGGTAGAAAGAAGAAGAAGAGGAGGAGGAAGAAGAAGGAGGAGGAGGAAGAAGGGTAGGAAGAAGAAGAGGAGGAGGAAGAAGGGTAGGAAGAAGAAGAGGAGGAGGAAGAAGAAGGAGGAGGAGGAGGAGGAAGAAGGGTAGGAAGAAGAAGAGGAGGAGGAAGAAGAAGGAGGAGGAGGAAGAAGGGTAGGAAGAAGAAGAGGAGGAGGAAGAAGAAGGAGGAGGAGGAGGAAGAAGGGTAGGAAGAAGAAGAGGAGGAGGAAGAAGAAGGGTAGGAAGAAGAAGAGGAGGAGGAAGAAGAAGGAGGAGGAGGAAGAAGAAGGGTAGGAAGAAGAAGAGGAGGAGGAAGAAGAAGGGTAGGAAGAAGAAGAAGGAGGAGGAAGAAGAAGGGTAGGAAGAAGAGAAGGAGGAGGAAAAAGAAGGAGGAGGAGGAAGAAGAAGGGTAGGAAGAAGAAGAAGGAGGAGGAAGAAGAAGAGGAGGAGGAAGAAGAAGGGTAGGAAGAAGAAGAGGAGGAGAAGAAGAAGGAGGAGGAGGAAGAAGAAGGGTAGGAAGAAGAAGAGGAGGAGGAAAAAGAAGGGTAGGAAGAAGAAGGAGGAGGAGGAAAAGAAGGAGGAGGAGGAAGAAGAAGGAGGAGGAGGAGAAGAAGGGTAGGAAGAAGAAGAAGGAGGAGGAAGAAGAAGGAGGAGGAGGAAGAAGAAGGGTAGGAAGAAGAAGGAGGAGGAGGAAGAAGAAGGAGGAGGAAGAAGAAGAAGGAGGAGGAAAAAGGAGGATGAGGAAGAAGAAGGGTAGGAAGAAGAAGAAGGAGGAGGAAGAAGAAGAGGAGGAGGAAGAAGAAGAGGAGGAGAAGAAGAGGAGGAGGAAGAAGAAGGAGGAGGAGGAAGAAGAAGGGTAGGAAGAAGAAGAGGAGGAGGAAGAAGAAGGGTAGGAAGAAGAAGGAGGAGGAGGAAGAAGAAGGAGCAGGAGGAAGAAGAAGAAGAGGAAGGAGGAGGAGGTAGAAGATGAGGAAGGAGGAGGAGAAGAAGATGAGGAAGAAGAAGAAGAAGATGAGGAAGAAGAAGAGGAAGGAGGAGGAGGAGGAAGAAGATGAGGAAGGAGGAGGAGGAGGAAGAAGAAGAAGATGAGGAAGAAGAAGAGGAAGGAGGAGGAGGAAGAAGAAGAAGATGAGGAAGAAGAAGAGGAAGGAGGAGGAGGAAGAAGATGAGGAAGGAGGAGGAGGAAGAAGATGAGGAAGGAGGAGGAGGAAGAAGAAGAAGATGAGGAAGAAGAAGAGAGAATGAGGAGGAGGAAGACGAAGAAGATGAGGAAGAGAAGAGGAAGGAGGAGGAGGAAGAATAAGAAGAAGAGGAAGGAGGAGGAGGAAGAAGAAGAAGATGAGGAAGAGGAGGAAGGATAAAAGAACATGAACATGAACCTGAGGAAAAATCCGGAGATGGAGTCCGTAAGGCAGTTCAGTGTTGATTTCAACATTGCTCTGGTAACTCCCGCGTCGAAGATGGCACCAAACTGTTCTTGGCCTGCTATATCTTTGGATGGGTGAGCTGCGTGGAGAGAAGAAACATGTTGCATGGGCAACAACTTGTCTCTTTCTGTCCAAGCTCGCGCCCTGGGGAAGATGCAAAGCAGGAGAGATGGCTAAATACATTCTTTATGCGATGTCAACCCCGCGTTCTTGGTTTCATCTGTAAGGACAAAGTGACAAACGTGGATGTCCTCGCTACCATATACCTCCCGAACATCTACACGCTGGTCGAACAACGTAGGTTGCGCTGGTTGGTCTCTGGTCTCTTACACCGTATGAAAGACGGCCTCATATCTATAGACATAATTTATGGACAATTAGCAGATGGCAAAGAAACTACAGGGCGCCCAAAGCTCCGAAATAAAGACGTGTGTAAACGTGACATGGAGCCTGAACATAAGCCCTGCAGCCTGTGAAAACATTCCTGTAGACCGCAATCTGTGGAAACATTGAAGCTCCAACTCATACAAGAAACAGACAGACTCATAGAAAACGAAAATACACGTCGAGAGAAAAGAATAAAATAACGTTTCCTAGGGACTCTGCAAAAAACTATAGTCACCTCTGACTGACTGAGACTACAACTACAGCTAGAACGAAAACTTTTCCATCTAACAGCGTTCAGATACAGGACTTCCATTTCCAAGATGGCGGATCTAGTCCACGTCCTCTCGATCGCTGCAGAAAATGCACCCAGGGTCTGATTAATTTCGGATCTTCTTTGCACTTTCTGCGTAAAAGTCAAAATGATGATATACTTGATACATCTGTGTCGCTAAAATGAGGTCGTAGGCCGACAACAGTCCGTTTTTAACGAATCAAGTGTTGTGAGTGAGACCTTCCACCGTCTAGACTTGATCTGCGCTTTACGTCACATTAGTGCTGTTCAAGACCGTTATTGGGATTCTTTGACGCAAGTTATTTCCATGTTACACATTAATGCAAGCTACTTCGTCAGTCGCAGTTTTGTCTCTTTGGGGAAGTTGCTTCGTGTTTTGTTCGTCGTGAGCTGCTTACACTTGAGTAATCAGACATAAGTCTAAAGGTATCGAGATTATGAGTTTGGCGACATTGTGTGCTACGTCATCGTATTGGTTCCCTAAACAGGCCGTGAGCAAATCTTACGGTCTGCTGTTTGATGGCAACGAGGATAATTTGCACAACTGACTGTGTCTCTATATATTCGGAATTGGAGTCATCAACGATGGCCTAACATCATCAAGTGCTACGATGATCATCATTTTCAAGAGGACGTGACTTACCGGTATATGGGGATAGGCGGCGGAAACAGTTGGAGGCTGTGCATGAAAAATGTTCCTTGTTGCAGTTTCCTCATATTACAAGTCGCATATCTGTGTTAGTCACCTCTAGTGACTCGGGCAGATGGTGCTCGTAAACCTGGGAAGGCCGACCATCTAAGGGCAGAATCCCCCGACAGAAAAGATCATCTGCGGCCTTGCAGGAAGATTGGGGACAATCAAAAGCTAGGAAAAGCAAACCTGAAAAAATGCTAGCTGAAATCGGATGCACTGGGCCACTGGCGCAGAACACAGTGCAACGCTTTAACGGGTACTCAATCGGAGTGGATCTAACAGGCTTAAACAGACAGCTGTCTTCGTATGAGAGTCTGGACGGCCTACTCTGATTGAGTCCTGATCGCAGAGAGAGAGAGAGAGAGAGAAAGTGATACAGGCAAGAACTACGCTACATTTGAAACGGAGGTAACTAAATGAAAAAGCGATATAACCCCAGCAGAGATCAGATTATATTATACATTCCGGCTTTCTAATTCGACGCTTCAACAGTGGATGAAACAAAGAAGATTAACTGCGATCACTGCCATTTTCAAAGGAATTTTATAATATAGATTATGATATATGCATATGTCGCCCTTGGGGTCTTCATTGACTGTTGATAGCATGCAGTCTCGATTTATCAGTAGTTTGGTTATATAATAGTTTATAATTTGAGTTACTGTTTTACTGAGCACCGTCTCTCGTGGCTGAATTTACCAATATTGGGTAGACAGAATTATCACAATTCATTTGTGTTGCGTTGCCTCTTCTCCTATCTCCTGCGTCTTTTGTCTTCTGATTTTGACATAATCACTTCCACGAATTTTGATGAGCTTTTTATTTTATTATATATATATATATTTTTATGCTCCGTGTGCTGAGAGTTTAATGTAAGATTTTCTGTTTATATCTTTCCGTTTGATAGAGAATTCTCTCAAGGAAGTCCTGCAAACATCCTTATATCTCCTCATCAAGGCCAGCTGCTTGTCGTGGGGATGAGGCTTAACAGTCACTAGGGACTGAAAACCAAGACTGGCCAGGCCTTCCTACACCCGAGCAAGACCACAGTCTGCTCTAGCAAGTTTAAGTGCTGAAGTCGGAGGCAACCAGCCAAAAGGTGCACAACAACAATCAGGATGCCATGCACTCACGCCAATGGGAAGTATGTCTATAGCTGCAAGTCGATATGGCACTCGCCCTGTGATGGACACTCAGGCAGGTGCAGCGCCGGGCCCTCAGCCTCGAAAGGGCCCAACCTCTATTACTGGATGTCCTTCTCAACCGCTCTGTGAAGTCAGGGGGCGAGAGAATAGAGCTACTGGCCAATCCAAAATAAGACCACTCAAAATAATGCACTGGAATGCTGAAGGCATCAACAGCAAAAGAGATGGGTACAGTAAAAAGATAGAATTAGAAAATATCCTGCATGAAGAACAAGTAAGCATATGCTGTTTGCAGGAAACCCATCTAAACAACGACATAGCCTTGAAGATTAGGGGATACCAGTGCTACCGATCTGACAGAAAAAAAAACAGACAAAAGGGAGGAATACTGACACTTGTAAGGAACAACATTAATGCATGTCAGATTGAAGTGTATATGGATGGGGCGGAATATCAAATACTGCACCACAGGACAGAAAATACAGACTTTCACCTACTTAACTTAGTTAACAACAAAGAAACATTCATCACCGCAATGCACAATAAAGACAAGTGGAACAATTAAAGCTATAGAGATTAAGGAAATATTCACTATTAATCACTCGAGATAGATTAATAAAAGTGAGCCATTATTGGACAGATGCAGTCTTGTTGATAAAATGGAGGTTATTCAGGATCTGCATTTACTTTCAGTTTGAATTGCGATTGTGAGGCCTTGACATTGTCAAGGGAATGTGGAAATCGTGTCCTCTTTTGGGATGTAATGCACAAAGTGAACGAAAACTGCCTAGTAAATGTTATCAGTCAAAGAAAACTCACATAATGACTCGTAATGTGTGAAAGAACAATGATGAATGGTATCATCATCATCATGTGCCGTACCGGTTAGCGTTGGCGATCATGTCCTTCCACAATCTTCTATCGACAGTGCATCGTATGAGTTCTGTAGTTGACTGTTTTCCATGCCATGACACCAAGCTATCCAGTATTTTCTCTCTTTGTCGTCCGCGACCTCTCTTTCCTTTTATTTTGCCAGTTGTAACCAAGTATTCCAACTTTCCTCTTCTCATGATGTGCCCAAAAAAATGTTGATTGTTTCTTTCTGATGTTGATGAAGGGTATAGTTTTCGAAATTCGGAGAAAGGCGTAACCTTAAGGACACTGTAACAAAAATAGCAATGCATTATTCTCGCAGTGGCAGAAATCTATGAATTATTACAAATGACTCTCGCAGTGGCAGAAATCTATGAATTATTACAAATGACTCTCGCAGTGGCAGAAATCTATGAATTATTACAAATGACTCTCGCAGTGGCAGAAATCTATGAATTATTACAAATGACTCTCGCAGTGGCAGAAATCTATGAATTATTACAAATGACTCTCGCAGTGGCAGAAATCTATGAATTATTACAAATGACTCTCGCAGTGGCAGAAATCTATGAATTATTATAAATGACTCTCACAGTAGCAGAAATCTATGAATTATTACAAATGACTCTCACAGTAGCAGAAATCTATGAATTATTACAAATGACTCTCGCAGTGGCAGAAATCTATGAATTATTACAAATGACTCTCACAGTAGCAGAAATCTATGAATTATTACAAATGACTCTCGCAGTGGCAGAAATCTACAACCAGGCTGGTAACCGAAATTGAAAGTAGCAATGTCTTCTTTCATACTACTCTCTTTGAGACAGCCACCTGGTTACATTCAGACAGATAACTAAAATAATGACATTATTTTCTATACAGGCTGCTTCGTTGCTATCGTCACTAAAATTACTCCCATCACTCAATGAATATTCATCATCATCAAGTACCGGGCCTGCTGGCGTAGGTGATCATGTCTCTCTACAACTTTCGATCTCGACAGTTATTTATCATTTCTCTTGTTGACCTTCTGCCAAACCATTCTCTTAAGCTGTCTGGTATTTTTTTTTCTCTTTGCTTCCCTCCATCTCTTCGTCCCTCAATTTTCCCAGTTGTTACAATATATTCCAGTTTTGTGTTCCAGTGAGCATTACCCTTGCCTTATCAGTACACTTGATCATTGTACAAGCTAAGTTCTAACACTCACTTTATCCTGTCCCCAATCAACTTCTTCTTCTTTCCTTCCTCGTCTGCATTTCAGCGTCGAGGGGAGATATAATTTGCGGTCTATTGTTCTTCTGTACGCCTCTGCTGCTGTTATGTTTCCTAGTCCTTCTGATATTTCATCGACCCATCTTTTTCGTGGTCGACACTTGGGTCTGGTGTTTCACAACGTTTGTTGAAGGCTTGTTGTGTTTGTGTTTTGATCTTTCTGCCTTGTCACGTGGCCAAACCAATTTATCTGTTGTTTCCTTATACATTCTATGGCGGGGGCTATTCCTAGCTTTTTCCTCAGTTCTTCATTTTTGATCTTATCTCTCAGACTGTTTCATGTCATTCGTCTAACACATTTCACCTCAGTAGAGGTTATTCTTCTTATTGTTCTTGCACCTAGGGTCCCCTGAATGAACACAAGTCGAAAACCACTGCTATAACGATTACGCACATCCGAACCATTCTTTGACTGTGTTTTGAAGTCCATTCATATTTACGCACATCGCACATTTCACCACTTTATAGAAACCGTGTCCCTCCCAGTTTACAATTATACCATCGATTACACTGTACGGTAGGCCGGCTATATCCTGCACTATCCAGATTTATGTATTTCAAACTGGTCTGCAGACATCTTAAAGCCTCAGTACTGGTCGCCCATTCACTCTCTTCTCTTCGGCAGCCAGGCCACTGAGAACGTCTTTAGAAAACGTTACGTAAGTCATGAATACATAAGTCCTTAAATAAGTCCTTCGAAAAAAAAACACGAACTAAACTAAAGAAAATAGATAATAATTTGGCTTAGACTGCATTCGTGCATGTTTAGTATATTGCTAGTAGTGGTTGTACACACGGTTAGGGCACGTTTGTATAACAGGGTTGGCTGGCTCAGGTTTCATCTACGGTTGAACATTCTTTCTGGTTAACCCGACCTCTGGCTCCATCCAACTACTGAAAGTGGGTAGTTTAGATTTTCGGTGGCAAAACTCATTCGGCCTCTCCTGATACTGCCCTCATCACATAAATACTTATTGATTTTCATTGAAAAATATGGACGTAACAGAATGTTCTCTTTAAACTAAACGATATTATTTGCTTGTTCTTTCTTCTGTTGTTCTTCACACACACACATATATATATATATAATCATCATCATCAAGTACCGGGCCTGCTGGCGTAGGTGATCATGTCTCTCCACAACTTTCGATCTCGACAGTTCTTTATCATTTCTGTTGTTGACCTTCTGCCAAGCCATTCTCTTAAGCTGTTGGTATTTTTTTCTCTTTGCTTCAGCTCTATCTCTTCGTCCCTCAATTTTTCCAGTTGTTACAATATATTCCAGTTGTTCTCTTCTCATTACATGACCAAAAAATGATGATTGTTTCTTCCTAATATTGGAAATTAGCTCTCTTTTTGCTTTGACCTCTTTCAGATCATTTTCATAACTCTTCTTAGCTGTCCATGGTATTCTCAACATTCTTCTGTAAAACCACATTTCTACAGCCTCTAGTGATTTTCTTGTCTGTTGTCCTATTGTCCATGATTCACATCCATATGTTAAGACTGGCTCTACATAACATTTAAGAACTTTTTTTCTTGTTTCTATTGTCAAAATGGAAATATATATATATATATATATATATATATATAGAGAGAGAGAGAGAGAGAAAAGAGAGAGAGAGAGAGAGAGAGAGAGAGAGAGAGAAAGAGAGAGAGAGAGAGAGAGAGAAAGAGAGAGAGAGAGAGAGAGAGAGAGAGAGAGAGAGCTCGCGGGTTGAAATTGTTTTTTTTTTGGGTCGAGAGACCGGAACACCTCGTGACGTCAGCAGTGACTGTCAATGATACCTATATTCTCTACTCCCAGAGAAACCCACTATACAGAATAGTTTCTAACGATACAGTCTCTCTATCCCTCTCTGTAATATATGTATATATATGTCCTGACTGGTTATTTCGCGAGCTTTAATATTATAGTTTTAAGTGGGAAATAGAAACTGTAAATAGCCACAATTAGCACATGGTCCCGGTACCTGATCTAAGAGCACACGATTTTAAAATAATTAACAGAATAATTCTACGGTAAACTTAAATTACCACTAATATCAGTAATCAAGAAAAGACATTGGACATATGTTAGCCATGTTATGAGAAGAGATAATAACCGAATAGCAAAGCAAGTCCTCAAGTGTGGAAACAACAGGTGGGAGGAAAAGGGGCCGACACAGAGAACACTGAGAAGAACATTGATAAGAGAGGCAAAGGCAGCAGGAATCGGCTCCCTCAGTGAGATCGAGATGTTTGCACAGAACAGAGACAAATGGCGAGATTTGAAAAAAAAAGATCATTGCAAGGATTGAGACTGATAGAAAGAAAATTTCGAAACATGGAAAGAGTATCTGAATCTATGCCATATGAGCCGTCCACGGCTCGAAAGGTCAATAGATAGATAGAGACTTAAATTAGTTAATACATTAAACGTGTTAGATTACATTTACCATATATTAGTATTTTGAAGTCAACTTTTATTCAAACAATTAAATATAAATGAGAATTTATTTGTTTCGCTAATGGCGACCCCTCTTTCACTCAACTCCTGTCTGATTGATATTATTATTTGTCATGTCTTTGTTCCTTCGATATGGCAGCGAATCATCGACAACTTATGCGTAGCAAGAGAGAAGGCTAAATGCATTGCATATGTGATACCATCCAGTATTCTTGATATCGCCTGAAGGACA
Source organism: Megaustenia siamemsis (assembly GCA_032433765.1). Lineage (NCBI taxonomy): Eukaryota > Metazoa > Mollusca > Gastropoda > Stylommatophora > Ariophantidae > Megaustenia > Megaustenia siamemsis. The sequence goes on from JAVIAB010000117.1 coordinate 13,399,342, forward strand.
AAGTGACAAACGTGAAGGTCTTCACTCGCACAGGCCTCCCGAACATCTACACGCTACTCAAACAACGTAATTTACCCTGGCTTGGCCACCTGCACCGTATGAAAGATGGCCGGATACCAAAATATATACTTTACGGACAACTAGCAGATGGCAAAAGAACTAGAGGGCGCCCAAAACTCTGATTTATTGATGTATGTAAACGTGACATGAGGACTGAACATAAACCCTGCAGCCTGGGAAGAGTTAGCTGCAGACCGTAAGCTACTGAAACACACTCTAAAGCTCCATCTCAAACAAGAAGCAGACATATTCATATAAATGAGGAAAACACGGCGAAAGAACACACAAAATAACTTCTCTTAGGGACGCTGCAAAATTCATAGTCAGCTAAGACTAACAGAGGCTACTACTTCTCGCTGAGTAGTGTAAATTTGATAAATTTACTATATAATAATTGGTTAAAAATTAGGGATTTAAATGTGGTTCATAATTCACAGGAAAAATTAAAAAATAGAAAAAATGGTATGTTAGAAGCTTTACGTGATTAGTGGACGACACAGATTAAACGACGTTTCGGCCCAATAGGCCTTCAGCAGGAACAAACATAAAAAAAAACACACACGGATATGTAAGTAAAACTAATAACGAAATATCAAAACAAAAATAATCGAAATATGTCTATCCTGTCTGTCAGGCCGAGGTCAAAATGAAAAGGAAATGGTAACCTGAGTGTGGCTGTCGTGAATGTGCAGAAATGTGCGCAATGCACACAGAACCAGAGGAGTTCACACAGGGGTTAGTGTGCAAACACAAAGGAGAAAGAATAGAAAAGTAGACTAACAGATGCTCAAAAAGACGGTAAGAGTGAGATGTCTGAGAGTGGGGTACAGTAAAAACAAATGAGGGTAAGGAGCACAGAAAAAAGGTATAGAGGAGAACACCGAAGTGTCTCATTGGGGACTAGAGCTTTACTGCAGCTTCTCATTTTTATGCATCCATTTGCATTTCTTTGCCTTAACCCTTCATATTTCACAACCGGTCGCCATTCGTAGTATTCATAATTTGGCGCAAACTTTTTTGCTCAAGTCATTTCTGCTTATCTCAACGCTTAACATAATTATACAACCGCTATTACACATTCTGACGTAACATATTAAACCGTCTGTGCTAGCACTCAGTACTAATTCCTCAATTAATTAAGTAAACATGTACCTGAATAGCGCCTATGCATAAATAACGCACTCCTACACCGCACGCTACAGGTAAAAGCCAAATATCCTGGCACGAAATATAGACTGATGAACAGAGCTCATACAATAAGTATTGTAGTATCTCATTACACTCTTAGCAAGCAATTCGAGAAGATAGACTCATGTTGATTGGTGAAATAATGTAACGTAACTCTCCTCTTTCTTATATCAGTTTGTCTGTCCTGAGAGATCAGCCTGTCTGTCTCGAGAGCTCAGTCTGTCTGTCTCGAGAGCTCTGTCTGTCTTGAGAGCTCAGCCTGTCAGTCTTGAGAGCTCAACCTGTCTGTCCTGAGAGCTCAGTCTGTCTGTCCTAAGAGATCATCCTGCCTGTCTGTCATGAGAGCACAGTATATCTGTCCTAAGAGATCATCCGGTCTGTCTTTAGAACTCAACCTGTCTGTCATGAGAGCTCAGCCTGTCTGTCATGAGAGCTCAGCCTGTCTGTCCTAAGAAATCATCCTGCTGTCTTTAGAGCTCAGCCTGTCTGTCATGAGAGCTCAGCCTGTCTGTCATGAGAGCTCAGCCTGTCTGTCCTAAGAGATCATCCTGTCTGTCATGAGAGCTCAGCGTGTCTGTCATGAGAGCTCAGTCTGTCTGTCATGAGAGCTCAGCCTGTCTGTCATGAGAGCTCAGTCTGTCTGTCTTTAGAACTCAGCCTATCTGTCATGAGGGATCATCCTGTCTGTCATGAGAGCTCAGCATGTCTGTCCTGAGATTTACAGCGCGAACCAGCAAATATAACTGCAACTATAATTGTGATCAGCGAACCCGAGATAGCCAAGACATCAAACTGCCATCACATGGTGATCTCGAAAACGAGCTGGTTTTTAGCTTTGCCAGTTCGCAGAGATCAAAGGAGAGAGACAAACAATGGGTACAAATGACAATTATTTTCTGTAATAAAGTCGGGTGTTCTCCGGCCGAGATATACACATTTCGCTGCTTTGCTGTCGATAAGTTAGACGAGGTAAACGATGAGATAGACAAGATAAACGGTGAGTTAGACGAGGTAAACGATGAGATAGACAAGATAAACGATGAGTTAGACGAGGTAAACGATGAGATAGACAAGATAAACGGTGAGTTAGACGAGGTAAACGATGAGATAGACAAGATAAACGATGAGTTAGACGAGGTAAACGATGAGATAGATAAGATAAACGATGAGTTAGACGAAGGTAAACGATGAGATAGACAAGATAAACGATGAGTTAGACGAGGTTAACGATGAGATAGACAAGATAAACGATAAGTTAGACGAGGTAAACGATGAGATAGACAAGATAAACGATGAGTTAGACGAAGGTAAACGATGAGATAGACAAGATAAACGGTGAGTTAGACGAAGGTAAACGATGAGATAGACAAGATAAACGATGAGTTAGACGAGGTAAACGATGAGATAGACAAGATAAACGATGAGTTAGACGAGGTAAACGATGAGATAGACAAGATAAACGGGAGTTAGACGAAGGTAAACGATGAGATAGACAAGATAAACGATGAGTTAGACGAGGTAAACGATGAGATAGACAAGATAAACGATGAGTTAGACGAGGTAAACGATGAGATAGATAAGATAAACGATGAGTTAGACGAAGGTAAACGATGAGATAGACAAGATAAACGATGAGTTAGACGAAGGTAAACGATGAGATAGACGAGGGTAAACGATGAGTTAGACGAGGTTAACGATGAGATAGACAAGATTAACGATAAGTTAGACGAGGTAAACGATGAGATAGACAAGATTAACGATAAGTTAGACGAAGGTAAACGATGAGATAGACAAGATAAACGATGAGTTAGACGAGGTAAACGATGAGATAGACAAGATAAACGATGAGTTAGACGAGGTAAACGATGAGATAGACAAGATAAACGATGAGTTAGACGAGGTAAACGATGAGATAGATAAGATAAACGATGAGTTAGACGAAGGTAAACGATGAGATAGACAAGATAAACGATGAGTTAGACGAAGGTAAACGATGAGATAGACGAGGGTAAACGATGAGTTAGACGAGGTAAACGATGAGATAGATAAGATAAAACGATAAGTTAGACGAGGTAAACGATGAGATAGACGAGGGTAAACGATGAGTTAGACGAGGTAAACGATTTGATAGACAAGATAAACGATGAGTTAGACGAGGTAAACGATGGGATAGACAAGATAAACGATGAGATAGACGAGGTAAACGATGATATAGACGAGGGTAAACGATGAGTTAGACGAGGTAAACGATGAGATAGACGAGGGTAAACGATGAGTTAGACGAGGTAAACGATGAGATAGCCAAGTTAAACGATGAGTTAGACGAGGTAAACGATGAGATAGACAAGATAAACGATGAGTTAGACGAGGTAAACGATGAGTTAGACGAGGTAAACGATGGGATAAACAAGTTTAAACGATGAGTTAGACGAGGGTAAACGATGAGTTAGACGAGTATACGTGATGAGATAGTCTGGACTTGAGTAAATGATGAGATAGACTTAGGTAAATGATGAGTTAGACTTAGGTAAATGATGAGTTAGACCAGGGTAAACGATGAGTTAGACGTGTGTAAGCGATGAGGTAAGCACAGAGCAACTTTGTGACAGTCTAGCTAAGATATTGATTATTGAATAAAACGAAAATAGCGTGTATACAGAGGGTGAAGAACAAGCTGTCACTAAACGTTCGCCTGTGTTCTATTGACACTTAATACTCCCTGGTTTGTGCACGTACTTTGTGAACTTGGACATATCGATATCATTGTTTGATGTGAGGGAAGACTCTTAACTGCGAGACCTGATATTGTTATCAAATAGGGGAGGTGGAGTTATTGATTGGATAAGAGCGAGCGTGCTTGCGCGTGAGAGAGGAAAGTCGTTAGCACTTGTTGTAAGGGTACATGTGTTCGTGTGTTGGAAATTAACAGGTGAGGAAATGAGTGATGGATGGATTGAGTGAGTGAGTCCGCTTCAGAGGCAGGAAGAATGGAGTTTAGTTAATGTGAAAATGAAGTCGTTAAACGAGAATGAGGAATTGATAACGTCAGTTCAAAGTAATTGTGAAAACCAACACGTTTATCATAAGTTACTCTAGCTACATTCTTTACAGCAGATGAAGCAGATACTGTCTTACCGCATTTCTCCGTTACTAAAATCTGCCAAAGGAAATTGTTGTGCGGGAGAATTAAGGCTGCTTGTCCAGTGCAGTCACCACAAGGTGTTGAGGGTTGTGTTTTTATATATTTCATCCCTGCCAGAAAAATACAAGGTAAAAGAGGCAAAGGCAGACCAAGACTAACATGGACGAGTAACATCAAAAGATGGACAAGTCAATCTATAACAATCTGCACCATCAAAGCAAGAGACAAGAGTGGAATGGCGCTCCATGGTAGCCAACCTTCGATGCTGAGACGACACTCAATGGTGATGATGCTAGAAAAAAAAGCGTTTGACCCTGCTGGAATTCGAACCCGCATTCTCCTGGTTTAGAGTCCAACAGGTTATCGATTCTGCCACCCGGTCACAAGATATATGTATTAATGGGGAAGGGCGGGGGGGGGGGGGCTAGTTGGTAAGACCACCGACTGGCTACCGACAACTAGTGTTCGATTCCCGCTGTAAGCAGTGCGAGTTGTACTCGTGGTTGGAAAAAAAAAATACCCCAGCGGTCGACCCAGCCGCTGGCATAAATGGGTACCAGGGTAGTACTCTGGGAACGCGAGGAATGCCGCCTCGCATCGTGAGTTTCGATGTTTGAAGCGACACTGTCCAGAAGTCTCCGAACACTTCTGGATAGGCGGCCGAGCACATATAAGTTAAAACTCACGTTCTAAGATTCAATCTTGTACTTTACCGATACCTTTAACTTTATGTATTTAATGAACACAGATTGGGAATAGTATAAACAGTTTAGAAAATCATGGCTCATTGATAACAACGGGGAACATTCTATAAAGGAGATCAAAAGAAGACTAAACGTTGCTTTTAATAGAATGCAACAACTGATCAACGTATTACAAGAAAAGTGATATGGCGGCAAACTGAGGTTTCTAAGAGTCTGCATGTTTTTCATTTTAATTAGTTTAGTCGACAGATCCTGGTCATCAAGTCCATAGTGCTTGAATCGCTTCCTCAGTGCGCCTTCCAGTATGAAAACACGCCCGTCACAAAAAATGGTGAAAGCACCGAAGATGGCTTCAACTCAGATGCACGAACTCCGTGATACCGACCCCATCCTCCTTAGTTGCCTCTTGTGACATTCGTGGCAAGAAACAGAGACGGATTTCTTTTTCTCCCTTGGGCATAATCTGGATCCCAGTAGCCTCTCGGGTGTGTTTCAGTCTACGAATATGAAACGTTAAATATTGATGATATGTATTCTGGAATACCAATGAAATATCTTTCAATACAAGTGCAACATATTCATATTTAGAATACCATGTGCAAGAGCTGAAACAGCTTAATATTTCAGGAAACTGGAGGGCATGGCATTAGGTACACTTCAGAAAGGTAGACCCAGAAGAAAATAAGTTATGGGTAGCCGAAGTCCTCAGTATCACTGGAAACGAATTAAAATCCAAAATTGCTCAACTGCCCTTGCCAGTGGAATCATCCGAATTAAAATTCATCTCATCGAATGATTCAAACAAAGAAAGATAGCTGCAGTCCCCATCATAGCAGCTACAGCACACGCCAAAAGACATACGGCCAAGGGGCACCGAAAATGAACGCAGCTGAACTACCCTTCGTCATAGGATATCATCATTCATCTTAAGCAATCAGAATATCGAAACACAATCCGGATGACAAACACAGCTCATGGTGTTCACAGAGCATTAAACTCAGTAGCTCCGACAGAAAGCCGGACTTGAAATATTAGGAAACTGCAACAAAGAACACTTTTCAAACTGAGCACTCAATGGTTCCTGTCGCCTATACGCCATATAAACCGGAAGCAAATAAGTGCAGGGTGCTACAGGCGAAGTGGACTTGGCTGCTGCAGATGCTGGCACCTCGAACAGCAGATGGAGAACGTAAGAGCAGCTGCTATGACCCCCAGGTACAAGCTAGATAATCACGGTGCTGCCGCTGTGATTTGTGGTTAAGAGTTAGGGCTCCGTTGACTGAACAAGTTTGACAACCGCTGGCCTAACTTATGGTAGCTAAATTTGTGACAGCTGTGAAAACTAATGGGGGAAAAAGAGAAAGAAAAACTGTAATTTACGATGAATGAAATTACGAAGGTCATAACAGAATGAATAAAAAAGTGGATAAACGTCATCTATCCGGATACACTAATCACAGTTGTTGATTTTGGTCTCATAATGACATTTTAGTTCAAATATTGAAAATATTGCAGCACTTATGGATAAATATTTCCTGAACATTCCTCTCATTTCTAAACTTGATATGTTTATGGGAGTGGTTTTAATTTACGGTATCTATCTATGTATCTATTGACCTTCGAGCTGTAGCCGGCCCATAGGGCGTAGACCAAGATACTCATTCTCTTATCTGAATTTTTGTTCTAGCAGTTTCAATTCTTTTAAAGATATTTTATCAAATCTCGCCATTTGTCTCTATTATGTGCAAGTATCTCTTTGAGTGAGCCGATTCCTGCTGCTCTTGCCTCTCTGATCAATGTTCTTCTCAGTGTCTCTCTGGGTCTTCCTCTTTTTCTCTACCTGTGTTATAGAGCTGTAATGTTATTATTCTTTATTATATCTTTATACTCTCTTGACAGCACATCACATTTATTTTAGTTGATCACAACAGGTAATTCAAGACAGACTCTTTTCTGAATACATAATGATAATCAAGTTATTGATCTCTAGGCACAATGATCGACTAGTGGTTGATGCACTTATCTTAAATTAATGTTAATTAATTCGGGACTTTTCTGAGGCAAATCGCCGATGACTATGATCAGTCCCAAGTGCATATCTTTCATACAACATTATTTAACTTACATTCATGAGGAATGTGAAACACAACTTGAAATACTCTTAAAAAACACTTCACGACACTAATGTTCATATTCTCATTGCTATACTCCTACACTCTATCAACTTCTACTAATAACTTCTGAACTGACTTGAACTACAACTTGGAGATTCTAACTTCCTAACTGACTGGTTTCACTTCTAATCTTAACTTTCTAACTGTTCTGACTGTTCTAACTCTATCTAAATGCCTTCAGCAGTTCGGCCGAAACCGGACTAAGCTTACTTAGTCTACATCTTGACTATTCTCATTCTCTAACTAATTTAATCCTGATTGTCTCAAACCTATAGTGTTGAAGTTTAAATAATCAAACCACAACTCTTCACCTGAAAATCAGTAGCCAATAAAACTGTCACAATTTTGTCGCGAAGTGACAAATTGCAACTCGGTGAGCCCTCCTCACTTTGTGTCTAAGACTTGAACTCCAAATTGACCTGTATCTCAACTGTCCCCCTATTTGACAATAACATTATTTTCGTGACTTCTATAACCTATTAAAATAATGGTTACCTCATGACAATGACCTTTCCTGGTAGTTGGATGACACTTATTTATCAGACGGGCCAAAGTCATGGGGTCAACGCATGCTATATTGTTATTTCCCCAACCTGCTGTTGTGGAAATCGTGGAAATTTCCATGGACCTAAACTCTCAGTATAATTCTATCTTACCTTCCTCCCCACTTTCTGTGTGTCCACTACCCACTATAAACTTTTACTCTCTTAACTTTGTTTCTACAACTTGTTATCTGGCTAGAAATTTTCCATACTTAAATTTATGTCCTAACTACTGCTGGTCGCTATAATTTGTTACTGCTATTGTCTATTGAGAAGCGGGTAACAACTAAGTTACCTGCCCCATGCTTTCACTAGCTTACTGTTACAACCTGTAGTTTCTCACATGAGGGCTTGCTTTGATATTCGGTTATTATCTCTTCTCATCACATGTCCAACATATGACCATCGTCTCTTTTTTATTACTAAAGATATTAGTGGTTGATTGGCGATTTCTCTAATTTCCTACGTTTGTTTTGACTTCGTTCCACGATATACCAAGTATTTTCCTTAGACATTTATTTTCAAATCCGTTCAACTTTGTTAATGTATGGTCATCATCATCATCGTCAAATACCGGGCCTGCTGGCGTAGGTGATCATGTCTCTCCACAACTTTCGATCTCAGCAGCTATTTATCATTTCTGTTGTTGACCTTATGCCAAGCCATTCTCTAAGCTGTCTGTTATTTTTTCTCTTTGCTTCCCTCTATCTCTTCGTCCCTCAATTTTTCCAGTTGTTACAATATATTCCAGTTGTTCTTTTTCTCATTACATGGCCAAAAAATGATGATTGGTTCTTCCTAATATTGGAAATTAGCTCTCTTTTGCTTTGACCTCTCTCAGAACATCTTCATTACTCTTCTTAGCTGTCCATGGTACTCTCAACATTCTTCTGTAAAACCACATTTCTACAGACTCCAGTGATTTTCTTGTCTGTTGTCCTATTGTCCATGATTCACATCCATATGTTAAGACTGGCTCTACATAACATTTAAGAATTCTTTTTCTTGTTTCTATTGTCAAAATGGATTGCATAGTATCTTCTTAACTTTTTTGGGAAGCTGCTTTTGCCTGAGCCATTTTGCATCTCACCTCTTTTGTACATCTTCCGTCTGAGGTTAACAAAGTTCCCAAATATTTAAATTGATTTACCTGTTTTAATATTGTTCCACTTGTCTTTATTTTGCACTGAGGTGATGTCTTTTTTTTTTGTTGTTACCAATACCTCTTTCTTTTTGCTATTAAGGCTGAGTCCTTTATTTTTTACTTTCTTTCACTATAATGTCCAACATTTCTTGTAACTCATTTTCACCCTTAACGATTAAGACTGTATCATCAGTATACCTTAGATTATTTATATTATGACCTCCAATTGTTATTCCAGGCATGCCCCTTGTGGATCTTAAAATAATCTCACTATAAATATTAAACAAATCTGGTGACAGTATACATCCTTGTCCAACACCCTAATTTATGGTAGCACACGCAAAATTGGAATGTTCTAGCTGAAGTCAGTGTTTATTGTAAATGGTGTTTTAGTCGCTAATGCTCGGTAGTGCTAAAAAGACCACATACTGGCAAATTTGAGAGTTCCAGGGGATGCAATGTTGAATTTTAAACCACTTAATTTTTTTTATTTCGCGACACATCTTTTTCTAATCACTTTGAATGTATAAACAGAAGAAGCATGTGTAGTTTATCTTTCTTGAAAGACACAAATAAAAAAAAATAAATAAACTAAAACAGGTTGGCAGCCTACGGCCCGCGGGCCAAAACCGACCTTCAGACCAGAACCGGCCCACCAGGCTAGTTTGACCGGTCCTTGTTCTTGATTTGAAATTCACTATATACTGCATTCCCTGAGTTAAATAAAATAAATCAATAAATAAAAAGTAACTCACAAATGCTCAAACCCTAACCGGTGAGCTTTCTATTTATAATTTTTTGTTAAATCCTCCCCACTCCCGTCCCCTTTTAAAAAAATTCTTTATGATCTCTCTCCCATTAAGCTCTCTTTTCTTTCCTCCACTCTCCATCACTAATAAGGTTTATACATTACAATCGCGTGTGATTGCAAATTAGGTCATTTATATAATGGCCTCATTAGGGGATGGTATCTGGCTCCTGGCGTCTCCATAATTTTCATATTTGGTCCTTGGAGAATAAAAGGATGTGCACCCCTGAACTAAAGTTATCAATAACCAGCAGTTGTGAATATGTGTAGCAAACTGTGGAACATACAATATGTTAAAGGATTGGCCCATATTATGATCTGAGAAGAATTCATTGGCTGAAAAACTCGACATAGCAATCAAATCTGTATTGAGCTAAAGAGGAGAAGATCGAGGCAGCAATGAAATTGATCATAAACGCCTGTCAGACGGTGGCGACACCAACATGTTGCTGCAAGAACTGGAAGGCAAGAATGTTATACAAGCGTGTTACAGTTTCACCGTTTTAAAAGATATAACAACAGACAATTGTCACGTTACGACCGGAAGCAGTTATCATCTGTTTCATGTTTATTTCAATTTTAGTCTCACTTTCGCTAACTTTTTTTTATCACGAAGATACAGACTTTCATTAATGGATGCTTACGCAGAATAAAAGGATGGAAATGGCAGGACAAAATCACTAACATAGAATTATGGAAATGTACCAGTCAAATACCAGTGGATAAAGAGATACAGAGCAGACGATGGTGCTGGATCGGACACACACTACGGAAGCCAACTGAGAGTATTACACAACAGGCCCTTTTTGGAATCCCCAGGGGAAAAGACAAAGAGGAGGAACAAGGAATTCTTGGAGAAGACAGATAGAAGCAGAGATGAAGATGATGGGGAAGACATGGAATGATCTTAAAAGAATGGCAAAAAACAGAACGACTTGGAAAGTGTTTGTTGAAGACCTATGCTCCACTGGGAGCTGAAAGTGTTTGTTGAAGACCTATGCTCCACTGGGAGCTAAAAGTGTTTGTTGAAGACCTATGCTCCACTGGGAGCTGAAAGTGTTTGTTGAAGACCTCTGCTCCACTGGGAGCTGAAGTGTTTGTTGAAGGCCTATGCTCCACTGGGAGTTGAAAATGTTTGTTGAAGACCTATGCTCCACTGGGAGCTAAAAATGTTTGTTCAAGACCTATGCTCCACTGGGAGCTAAAAGGATAGAAGAGAAGATCGCTAACTTGAAAATGAAAAACATCTTATGCAACAAATCTGTGTCAATAGAAGTGAGAAATATAGTTTATCGTTGCTATATAGAGCCAATTCTGACATATGGAAGCGAATCATGGACAGTCAACCAACAAATAAAAAGACAATTAGAGGTCACCGAGATGGAATTTCGCAGAAGAATGTTAAAAGTTCCCTGGACAGCTAAAAAGACCAAAGAGTAGACTCTCGCAGATATCAAACAAAAAGGGAACTCCTAAAAAAAACATCAGAAAGGAACAATCAACATTTTTCGGCACATAAATGAGAAAAGAAAGTTGGAATACTTCGTTGCAACTGGCAAAATACAGGGAATATAGATCGCGGACGGCAAAGAGAGAAAATACTAGATAGCTTGGTGTCATGTCATGGAAAACAGTCAACAACATAAATGATACGATGCATGATGGATACAAGGTTATGGAACGTCATGATCGCCAACGCCAACAGGTATGGCACATGATGATGATGAAGTTTTATGTTCTGTTTCATGTTTATTTTAATTTTAGTCCCACTATCGCTAAGTTCACTACATCCATGGACAGTAGATCCGATTTTTATTTTTTTTAAAGCACTTACGGTGTATGTCGTCAAGTTGTGACAACTGGCTTGTTACTTTTGTTGTTTTTCTATTCATCATTCCTTCTCGTCATCTTCTATTTTATACTCTTCTTTTCTCTTCTTCCTCCACTTTTTATCATTTCTTCTCTTTTTCTCTTTCACCCTTTTTTTATACTTCTACCTCCACTTCATTCTCTCCACTTTCATCATTCTACTCATTCTTTCTTTTCCTTTGTATTTTCTTTACTTTCCACTTCTCCTCTCCTTTTCCTTTCTTCTTCCTGCTCTATTTCTTCATCTTTCTCTCATCTTCTTATTCTTCTCCTTCTGCCTTTTCAAAAATGTTCGTCACATATCCATTTCTTCTTTCTTTGCTTCTTTCTGTCCATTCTTAAACTCTTCTTCTCGTTGCTCCGTCTATTCTTCTTTCTCTTTCTTCTCCTTCTCGTCTTCCCCTTTCTCTTCTCCCTTTTCTTCCTATTTTTTTCTTTCTTTCATTCACGCTGTTGTCTTCGTTCTAATTTTTCTTCTCATTGATTTTCTCTATTTCTATTTTCCTCCTCTCCTTCTTTTCCTCCGTTCTGTTCTTTCTACCTCTTCTCCTGCGTTCTGTTCTTTTTCTCATTCTTTCTCTTCTTGCTCTTCTCCTTTTTTTCTCTTAATCTTTTTTCTCCACCATTTTCTCTCTTCCTCTACTTATCATTGTCCTTCCTACAATTCTCCTTATTCTAATTTCCCCTCATCTTCTCCCTCATTATCACGATTCTCCTATCTCGTCCTTCCTACAATTCTCCTTATTCTAATTTCCCCTCATCTTCTCCCTCATTATCACGATTCTCCTATCTCCACCCCTTTCATTCTCTACCTGCAATTTCTTATCATGCGAGTTAGACGAGCATCTCAATCAACATGATGACGTCAACAGTTGCTTCCAGGTCACATTGGATGTTCCCAAAACCTCTTCTAGCCGGTTCCTGCTGGTTGTCAGAGAAACAAAATTATAATAATAAATTAATATTATTATTCACGAATAGAAACTTCCGAAGCGAGAAATCAACGAATAAAACCGAAGGACACGTTTGTTTACTAAACTCGGAAAAATCCACAAACTGTAACAGGAGACGAATAACAATGAGCAGTCTGAAGGAAGTACGAACCAGAACTCATCAGCGCTGCATCTTGTCACGAGAGAAACAGAAGTTGTATGCTGGTCACAACCGTTTCTTTTCATCTCAAAGTGGCATTTTAGTTGTAACTTTGGTAATTCAGTAGCGTTTATGGATATTTATATTTGATCCTGATACACTCCCGGAAGCTAGTGAAAACCACCCGACTGGGCTACCGAGGTGCTGACAACCCGTGTTCGATTTACGCTGGAAGCAGTGTGAATTTTACTCATGGTTGGGGGGGGGGGAAACCTGTGGTCGACCCAGCCGCTAGCAGAAATGGGTACCTGGGTAGTACTCTGGGAAGATGAGGAATGCCGCCTCGCGTCGTGAGTTTTGATGCTTGAAGCGACACTACCCAGATTTCTCCGAACACTTCTGGGTAGGCGGCCGAGCACATGTGGGTGGAAATTAGATTGCTTAAAGTCTGATCCAAATCTCGCACTTCACCTTAAAACTCCTCTCATTCCTATAATGGTTATTTGTCTGCAAGTGGTTTTAATTTGTGACAGCAACCAGAAAACGTCACATTTCTAGGTGAAGTAAAGTAAAGAGCCCTGTCACGCCAAGTGGCTTATAGGGAATATGGTGTTAGTGATCATACATTTTACAGACCTTCAGGATATGATTTTTGGGGTAATGTGGTCGGCATTACGCCCATGCCGCTTTAGTTTCTGAGAAAAAAATCCGGTACCCATTAAATGCTGGGTGAACCTGGAAGCTGTCGGTTAGGATCGAACCCTACCTCTTGTCCTTTGTAGTCCAGTTCACTTACCACTGAGCTATCGCGGCATCCTGAGTAGTTAATACTCGTAATAAAAAATATCAAAGATCTGCAAATTTGAGAGTTTCGTGGGATGCAATATTCAATTTTTTATATATAAAATATATCGTCTTCTAATAATTTTAAATGCATAATGTGCATATTTATTTTATCTTGAATTTAAATATCTGGGAACAATGTTAACCTCAGATGGTAGATGTACAACAGAGGTGAGATGCAGAATGGCTCAGGTAAAAGCTGCCTTCCAAAAAATGAGTAAGATACTGTGCAATCTATTTTTGACAATAGAAACAAGAAAAAGAGTTCTTAAATGTTTTTTAGAGGCAGTCTTAATAAATGGATGTGAATCATGGACAATATGACAACAGACAAGAATATCAGGGTAGACTGTAGACATGTGGTTTTACATAACAGTGTTGAAAATACCATGGACAGCTAAAATGAACAATAACAACTTTCTGATTGAGAAAAAAAGAAGAGAGCTAATATCCAATATCAGGAGGAAAGAATAATCATTTTTGGCCATGTAATGAGAAGTGAAGAAGTGGAATATATTGTAACAACTGGGAAAGTTGAGAAACGAAGAGATAGAGGGGATGCAAAGAGAAAAGATATTAGACAGCTTAAGAGAATGGCTTGACAGAAGGTCAACAACAGAAGTGATTAATAACTGTCGAAATCGAGAGTTGTGGAGAGACATGATCACCTACGCCAGCAGGCATGGTACATGGTACTTGATGATAATTTTATCTTACTGGAAACATACACATGAGCAAATCCACGAAAGTACCAATGACAAACAACTGTGCTGCCAGTCTTTTATTATATATTTTCATTTCTTCCATTTCAACAGTTGGTAGGGGCAGTCATTTGATAATCATTGATTCATAATTTATGGAGCTCTCATATTTCCATCTTTATATTTGGAGAAATGTGATTATGTCAGGTGTTTTGAATTGACGTAAGCGATTTTGTTGTCTTTTGTTGGGTTTTTTCCCATTGTATTTCGTCAACCAACAAACTTGACCGCAGATAACAACCGTTTTTGTGTGGGTCCAAAGGAACTATGATGCCAAGTTAGTTAACTCTTGGTCTCCATGTTTGAAATAATTTTTGTTTCCTGCAAGATAGTTGGAGATAATTATCCTTTTACATTAGAGTTAATTACCGCTCTCTTGGTCAGGTTTCGTGTTTGTGGGAGTAGGCGAACTGAGAGAATAGAGTGGTATGATGGTTGTGGAGGTGTGCTTGTGGAGGTGTGCTTGTGGAGGTGTGATGGTGGGGGTGTGATGGTGGGGGTGTGCTTGTGGAGGTGTGCTTGTGGAGGCGTGCTTGTGGAGGTGTGCTTGTGGAGGTGTGATGGTGGGGGTGTGCTTGTGGAGGTGTGATGGTGGGAGTGTGCTTGTGGAGGTGTGATGGTGGGGGTGTGGTTGTGGAGGTGTGATGGTGGGGGTGTGGTTGTGGAGGTGTGCTTGTGGAGGTGTGATGATGGTTGTGGAGGTGTGCTTGTGGAGGTGTGCTTGTGGAGTTGTGATTGTGGTTGTGGAGGTGTGCTTGCGGAGTTGTGATTGTGGTTGTGGAGGTGTGCTTGTGGGGTTGTGATGGTGGTTGTGGAGGTATGTGTATGTGTTTGTGATTCTAAATGTTTATTGATATATTTATATACCATTCACTTTTTTCATTGTTGTAATATTTGCCATGAAATCTTATTTTGTTGCATTTTGACAGCACTCATGTTCATCATTGTTTCCTAAGGAAAATAACTAATCGTTAAAACAATCAATGACCAAACTACAATAAGGCTTCTGAAAGTAAATAGTGAACTTATCTTATTTTTGTGCGGACTGTGGTTATTCTACTCAGTGCCTAGAATCTTTCCCAAACTGTTCTCTTTAACCGTTCTCTGTTTGTCCTCAGTTTGCAGCCTGGTTGTCCACAAGAGATGCCATGAGTTTGTTTCTTTTGTTTGTCCCGGCGCGGACAAGGGACCTGACTCGGACGTAAGTTATCTGCCCTTGATTCAAACTTAATGTCATATCTATATGTTAATGTCCTACATATATGTTAATGTCATACTTTTATGTTGATGTCATACTTATATGTTAATGTCATACATGTATGTTAATGCCATACCTATATGTTAATGTCATACCTATATGTTAATGTCATACTTATATGTTAATGTCATACTTATATGTTAATGTCATACATGTATGTTAATGGCATACCTATATGTTAATGTCATACTTATATGTTAATGTCATACTTATACGTTAATGCCATACCTATAAGAAAGATAGTATAATTTAAACTTAAAGTTATTCAAGTGAAAATCAAAATCTTTTCTTCTATAAATTGATAATAGCGAAAAAAACCTGTGTTTCTGTTCTCTTTCAGTTTTGTATATATATTCATAGCTAACCTGATCTTTTATGTTTTACGTGAAATTCTTAATGGACATTGGCGTTTGGGTATGATGTGTTGTAAATGACATCATTAATGAATAGATATGTCCTCAGCTCTTTGTGGTGAAATAGTAACGCGGAATAATGTTCTCATTTATATTGAATATTGAATATAAAATACAAAATGAAGAATCATGTTTAAACTATTTTACTTATTCTGTTCTGTTAATACTTAACTCTTTTGGAAGATGCAATTAGATTGCAAGAATCAGCGGAATGAACAATCAGAAGCAGCACGTATTAATTATATAATATATTATAAGCAAAAAGAAAGCTAATTTCCAATATTAGGAAGAAACAATCATCGTTTTGTGGCCATGTAATGAGAAGAGAACAGCTGGAATATATTGTGACAACTGGGAAAATTGAAGGACGAAGAGATAGAGGGAAGGAAAGTGGAAAAATACTAGACAGCTTAAGAGAATGGCTTGGCAGAAGGTCAACAACAGAAATGATAAATAACTGTCGAGATCGAAAGTTGTGGAGAGACATGATCACCTACGCCAGCAGGCACGGTACTTGATGATGATTATTATTATATATGTTATTAATTATAATATATATATATATATATATATATATATATATATATATATATATATATATATATTCAGCAACAACAAATAAAACATATATACATATAACAAAAATATATACATAAAAGTATATATATATATATACATTTCCGGCGTCTTATTTTAGGGACATACATTATTTCAGTTCTGAAGAGTAACGTCCCCTTGAGTAACATTGCACTTTATTCAGTGGTTCTCTAATCTGTCTTTAGAAGACCCTTAATAGTAGAGATAACATAAACAACACTAGGGTAAAAGCCCTTGTGTTTCTTTAATATAACACAAACCCTAACTTAAACCCTGACCAGAAAATAAAATAAATTGAGCTAGTGAAGAAAATTGGTGAACATAGAGATAGTTTTAGCAATTTGAGAACCACTGTAGTGTTTTCTTGAAGCTATGAAAGTTCACTTTAATTTATGTCCCTAAACTAGGACTTTACCTAAGATACATATAATCATCATCAAGTACATGCCTGCTGGCGTAGGTGATCATTTCACTTCACAACTTTCGATCTCGCCATTTATTTATAATTTCTGTTGAACTTCTGCTAAGCCATTCTCTAAGCCATTCTCTAAGCCATTCTCTTAAGCTAACGATATATATATATATATAGATAGATAGATAGATAGACAGACAGACAGACGGACGGACGGACGGACGGACGGACGGACGGACGGACGGACGACGGACGGACGGACGGACGGACGACGGACGGACGACGGACGGACGGACGGACGGACGGACGGACGGACGGACGGACGGACGGACGGACGGACGGACGGACGGACGGACGGACGGACGACGGACGACGGACGGACGGACGGACGGACGGACGGACGGACGGACGGGATGGATATTCTTCTGAGAAATCCCATCTTTGTTACCTCTAATCGTCTTTTCATTTGTTTGTCTACTGTCCATGATTCGCTTCCATATGTCAGACTTGGCTCTATATAGCACCGAAGAACTTTCTTTCTCACTTCTATTGAGATGGACTTGTAGCACAAGATGTTTTTCATTTCTTGAAATGCTACTTTTACATTGCCAGTCTGTTGTTAATTTCTATGGTGCATCATCCATCTGATGTTTTTATTGTGCCCACGTATTTGATGCATTGCACTTGTTTCAGATCTTTCCCGCTTATTTTTATGCTGCATGATGGTGACGATTGTTTCTTCGATATAACCATTACTTCTGCTTTCTTACTATTCACCTCTTGTTGCTTTCTTTCACAATTATGTCTATTATTTCTTGTAGTTCATTCTTCGTCTCTGTATTAAGACTATCGTCCACACACAGATGATTGATTACGTTGTGACCGTTCACGTGCAGGTAATTTTTTGTCAACTATTGATCTCATAATAGTTTCCCTGTCGAGTGAGAACAAATTCGGCGAGAGAACACAATATAGTCTGATTCCTTGTTTTAGATATTGGAATTGTTATGTTTGTAGAGAACATACCTCTGTTTGTAGAGAGCATATCTCTGTAGAGAACATGCCTCTGTTTGTAGAGAACATACCTCTGTTTATAGAGAGCATATCTCTGTTTGTAGAGAACATACCTCTCTTTGTAGAGAACATACCTCTGTTTGTAGAGAGCATATCTCTGTTTGTAGAGAACATACCTCTGTTTGTAGAGAACATATCTCTGTTTGTAGAGAACATACCTCTGTTTGTAGAGAACATACCTCTGTTTGTAGAGAGCATATCTCTGTTTGTAGAGAACATACCTCTGTTTGTAGAGAACATATCTCTGTTTGTAGAGAACATATCTCTGTTTGTAGAGAACATACCTCTGTTTGTAGAGAACATACATCTGTTTGTAGAGAACATACATCTGTTTGTAGAGACCATACCTCTGTCTGTAGAGAACATACCTCTGTTTGTAGAGAACATACCTTCTCCATTCAGTGACAAAGAACCTACCGACTCTAAGAGTGATGGAGAATATACCTACTCTAAGAAGTGGCAGAAAAAAATAAACCTTCTTCCAAGAGTAATGAAGAACTGGAGAACATATTAAAAAAAAAAGTATAGTACCCCCGTCACGCCAAGTGGCGTTTAGGGAATATGGTGTTAGTGACCATACATTTTTACAGACATTCGGCACATGATGTTTGGGGTTATGTGGTCGGTATTACGCCTGTGCCGCTTTCATCATCATCATCATCAAGTACCGGGCCTGCTGGCGTAGGTGATCATGTCTCTCCACAACTTTCGATCTCGACAACTATTTATCATTTCTGTTGTTGACCTTCTGCCAAGCCATTCTCTTAAGCTGTCTATTATTATTTTCTCTTTGTTTCCCTCTATCTCTTCGTCCCTCAATTTTTCCAGTTGTTACAATATATTCCAGTTGTTCTCTTCTCATTACATGGCCAGCAAATGATAATTGTTTCTTCCTAATATTGGAAATTAGCCCTCTTTTTGCTTTGACATCTCTCAGAACATTTTCATTACTCTTCTTAGCTGTCCATGGTATTCTCAACATTCTTCTGTAAAACCACATTTCTACAGACTCCAGTGATTTTCTTGCCTGTTGTACTATTGTCCATGATTCGCATCCATATGTAAAGACTGGCTCAACGTAACATTTAAGAGCTCTTTTTATTGTTTCTATTGTCAAAATGGATTGCATAGTATCTTCCTCATTTTTTTGGAAAGTTGTTTTTGCCCGAGCCGTTCTGCACCTCACCTCTTCTGAGGTTAACAAAGTTCCCAAATATTTAAATTCATTTACCTGTTTTAATATTGTTCCACTTGCCTTTATTTTACACTGAGGTGATTTCTTTTTTCTTATGTGTCGCTTTAAGGACAAGGGGTAGGGTTCGATCCCAACCGACGGCTTCCGGGTTCACCCAGCCTTAAATGGGTACCGCATTTTTTCTGTGAAAGTAAATCAGCACGGGCGCATTACCCCAAAAATCATGTGCTGAAGGTCTGTAAAATATATGGTCACTAACACCATATTTCCTTATACGCCACTTGGCGTGACGGGGGTACTTTACTTTTTACTATGTACCGCTTTACTTTCCCTGAAAAAAAATTATGTACCCATTAAAGGCATATCAACTCCATTGAGTGGCGTAAAACATACACAGAGTTCTGGAGAATATAATTACTTCAATGGGTGGCAGAGAATATAAACGATTTAAAGCGTGATAGAGAATAGCCCTACTTCAAAGAGTTTTAAGGGATCACAATTAATGTTGTCGTTCTAAGGCTAACACAGTAACAGAGAAGTAGATCACCAGGTCTAACCAAAATGCAATGATTATAAATTATAAGCTGGGTATTTAGTTGGCAGTACTTGAAATGGGACCAGAATGAAGACAGCGTATAGACAAAGATATTGCTCCGCTTCTTTGAGACTTTGATCCAGCCAACAGTGGAATAGAACCTTAAAAACTCAGCCATTAATTTCAATTAGCCATACTTGAGATTGCTTGCTTGCTTTTCAAAATATAATTAAAGTTGAATTCCTTTTATCAGACACGCGTGGATGTTGCTTGAAGCAAAATCTACAGCAATCATGAATGAATTATTCATCTTCAACTAGCTGTATGGGTCAATCATGCACTAGAAGCATTTGACTACTACATGTTTGATTGCACCGTTCACCGCGACTATGTTCTACAAGATTTAGGATATTAATACATTAAACAATGGATTCCCGTCATAGCATTAATCTATAGGAGATAGTTCAATAGAATGAGCTGCTGTCGAGGACACTTACAAGTGAAGAGAATACGGGGTTGATGTTTAGATACAGGCATGGGTACATAGCTTGATTACTGTTACACACACAACTAGTTAACTGTCACACACACACAATTAGTTAACTGTCATACATACAACCAGTTAACTGTCACACACACACAACTAGTCAACTGTCATACACACAATTAATTAACTGCCACACACACACACACACACAATTAGTCAACTGTCACACACACACAACTAGTTAACTGGCACACACACACACAACTAGTCAACTGTCACACACACACGCAACTAGTCAACTGTCACACACACACAACAATGGACTTCCGTTTCCATGATGGCGGAACTAAGTCATGTTCTCTCGATCGCTGCAGAAATTGCTTTGGAATCTGATCAGTTTTGGCTTTCCGTTGCAATTTTCTGCATTCAAGTCGAAATGATGTTCTACTTATCATATCTACGCCAATGAATTGGCGTTGCACGCACGGCAATACTCCGTTTTGACAAATCAAGTATTGTGAATGTGACCTTCCACCGTCTAGTGTTTATCTGCGTTTTACGTCACAATGTGTGCTGTTCAATGACCGTTGATGGTGTTTGCCGCAAGTTATTTACAATTTCCAACGCATTAATGTGGTGGGATCCGTCAAGTCAGCCGACGTTTTATCTCGTTGGGGTATTTGCACCATATTTCGTTCGTTGTAGACTGCATTCACTAGAGTAATCAGGAATCCATGGGCGCAGACATTTTGTGCGTGCTACGTCATCATAATGGCTCATCGTGTGTCCCAAGACCGACCATGCGCTAATCTTGCGATTTGTTGTTTGGTGTGCAACGGGGATAGTCTGACGACGAACTGTGTTTTGTATGTTCGGAGTTGGAGTCAAACACGATGTCCTAACATAATCAAGCGCTATACATTTAAATACTACAACGATCATCATTTTCAGGAGGACGTGAACTTCCGGGAAATATGGTGGATGGGCGACAGGAACCATTGAAGGCTATGTCTGAAAAGTATTCCTTGTTGCAGTTTCCTCATATTCCAAGTCCGGCTTGTTGCAGGAGATACTGAGTTAAGTGCTCTGTGCACACCGTGAGCTGCGTTTCATCCGTTTTGATCATGTTCCGATACGACGATGGATATCAGATGACGGGGGTTGGCCGTGTTCACTTTCTATGCGGTTTCGCCTTATGTCTATTGGCGTGTGCTGAGACTGCTATGATGGGGATTTACTGTCTTACGTACAACTAAATGTGTACACAATTATTTATCGTCTTACGTACAACTAAATGTGTACAAAATGATTTGCTGCCTTCTTCATCATCAAATACCGGGCCTACTGGCGTAGGTGATCATGTCTCTCCACAACTTTCGATCTCGGCAGCTATTTATCATTTCTGTTGTTGACCTTCTGCCAAGACATTCTCTTAAGCTGTCTGTTATTTTTTCTCTTTGCTTCCCTCTATCTCTTCGTCCCTCAATTTTTCCAGTTGTTACAATATATTCCAGTTGTTCTCTTCTCATTACATGGCCAAAAAATGATGAATGTTTCTTCCGAATACTGGAAATTAGCTCTCATTTTTGCGTTGACCTCTCTCAGAACATCTTCATTACTCTTCTTAACTGTCCATGGTACTTTCAACATTCTTCTGTAAAACCACATTTCTACAGACTCCAGTGATTTTCTTTGTCTGTTGTCCTATTATCCATGATTCGCATCCATATGTTAAGACTGGCTCTACATAACATTTAAGAACTCTTTTTATTGTTTCTATTGTCAAAAATGGATTGCATAGTTCCTTCCTCATTTTTTTGGAAAGCTGCTTTTGCCTGAGCCATTCTGCATCGCACCTCTTTTGTACATCTTCTGTCTGAGGTTAACAAAGTTCCCAAATATTTAAATTCATTTACCTGTTTTAATACTATTCCACTTGTCTTTATTTTGCACTGAGGTGATGCCTTTTTCATTGTTGGTACGATTACCTCAGTCTTTTTGCTATTAAGGCTGAGTCCTTTATTTTTGCTTTCTTCCACTATAATGTCCAACATTTCTTGTAACTCATTTTCACTCTTAGCGATTAAGACTGTATTATCAGCATACCTTAGATTATTTACATTATGACCTCCAATTGTTATTCCAGGCATGCTCCTTATGGATCTTAAAATAATCTCACTATAAAAATTAAACAAATCTGGTGACAGCACACAACCTTGTCTAACACCTTGTTTTATTTGTTGAAACATTCCCAATTGGTTTCCAGTTCTTATGGCCGCTTTTTGTTGCCAGTACATGTTCTTTATTATTCTTAGATCTCTTTCTACTAAAGATCTCATAATGTAAATGGCATTGCTTGTTCCTTTATCTCTAACAAAACCACACTGTTCATCGCTAATTTCTGGACTGCTTTTGTTTCGCACTCTTCGCATGGTGATTCTTACTGTCTTACATGCAACTAAATGTGTACAAAATGATTTACCCTCTTGCATAGAACTAAATGTGTACACATTTATTTACTGTCTTACATACACGCAAATGTGTAAAAACTGAGGAACTGATTTACACACAGGCGGACGTGTACAAACTGAGTTACTATCTTACACAGAAGGATGTGTACAAATTGAGTTACTGTCTTACACACAAGTAGTAATTCATACACTGAGCTACCGTATTACACATAAGTAGTAATTCATACACTGAGCTACCGTATTACACACAAGTAGTAATTCATACACTGAGCTACCGTATTACACACAAGTAGTAATTCATACACTGAGCTACCGTATTACACACAAGTAGTAATTCATACACTGAGCTACCGTATTACACACAAGTAGTAATTCATACACTGAGCTACCGGTTTACAAATGCAGACAGTCACACGCTGACCTCCAGCCTTGCACAGAAACTTCACCATCTATAATGGCTTCCACACCAACCGAAATCGAAAGTTTCCACTCTTCAAATGTTGTCGTATAGAACGTATGCTAGTGGCTCCAGTATAACACTGGTTAGGGTTAGCGAAGTAGAGTTATCCCCTACCAAAGATGGCGCTATCTCCTTTCTTTCGCTGCTCTTCGGGACACCCTTAGGCTAGTTGGGGCTCCTGTTTAGCCCCCCCCCCCCCTATCAGGGTTACGTGAGGCCATTGAAGCAGGTGGTGAATGATGTTGTGGAGCAGCCGACAAGTAGTGCCGGTTATGGTCCCCACTGCGTGATGGCAGGCAGAGGATGTCATGTATAGAGACAATGGCTGCGGTCTCCGACTATTACAGTAACTGCCAAGAAGGAAAGGAATGGCAAACTACCATCTTATATTACCAAGCAAATGTATGTCAAAATACAATTTAATATCTACAGCTAAAGACATTAATATGGATTCTAATAAAATTGAGAGGTAGACCAATGTATATCAAAATAATTCAAGCTTGTACACCAACAAGTAACAGCGAAAAAGAAGACGCTGGCACCCTTTACAACAGCTTAGAGATGGCCATTGAACAGTGTAAATCCCAAAATATAACTGTTATGTTAGGGGATTTCAATGCCCACCAAAAGGTAGGAATAGCTCAAGTGCAAAATTTGACTAGAGGACATGGCCTTGGAGAGACGAATGATAGAGGGAAACACATGAAATGATTACCTGGTTCAAGCAACACTCTAGACAACTATGGACATGGCAAAGCTCAGACAACAAAGTACACAATCGAATTGATTTTATACTGGTACAGAGAAGATTCAGGAATGGGCTAACATCTGTTAAAACAAGGACAGGAGCAGATTGCAATAGTGACCGCATACCAGTAGTTGGGAAAATTAGAATAAAACTGCGGAAGACACAGAAATCCTCACGAAATAAAAAATTAGAATTAGAAATGCTTAGAGTAGATAAACAAATGAGTGATAAGTACAGCACGATAGTACAAAATAGGTATAATGCTATTGAGAAAATACAGGACATCGAAGGGCAGTAATGCTCAAACAATCGATTCAATAAATATCAAAAGAATAATACCAGTGACTAAAAGAACAAACACAAAAAATGGATGACAGAAGAAATACTGGAACTAATGAACGATAGACTAAAACATAAGAAGGAAGAATGGACATACAAAGTAGATGACAAAATAGATCTTTGCACAAAGGGATACAAAATAAATGCAGAGAAGCAAATGAAAGATAGTTAAAGCAGAAATGTAAAGAAATTGAAAAAACAACAAAAATTACACAAAATGTATGTACAGTCAGTTAACTGAATTAAAAGGAAGAAAAGAAATCGAAGTTTCAGGATGTGTGAAATGAAAGGAAATATACTAATGGGACAGGAGAAGACAATAGAAAGATGGACATAGTATATCAGTCAACTCTATGATGATGAAAGATTAGAGCTAAACAATTCAAACAAAGACACAGGAATACCAATAATGCAGAGTGAAGTGGAGAAGGCAATGCAACACATGAAAAGAGGCAAAGCTCCAGGTCCACAACTGAAGAGATAAATGCATTAGGAGAGCTGGGAGTACAAGTCATAACAAAACTACTCAATGACATATATAACACTGGACACACACCCGAAGATCTACTAAAATCTATCTATGTAGCCGTACCAAAGAAGTCAGGAGCCACTGATTGTAAAGACCGCCGCACTATTAGTCTCATGAGCCACATGACGAAAATATTACTAAGAATCATAATGAGACGTTTAAGGAACAAAATAAAATCAGAAATAAGCGAGGAACAATGTGGATTTGTGGAAGGAAAGGGCACCAGTAATGCAATGTACATCCTCTGAACATTGATAGAAAAAGCTATAGAGGTAAATCAAGATCTATATATGTGCTTTATAGAGAACACAAAAGCATTTAACAAAATAAAGCATGTGGAAATAATCAATATGCTGGATAAATTAAACATTGATGGCAAGGATCTGAGAATCATAAAAAAACATGTATTGACAACAAAGAGCAGCCATACTAATTAGAACCAAACAAGACAGTTCCAATATATGATACAAGTAGTGAGACAAGGCTGTGTTCTGTCGGATTTGTTTTCACTTTACAGCGAATATATTATGAGATCAATAGTGGACAAAAAGGAATTGAAGTCAACGGTCACGACATAAACAATTTGCGATATGCGAATGACAGTCTTAATAGCAGAGATAGATAATGAACTACAAGAAACGATAGGCATAATAGTAAAAGAAAGCAGCGAGAAAGGTCTGAGTCGGAATAGTAAGAAAACAGAAGTAATGGCCATATCGAAGAAACAATCATCACCATCATGCAGCACATAGTGAGAAGAGGAAATTTGGAATACTTAGTTACAACAGGCAAAATACAGGGAGAGATATCACGGACGACAAATAGAGAGAAGATACTATATAGTTTGGTGTGATGGCATGGAACGCAGCCAACAACAGAATTGATACGATGCAATGTGGTTATAAGATCGTGGAAGGACGTGCTCGCTCACGCTACAGGTTTGGCACATAATAATGATGATATCACTGGTTAAAACGTCCGATTACATTTTTAAAGAGACAAACGCAAAAAAAGGAAGCCCCTAAAAACATCAAAAAGAAACAATCTTTTTTTCCGGCCCAACTATAGAAGGGGAAAGTTTGATACTTGGTTACATACAACTGGCAAAACACAATGGAAGAGAGAGCGGACAACAAAGATAGAAAATACTAGATAGTTTGGTGTCGTGGCATGGAAAACAGTCAACAATATATTTGATAACTATGCCTTGTGGATAGAAGAGTGTGGAAGGGCATGATCGTCTACGCCAATCGGTATGGTATATGATGATGATGATGTTACTGATTATGTAAGCGTTTCATCTTAGTCCACATTCACACATCATTAATTCACAGTTCAATACCTCATTAATTCACAGTTCAATCACTCATTAATTCACAGTTCATTACCTCATTTATTCACATTTTAATAATTTATTAATTCATATTTCAATAACTCATTAATTCACTGTTCAATCACTCATTAATTCACAGTTCAATGCCTCATTCATTTACAGTTTAATAATTTATTAATTCACAATTCAATAACTCATTAATTCACAGTTCAATAACTCAGTAATTCACAGTTCTTGCAATCTCAAGATTATCATCATCATCATCATTTAGTGCCGTGTCCGCGTCCAAGATTGGCTACCATGGAGCGCCATTCCGCTCTATCTCTTGTGTGGATGGTGCAGGTTGTCTGTCATAGGCTGACTTGTCCATCTTTTGATATTACTCGTTCATGTTAGTCTTGGTCTGCCTCTGGCTCTTTTCCAAAGTATTTTCCCTTCCAAGATTACTTTTAGTAGACTGCCGTGTCTTTTAACATAAAATAAATAAAAGTAAAGAGCCCTGTCACGCCAAGTGGCATATAGGGAATATGGTGTTAATGACCATAGTTTTTACAGACCTTCGGCGCATGAATTTTGGGATAATGTGGTGGTATTACGCCTGTGCCGCTTTACTTTCCCAGAAAAAAAATCAGGTATCCATTAAAGGCTGGGTGGACCTGGAAGCCGTCGATCAGGATCGAACCGCTTGTCCTTTGTAGTCCAGTTTACTAACCACTGAGCTATCGCGTCTTCCGTCTTAAAACAAACATACCACCCAACAAATTATTTGTTTTGTTTGAATTGTGCTCAATAGTTCTCTTTTCAATTTTTATTGTTTTAAAACTTCATCGTTTGTTTTCTTTTCTTTCCATCCAACTCTTACCTTCTTCTCAAAATCTACATCTCAAAGGCTTCAATTTTCTCTTCTTCTTTCTTTTCTAATATTGATGTTTTTGCACAATATAAGCATGTTGAGAACATATCATATTTTGCTATTCTTAGTTTTCAATATTATTTTTTTCCGAAATAACCATACCTTACTTTATAAGCAAATACCTCTGTGTGTCTTTCTGAAATAACCAGACTCTATTCTTATAAACAAATACCTCTGTGTGTCTTTCTGAAATAACCAGACTCTATTCTATAAACAAATACCTCTGTGTGTCTTTCTGAAATAACCAGACTCTATTCTATAAACAAATACCTCTGTGTGTCTTTCTGAAATAACCAGACTCTATTCTATAAACAAATACCTCTGTGTGTCTTTCTGAAATAACCAGACTCTATTCTATAAACAAATACCTCTGTGTGTCTTTCTGAAATAACCAGACTCTATTCTATAAACAAATACCTCTGTGTGTCTTTCTGAAATAACCAGACTCTATTCTATAAACAAATACCTCTGTGTGTCTTTCTGAAATAACCAGACTCTATTCTATAAACAAATACCTCTGTGTGTCTTTCTGAAATAACCAGACTCTATTCTATAAACAAATACCTCTGTGTGTTTTGTTTGTCTACAGATCGCATTTTTGTATTACTTGATGGTACTTGTCAGGCAGTACACAGGTACTAACTCTCCTATCATTCGATGGCCGAGCTATATTTTCTGCAAGAGCTCCGAGGCTTTAACAAGATCTAATTTGTTGGGGCAGGACTAGATCTCAGGGCTTGGCGGTAGTTAGTATGTGGCCTGGAGCTGTCGCGCCCGACGGTAGGGGGCGCACTGTGACTTCCAGGGTGAAACTTCCGTGTTTGGAGCTTGAGTTTCCCTGACAACGAGGCGCGTGCCACAATGTGAAGGTCACCCCCATTAGCCCGTCATCCTCTACAGTTCTTTCTCTCTTCGGCTCGGGATTTTTTTTTTTTTTAACTTTGTTCATCCATTTTCAAGTTTCACACATTACAGGATGTCTTTATGTTTAGTTATTCCAGATTCAGTCCTCTGGATGTTATTTCATGCTGCACTTTTCTTATTTACAATTTCAGACATAAAAAAAATATATGTGTCTATTTTATGCTATAGATTCTTCTTCGGATTTCATTCTTTTAGCCAAATGAAAGTTAATTTCTTTCCGGTTTTTTTCCTGTTTCTAGCTGGAGACATCTTATTTCTATTTAGTTGCACTCGTATATTTGACTCTTTCTAGTTTATAGTTCTTTCAGTTGTCTTTTACATTTTCCGTTCAATTTTTTTTCAATGTTATTTATTTATATATTTGTTGATTTATGTTTGATATTTACTCTTGTTTAGTCTTTTTTGCAAATCTTTTGTAGTGCTTTGATTATCTATGTCATTCCTTGAAGTTTAATTCAATAATTATTTTAGCATTTAGTGTATTTAGTATCTCCGTCTTTCTTTAGAGTTTGTAGTCATTAATCATTTCTTCTTTCTTTAGGCTTTTATTTCTGTCTCTAATTCATTTGTTTTATTTTTATTCAAATCTTGCTCCCAGTCTTTAACGTAAATGAGGAAACTAAATAATAATTTACACAAATTATTACATTTTTTTTTTTCGATGAGAGATATAAACGGTATGCCTGCATCCACGGACATAAGTTGGTTATCCTGCTTACCATTTCGAAGAAATCAATAGTAGAGACACTCACGGGACAGACCAGAGTCACTAAATGACAACCTGTTAGATCCTGACACGGAAATAGATAGGCAGCCATTACAGGATTACTAGAATCTGGAACCGAGTGTAGCACGAGAAGAAATTGAGCGCCCCGAGAGAAGAGGTTTAACAAGAAAATTACAGAAACCATCAACTTGTGCGTTTCTTGCAGTGCGTTAACAGACGCCAGGCACATATAAATGTATGTTGATGGTGGTTGTTATAACTGGTATTGCATAAATGGTAAATAAAATATGGAAGACGCAGTCGTGCATAGCAGCAAAGATAGAGGAACGTTTCCAGAAAAAAATGTTTCCAAAATATCAGAAGAATGTTTCCTATATATGAAAAAAACGTCTCCAAAATATGAGAAGAATGTTTCCTATATATGAAAAAAACGTCTCCAAAATATGATAAGAATGTTTCCTATATATGAAAAAAACGTCTCCAAAATATGAGAAGAATGTTTCCTATATATGATAAAAACGTCTCCAAAATATGAGAAGAATGTTTCCTATATATGATAAAAACGTATCCAAAATATGAGAAGAATGTTTCCTATATATGATAAAAACGTATCCAAAATATGAGAAGAATGTTTCCTATATATGATAAAAACGTCTCCAAAATATGAGAAGAATGTTTCCTATATATGATAAAAACGTATCCAAAATATGAGAAGAATGTTTCCTATATATGATAAAAATGTCTCCAAAATATGAGAAGAATGTTTCCTATATATGATAAAAATGTTTCCAAAATATGAGAAGAATGTTTCCTATATATGATAAAAATGTCTCCAAAATATGAGAAGAATGTTTCCTATATATGATAAAAATGTCTCCAAAATATGAGAAGAATGTTTCCTATATATGATAAAAATGTCTCCAAAATATGAGAAAAATGTTTCCAAAATATGAGAAGAATGTTTCCTATATATGATAAAATGTTTCCAAAATATCAGAAGAATGTTTCCTATATATGATAAAAATGTCTCCAAAATATGAGAAGAATGTTTCCTATATATGACAAATTTTATTTCCAAAATATGAAAAGAATATTTCCTATATATGAAAAAAAAAATCTTTGCAAAACATGAGAAAAATGTTTTCAAAATTATAAGAAAAATCTTTCAAAATATGAGCACATTTTTTTTTCAAAAAAAAAGAGAAGAATGTTTCCAGAATATGAGAAAAGTTTTCTAAAACACGAGAAAAATATTTTCAAAATTATTTTTAGAAAAATGGTTTCCAAAGTATTAAAGAAATCTTTTTTAACACACAAACACACATACACACGCGGGAGAGAGAGAGAGAGAGAGAGAGAGAGAGAAAGAGAGAGAGAGGAGATAATTAAATTCGTTGAAAGAACCTCAGACAGGCATGCCACTAAACTAACAGTCTCAGACACAGTATACATGTCTATTGTGGGAGTCACAAGCATAACGGTTACAAAGAATGAATAAATACCAAAGGAAAATAAATAAATGGTACGACGACAAACCTGAAAACACCAAATATATGAAGAATTAAAATAAATACGGGCACTTTATATGCTAGTAGGGCCAAGACAGGGCCAAGACAAAGAAGGCACATCCTTTTAGCTCCCAGTGGAGCATAGGTCATCAACAAACACTTTCCAAGTCGTTCTGTTTTTGCAATTCTTTTAAGATCATTCCATGTCTTCCCCATCATCTTCATCTCTGCTTCGATCTGTCTTCTCCAAGAATTCCTTGGTCTTCCTCTTTGTCTTTTCCCCTGGGGATTCCAAAAAAGGGCCTGTTGTCTAATACTCTCAGTTGGCTTCCGTAGTGTGTGTCCTATCCATCGCCATCGTCTTCGCTGTATCTCTTTATCCACTGGTATTTGACCGGTACATTTCCATAATTCCACGTTACTGACTTTGTCCTGCCATTTCCATCCCTTTATTCTGCGCAAGTATCCATTAATGAAAGTCTGTGACTTTCACATTTAATGTGAAAGGCACATACACGCATTAAAATGCGAAGTGGCAGTGAAACTAACAGAGAAGAAATGACAAAAATATATACAGAAAAAAAAATATATATATTCTTATTTTTCAAAGAAAAAAGATTATTCTTAGATCATACAGGGAGCTCTTTATTAGCATTTTTATCTCCTTTACTCTTAATTTCTCCTGGTTCGATTTTGTTAATAATTTTAAAAATTATTTTACAAATATTTTTGTACGTGTATTGTATGTTTGTTCCTGTTGAAGACCTTTTCGCTGAAACGTCGTTCTGATTTGTGGTGTCCACTTGTTACGTGAAGCTTTAACCATACCTCATATATATATATATTCATTTCTCCTCTATTTTATATGCTCAAAGGATATTACCGTGGCAGGGATGTCTATTAAAAACATATGAAGATATTTGACATAATACCAGGCTGGATATTATATATGAAGAATTATTTGATGATACCAGATCAAAAGATCAAAATTGCTAAATGGAGAAAGACTTAGAAATCATGAAAGTTGTAGTGTGAAAGATAAGATGCTTAGACAAGGCGAGACTTCTGAGCCTGACAGCGTGAAATATTAATGATTAAAATATTAGAGTGTGAATTATTACAATATTAAAGTGAATTATTAAAATATTAGAGTGTGTATATTAAAATATTAGAGTATATTATTAAAATATTAAAGTGTGTATTATTAAAATATTAGAGAGTATGTATTATTAAAATATTAGAGTGTGAATTATTAACATATTAGAGTGTAAGAATTATTAACATATTATAGTGTATGTATTATTAACATATTATAGTGTATGTATTATTAACATATTATAGTGTATGTATTATTAACATATTAGAGTGTAGGAATTATTAAAATATTAGATCAGCTTGGAGTAGAACAAATTGAAGACATTTCATGGAATGTTTAAACATCGAAAGATCCGGAGACGCCAGTGTTTACACGACAATTCTGGAAACTGTAGAGAACAGAACGATTAATGAATTAAATGATACAACTGAAGTTGTTCTCACGATTAAACAGATATCAGTCAAGATAACAAGAGGATACTGATTTCTGGAATTGACCTGACTGCACTCACAACTATCCCATTGGTCCCTTCCCATCACATGACTCAAGCTTTCGAAGTGTGCATGATTTAGTTCATGTGGGGGATTGATTGGTCTCGAGACAGAGAGGTTGTGGGTTCAAATCCCGACTGCACTGGTTGGGATTTTTGTTTATGATTTCTCTCTGAGGCAACCAACCCTAGTCTCAGCAGCGAGGCCCGGCTTGAAACGTCAATTACTTATTGACGGACAAAATTATGAGTACATCCGAAGTCGGAGTTATCTGCTTGTGCGGCGAGGGACACCTGTGCACACAGCTGCCAGGGAAAAGTAGATTAACACGTAAAATTCAGTTCCTAGTCTCTAGGGACTTCGTCAGAGGTAAAAGCTGGCGAAAAAAAAAAATTAGTTCATGTAGTCCTGGTTCTGCACACTACTTATTCCCCCCCCCCCCCCCTGTAGTAGCCACCTGCTACTCTTACCCAGCTTGACTCCTTTAGCCCCACACCTACATCCCCAGTAGTCACCCCTTGATTCGTCACAGAAACCCAATAGAGGATCGTCAAACTGCAACTTATCCACTTCTGTTGCCATTGAAGAAGGCCTATTAACCCTTTCATTACGCGAAATTCTAAAGGACCAAGACAGTAGATCCACACAATCTCATAAAGGAATGAGAAATGTTGGACGAGGAAAAAAAAACAATTTGATTTTGGAGAAACAGTGAAGCTAAATAAACCATATATAATATATATTGGTTGGTAGCATCCGTCATTCATATTTGTCAACGTTCTATGAGAACAGTGGAGATTAATGTTAAGATGTGGGCAAATAACCTGTCAGATAAGAGAACGGTAGAGAGTAATGTTAAGATGTGGACAAATAACCTGTCAGATAAGAGAACGGTAGAGAGTAATATTAAGATGTGGAGAAATAACAACCTGTTATAAGAGAACGGTGGAGAGCAATATTAAGATGTGGAGAAATAACAACCTGTTATATAAGAGAACGGTGGAGAGTAATATTAAGATGTGGAGAAATAACAACCTGTTATATAAGAGAACGTTGGAGAATAACTTTAATAAGTGGGCAAATAACAACTTGACATAATGAACGTTGGAGAACGACCTTGTCTGCTTTTTTGCCTACGTTGGAGCTTTAGAGTGTGTTTCCAATGATTGTGGTCTGCAGCTATGTCTTACCAAGCTGCATTGTTGATGTTCAGATTTGTCATGACACGTTTACGCACGTCCATAAATGGAAGTTTTGGACGCTATCTAGTTCTATTGCCGTGTGCTAGTTGTCCATAGAGTATATATATTTTGGTATTCGACCATCTTTCAAACGGTGTAAGTGGCCAAACCCATTGAACGTCTATGCGCTGCTCAAAAACACATATATTCAGAGAGAGAGAGAGAGAGAGAGAGAGAGAGTGAGAGAGTGAAGGGAACAGCCCATAATTGTCTTGGCAAGGTTGTATCAAATATGTGTAGCTGGGTGTGAACAGACTAGAGTCTCGTCTGGTGTATACTGAACCTTATGTGGGCTTTCTCTATCAAACCCAGCAAGAGACCGACGACTGGGGTTCATGACCTAGCCGGGTGCCCTATCCCCTTCAGGAGGCCAAAGGACAAATAAACCACGCCTCTGAGGATCTCATTGCATCCGATTACGAAACTCTGCATGAAATTTCCTATCATCACCTCATACACATACATACAGTGGTGCCTCGGACTTCGAACTTAATTCCCTTCACGAAGCCGTTCTCTCTCTGGACAGTTCCAAGTCCGAATCAGTTTTTTCACAATAAATATAATGCAAAGTGAATAAATGCGCTTCTAAATTGTAAACATAACTCATTTATAACAAACTGAAGCAGCAATTACCAATAATTTAAGGAAAGATAATACAGTTAAACGCCATAAAATAATAACCTAACAATGAAAACAATAAATAAAATACGTAAAGGCTGTATAGTAAAATGAAAATTGCATTTACTGTAACTTAGTGGGGAGTGTTGGTGTCGTGTGGCTGGCGGAGAGGAAGAGACATATTATTGTTTGGAAGGGTATGCCTTTTCCATAAACTTATCAGATAACGGAATTGCTATGTATGAAATGTGTTCCTTGTTGCAGTTTCCTCATATTCTAAGTCTGGATTGTTGCAGGAGCTATTGAGTTAAGTGCTCTGTGCAAACCGTGAGCTGTGTGTCTCATCCGTTTTGATATTCCAATTGTTTACGATGAATGATGATATCGTATGACAGGGAACAGTTGGCTGTGTTCACTTTCTGCGCGGTTTTGCCTTATGTCTTTTGGCGTGCGCTAAGACTGCTACGATGGGGACTACAGTTGCCTTTCTTTGTTTAGGAGATGAGACATTAATTCGAATGATTCCACTGACACGGGCGGTTGAGCATTTATGGATTTTAATTCGTTTGCAGTGATACTGGGGCCTTCCATAAACAAATAACCAAATATCAGATAACTAAACTTCAGGTGCTCTCTCTCTCTCTCTCTCTCTCATTTTCTTTTCTGTTTCATAATGCTAGTGGCTGATAGATTTGGTTCCCTTACCCTCTTTTCTGCAGATCCGCTACGCGTGTACCACTTTCTTTCTTCATGATAGTTTCCCTTTTTCACTTCAATCGCCGATACTACTACAGTCATTCTCTTACGCTTCGTTGCTCCCAAACTCGACCTGGTTGCTCCACTTAATCAGATATTGATTATGTATAACCAAACACACACATACAGGTTAAAAAAAAAGTATGGAAACCATACGACCGTAACGTAAGAGATGACTTTGGCGAACTTAAAAAATCAACCAGTGAATTTAGAAATGACTTTTTCAACATTATATATGCACAGCTTGAACGTAGAATCATCACCATATATATATATATATATATATATATATATATATATATATATATATATATATGTCATCATCATCAGGTACCACGCTTGCTGGCGTGATCATGTTTCTTTACAACTTTCGATCTCAACAGTTATTAATCATTTCTGTTGTTGACCTTCTGCCAAGCCATTCTCTTAAGCTGTCTAGTATCTTTTCTCAATGCTTCTCTCTGTTATCATTACTCAATTTTCCCAGTTGTCACAATATATTCCAGCTGTTCATTTCTCATTACATGGCCAAAAGTGATGATTGTTTTTTTTCGTAATAATGGAATTTAGCTCTTTCTTTGTTTTGGCCTCTTTCAGAACGTTTTCATTACTCTTCTTAGCTGTCCATGGTATTCTCAACATTATTCTGTAATACCACATTTCTACAGCCTCCAGTGTTTTTCTTGTCTGTTGTCGTACTGTCCATGATTCACATCAATATGCTAAGACTGGCTCAACATAACATATAAGAACTGATTTTCTTGTTTCTATTGTCACAAAGTGATTGCACGGTATCTTCCTGATGTTTTTGATAGCTGCTTTTGCCTGACCTATTCTGTATCTCACCTCTGTTGTACATCTACCATCTGAGGCTAACATTGTTCCCAAACATTTAAATTCATTTACCTGTTTTAATGTAAGTAATCATCATCATCATCGAGTCCCCGCATCGAAGGTTGGCTACCATGGAGCGCCATTCCACTCTATCTCTTGCTGTGATGTTGCAGAAGGTCATAGGTTGACTTGTCCATCTTTTGATGTTACTCGTCCATGTTAGTCTTGGTCTGCCTCTGCCCTTTTTACCTTGTACTTTCCCTTCCAATATTACTTTGTGTCTTTTAACATGCCCCAAAAATGTCATTTGCCTTTTTCTAATTGTGTCTAGTAGTTCTCTTTTCATTTTTAGTTGTTTTAAAACTTCCTCGTGTAAGTAATGTTAGTAATAATAAGTAAATAGTAAATAAATTTAATATAACCATATATAAGTAACTGGAGTTGTTAACACAGAATACTCAACAAATATTCCACACATTATATAAACATTGCCACATATAACAGCTTTCGATAACAATTCACAGCTGTTAGTTTTCATCTCAAAGTGGCATTTTAGTTCTAATAATCGAAATTTAGCAACGTTAACGGAAGATTTCCTAAGCGTCGTACATTCCTCTCATTCTCAAAACTAATATTTAATGGAAGTGGTCTCACTTTGTGCCGCTGGAAACAAAAAGTAAACTTTGTAGCTGTAGTAAGTAATTTGGAATGAAGGATCTTTGAGTAGTTAATGTTCATAGTAAAATGATCAAAGATTGGCAAATATGAGAGATTTTTGGGTGTAATATCCAATTTTTAATCAGAAAAATATAAACAACCTATCAGATAAGAGAACGGCGGAGAGTAATATTAAGATGTGGACAAATAACAACCTATCAGATAAGAGAACGGTGGAGAGTAACATTAAGATGTGGACAAATAACAACCTATCAGATAAGAGAACGGCGGAGAGTAACATTAAGATGTAGACAAATAACAACCTATCAGATAAGAGAACGGCGGAGAGTAACATTAAGATGTGGACAAATAACAACCTATCAGATAAGAGAACGGCGGAGAGTAACATTAAGATGTGGACAAATAACAACCTATCAGATAAGAGAACGGTGGAGAGTAATATTAAGATGTGGACAAATAACAACCTATCAGATAAGAGAACGGTGGAGAGTAACTTTAAGATGTGGACAAATAACAACCTATCAGATAAGAGAACGGCGGAGAGTAATATTAAGATGTAGACAAATAACAACCTATCAGATAAGAGAACGGTGGAGAGTAACATTAAGATGTAGACAAATAACAACCTATCAGATAAGAGAACAGTGGAGAGTAATATTAAGATGTAGACAAATAACAACCTATCAGATAAGAGAACAGTGGAGAGTAACATTAAGATGTGGACAAATAACAACCTATCAGATAAGAGAACGGTGGAGAGTAATATTAAGATGTGGACAAATAACAACCTATCAGATAAGAGAACAGTGGAGAGTAACATTAAGATGTGGACAAATAACAACCTATCAGATAAGAGAACGGTGGAGAGTAATATTAAGATGTAGACAAATAACAACCTATCAGATAAGAGAACAGTGGAGAGTAACATTAAGATGTGGACAAATAACCTATCAGATAAGAGAACGGCGGAGAGTAACATTAAGATGTGGACAAATAACAACCTATCAGATAAGAGAACGGTGGAGAGTAATATTAAGATGTGGACAAATAACAGCCTATCAGATAAGAGAATAGTGGAGAGTAACATTAAGATGTGGACAAATAACAACCTATCAGATAAGAGAACGGCGGAGAGTAACATTAAGATGTGGACAAATAACATCCTATCAGATAAGAGAACGGTGGAGAGTAATATTAAGATGTAGACAAATAACAACCTATCAGATAAGAGAACGGTGGAGAGTAACATTAAGATGTAGACAAGTAACAACATATCAGATAAGAGAACAGTGGAGAGTAACATTAAGATGTGGACAAATAACAACCTATCAGATAAGAGAACAGTGGAGAGTAACATTAAGATGTGGACAAATAACAACCTATCAGATAAGAGAACGGCGGAGAGTAACATTAAGATGTGGACAAATAACAACCTATCAGATAAGAGAACGGCGGAGAGTAACATTAAGATGTGGACAAATAACAACATATCAGATAAGAGAACAGTGGAGAGTAACATTAAGATGTAGACAAATAACAGCATGTCATAATGAACGTTGGAGAACGACCTTGACTGTCCGTTGCGGCCATCTTTCACTGTGGTGACGGCATCTAACATACCACTGGGGAACCTTACTCAGCCTCTACATTAACCCTCGGATGTCTTGTCTTTCCCGGTTTAGTCTGTAACCGTCTAGTCAGCTATAATTGAATAGCCTGGACGGATTGTATCGCCTGATATGTCTGCAGTCTGGGCCAGTGATCTCATCCGGTAATTAGGGAGCCCCTAGGGAATCAAATAACAGTGCTGTGAGTCTGTTTTTGTTTTTTGTTTAACCATGTTTTAATAAAGTTTGGAATGCGATACGCCTTCATTTGTGGTTGCTGAGAGCTGTTTTCTTTGTACCTCGTATTTTACTTAGCTGTTTTTTCCTTAGGTACAGTAAAGTGAAATAATGTAAAAGTAAAGTAAAGTGAAGTGAAGTAATGTAAAAGTAAAGTGAAGTAATGTAAAAGTAAAGTAAAGTGAAGTGAAGTAATGTAAAAGTAAAGTGAAGTAATGTAAAAGTAAAGTGAAGTGAAGTAATGTAAAAGTAAAGTAAAGTGAAATAATGTAAAAGGAAAGTGAAGTAATGTAAAAGTAAAAGTAAAGTAAAGTGAAGTAATGTAAAAGTAAAGTAAAATAAAGTGAAGTAATGTAAAAGTAAAGCAAAGTGAAGTGATGTAAAAGTAAAGTGAAGTAATGTAAAAGTAAAGTGAAGTAATGTAAAAGTAAAGTGAAGTAATGTAAAAGTAAAGTGAAGTAATGTAAAAGTAAAGTGAAGTAATGTAAAAGTAAAGTAAAGTGAAGTAATGTAAAAGTAAAGTGAAGTAATGTAAAAGTAAAGTGAAGTAATGTAGAAGTAAAGTAAAGTGAAGTAATGTAAAAGTAAAGTAAACTGAAGTAATGTAAAAGTAAAGTGAAGTAATGTAAAAGTAAAGTAAACTGAAGTAATGTAAAAGTAAAGTAAAGTGAAGTAATGTAAAAGTTATTGGTTATTATTGGTTATTATAATAACCAATAACTTTTACATTTTACACCCCATAATAACATTTTCCATAACCAATAACCAATGTAAAAGTAAAGTGAAGTAATGTAAAAGTAAAGTAAACTGAAGTAATGTAAAAGTAAAGTAAAGCAAATGATGCTTTTTACACGTTGTGGCTTTGATCTATAGGGTGATAATCCCCATATTCCAACTCCTTCTTGACTGGACATTTAAAAAAATGTATTTCATGTGGCCATTACTACGTCATGCCGCCCTATTTTCCCATATTTATAGGCAGTGTAAACTCGAAGCCATATCGGGCAGGATGAAAAAAATGTTTCACGAGTTTGTGATTTAAACATTTAGTACCTGGCCAGCAGCACACCAATGCGCTAGCTTCGGCTCCACTCAATCACCTCAACTTCTTTAGATCATTCTTAAATTGCAATTGCCTTTCTTACTTTAAATTCCATTGATTTTCTCAACTTTATTTTAAATTTTTCTTTATCCATTTTGTCGTGTTTTTTTTAATCGTTCACTTTAAGGCACTTACACTTAATTTGGCCACTTTAAGGCACTTACACTTATTTTGGCCGTTTTAAGGCACTTACA
Source organism: Megaustenia siamemsis (assembly GCA_032433765.1). NCBI lineage: Eukaryota > Metazoa > Mollusca > Gastropoda > Stylommatophora > Ariophantidae > Megaustenia > Megaustenia siamemsis. Next base: position 13,438,446 of record JAVIAB010000117.1, read on the forward strand.
CTTAATTTGGCCACTTTAAGGCACTTACACTTATTTTGGCAACTTTAAGGCACTTACACTTATTTTGCCCACTTTAAAGCACTTACACTAATTTTGGCCATTTTAACGCATTTACACTTAATTTGGCCACTTTAAGGCACTTACACTTATTTTGGCCACTTTAAGGCACTTACACCTATTTTGGCCACTTTAAGGCACTTACACTTATTTTGGCCATTTTAAGGCACTTACACTTATTTTGGCCACTTTAAGGCACTTACACTTATATCCGCCACTTTTAGGCACTTACAATTTTTTTGTCCACTTTAAGGCACTAACCATTTTTTGTCCGTTTTAAGGCTTTTACAATATTATTGTACACCTTAATGCACTTACAGTTCATGTGTACATTTTAATGCACTTACAGTTCATGTGTACACTTTAAGGCACTTACGCTTTTATTATCAACTTTCAGGTACTAACATTTGTATGACCACTCTAAGGCACTTAATTTTTAGTGTCCACTTTAAGGTCATCATCATCATCATGTCCCATACCGGTTGGCGTAGGCGATCATGTCCTTCCACAATTTTCTATCCACAGTGCATCATATTAGTTCTGTTGTTGACTGTTTTCCTTGCCATGACACCAAGCCATTCAGTATTTTCTGTCTTTGTCGTCCGCGATCTCTCTTTCCTTTTATTTTGTCAGTTGTAACCAAGTATTCCAACTTTCCTCTTCTTATGATGTGCCAAAAAATGTTGATTGTTTCTTTCTGATGTTTTTTAGGAGCTCCCTTTTTGTGTTGGCCTCTTTAAGAACTTCCTCATTGGTCTTTTTAGCTGTCCAGGAAACTTTCAATATTCTTCTGAGAAATCCCATCTCTGTGGCCTCTAATCGTCTTTTCATTTGTTTATCTACTGTCCATGAATCGCTTCCAAAGGTCAGAATTGGTTCTATATAGCACCGATGAACTCTCTTTCTCATTTCTATTGACATAGATTTGTTGCATACGATATTTTTCATTTTATGAAATGCTATTTTGGCCTGAGCTATTCTGCTTTTTATTTCTGTGGCGCATCTTCCATCTGATGTTATTATTGTGCCCAAGTATTTCAGATGTTGCACTTGTTTCAAATTTGTTCTGTCTATTTTTATGCTGCATGTTGGTGATAATTGTTTCTTCGATAAGACCATTACGTCTGTTTTCTTACTATTCAGACAGGCCTTTCTTGTTGTTTTCTTTTACTATTATGTCTATCATTTCTTGTAGTTCATTCTCTGTCTCTGCCATTAAGACTGTGTCATCCGCATATCGCAAATTATTTATGTTGTGACCGTTGACTTCAACTCTTTTTTTGTCTACTATTGATCTCATAATATGTTCGCTGTAAAGTAAAAACAAATCCGGCGACAGAACACAGCCTTGTCTGACTCCTTGTTTTATATATTGGAATTGTCCTGTTTGGTTGTTAATTCGTATAGCTGTTGTTTGTTGTCAGTACATGTTTTTTTTATATGATTCGCAGATCTTTGCCATCAATGTTTAATTTCTCCAACATATTGATTATTTCCACATGCTTTACTTTGTCAAATGCTTTTGTGTAATCTATAAAGCACATATATATATATATCTTTCTTTACCTCTATAGATCTTTCTATCAATGTTCTTAAGATGTATATAACTTGAATACTTTAAGGTACTTTACATTTTGATTGTCCACTTGAAGGCACTTACAAAAGTGTTGTCCAGCTTTAGACACTTACATTTATTTTGTGCACTTTAGACAGCATTTTGGTGTCCACTGTTAAAAGCACTTGTTTGTCCACCTTGACACACTGCATTTCTTCACTACATTTTCGCTTGCGGTTAGCATTAACTGATACCTTTCAGTGATTACTGCGGCGGACATTTGTGTCCACTTGATTACTTGAAATTTCTACTTTTATGAATTTCTACGGATGTTTGTTTTTTGTCTACTTTTACAGACATGTTTGTTGTACATTTATGAATATTTGTATGTGTTAGTCTACTTCATCATCATCATCATCAGCACCATCATCATCATCATCATCAAGTGCCATGCCGGTTGCCATAGGCGATCATCCCTCACCACATTACTCAGTCCTTGATGTAAGCCAGAATTTTAGTCTGTGATATTTTATTACGCCATCTCGATAAGCTGTTCAACATTTTTTATCTTGGTTTTCCTCTGCTCTTCTTTCCATTCATTGTGCTTGTTGCTATAGCATTCTCAGTGCCTTCTTTTCGCATGACATGTGCAATAAAGGTAGATCGTCTCTACCTTATGATTTTGATGATATTTATGTTTCTCCAGCTCGTTTTAAACATTCTTCATTTGTAATTTTTGCTATCCACGGAATTCGTATAATTCTTCTGATAAACCACATCATAGCTGCATCTAATGTTCTTTGTGTTGTCTTACTTTGACTTATATACTGCAGTATACTTAATTGGACGTTAATTTTTCCACTTAGAGATATATCTGACTTTATTTTGTGTCCAGCTATACAAATCCCTGTTTGTTTGACCCTCAACAGATTTGTGTTTTGTTGTCGAATTCATCAGACGTTAATTTATATAGCCCCCCCCCCCCCATACACACACTTTAATAGAATGTTGCTTGTGCACAACTTCGACACACATTTTAGCATATTTACACACACTAGACAGGAATACGTGTCTATCTTTATAAGAGCGGCACGGGCGTAATACCGACCACATTACCCCAAAAATCATGTGCCGAAGGTCTGTAAAAATTGTGGTCACTGACACCATATTCGCCACTTGGCGTGACGGGGATCTTTCCTTTATAAGAAGAAGGCGTTGGAATGACGTCGACGATGTGCTTTGAATGAATAAAGAAAGACTTCCCCACCAGGCATTCACATGGAAGCCACCTGGTAAAAGAAAACAAGGTGCACCCACTCGAGAGGAAAATGAATAAAAACGTAGACAAGACACCCTTGTATATAATATAAACATTTAAACAAACTCGGCCACATATTGATGTGAATGTTGACCTGTGTTTTTGGTCACTGGTGCTTTAGTTTATTTCCTCATTTGTATCTTTCCAGGAAAATCAAACACACATACTTCTTCTGTTACACATTCAAAGTGGTTAGAAGAAGCCGTATCTTACAAAAAATGTGAGTGGTTAAAATCTGAATATTGTATCCCTGAAACTCTCAAATTTGCCAATCGGTGATCTTTTTTTTATTACGAGCCTTCATCATCATCATCGAGTGCCGTCTCTGAATCGAAGGTTGGCTACCATGGAGCGCCATTCCGCTCTGTCTCTTGCTTTGATGGTGCAGATTGTTTTAGGTTGACTTGTCCATCTTTTATTGTTACTCGTCCATGTTAGTCTTGGTCTGCCTCTTTTACCTTGTATTTTCCCTTCCAATATGACTTTTATTTGGTTGTTGTGTCTTTTAACATGCCTCAAAAATTTCATTTGTCTTGTTCTAATTGTGTTTAGTAGTTCTCTTTTCATTTTTAGTTGTTTTAAAACTTCATCGTTTGTTTTCTTTTCTTTCCATCCAATTCTACCTATTCTTCTATAAATCCACATTTCAAAGGCTTCCATTTTCTGTTCTGTTTTCTTGTCTAATGTCCATGTTTCTGCACCATACATGAACATTGAGAAGATGTAACATTTTGCTATTCTTAGTTTTAGCCCTGGTGTTATTTGTTTTGATGTTAGTATGTTCTTCATGGCATTCAAATGACATTTTACGAACCTTAGCTGCTCAACTATGTCGTTCATGTAATAAATGTTGAGTTTAGCTAACAAATTGTACGTTTTGTGTGTGTGGTGTCACAGGTTGAAACCACTTACATAAAATATAGATTTGAATAATGAGAGGAAGGTACCAGGTGCAGGATATCTTTATTGATAAGCGTTGCTATTTTTGTTTTTGAATAGAACCAAAATGCCACATTTTGTATGATAACAAACATCTGTGCATATTAGGTATCTTGTTCAGTTTTGAACATTACCATACTGCTTGTTTGTGAATTTGTTCTTCATTTGACCGCCTGCTGTTAACATTTGTTGAAAAGTTAACATTCAGAGTTAACTATGATGTCCATAATAAAACATTTGAGGAGTCCTGATGAAGTTCTTACTTCTAGTCACGCTGTCCTGCTTTCATTATCGCCCCTTGTTTGATGTGTGTTTTGTCCTACGTTATTAAACTTGTAATCCTTCGGCACTATTCCGTTTTGATTAACTTCACCTGTTTTTCTCCAGCTGTTATTGCTTGTACTTTAGTCTTTAATGAAACGTAACACGAAACAAGTGCAGAGCTGAGGCAAGAATTGTCTTCTTCTTCTTTCCTTCCTCATCTGCCCTTAAGCGTCGAGGGGAGATATAATTTGTGGTCTTTTGCTCTTCTGTTCGGGGGCCTCGGTAGCCTAGTTGGGAAACCCGCCCGACTGGACTACCGACGTTCGGACAACCCGTGTTCGATTCCCGCTGGGAGCCGTGTGACTTGTACTCGTAAAAGTAAAAGTAAAGTACCCCCCGTCACGCCAAGTGGCGTATAGGGAAATATGGTGTTAGTGACCCTATATTTTACAGACCTTCAGCACATGATTTTTGGGTAATGTGGTCGGTATTACGCCCGTGCTGCTTTTACTTTCCCAGAAAAAATCCGGTACCCATTTAAGGCTGGGTGAACCCGGAGCCGTCGGTTGGGATCGAACCCTACCCCTTGTCCGTAGTAGTCCAGTTCACTAACCACTGAGCTATCGCGGCTCCTACTAATTTTTAGGGAATTAGTAAAACCCAGGTGTCCTCGCCAGGATTACGAACCCCGGCTGTTGCCGTGGTAAGCCAACCGACTTGTACTCGTGGTTGGAAAAAAAAAATACCCACGGTCGACCCAGCAGTTGGCAGAAATGGGTAACAAGAGTATTAATCTGGGAAGGTGAGGAATGTTGCCTCGCATCTGAGTTTCGATGCTTGAGGCGACACTATACAGAAATCTCCGAACATTTCTGGATAGGCGGACGAGCACATATGGGTGGAAACTCGCGTGCTAAGACGCCGGTTCAAGTCTCGTACTTTACCTTTACCTTTGCTCTTCTGTTCGCCTCTGTTGCTGTTATGTTTCCTAGTGCTTCTAATATTCCATCGATCCATCTTTTTCGTGGTCGACCCTTGGGTCTGGTGTTCTCACAACGTTTGCTGAAGACTGGTTTTGTTGTGTTTTGATCTTTCTGCCTTGTCACGTCGCCAAACCATTTTTCCTATTTTTTCCTTATATATTCTATGGCGGGGGCTATTCCTAGCTTTTTTCTCAGTTCTTCATTTCCGATATTATCTTTCAGACTGTTTCCTGCCATTCGTCTAACACATTAGATGCAGAAATGGTCGTGAATAATTGATGTATTTTAGTACATTCATTGTTCTTGTTGTCGTTTTTATTTTTATTTTAATGGAAGATAGGAACAACAACAGCTCACTTTTATTGTAACCAAACTAAAGAACTTTATACATTTATTGTAACCAAATTAAAGAACTTTATACATTTATTGTAACCAAATTAAAGAACTTTATACATTTATTGTAACCAAATTAAAGAACTTTATACATTTATTGTGACCAAATTAAAGAACTTTATACATTTATTGTAACCAAATTAAAGAACTTTATACATTTATTGTAACCAAATTAAAGAACTTTATACATTTATTGTAACCAAATTAAAGAACTTTATACATTTATTGTAACCAAATTAAAGAACTGTATACATTTATTGTAACCAAATTAAAGAACTTTATACATTTATTGTAACCAAATTAAAGAACTGTATACATTTATTGTATCCAAATTAAAGAACTTTATACATTTATTGTAACCAAATTAAAGAACTTTATATATTTATTGTAACCAAATTAAAGAACTTTATACATTTATTGTAACCAAATTAAAGAACTTTATACATTTATTGTAACCAAATTAAAGAACTGTATACATTTATTATAACCAAATTAAAGAACTGTATACATTTATTATAACCAAATTAAAGAACTTTATACATTTATTGTAACCAAATTAAAGAACTGTATACATTTATTGTAACCAAATTAAAGAACTTTATACATTTATTATAACCAAATTAAAGAACTTTATACATTTATTGTAACCAAATTAAAGAACTTTATACATTTTGTATAGCCTAAGACACGGACGATGAAGTTCAGTCCATCACTGTTTTTATTAATTATTATTTACTTCTTTCCGATCTAGACCAATGTACCTACAGATTTCCATAACTTCTCTTTTCCATGTATTTATGGGCCTTCCGTGCTTTCTCTTCCCCTGTGTACTTTTGCTATATACAGTAATCCCTCAGTTATCGCGGTTAATAGGGACCAGAACCGGCCGCGATAAGTGAAAAACCGCGAAGTAGTGTCACCTTCTCATTTTTAACATACGTACATTTTTTGTGTATGTATAATATCAATAAGTGTATATGAAACCATATAAGTGCATATGTTATCATTAGAACATTAAAGAATAGTTTCAAACATGTAAATAAAATATTAATAGTATAAATAACATACATCAAATAAAGGGTTTTTTAAAAATAATAATTCCTCAATTTTGAATGTTTGAACAATCCGCGATGTACTGAGGCCGCGATGAATGTACCGCGTAGCAGTGAGGGATTGTAGGTGTATTTTCGTGCGTGAGGGATTGTAGGTGTATTTTCGTGCGTGAGGGATTGTAGGTGTATTTTCGTGCGTGAGGGATTGTAGGTGTATTTTCGTGCGTGTGTGTGTATATATATATTTGTGTTGTTTCTGTTGTTCCAGGTGACAGTTTAAAGAGCCGCAGCATTGTTTTCATCCCAACGTTGTGCTACCAATGCCAGTCCTCGACCCTAGAGGCAAGAACAATGAGAAAAATAACCTCTACTGAAATTAGATGTGTTAGACGAATGACAGGAAACAGTCTGAGAGATAAGAGCAAAAATAAAGAACTGAGAAAAAAAAAGCTAGGAATAGCCCTCGCCATAGAATAAATAAAGAAACAACAGATGCAATGGTTTAGACACATGACAAGGCAGAAAGATCAAAACTCACAACAACGAGCCCTCAATAAACGTACAGACGTAAGGGTCGACCACGAAAAAGATGGATGGATGGAATATTAGAAGCACTAGGAAACATAACAGCAGCAGAAGCGAACTGAAAAGCAAAAGACCACATATTATATCTCCCCTCGATGCTGAAAGATAAAATGAGCAAAGAAAGATAAAGAAGAGGAAGGAAAGATAAAATGAGGAAGGAAAGATAAAGAACGTCGTTTTGCTTTTGTTTTGTTCTTCACCAACCTAAAGCTGTATCCATTATTCCTTTTTTTTCTCTAAATTTTTTAATGATAAATATTCCTCCTTCCCACGTGGGTTCCCTGACAGTGCCTGTCTTGCTACGCTGAAATCAGGATTTCTTATTGTGTGTCCACTCCATCCTTATTTTTTTATTTATATTCTGCCCCCCCCCCCCCCCCCCCACAGTTGACCCTTGTTTTGTAATCATGTCATACCATCCTCTTCTTCTTCTTCTATCCCTCCTCTATTGCCGTTGGCGTCGAGGGGAGATAAAATTTGCGATTCTTTGCTCTTCTGTTGGCCTCTTCTGATGTTATCCCTCCTAGTGACTCTAGTATTCCCTTTATCCATCTCTTTCACGGTCTTCCTCTTAATCTGGCGTTATACCATCTGATGTTCATATTTTCCCACAAGCCGCTGATTGTAATTGTTTGAAATTGTGTTTCCTTGCGAAACTGAACTTCAATGTCTTTGAGCTATATGAGAGGACCATTTTGTTTGTCAAGTTTGTATTAAACAATCTATTTTGTGTTTGTTTTTACACCTTTTCCCACAGTAAACCTACGCAGTCTGCAAACTAGCCAATAAGTTCAAGAACAAACTAAACAATGAACCAAAAAAGCAAACTACCCATTGAACAAAAGAACAAAGTAACCGATGAAGTTTAGAGCAAAAATAACTAATGAACTAAAGCACACACTATCCATTGTACCAAAGAACAATCTAACCAATGAATTATAGAACAAATTTGCCAGTAAATCAAATAAACAAATGACAAATAACTGACCACCCGGCCACAATCTAACAACTGCCTAATTGCAAACTATGCACCTTAATTACTAATCAGCCCTATCAATATAACTAACTGACCGACTGACTGACTAACTGACTGATTAACTGACAGACTGACTGACAGACTAACTGACCGACTGACTGATTAACTGACAGACAGACTGACTGACTAACTGACGACCTGACTAACTAACGGACTGACTAACTAACTGATGGACTGACTGACGACTAACTGACGGACTAACTGACCTGACTGACTGACTTACTGACTGATTAACTGACGAACTGACTGACTAACTGACGGACTGACTAACTAACTGATGGACTGACTGACGACTAACTGGCGGACTAACTGACTGACTTACTGACTGATTAACTGACGGACTGACTGACTAACTGACGGACTGACTAACTAACTGATGGACTGACTGACCGACTGATGGACTGACTAACTGACGGACTGACTAACTAACTGATGGACTGACTGACCGACTGACTGATTAACTGACAGACTGACTAACTGACGTACTGACTAACTGACGGACTAACTGAGCGATTTACTGACTTACTGACCGTCTGACGAACTGACTGACTAACTGACGGATTGCCAACCTATTGACTGACTGACTGATGGGCTGACTGACTAACTGACGGACTGACTGACTAACTGACGAACTGACTGACTAACTTACGGACTGCTGACCTATTGACTAACTGACCGACTGACTGAATAACTGACGGACTGCTGACCTATTGACTAACTGAACGACTGACTGACTAACTGACGGACTGACTGACTGACTGACTAACTGACCGACTGACTGACTAACTGACCGACTAACTGATCGACTGACTGACTGTCTAACTGACTGATTGACTGACTAACTGACTGACCGAATGATTGACTGAACGAATGACTGACTGACCGACTGACTGGACTGACCGACTAACTGACCGACTTACTGATCGACTGACTGACTGACTAACTGACTGACTAACTGACCGACTGACTGACTAACTGACTGACCGAATGATTGACTGAACGACTGACTGACTGACCGACTAACTGACTGACCGACTAACTGACCGACTGACTGATGTTAATGTTGTTGTCGTGAATTCTGTAATTGTGGCGATCGAAGATTATACAAAGAGTTTACTGCGGTGATTTTCTGTTGCCCTTCGACGGTTTGTTTACGTTTGGTTCGGCTAGCCTTTGGCTAAAAAGTCTCACCCACAAGGCAGTGGGGTTTGTTTTACTTCAGGGTACCTTGGCATCGTCGTTTACTTTCCCGAGCATACCTGCAAGGCAGCAGGGCAGCTGCATGTTCTACTGTTTACTGCATACATTAGCAGGTAAAAAAATACCCGACCTGAACCAGTGATGGAAAATGTGAAACTGAAATAAACTAAAGAATAGGAATGACAAAAAGTAATTTTAATGCCATGAAAAATATACTGCCATCAAACCAAATAACACTAGGGCTAAAACTAAGAATAGCAAAATGTGATATCTTCTCCACATTCCTGCATGACGCAGGAACATAGACATTGAACAAGAAAGCAGGACAGAAAATTGAAGCATTTGAAATGTGGATTATAGAATAATAGAAAAAATTAGATGGAAAGAAAATAAAACAAACTCTTAAAACAACTAAAAATGAAAAGAGAACTACTAAACATAATTCAGACAAGACAAATGAGATTTTTAGGGGTGTTAAAAGACAAAGGAGCCTACTAAAAGTAATCTTGGAAGGGAAAATACAAGGTAAAAGAGGTAAATGGAAATCAAGACTGATATGGACGAGTAACATCAACAGATGAACAATTCAGCCTATGACACCTGTAACATCAAAACAAGAGACAGAGCAGAATGGCACTACATGGTAGTCAACCTTCGATGCGGAGACGGTACTCAGTGAGAATACTCTGGAACATCCATCTTAACCGCTACCCAAATTAAATGTGTTAGACGAATGACAGGAAATAATCTGGGAGATAAGATCAAAAGTGAAGAACTGAGGAAAAAAATCTAGTAATAATTCCCTCCTTAGAATACATAAAGAAACAACAGACACATTGTTTTAGCCATATATTAAGCTGGAAAGAGAAACATAACATAACTAGCCTTCAATATGTGTTATGAGAACCCTAACTCAAAGACCAAACACGAACAAGACGAGATTAACTTCTTCCTCTTTCCTTCCTCATTTGCCTTTCAGCGTCGAGGGGAGATATAATTTGTGGTCTTTTGCTCTTATGTTCGCTTCTGCTGCTGTTATATTTCCTATTGCATCTAATATTCCATCACCGAAAATGGACGAGATTAACAGACTATTAAAGTAGCAGGAAACACAACAATCGGGGAGGCCAATAAAATAGCAAAAGTTAACAAACTTTATCTCCCTTGATGTGGAATTGGAGATGAAGAAAGGAAGAGTTAAAAAAAAAAAAAGAAGATAGTCTGAAAATGTATAGTCGCATTTAACAATTTAAATAGATGTGAGGAAACATTTCAGTCATGTACAACTAGTGACGTATTGAAGCTAAATCTTAGTTGTTATTTTTGATATTAAACAAAAAAATGTAACTTTTATCTGTTGTATTGATAATTAATTAGTTGATGATAGTTATCATTTTAATGCCATGAAAAGTATACTCAACATCAAAACAATTAACATCAGAGCTAAAACTAAGAATGGCAAAATATTATATCTTCTCAATATTCCTGTATGGTGCAAAAAAATGGATATTAGACAAGAAAACAGAACAGGAAATCGAAGCCTTTGAAATGTGGATTTATAGAAGAATAGGTAGAATTGGATGGAAAGAAAAGAAAACAAACTATGACGTCTTAAAACAACTAAAAATGAAAAGAGGACTACTAAACACAGTTAGAACAAGACAACTGACATTTTTGGGGCATGTTAAAAGACACAGCAGCCTAATAAAAGTAATATTGGAAGGGAAAACCACAAGGTAAAAGAGGCAGAGGCAGGGACCAAGACTAACATGGACGAGTAACATCAAAAGATGGACAAGTCAACCTATGACAATCTGCACCATCAAAGCAAGAGGTAGAGTGGAATGGCGCTCCATTGTAGCCAGATTTCGATGCGGAGACGGCATCCAAAGATGATGATGATGATGATGATGATGATGATGATGATAGTTAAGTCGATTCTACAAACATCGGCAAGTTTATTCTCAATTTATACTGTCTTCTTTCACGCCGAAACGGTATAGTCACCACAATTTCTCGAGGGACCCCTTATTCTAAGCAGTTGAGAACCAGCGTCTGTCTGAAGCCTAAAAGCATTAGCGAAAATCGGAGCCTGTCTCTGCTCACATCCTAGCGCCATGTTGTGACGTCTGTGCAGCGTCTGATAATTAAGGTTATTATTTTATTTAAAAAAAAAAAAAAGAAAGATAACCCATCAGATTACAGTCTGTGGCTTGTGGTACGGAACAATTTATTTAGTATTCTTGTTATCAAGCTTAAATAACAACAATCCCTCTTTATTATTCATTTTTAATTTAGTAATTTATCAATTTTTTTAAAGTAAATATAATCAACTTTTGACCGATTAAATAAAATAAATAATATAATACATTTATATATATATATATATTTAAGTATCCTGTCCTGTAGTTGTTCATACAATAAGACCATTGTACATCGCCAGTTTTGTTTTATGTGGGAAATTATGTTTGTTATTTCTTCTACACGCTTTCACATCAGCGGAAATAATTGTAATGGAAAAATCCAGTGCCGAGACCTATCGGCAACGAGTATTAAATCCTAGGTCCCATTACAATTTTTTTTAAATGTAAGATTGGTTAGATGTGTTAGACGAATGACAGGAAACAGTCTGAGAGATAAGAGCAAAAATGAAGAACTGAGAGAAAAAAAAAAGCTAGGAATAGCCCTCGCCATAGAATAAATAAAGAAACAACAGATGCAATGGTTTAGACACATGACAAGGCAGAAAGATCAGGTACTGGGGGGTATTTCAGCATATTTTCAAAATTAGAATGATTGTCTGCTCACAGGGAGAAATAGATTTGTTCTATTACAAAATCAAATATAATTTGAACCCACATGATCAAATATATTTTCTAACAACAGAATGATAAAGATTATGTATCCACATAATCATACGGATTTTCTACTAAAATAATTAAATAGATTTTCTACTCACAAAATCAAATATATTTTCTACCCACAGAATCAAATAGATTTTCTACCCACAGAATCAAATATATTTTCTACCCACAGAATGGGATAAACGCAATGTGGTTTGTTACATGTTGTTGTGAAAGGGAACCTATTAATGCATGTTCAGAGAAAAAAAAACGGTATCCCGTTTTTATGGGCTATAAATCATAGTAATAGTTAATGTGTGTGCCTCTTCTAGTGTATAGACTATGGATATAGAGGGTATTAAAGAACCGAGAAACATAACGGCAAGAAAGGTCAAAATATGACGATCATCATTTTCAGACGTGAACTTTCTGTTCAGTATGTTGGATAGGCGGCAAGAACTATTGAAGAAATGAAAGTGTTCCTTGTTGCAGTTTCCTCATATTCATAGTCCGGTTTGTTGCAATTTCCTCATATTCCAAGTCCGGCATGTTGCAGTTTCATCATATTCCAAGTCCGGCTTGTTGCAGTTTCATCATATTCCTAGTCCGGTTTGTTGCAATTTCCTCATGTTCCAAGTCCGGCTTGTTGCAGTTTCCTCATGTTCCAAGTCCGGCATGTTGCAGTTTCCTCATATTCCAAGTCCGGCTTGTTGCAGTTTCCTCATGTTCCAAGTCCGGCTTGTTGCAGTTTCCTCATATTCCAAGTCCGGCTTGTTGCAGTTTCCTCATGTTCCAAGTCCGGCTTATTGCAGTTTCCTCATATTCCAAGTCCGGCTTGTTGCAGTTTCCTCATATTCCAAATCCTGCTTGTTGCAGTTTCCTCATATTCCAAGTCCGGCTTGTTAGAGAGCTACTGCTCTGTGCACACCGTGAGCTGTGTTAGCACGGGCGGTTGGGCAATTATGGATTTTAATTCGTTTGTAGTGATACCGGGGTCTTCCATAACCAAAGAAGCAAACCAAAGGTCAAAATAAGAGTAAAAGCTCGCAGACTAAATGTCTTCTCGTGTGCATGAAAAGTGTTCCTTGTTGCAGTTTCCTCATATTCCAAGTCCGGCTTGTTGCAGGAGCTACTGAGTTAAGTGCTCTGTGCACACCGTGAGCCGTGTGTCTCATCCGTTTTGATCATGTTTCGATATTCCAATTGTTTACGATGATTGATGATATTGTATGACAGGGAACAGTTGGCTGTGTTCACTTTCGGCGCGGTTTCGCCTTATGTCTTTTGGCGTGTGCTGAGACTGCTATGATGGGGACTACAGTTACCTTTCTTTGTTTAGGAGATGAGATTTGGATGATTACGCTGGCACGGGCGGTTGATAAATTATGGATTTTAATTCATTTGCAGTGATACCGGGGCCTTCCATAACCAGAGAAGCAAACCAAAGGTCAAAATAAGAGCAAAAGCTCCCAGACTAAATCAGCGTCTTCTCGACGCTGAAAAATAAAAAAAAATATGAAGAAAGGAAGAAGTATGCAGCAAACTGTTCCTGGTTGCGCTAAGACAGCACCCATTATCCACTTGATCCCTTCATAATTCAGGGAGATCCCAGTATAGTTCACGATAACCGTCGCACCCGTGACACATATTCGCGCTGTTGAGACTCGTCTAGAAAAATCTCCTAAACTTTTGTTTAAAATTACGTTTTAAAAATCTTGCATTTAAACTAAACAATTTGTTACTTGTTTTCCTTTTGAAGTATTCACCTACATGGCATAAATGGGTACCAGGGTAGTACTCCGTAAAGGTGAGGAATGCCGCCTCATATCGTGAGTTTCTATGCTTGAAGCGACACAGGAAAGGCGGCCGAGCACATAAGGGTGAAAACTCGCGTGCTAAGACGCCGATTCACGTCTCGTAAAAAGTAAAGTGCCCCCGTCACGCCAAGTGGCGTATAGGGAATATGGTGTTAGTGACCTTACATTTTACAGACCTTCGGCACATGATTTTTGGGGTAATGTGGTCGGTATTACGCCAGTGCCGCTTTACTTTCCCAGAAAAAATCCGGTACCCATTAAAGGCTGGGTGAACTGGAGCCGTCGGTTGGGATCGAATCCTACCTCTTGTCCTTTGTAGTCCAGTTCACTAACCACTGAGCTATCGCGACTCCCATTTACGCTGTTTGGTTATGGAAGGCCCCGGTATCACTGCAAACGAATTAAAATCCATAATTTCTTAACCACCCGTGCCTGTGGAAACATCCGAATTAATATCTCATCTCCCAAACAAAGAAAGGTAACTGTAGTCTCCATCGTAGCAGTCCCAGCACACGCCAAAAGACATAAGGCGAAACCGCGCAGAAAGTGAACACAGCCAACTGTTCCCTGTCATACAATATCATCACTCATCGTAAACAATTGGAATATCGAAACATGATCAAAACGGATGAGACACACAGCTCACGGTGTGCACAGAGCACTTAACTCAGTAGCTCCTGCAACAAGCCGGACATGGAATATGAGGAAACTGCAACAAGGAACACTTTTCCTGCATAGCATTCAATTGTTCCCGCCGCCTATCCACCATATACCGGAAGTTCACGTCCTCTTTAAAATGATGATTGTCATTCACGTCTCGTACTCTACCTTTATCTTTACCTACCTGACTCACAGACTACATATTTTATATGAATTGATTAGAAGTTTGACAAAAACGTTATACAGAACCTGAGCTTCGGATATTCCACAATGCTGTCTCTACAGTAAACATAGAATATTGACGAGCAAATTATATTTTTAAATACAAGAGCTATTGCCTAGCTAGTCTCGCCAGTTTCTTCTCACTTTGTTCAGTTCCAACTCGGGAATCTGTTCAAGTCTGTTGCAAGAAAAGACGCACGCTTTTTCTTAAACATTTCTTTTCCAAAATCCATAGAAAATTAGATTTGCCTTGTCAATACTTCTCTTTGATTGGGTTACCCTATGTTATTATATGTAAACCGAGTATGAGCTTACACGTAATCGTCTGGCAGTGGCGGTGTAACGTAATAGGCTTACTATTCGAAAATCTCCATAAATTTCTTCATAATTAGCGCCATTTTTCCTATTTTTAGACGTGTATTAATATTTGTTGAATTAATATTTGAAGCATTAATGGCATCGAATGAGGTATATTGTAGCATTAGAGCATTGATTGAGATATCCGGATGCATTGATAACATCAAATTGGAGGTCTTTTTTTTGCAGAAATAGACAGAGGTATGTATTGTATTTAAGAAAGTGGAGCTGACATTAGGTGAATGGATGGCAGTTTTTATGATAATTTCTGAATCTCATTTGAGGATAGAGACAGAGATGTATAGTGTGGGTTGAACTTGAGAGATAGGGAAAGGGGTGGGGTAGGTGGCCATTTGCTTTTTAAGTTTGTTGTGATGGCGTGCCGAACTGTAACTGTGTTGTCGGCCCACACACAAGAAGGCGAAGAAGAGGAAGAAGACGGAGAGGACGGAGAGGTACCGATGAAGTAACCGAGAGGAGGAAGACGTAACGGAGAGAAGGAAGACGTAACGGAGAGGAGGAAGATGTGACGGAGAGGAGGAAGATGTAACGGAGAGGAGCAAGATGTGACGGAGAGGAGGAAGATGTAACGGAGAGGAGGAAGATGTAACGGAGAGGAGGAAGATGTAACGGAGAGGAGGAAGATGTGACGGAGAGGAGGAAGATGTAACGGAGAGGGTAACGGAGAGGAGGAAGACGTGACGGAGAGGAGGAAGAGGTGACGGAGAGGAGGAAGACGTGGCGGAGAGGAGGAAGAGGTGACGGAGAGGAGGAAGACGTAACGGAGAGGAGGAAGAGGTGGCGGAGAGGAGGAAGATGTAACGAAGAGGAGGAAGACGTGACGGAGAGGAGGAAGAGGTGACGGAGAGGAGGAAGACGTGACGGAGAGGAGGAAGAGGTGACGGAGAGGAGGAAGACGTGACGGAGAGGAAGAAGAGGTGACGGAGAGGAGGAAGACGTAACGGAGAGGAGGAAGAGGTGGCGGAGAGGAGAAAGATGTAACGGAGAGGAGGAAGAGGTGGCGGAGAGGAGAAAGATGTAACGAAGAGGAGGAAGACGTGACGGAGAGGAGGAAGATGTAACGAAGAGGAGGAAGATGTAACGAAGATGTAATGTCGAAGAAGACTGTCTCTAGCCAGATCTCACACAGAACGTTGCATTCACAACAGTCGTCTTAAAGAATCTCAGTCTCTAGGCAGATCACCCATAGAACGTGGCATTCACCACAGTCCGTCTGGAAGAATCTATGTCTCTAGCCAGATATCCCACAAAGCGTTGCATTCTCCACAGCCTGTCTGAAAGCATCTCTGTTTCCAGGCAGATCTCCCACAGAGCGTTGCATTCACCACAGCGTCTGGAAGAATCTCTGTTTCTAGCCAGATCTCACACAGAACATTGCATTCACCACAGCCTGTCTGAATGAATCTCTGTCTCTAGCCAGATCTCACACAGAACATTGCATTCACCACAGCCTGTCTGAAAGCATCTCTGTCTCTAGCCAGATCTTACACAGAACATTGCATTCACCACAACCTGTCTGAAAGCATCTCTGTCTCTAGCCAGATCTCACACAGAACATTGCATTCACCACAACCTGTCTGAAAGCATCTCTGTCTCTAGCCAGATCTCACACAGAACATTGCATTCACCACAACCTGTCTGAAAGCATCTCTGTCTCTAGCCAGATCTCACACAGAACATTGCATTCACCACAGCCTGTCTGAAAGCATCTCTGTCTCTAGCCAGATCTCACACAGAACATTGCATTCACCACAACCTGTCTGAAAGCATCTCTGTCTCTAGCCAGATCTCACACAGAACATTGCATTCACCACAGCCCGCCTGAAAGCATCTCTGTCTCTAGCCAGATCTCACACAGAACATTGTATTCACCACAACCTGTCTGAAAGCATCTCTGTCTCTAGCCAGATCTCACACAGAACATTGCATTCACCACAGCCTGTCTGAAAGCATCTCTGTCTCTAGCCAGATCTCACACAGAACATTTCATTCACCACAGCCCGTCTGAAAGAATCTCTGTCTCTAGCCAGATCTCACACAGAACATTGCATTCACCACAACCTGTCTGAAAGCATCTCTGTTTCTAGCCAGATCTCACACAGAACATTGCATTCACCACAGCCCGTCTGAAAGAATCTCTGTTTTTAGCCAGATCTCATACAGAACATTGCATTCACCATAACCTGTCTGACACCATCTCTGTTTCTAGCCAGATCTCCTACTTCTTCTGTTGTCATGTTCAAGGTCTCCTTGATGTCTTGTAACCACCTTAATCTTGGTCTGCTCATGATGCGTCGCACAGGAACTAAGCCATCAATTATTGTTCTTTCCAACCCGCTGTGTCTTTTGACGTGGCCATAGTATTTTAATGTCCTCCGTAGACTGTTTTTTTATGAGCCAGTTCCTTTTAATGTTTAAGTATTTTAATGTTTTCATTGCTCTCTTTCATTATCTAAAGTATCTTAAAGAATTTTTCGTTACATTTTCATTCCAATGAATCGATTTTATTCCCTGCTGTTTCCGAGATTGTCCATGATTCACAAACATATGTAGCTATCGAGAAGATACGCGCACTCAGTAATTTTAATTTTACAGTCTTGCTGGTATTGTACCACATGTTCTTCATGGCGTCTAATGTTTGTGTTGCTATTGTTAATCTTTGATCTTTTTTTTCTGGCAGTCTCCATTGTTAGTTACTACAGATCCCACATACTCATTGTTTGTTGTAATTTCAAGTTCTTCACATTGGATGATAGATTTGCTTTGGCGCAACTATAATCTATCAATCTTTCTACCTTTTGAGCAGTAACCGGCCCATGGGGCATAGCCGCATATACTCTTTCCCTGTTTCAAAAATCGTTCTTTCTAGCAGTTTCAATCCTTGCAAAGATCGTTTATCCAATCTCACCATTGTTTCTGTTCTGTGCATGCATCTCAATCTTATTGAGGGAGCCGATTCTTGTTGCCATTTGCCTCTCTGATCAATGTTCTTCTAGTGTTTCTCTTGGTCGACCTCTTTTCCTCTAACCTGTTGTTTCCCACATGAGGGCTTGCTTTGCTATTCGGTTATTATCTCTTCTCATCACATGTCCAACATATGTTCATCATCTTTTCTTTATTACTGGTGATATTAGTACGACTATAATACAAATGGTAAAATATCATACCTCAGAAGTTGGCAGATGTTATTTTTTCGTTCGCCAGCTTTTACCTCTGACGAAGTCCCTAGAGACTAGGAACTGAATTTTGCGTGTTAATCCATTTTCCCCTGACAGCTGTATGCACAGGGGCCCCTCGCCCCACAGGCAGATAACTCCGACTTCGGAGGTACTCATATTTTTTCCGTCGATGAGTAATTTACGTTTCAAGCCGGGCCTCACTGCTGTGACCAGGGGTGGTTGCCACAGAGAGAAATCATAAATAAAAATCCCAACTGGTGTAGCCGGGATTTGAACCCACAACCTCTCTGTCTCGACGCCGGCGTCTTGCCTCGAGGCCAATCAGTCCCCCGTTGGGAGATGTATGCCTGTATGGCGAGGAACACCTACTTACACTACCAGTGTGCACTGGAAACAAATGGGTACCGTGGTAGTACTCTGGGAAGGTGAGGAATGCCGCCTCAAATCGTGAGTTTCGATGCTTGAAGCGACACTATCCAGAAGTCTCCGAACTTTTCTGGATAGTCGGCCGAGCACATATCGGTGAAAACTCTCGTGCTAAGGCGTCGATTTAAGTCTCGTACTTTACCTTGACCCTTCATCATTATGTGCCATACCGGTTTGCGTAGGCGATCATGTCCTTCCACAATCTTCTATCTACAGTGCATCGTATCAGTTCGGTTGTTAACTGCTTTCCATGCCATGACACCAAGCCATCTAGTATTTTCTCTCTTTGTCGTCCGCGATCTCTCTTTCCTTTTATTTTGCCAGTTGTAACCACGTATTCCAACTTTCCTCTTCTAATGATATGCCCAAAAATGTTGATTGCTTCTTTCTGATGTTTTTTTAGGAGCTGCCTTTTTGTTTTGGCCTCTTTGAGAACCTCATCATTAGTCTTTTTAGCTGTCCAGGGAACTTTCAACATTCTTCTGAGAAATCCCATCTCTGTGGCCTCTAATCATCTTTTCATTTGCTTGTCTACTGTCCATGATTCGCTTCCATAGGTCAGGATTGGTTCGATATAGCATCGATGAACTCTCTTTCTCATTTCTATTGACATAGATTTGTTACATAATATATTTTTCATTTTATGAAATGCTATTTTGGCCTGAGCTATTCTTGCTTTTTAAATTTTGTGGTGCATATTCTGTCTGATGTTATTATTGTGCCCAAGTATTTCAGATGTTGCACTTACCTTGACCCTTACTGGAAACAAAACAGATATTCATGCAAAATTCAGTCCTAGAAAAAAAAAAAGCCCACAGGCTTAAAATGCTCTTCGCCATGGATTAAATGCTGATGAACGTAAAACAGTAAAATATCGATTAAACTGTAAAACCACAGATTACAAGACACATATTTTAGGTCACAACTTGTAAGAAAGAAACGATGCACATCATTAATGAGCAGTTCTGTCAAATATAAAATTAGCACTGCTAGGATTTAGTTCGACAGCCATGTCTTCACGGAATGAATTAACGAGATAACGTGTTTTTATTTTTGTTTTTGTTAAATCTCGCTGGGCAGCCTTGAGAATGTCGAACTGGACATTGCAGCTGCAGCCTATGGGAATAATTAGTGCCTGTACATTTATATGAAATGGGAGAAACAAAAAAAAAAGAATGGAATTAAAAATCGTGGGTTAGTTTTGTAGATATAAATTATTATATTTTCCTTCCTTCCTCCCTCACTCCTTCTATCCTTCCTTCCTCCCATTTCTTCTTTATTTCTCTCTTTCTTTCTTCTTCTTCTCTCTCTCTCTCTCTCTCTCTCTCTGTCTTTCTTCCTTGCTTCTTTCTTTCTGTACCTGCTGGGAACAAATAAGATGATTTTAGTTGATGTTTTGATTGCCACCATCACCACCAACTTCACACCATCATCATTATATTTACAGCAATCTCTACCACCACACACACCATAATGCATCATTGTAACTACGATACAGTCATCTAAAGCATGACTATAATAATAATAATAATAATAACAATAACAATAACAATAATGATAATGATAATAATAACAATAACAATAATGATAATGATAATAATAGTAACACCTTATTGTAATCGTCATCAAAGTAAAAACAATAACAACCGCAAGAACCATAACTGGCATCATCTTTAAATTATCTTTGGTAGTGGGAAGCTCTTTGTACAGACCGTCGCAGCAAAAGGCAATCTGAACATCAGAAGTGGATCTCCCGTCAAGCAAGTGTTTCGGCCCTTTAGCTTTTTGACACTCTAGAGGAGGTGAGCCCGCTTGGGTCATGACTCCCAGGCATCGACCTCCTGTTGCATTGCCTCTAAAGCTTACACTCTATTTATATTTAAAAAAAAAGAAAAAAGTAAAGGGCCCCCGTCACGCCAAGTGATGTATAGGGAATATGGTGTTAGTGACCATAATTTTTACAGACCTTCGGCACATGATTTTTGGGGTAATGTGGTCGGTATTACGGCCGTACCGCTTTACTTTCCCATGAAAAAAATCCGGCACCCATTAAAGGCTGGGTGAACCTGGAAGCCGTCGGTTGGAATCGAACCCTACCTCCTTTCCTTTGTAGTCCAGTTCACTAACCACTGAGCTATCGCGGCTCCCTGCTTACACTATATTCCCGGCACACAATAACTACACTTAATACGCAACACACGAAATAGTTCCATTAACATAACTTTCATTAACATAACCATCATTAACATAATCACAACATCAATATCACACCCATCATTTGTATAATTGAAATCACCACCTGCATCGTCACCTACCTTTAATCAATATCACCCAACGATAACCATCATTAATAACATCATTATTACTGTCATCAAAATTAATAACATCCTAATTATTATTATCATCATTGCTATAATCATCAGATGGGAGATGCACCACAGAAATAAAAAGCAGAATAGCTCAGGCCAAAATGGCATTTCAGAAAATGAAAAATATCTTATGCAACAAATCTATGTCAATAAAAATGATAAAGAGAGTTCATCGGTGCTATATAGAACCAATTCTAACCTATGGAAGCGAATCATGGACAGTAGACAAACAAATGAAAAGACGATTAGAGGCCACAGAGATGGGATTTCTCACAAGAATGTTGAAAGTTCGCTGGGTAGCTAAAAAGACAAATGAGGAAGTTCTCAAAGAGGCCAACACAAAAAGGGAGCTCTTAAAAAACATCAGAAAGAAGCAATCAACATTTTTCGGGCACATCATGAGAAGAGGAAAGTTGGAATACTTGGATACAACTGGCAAAATAAAAGGAAAAAGAGATCGCGGGCGACAAAGAGAGAAAATACCGTATAGCTTGGTGTCATGGCATGGAAAACAGACAACAATAGAACTGATACGATGCATCTTTAAATAGAAGATTGTGGAGCGACATGATCACCTACACCAACCGGTATGGCACATCATGATGATAATCGTCATAAGCAACAGCAGCAGCAGCACAAACGTCCTCATTAATCACAGATGTCACCAACTTCATCATTGTTCCAGTTATCATCTATACACAACAATGTCAGAGTTACATGTCATCTGACAGATTATAACCACTTCTCCCTTCTGTTAACTGTAACAATTTCCCTTCGGTTCAACTATAACCACCTCTCCCTTCTGTTCAGCTATAACCACCTGTACCATCTGTTCGACTATAACCACTTCTCCCATCTCTTCTGTTCAGCTATAACCATTTCTCCTTCCTGTTAAGCTACAACTACATATCCCTTGTGTTCAACTATAACCACCTCTACCTTCTGTTCAGCTATAACCACATGTACCATCTGTTCGACTATAACCACTTCTCCCATCTCTTCTGTTCAGCTATAACCATTTCTCCCTTCTGTTCAGCTACATCTACTTCTCCCTTGTGTTCAACTATAACCACCTCTACCATCTGTTCTGCTTTAACCACCTCCCTCTCCTGTTCAATTATAACCACTTCTCCCATCTGTTCAACTGTAACCACTTCCCCCCTCTGTTTAACTATAACTCCTGCTCCCGTCTATTCAATTATAACCACTTCTCCATTCTGCTCACCTATAACCACCCTTACCTACCGCACAATCGATTCCACGTCACCTCCATCGCTGGAATACATATCTGGTTATGCGTGTTTATATGCGAACTGTAACGAGGTAACCGGAAGACAGGAATAGCTCAAGGGGCATCTTGGGAACCAGGGCAAGCTCTAGCAAAACAGAGACGAGTGATGGACCACAGCGATTCCATTAACACCTGCGACGATTTCAATGGAAACTTCACAGAAACGGAGTCTTGTCTTCCTTTTACATAATAGCGCCTGTCACTGTTGGCGATTAAAAGAGTTCCTGGCGGGATCAGCTTAGGAAAACGTCATCACCATTATTGGCAACAAGCAAGGTTCATGTTTTGTCATAGAAGGGTAGCAGTAGTTCCTTGTTCTGACTGGAAATTAGTGGTAGTTTCTTGTTCTGACTTAGGAAATTAGTGGTAGTTTCTTTGTTCTGACTTAGGAAATTAGTGGTAGTTTCTTGTTCTGACTTAGGACATTAGTAGTAGTTTCTTGTTCTGACTTAAGAAATTAGTGGTAGTTCCTTGTTCTGACTTAGGAAATTAGTGGTAGTTCCTTGTTCTGACTTAGGAAATTAGTGGTAGTTTCTTGTTCTGACTTAGGAAATTAGTGGTAGTTTATTTGTTCTTACTTAGGAAATTAGTGGTAGTTTCTTGTTCTGACTTAGGAAATTAGTGGTAGTTTCTTGTTCTGACTTAGGAAATTAGTGGTAGTTTATTTGTTCTTACTTAGGAAATTAGTGGTAGTTTCTTGTTCTGACTTAGGAAATTAGTGGTAGTTTCTTTGTTCTAACTTAGGAAATTAGTGGTAGTTTCTTGTTCTGACTTAGGAAATTAGTGATAGTTTGTTTGTTCTGACTTAGGAAATTAGTGGTAGTTTCTTTGTTCTGACTTAGGAAATTAGTGGTAGTTTCTTGTTCTGACTTAGGACATTAGTAGTAGTTTCTTGTTCTGACTTAGGAAATTTGTAGTAGTTTCTTGTTCTAACTTAAGAAATTAGTGGTAGCTCCTTGTTCTGACTTAGGAAATTAGTGGTAGTTCCTTGTTCTGACTTAGGAAATTAGTGGTAGTTTCTTGTTCTGACTTAGGAAATTAGTAGTAGTTTCTTGTTCTGACTTAGGAAATTAGTGGTAGTTTCTTGTTCTGACTTAGGAAATTAGTGGTAGTTCCTTGTTCTGACTAAGGAAATTAGTGGTAGTTCCTTGTTCTGACTTAGGAAATTAGTGGTAGTTTCTTGTTCTGACTTAGGAAATTAATGGTAGTTTCTTGTTCTGACTTAGGAAATTAGTGGTAGTTTCTTGTTCTGACTTAGGAAATTAGTGGTAGATTCTTGTTCTGACTTAGGAAATTAGTAGTAGTTTCTTGTTCTGACTTAGGAAATTAGTGGTAGTTTCTTGTTCTGACTTAGGAAATTAGTGGTAGTTCCTTGTTCTGACTTAGGGAATTAGTGGTAGCTCCTTGTTCTGACTTAGGAAATTTGTAGTAGTTTCTTGTTCTGACTTAGGGAATTAGTGGTAGTTCCTTGTTCTGACTTAGGGAATTAGTGGTAGTTCCTTGTTCTGACTTAGGGAATTAGTGGTAGTTCCTTGTTCTGACTTAGGAAATTAGTGGTTGTTTGTTTGTTGTGACTTAGGAAATTAGTGGTAGTTTCTTGTTCTGACGTAGGAAATTAGTGGTAGTTTCTTGTTCTGATTTAGGAAATTAGTGGTAGTTTATTTGTTCTGACTTAGGAAATTAGTGGTAGTTTAGTTTCTGTGTTCTGAATTAGGAAGTTAGTGGTAGTTTCTTTGTTCTGACTTAGGAAATTAGTGGTAAAAATGCGAATGTTTCATTAAGTAACCATTCTAAGATGGAATGCATAACACAACATAATTCTTAATTACCTTTAAATTACTCCCCTTTATCTTAAGTTACTTCCAACAAATAACAGTTAACACCATTCTAATAGATCAGTCCAGTGATATCTCATTTCTGTGTTCTGTTGCGTCTACGTTGAGAAAATTATGGGTTATTTATATCGATCAGGGGAGCTTACTGTCATTTATCAGACAATTTCACTATTAAAGAGTCATTGGAAGCTGCAGTTAATTAGTAATAATGTCTGTCATAGTCTAGACACGTTCGTGTTTACCATTATGGGTTAGTGTTGTGATGGTTGCTGCTATCCTCATAGTTTATAACTATATCGACTTTGTCTTAGCTGCACTTTAACAACATGAGTTATCAGTGATTTCACCATTGTGCCGTAGCTGCACTTTAACAACATGAGTTATCAGTGATTTCACCATTGTGCCGTAGCTGCACTTTAACAACATGAGTTATCAGTGATTTCACCATTGTGCCGTAGCTGCACTTTAACAACATGAGTTATCAGTGATTTCACTATTGTGCCGTAGCTGCACTTTAACAACATGAGTAATCAGTGATTTCACCATTGTGCCGTAGCTGCACTTTAACAACATGAGTTATCAGTGATTTCACTATTGAGCCGTAGCTGTACTTTAACAACATGAGTTATCAGTGATTTCACCATTGTGCCGTAGCTGCACTTTAACAACATGAGTTATCAGTGATTTCACCATTGTGCCGTAGCTGCACTTTAACAACATGAGTTATCAGTGATTTCACCATTGTGCCGTAGCTGCACTTTACAATATAAGTTATCAGTGGCTGGATCACTGTGCCATAGCTGCACTTTACGATATAAGTTATCAGTGGCTAGATCACTGTGCCAAAGCTGCACTTTACGGTACAAGTTATCAGTGGCTAGGTCACTGTGCTATAGCTGCATTTTACCACACAATTAGTCAGATGGCATCCTGCAGTATTGACATTTTACGAGAGATTTTGTCATTTTGTCTTTGGGTCTGCGATATAGATTTCATCATCATCAAGAACCGGGCCTACTGGCGTAGGTGATCATGTCTCTCCACAACTTTCGATCTCGGCAGCTATTTATCATTTCTGTTGTTGACCTTCTGCCAAGCCATTCTCTTAAGCTGTCTGTTATTTTTTCTCTTTGCTTCCCTCTATCTCTTCGTCCCTCAATTTTTTTTCAGTTGTTACAATATATTCCAGTTGTTCTGTTCTCATTACATGGCCAAAAAATGATGATTGTTTCTTCCTAATATTGGAAATTAGCTGTCTTTTTGCTTTGACCTCTCTCAGAACATCTTCATTACTCTTCTTAGCTGTCCATGGTACTCTCAACATTCTTCTGAAAAACCACATTTCTACAGACTCCAGTGATTTTCTAGTCTGTTGTCCTATTGTCCATGATTCGCATCCATACGTTAAGACTGGCTCTACATAACATTTAAGAACTCTTTTTCTTGTTTCTATTGTCAAAAATGGATTGAATAGTATCTTCCTCATTTTTTTGAAAGCTGCTTTTGCCTGAGCCATTCTGCATCTCACCTCTGTTGTACATCTTCCGTCTGATGTTAACCCCCCAGTACCTCTAGACAGGACAAGTTATACGGCCTGGCTAACGGAAGCTAGGATCGCCGTGTTCCCTGTAGTGGTGGCTGTTACTGATATAGAAGACCTAGTATTGCAGTACCTCTAGACAAGACAGTGCCTCAGTACCTTTAAATAGAGCATAGTTACTGATACATGCGTCAGTACCTTTAAATAGAGCATAGTTACTGATGCATGCGTCAGTACCTTTTAGTAGAGCATAGTTACTGATACGTGCCTCAGTACCTTTTAGTAGAGCATAGTTACTGATACGTGGCCTAGTACCTTTTAATAGAGCATAGTTACTGATACGTGCCTCAGTACCTTTTAGTAGAGCATAGTTACTGATACGTGGCCTAGTACCTTTAAATAGAGCATAGTTACTGATACGTGCCTCAGTACCTTTTAATAGAGCATAGTTACTGATACGTGCCTCAGTACCTTTTAGTAGAGCATAGTTACTGATACGTGGCCTAGTACCTTTAAATAGAGCATAGTTACTGATACGTGCCTCAGTACCTTTTAATAGAGCATAGTTACTGATACGTGCCTCAGTACCTTTTAGTAGAGCATAGTTACTGATACGTGGCCTAGTACCTTTAAATAGAGCATAGTTACTGATACGTGCCTCAGTACCTTTTAATAGAGCATAGTTACTGATACGTGGCCTCAGTACCTTTAAATAGAGCATAGTTACTGATACGTGCCTCAGTACCTTTTAATATAGCATAGTTACTGATACGTGGCCTAGTACCTTTTAATAGAGCATATTTACTGATACATGTCTCAGTACCTATAAATAGAGCATAGTTACTGATACATGACCCATATTGAGTTATCAATCCTTTTTCTTGACCTAGACCTAGGTGGAGAGATACATTCCTCAGACTCCCCTGGATATAATACGCCTCAACATACGTCATAGGTGGAAGATCAGGAGTCAGGTCACCAGACCATGAACACATCAACCAACTTAGCAGAGATTGATGCTGCCGATATTGCCCTTGTTGGCACCGATGGATCCATAACAGCAATAATTAAAAGACATTTTTTTTCGAAATTGCAACTTCAACCTGAACGCTGTAAGGCAAATGATCAAGGAAAGAAGAAGGAGAACTTCAAGCACAATCTGCATTTTTCATAGGAAATATCGTTATCATGTAACTGATTAAATGAAAAAATAGCGTAATGACTAAGCAAGAATTGATATCTCCCAAAAGCATGTGTTTTATAATATTGATGGGGCATTAGAATCGAAAAGATGCAGAGAAATTGAAATAAAATATAAAACAGGGAAAGAAATTAGCCGACGTAATTCTGCTGTCTTGTAATATATTCAGCGACAGAGGAAAGAAAGAGGATAAATTGAAATAATTTGACAGAGGTGATATTGCACGATAAATATAAAGGGGACGTCACGTATTTTTCTGCGGAGGAATTCAGAGCTAGTGGAGCTAGATGTACGTGAGGAGGCTGTATGAAAATAGTGCCTAAAGAAGTTGGACGCAGGGAGAATGAGAAAAGAATATGGGAGTAAGACAGCAACATTTATGTCAGTCGGTAATTCTAATCTATGGAATTCATTTACATATGATGAATTATATAACATAAAGCAATATGTATGCACCGTACATAAATAGAGTGGTTTATTAATGTGTTATGTATATATGCAGAAATGTATGAATATATTTCTTTAAGATATAATATAATCATTATCATTTGCCATACCGGTTGGCGTAGGCGATCATGTCCTTCCACAATCTTCTATCTACAGTGCATCGTATCAATTCTGTTGTTGACTGTTTCCCATGCCATAACACCAAGCTGTCTAGTATCTTCTCACTTTTTCGTTCGTGATCTCTCTTTCCTTGTATTTTGCCAGTTGTAACCAAGTATTTCAACTTTTCTATTCTCATGATGTGCCCGAAAAATGTTGATTGTTTATTTATGATGTTTTTCGGCGCTGCCTTTTTGTGTTGGTCTTTTCGAGAATGTCTTCATTGGTCTTTCATAGCTGTCCAGAGAATTGTCAACATTCTTCTGAGAAATCCCATCTCTGTTGCTCCTAATCATCTATTAATTTGTTTGTCTACTGTCCACGATTCGTTTCCATAGGTCAGAATTTGTTCTATGTTGCACAATAATAGAGTCAGGTGTATATATTTTGACTCGTTGTTTTCTGAGTGACTTAAACATTTTTATTTGAACGTTTTTCTCCCAGAGTGATGTTTGTTGATTTCTGCTGCTGATGAATTCTGGGAGAATGTTAACTGTTTCCCATATTAACTTTTCCGTATAATCTGTTATTCTATTGATGTTATTAACTATCCCATCTAAGCTGTTCTTCTTTTATGTTATTAACTATCCCATCTAATCTGTTCTTCTATTTTATGTTATTAACTATCCCATCTAATGTTCTTCTATTGATGTTATTAACTATCTCATCTAAACTGTTCTTCTATTGATGTTATTAACTATCTCATCTAATCTGTTCTTCTATTGATGTTATTAACTATCCCATCTAATGTTCTTCTATTTATGTTATTAACTATCCCATCTAATGTTCTTCTATTTATGTTATTAACTATCTCATCTAATCTGTTCTTCTATTGATGTTATTAACTATCCCATCTAATGTTCTTCTATTGATGTTATTAACTATCCCATCTAATGTTCTTCTTTTGATGTTATTAACTATCTCATCTAAACTGTTCTTCTATTGATGTTATTAACTATCCCATCTAATCTGTTCTTCTATGATGTTATTAACTATCCCATCTAATCTGTTCTTCTATTTTATGTTATTAACTATCTCATCTAATCTGTTCTTCTATTGATGTTATTAACTATCCCATCTAATGTTCTTCTATTTTATGTTATTAACTATCCCATCTAATCTGTTCTTCTATTTTATGTTATTAACTATCTCATCTAATCTGTTCTTCTATTGATGTTATTAACTATCCCATCTAATGTTCTTCTTTTGATGTTATTAACTATCCCATCTACTATCCCATCTAATGTTCTTCTATTAATGTTATTAACTATCCCATCTAATCTGTTCTTCTATTGATGTTATTAACTATCCCATCTAATCTGTTCTTCTATTTTATGTTATTAACTATCCCATCTAATCTGTTCTTCTATTTTATGTTATGTTCTTCTATTGATGTTATTAACTATCCCATCTAATCTGTTCTTCTTATGATGTTATTAACTATCTCCCATCTAATCTGTTCTTCTATTGATGTTATTAACTATCCCATCTAATCTGTTCTTCTATTGATGTTATTAACTATCCCATCTATCCCATCATCTCATAACCAGAGATTGGAACTCAGAATTTCAAATAGGAACCGACCATGACATATACACCCGTGCTGACCCTCGCAACTACTATTTCTATCAGGGATTATCTGCCCTCCTGTTTCCTAATTAACAATCCTAAAATGAAGATTTTGTGATCGTTGCTTATAACAACCATTAAAGGCCATGAAGAATATGCGTCACAATACCAGCAGGACAGTAAACTTAAAATTACCGAGGACATGTATCTTCCCGATAACAACATATGGTTATGAATCCTGGACAATCTCGGAAACAACAAAGAAGTAAATTGTTTAATTCGAATGAAAATGGTAAAAAAAAATCCTTAAGGATACACTGAACAATGGAAAAGAGCATTAAAGACATATTAAAAGATTTGAACATTAAAAAGACATATTAAACGATTTGAACATTAAAAAGACATATTAAAAGATTTGAACATTAAAAAGAACTGTTTTATTAAACACCATTTCGCAGAAGAAATTAAAATGCTATGGCAACTTCAAATTACATAGCGGGCTGGAAAGAACAATAATTCAAGGCATGGTTACAGGGCAGTACATCAAGAACAGACAAAGAAGAAGGTGGTTTCAAGACATCAAGCAGACCCTTGAACATGACAACAGACGAAGTAGGAGATCTGGCTAAAGACAGAGATTCTTTCAGACGGGATGTAGCGAATGCAACGTTCTGTGGGAGATCTGTTTAAAGACAGAGATTCTTTCAGACGGGCTGTAGTGAATGCACCGTTCTATGGAAGATCTGTCTAGAGACAGAGATTCTTTCAGACGGGCTATAGAGAATGCAACGTTCTGTGGGAGATCTGTCTGAAGACAGAGATTCTTTCCTAGACGGGTTGTAGTGAATGCACCGTTCTATGGGATATCTGTCTAGAGACAGAGATTCTTTCAGACGGGCTGTAGTGAATGCACCGTTCTATGGGATATCTGTCTAGAGACAGAGATTCTTTCAGACGGGCTGTAGTGAATGCACCGTTCTATGGGATATCTGTCTAGAGACAGAGATTCTTTCAGACGGGCTGTAGTAAATGCACCGTTCTATGGGAGATCTGTCTAGAGACAGAGACTCTTTCCTAGACGGGTTGTGGTGACTGCACCGTTCTGTGGGAGATCAGTCTAGAGTCAGAGACTCTTTCCTAGACGGGTTGTGGTGAATGCACCGTTCTATGGGAGATCTGTCTAGAGACAGAGACTCTTTCCTAGACGGGTTGTGGTGAATGCAACGTTCTATGGGAGATCTGTCTAGAGACAGAGACTCTTTCCTAGACGGGTTGTGGTGAATGCACCGTTTTATGGGAGATCTGTCTAGAGACAGAGACTTTTTCCTAGACGGGCTGTGGTGAATGCACCGTTCTATGGGAGATCTGTCTAGAAACAGAGACTCTTTCCTAAACGGGTTGTGGTGAATGCACCGTTCTATGTGAGATCTGTCTAGAGACAGAGACTCTTTCCTAGACGGGTTGTAGTGAATGCACCGTTCTATGTGAGATCTGTCTAGAGACAGAGACTCTTTCCTAGACGGGTTGTAGTGAATGCACCATTCTGTGGGAGATCTGTCTAGAGACAGAGACTCTTTCCTAGACGGGTTGTGGTGAATGCAACGTTCTATGGGAGATCTGTCTAGAGACAGAGACTCTTTCCTAGACGGGTTGTAGTGAATGCAACGTTCTGTGGGAGATCTGTCTAGAGACAGAGACGCTTTCCTAGACGGGTTGTGGTGAACCCAACATTCTGCCCTAATAATTGTTCTACGTAGTGTTTATTTTGATCGTCTTGTTTTCATATACCAGATGGTGTCCACATGAATGGCTGATGGGGAAGTCAATCTGATGGGGAAGTCAATCTGATGAGGAAGTCAATCTGATGGGAAAGTCAATCTGATGAGGAAGTTAAACGGATGGGGAAGCAATTCGATGGGGAAGACAATCTGATGTGGAAGTCAATCTGATGAGGAAGTTAAACGGATGGGGAACCAATTCGATGGGGAAGACAATCTGATGGGGAAGTCAATCAGATGGGAAGTCAATCTGATGGGGAAGTCACTCTGATGAGGAAGTTAAACGGATGGGGAAGCAATTCGATGGGGAAGTCAATCTGATGAGGAAGTCAATCTGATGGGGAAGTCAATCTGAAGTTGAAGTCTTTGTTTCATCCATACTTAGCACACGACTGATGTATTTCCGAATCCCCTTTAAAGCTCGACACGTATTGTTATTACACCACATTCATAGAGTTAACCATATTTTGGGGACATTTTCCAATAAAACATATAATAATATCAATACAAATACAAGAAGTTCGACCAGTCCCTGGTTAGGACCTCAGCAAAAATAATCGGTGCAGCAATAAAAGTAACAAACTTGAAGTGTAATAATTATAAATATCAAATAAATTTGTCCATAAATAATAACAGTGTTGGAAAATGTAAAGGTTGGAAATAGAAAACCTAGTTCTGACGGACAGAATTGGAGAGAATGTTTAATCAATTATATAGATGAGATTCCTATTCTGCCCTCAAGAGACGTCTCGTTGAAAGATTTAGATTTCGATCGTGGAGAGAATTTGTGCCTTTTACAAGCTTTTGCAGTGGTTATCAAATTGGAAAATTGCGATATTGCAGGGGTGTTAGGGTTATAGATAGAGGCACTGAACCCATTGATAATCTCTAAGGGTGAAAATTAGAAATGAGTTTTAGAAAATTAATGCTTTTATATTGATGGAAAGTAATAATAGCTGCTGTAGCCAAAACTTTCTTCTTTTTTTTTCCACCCTCTGGTTTTTATTCTTCAGAGTTTAAGTCTTTTGATCGTGTGAACATGACTCTTTGTCATGTTTCATGGTAGAAGGGTAGGAACATGACTTTATCCTGTTTCATGGTAGAAGGGTAGGAACATGACTTTATCATGTTTCATGGTAGAAGGGTAGGAACATGACCTTATCATGTTTCATGGTAGCAGGGTAGGAACATGACCTTATCCTCTTTCACGGTAGAAGGGTAGGGACATTACTTTATCATGTTTCATGGTAGAAGGGTAGGAACATGACTTTATCATGTTTCATGGTAGAAGGGTAGGAACATGACTTTATCATGTTTCATGGTAGAAGGGTAGGAACATGACCTTATCATGTTTCATGGTAGAAGAGTAGGAACATGACCTTATCATGTTTCATGGTAGAAGGGTAGGGACATGACTTTATCATGTTTCATGGTAGAAGGGTAGGAACATGACTTTATCATGTTTCATGGTAGAAGGGTAAGAACATGACTTTATCATGTTTCGTGGTAGAAGGGTAGGAACATGACTTTATCATGTTTCATGGTAGAAGGGTAAGAACATGACTTTATCATGTTTCATGGTAGAAGGGTAAGAACATGACTTTATCATGTTTCATGGTAGAAGGGTAAGAACATGACTTTATCATGTTTCATGGTAGAAGGGTAAGAACATGACTTTATCCTGTTTCATGGTAGAAGGGTAGGAACATGACTTTATCATGTTTCGTGGTAGAAGGGTCGGAACATGATCTTATCATGTTTCATGGTAGAAGGGTAAGAACATGACTTTATCATGTTTCATGGTAGAAGGGTCGGAACATGATCTTATCATGTTTCATGGTAGAAGGGTAAGAACATGACTTTATCATGTTTCATGGTAGAAGGGTAGGAACATGACTTTATCATGTTTCATGGTAGAAGGGTAGGAACAACGTCGTAACGCACGATGAGCTAGTCCCACGGTCAATACTTTTAAATGCATTAGTCGTAACTTATTTTCCCTGAACTTAAATAGTGGGGGACATACTCCGACTTCGGATGACTGGAGTTCGGCTTGACTTCGGAGCTTGACTTCTCGTTGGGTGGATGTTGGCGAGGGCTGGTAAGCTCAACATGTCCGTGGTTTCACTCTGGTCTTGACCCATATCTTTCCTTGTCTCGATGGTAATTGCTAGGCCGGCAGTGGTTTGATGTCCGATGTGTCCTTCCTCGTGGATAGAGCTTTGCAAGTTTTGAGGCCACAGGAATGTCTTACAGAAGAAGTATGTTGAGGAGGAAAAAAAAAAACTATCCTAGGACACATATATCATATGGGGGGGGGGGGGGGGGAGAAGGGCGCTCGGTAGCCTAGTTTGGAAAACCACCCGACTGGGCTACCGACGTTCGGACAACCCGTGTTCGATTACCGCTGGGAGCAGTGTGAGTTGTACTCGTAGTTGGGAAAAAAAACCTTCGCGGTCAATCCTGTCGCTGGCAGAAATGAGCACCAGGATAGCACTCTGGGAAGGTGAGGCATACCGCCTCGCATCGTGAGTTTCAATGCTTGAAACGACACTATCCAGAAATCTCCGAACACTTTTGGATAGGCGGCCGAGCACATATGGGTGGACACTCGCGTGTTAAGACGCCGGTTCAAGTCTCGTACTTTACCTTGACCTTTATCTACCATGTACATCTGATAGTGTATGTCGAGTTGTGGGGAGAGGGTGCTATCGTTAGGACTGGAGAAATAATGACCTCTTGGTGAAAGAAGTCGCCGCGACGCGTGAGACTCCGGAGAATTAATCACCTCTTGGTGAAAGAAGTCCCCGCGACGCGTGAGACTCCGGAGAAATAATCACCTCTTGGTGAAAGAAGTCCCCGCGACGCGTGAGACTCCGGAGAAATAATGACCTCTTGGTGAAAGAAGTCGCCGCGACGCGTGAGACTCGGGAATGTGGTCACCTACGACTGAAAGAAATCCTTTTTGTCTACCGCGGGCTTCGAACTCCGTACGCCCACTTTTCATCCAATGAAACATTCGCCGCACGGCCACGCGCTCCAGAAATTTGACAGCAGCATGTTGAGAACACCATTAACATCTGTAAGAGACTAAAGTAAAAAAAAAAAAGAAAACTTTTTGACAACTACGTACGAAACAAAATAATATTTTTTTTTACCATAGAGGAACAGGTGGAATACATTGTGACAGCATAAAAAAAGAATGAAGAAGAGAGAGAAAGGAGATACAGGTAGACAAATTACCAGCGAGTTTAAGAGAATTGTTTATTATGAAGTCGGCAATATAATTGATAAAGTATTATAGAGATTAAACGTTATGGAGAAACGCGACAACGTAACTAATTATCACATTACATGATGATGATGGGGAGCGGCTACAGCTCAGTGGTTAGTGAACTGGACTACAAAGGACAAGAGGCAGGGTTCGATCCCAACCGACGGCTTCTGGGTTCACCCAGCCTTAAATGGGTACCGGATTTTTCTGGGAAAGTAAAGCGGCACGGGCGTAATACCGACCACATTACCCAAAAATCATGTGCTGAAAGTCTGTAAAATTTATGGTCACTAACACCATATTCCATATACGCCACTTGGCGTGACGGGGGCTCTTTACTTTTTTTGTTACTGACTTATCATGATTACTTGCTACCAACCGTTTGTTAAGACGCCAAAGGCCATAAGTAAAAATGTTTTATTTTAAATATTTATATTTTGAGTATGCTTTTTTGTGGTCACGACGTTTGGCCGCCTAGCTTTGCTGCGGTGATGATCCATGCTTCCTCTACTGCTTGCTTTCACCCGATGACTAAATGAATAGACCTCTTCGTCATCTTTAAATGTATAATTTAACAGTACAATTATAATGTGAAGTCAGTGTCTATGCATTATTTTGTAGTTTGCAGTATAACCGTGAAATTTGCGCTTATCGGCAAATATCTTATTCTATCTTATCTACAGTGCATCGTATTAATTGTGTTGTTGACTGTTTGCCATGCCATGACACCAAGCTTTCCAGAATTTTCTCTCTTTGTCATCAGAGATCTCTCTTTCCTTTTATTTTGCCAGTTGTAACCAAGTATTCCAACTTTCCTCTCTTCATGATGTGCCCAAGAAATGTTGATTGCTTCTCTCTGATGTGTTTTAGGAGCTCCCTTTTTGTGGTGGCCTCTTTGAGGCTGATCCGACGTCAGCTTGGCATTTTAGAGTACCGGGCTTACCTTCCCTCTCAATCCCTAATAACTTGGCCAGGCTAGATTGGTTAGTATGTTACTAAAGGCAGCAGGAAGAGGTAGAGTTGGGTCAGAATGGTTCTTTGCTTATGGAAAGCCCAGGTATCACTGCAAACGAATTAAAATCCTTAATTGCTCAACCGCCCGTAACAGTGGAATCATCCGAATTACTATCTCATCTCCCAAACTAAGAAAGGTAGCTGTAGTCCCCATCATAGCAGTCTCAGCACACGCCGAAAGACATAAGGCGAAACCGCATAGAAAATGAACACAGCCAACCGTTCCCTGTCATCCGATATCATCCCTCATCGTAAACAATCGGAATATCTAAACACGATCAAAACGGATGAAACACACAACTCACGGTGTGCACAGAGCTCCTAACTCAGTAGCTCCTGCAACAAGCCCGACCTGGAATATGAGGAAACTGCAACAAGGAACACCTTCATACATAACCTTCAATGGTTCCTGCCGTCTATCCACCATATTGACCAGAAGTTCACGTCCTCATGAAAATGATGATCGTCATATTTTTTTTAAAATGTATAGCGCTTGATGATGTTACACTTACCAAGGGTCACAATGGTTGTGATTCATGATGATGTTACACTTACCAAGGGTCACAATGGTTGTGATTCATGATGATGTTACACTTACAAAGGGTCACAATGGTTGTGATTCATGATGATGTTACACTTACCAAGGGTCACAATGGTTGTGATTCATGATGATGTTACACTTACTAAGGGTCACAATGGTTGTGATTCATGATGATGTTACACTTACCAAGGGTCACAATGTGCCCTGATTCATCGATCCTGTGCAAGACACCAGCTATGATTTCTGCTGCAGCCAGATGCCTTTGACCTCCGAATAGCCTATATCATTTCACAGTGTCCCAAACCAAAATGTACTATCTTCAATAACCTTCCATTGTTATACCACAGCCAACTATAGATTTACTAAAAGGCCCAAGAGCAGAAAATAAACCCGACAACCCAACAACTAGCTGAATGTTTTCAGCTATAGGGGATATAGTCTGCTGACATTACTCTACCCACAACAGACCGAGCTTGTAAAATTGAAGACGTCACTTTAGTTGGTTGGTTGTCCGGTTTTTATTTTCTTCCCACAAACCTAATTAAACCTACAGCTGACTGTGGTTATACCCGGTCACATCCAACTATAGATTTACTAAAGCCCGAAAATAAAACCATAACACGCACCAACTAAAATGACGTGTTCAAATATAGGAAGTATAAGCGGTCGACGTCACTAACTAAAAATCACCCCTGCTCACAAAGTTGAAAACGTCACGTTAGTTGGTCGTTTTCCAAGAACTTCCTCTCAGCCCTCAGGCCTAAGTAAATCTATATTTGTCTGAGCCAGGTACTAGTACTAGTGACAAATAATAATAAATAAATATTATTAAATAGGGAAACTTCCGAGGCGATAAATAGGGAGTAATAGAAGGAAAAGGTATGTGTTAGCACTCGGAAAAAGTGACAAATAAACAACAACAGAAAAAAAACAAAGAACAATATATAGTCCGAAGCAGGATCGAACCCGTACTCCATAGTACTGCGCCTTGCCACAAGAAGCTGACCGCTTGGTACACTGCCACTCAGCTAATTAAAAAATTAGCTATTGTGAGCAGTGTCTTACACGAAGGCTTTCCCATGACTATAGCATAGGGTTACGATCACAGATTGGAAATAAATTGTATTTCTGTACTTTCCTATTAAGGCAAGTATCGCCCTCCGCCTTCGTGTAAGACACTGCTTACAATAGCTAATTTTTTAATTAGCTGAGTGGCAGTGCGAAG
The DNA here is from genome assembly GCA_032433765.1 of Megaustenia siamemsis. NCBI lineage: Eukaryota > Metazoa > Mollusca > Gastropoda > Stylommatophora > Ariophantidae > Megaustenia > Megaustenia siamemsis. Next base: position 13,475,596 of record JAVIAB010000117.1, read on the forward strand.
CGTTCGGCTTCTCGTGGCAAGGCGCAGTGCCATGGAGTACGGGTTCGATCCTGCTTCGGACCATATATTGTTCTTTGTTTTTTTCTTTTGTTGTTCATTTGTAAATTTTTCCTAGTGCTAACACATACCTTTTCGTTCTATTATTCCCTACTAGTACTAGTCTAATTAGGGGGAACTGCCCCTGGTAGGGTCAAAGATTTCGCACCGTTAGTGAAATGACGTAAGGATTGTTCTTTTTTGTGATTGGACAGATCGTGTCGTCTTCTTGCAAACCTTAATGGTTATGCGCTCATAATATAATGACGTCACCAATTGTCGAGTATTACTAGGCGGGTAATCCCACACAAAAAAAACTGTTATTGTTGGTAATATTGTTTTGTTAAGTGTGACCCTTAAAATACACGCACATACATACATATATATAGAGAGAGGGAGCCTCGAAGGATGAGTGGTTAGTGTGCTCGCTTCCTGACCTGAAAGGTCCGGGTTCGATCACCAGCAGTGGCGGATTTTTTTTCGGACTGAGAAGGCTCCGGGGTTCACCCAGCCTCTAAAAATGGGTACCAGAGATTTTTTCTGGGAATTAGAGGCGGTCAGACGTGATACTGACCACAACACCCAAAAATGTGCGGTGGTCATAGAATAATATGGTTATTAACACCATATTCCCCATACTTTACTTTATATATATAACGGAATTAGCTGTGTAGTTTTTATTACCTCCCCTTAAATAATTCCCCAGAAACACTCCAAAAATGGATCAGTGACGTAATCATATCTTTACAAAATTATTATTTGGATCGCATGCGTCGTTTTGCTTCAACTTCACGCAGAGTATTCAGCGTTTATGCATTACAGGTCCCTGTCTTATTTTTGTGGCTTAATTGAAGTTATTACTATCCCAAATAATGCTCAAGCTATTGAGCGACTCACAGTACGACCAATAGCAAAACTGTCTCATTCATCAAAGTTGACATAACAGTGGTTATATTTCACGCTGATCTCATAACTTGCTTGTGGGGAGATTAATAGCCTGAGGCCATGTCATGTTGAAAGGGAGACAATACTTTCATAAATGACTAGCAGTTTCAATCTCAGCGATGACAGATTTTTTTTTTAAACAATCATTTTTTTTTAAAAATAGGAACACTTCAATCTGAACTTGACCTTCAGTCAAGCTACAAGAACGGCTTGACATTTCACGAATGAATTACTGCCCTCGCTATAAGGCTCGCTGGATGTCTTTCTTATTTTGTTCCAACATCATAACAAGGACGGAAAGATAATTGTTTGTCCTCGGAAATCAGAAGCATTCGTTAATGTTTCTTTACGGTGTGAACATTTCATGAATTACAGAAAAATAATGACATCAGTTTCACACAGGAATCATTATTTGATAGTGCGAAAACTGAAAGTCTATTTATATCTCGTTTCTGTTTAAAAAAAAATAAATAAATACATGACTTGTATTTATTTTTCTGCAATAAAAGAGGGGAAAAAGAGGGGGGGGGGGGGGTTGACATGTTTCCGGAACAAAGGTCAGCTCCAGGTGAACACGAGATATGTTAAGAATAGCAAGATGTTTCTTACATCTTCTCATTAGTCATGTATAGTGCAGAAACATGGACTTTAGACAAGAAAACAGAACACAAAATTGAAGCGTTTGACATGTGAATTTATAGAAGAATGGGTAGAATTGGATGGAAGAAAAGAAAACAAACAATGAAGTTGTAAATCAACTGAAAATAAAAAGAGAACTACTAAATACAATTAGAACAAGACAAATGAAATTAGTGGGGCATGTAAAAGACACAAGTCTACTAAAAGTAATATTGGAAGGGAAAATACAAGGTAAAAAAGACACTGCAGACCAAGACTAACATGGACGAGTAACATCAAAAGATGGACAAGTCAGCCTATTACAATCTGCACCATCAAAGCAAGAGACCGAGTGGAATGGCGCTCAATGGTAGCCAACCTTCGATGCAGAGACGGCACTCAATGATGATGATATATTTGTCATTGTTGTATAATTGTGTTTTCAATTAAATGCCCCCACGCCCCCACCCCATAACGTGGTGGCTAAAGCCCAGACTTGGTTATCTCGTGATGTATGGTGTAGCCTCTCATAGTAAAGTAAAAGCAAGTAAAGTACCCCAGTCACGCCAAGTGGCGTATAGGGAAATATGGTGTTAGTGACCCTATATTTTACAGACCTTCAGCTCATGATTTGTGAGGTAATGTGGTCAGTATTACGCCCGCGCTGCTTTACTTTCCCAGAAAAAAAATCCGGTACCCATTTAAGGCTGGGTGAACCCGGAAGCCGTCGGTTGGGATCGAACCCTACCCCTTTTCCTTTGTAGTCCAGTTCACTAACCACTGAGCTATCGCGGCTCCCAGAATTTCATAATGCGAGGGTCAAACAGCACACTGTGTACGATGTGTGGTCAATTGTTTTATATATGTTTTAATTGTTTAAATATTAGTTTCCAATTTCGTAAAATCTCTGAGTTGACCTACTGTGCTCCATCACGGTAGTGAGGAGAATTAATGCAACGATATGTGCTGCTTTTCTGAAACAAGTTTCTCAATGTTTACTTTATTGTTTTATTCCTTTGAAACACATATAAGTAAAAAAAAAAAAATAAATAAAAAAAAAAAAAATGGTTGCCTCCACACATTGCTATGCGTATGGGGAATATGTTGTTATTGACCATATGTTTCTATGACCACGGCACATTTATGGGTAATGTGGTCGGTATCATGCCAGGTCGCTTTTACTTCCCAGAAAAATTTCTGGTACCCATTTTTAGAGGCTGGGTGGAGCCTTGTCAGTCAGAAAAAAAGAAAATCCCCCACTGCTGGGGATTAAACCCGGACTCATCTGATCTGGATGCGAGCGCACTAACCACTCAGCCACCGAGGCTCCGAAAAAAAGACGTACAATTTGGTGAAAGAACAATACATTATGGTTTAACTGTAGAAGTGGTACAATTTGGTGAAAGAACAATACATTATGGTTTAACTGTAGAAGTGGTACAATTTGGTGAAAGAACAATACATTATGGTTTAACTGTAGAAGTGGTACAATTTGGTGAAAGAACAATACATTATGGTTTAACTGTAGAAGTGGTACAATTTGGTAAAAGAACACTACATTATGGTTTAACTGTAGAAGTGGTACAATTTGGTGAAAGAACAATACATTATGGTTTAACTGTAGAAGTGGTACAATTTGGTGAAAGAACAATACATTATGGTTTAACTGTAGAAGTGGTACAATTTGGTGAAAGAACAATACATTATGGTTTAACTGTAGAAGTGGTACAATTTGGTGAAAGAACAATACATTATGGTTTAACTGTAGAAGTGGTACAATTTGGTGAAAGAACAATACATTATGGTTTAACTGTAGAAGTGGTACAATTTGGTGAACGAACAATACATTATGGTTTAACTGTAGAAGTGAGAAAGTTTATCTATCCTTTTTATATCCAATACTGTCCAGGGCAGTGTATCATGGACATAAGACAAGAAATTAAAAGAGTATTATAGGTCTTAGAGATAGAATTACAAGAATGTTGAAAGTTGAAAGTTCCCTGGACTGTTAAAAAGACCAGTGAGGAAATTTCCAAAGAGGTCAACACAAAAAGGGAGCTCCTACAAAACATCAGACAGAAACAGTTGAAATGTGTCTGGCACGTCATGAAAAGAGAAAAATTTGAATACTTGATTGCAACACGACAAGCAAAAAATATGGACTAGATATGAATATCAAAAAGACTAAAACTATGATCATAAACAAAGAAAATACTCAAAACCCACAAGTGGATATCAAAATTGAAGGAATAGACCTTGAGACAGTTCAGAACTATAACTACCTTGGACATACTATAACCAGTGATGGAAAATGTACAACTGAAATAAACAAAAGAATAGGAATGGCAAAAAGTAATTTTAATGTCATGAAGGACATACTAACATCAAAACAAATAACACCAGAGCTAAAACTAAGAATAGCAAAATGTTACATCTTCTCAATATTCCTATATGGTGCTGAAACATGGACATTAGACAAGAAAACAGAACAGAGAATTGAAGCCTTTGAAATGTGGATATATAGAAGAATAGGTAGAATTTGATGGAAGGAAAAGAAAACAAACGACAAAGTCTTAAAACAACTAAAATGAAAAGAGAACTTCTGAACACAATTAGAACAAGACAAATGCGATTCTTAGGCCATGTTAAAAGACACAACAGCCTACTGAAAGTGATCCTGGAGGGGAAAATACAAGGTAAAAGAGGCAGAGGCAGACCAAGATTAACATGGACGAGTAACATCAAAAGATGGACAAATCAACCGATGACAACCTGCACCATCAAAGCAAGAGATAGAGCAAAATGGCGCTCCATGGTAGCCAACCTTCGTTGCGGAGACGGCACTCAATGATGATGATGATTGCAACTGGCAAAATATAAGGAAAGAGAAATCGCGGACGACAGATGGAAACGATAGCAGATAGTTTTGGGGTGACATGGGTTACATATGGTTAATGAAATGTGACATAGGTTACATGTGGTTAATGAAATGTGACATAGGTTACATGTGGTTAATGAAATGTGACATGGGTTACATGTGGTTAATGAAATATGACATGGGTCACATGTAGTTAATGAAAGGTGACATGGGTTACATGTAGTTAATGAAAGGTGACATGGTTACATGTAGTTAATGAAAGGTGACATGGGTCACATGTAGTTAATTTAATATGACATGGGTCACATGTAGTTAATGAAAGGTGACATGGGTTACATATAGTTAATGAAAGGTGACATGGGTTACATGTGGTTAATGAAAGGTGACATGGGTTACATGTAGTTAATGAAAGGTGACATGGGTTACATATAGTTAATGAAAGGTACATGGGTTACAAGTAGTTAATGAAAGGTGACATGAGTTACATGTGGTTAATGAAAGGTGACATGGGTTACATGTGATTAATGAAAGGTGACATGGGTTACATGTGGTTAATGAAAGTTGACTTCAAGTCGGGTAATTGTATCTGCTACTGTTTGTAGTAGACAGTACAACCTGCGGCTGCCCTGCTGCCTTGCAGGTATGCTCAGGAGAGTGAAAGGCTAAGGGAAGGTACACTGAAGTAAAACAACCCCACCGCCTTCTGGGTGAGACATTTTAGTCAAAGGCTAGCGGAGACAACCGTAAAACAAACCCACGGAAGGCAACAGAAAACCGCCGTCGTAACTTCTTTGTATAATCATGAATCGCCACAATTATCTCACTCTCTCTCTCTCTCTCTCTCTCTCTGCGATCAGGACTCATAGGATTCCAGACTCCCACATGAAGTCAGCTGTCAGGTTAAGTGTGTTGATCGCCCCCACAGACAGAACGTCACAATTAGAGTCTGTCAGATCCACTCTGACTGAACACCCGTTAATACGTTGCACTGTGTTCTGCGCCAGTGGCCCAGTGCATCCGATTTCAGCCAGCATTTCATTCAGTTTTGCTTTCCTTAGCCTTTGATTGTCCCCAATCTTCCTGCAAGGCAGCAGATTGTCTTTTCTGTAGAGGGATTCTGCCCTTAGATGGTCTGCCCTCCCAGGTTTACGAGCACCATCTGCCCGAGTCACTAGAGGTGACTAACACAGACATACACACAAAAAGATATGAGATGTGAATAACACAGACATGTACACAGCGATACGAGACATGACTAACACCGACACACATCAAGATATATGACACATGACTAACATAGACATGCGCATAAAGATATGAGATATGACTGACTTAGACATGCACGCCAGCAGGCATGGTACATGATGATGATGGTGTTTTCAAATTGAAAACAAATATAAAAACGTGGCGGAGAAAAGCCCAGTCGATCGATAGGGACAAGAAACAAGAGCTCGATAAACTTCCAGAAAAGAATAATTTCGATGATGCATTAAAACCAACACGAAAATGCACCATGTAACGTTGGGAGTATCTTTCAGTAACGACTGAGTTTTAAATTATGAATGAATTGATAGCAGTAAAAGATATTTTTAAAATATACCAGCCCATATTCTGTGGAAATTCTTAACCAGACTTTTTTTTCTTCTATTGTTGAGTTCTAGATTCTGACCCAATAATGAGAACTCATTGAATACCTCGTCAGCGCTAAAGTGCTTTCGGATATTCAAACCGCAACGGGGTTCGATGATTTCCGTGACTCTTACAATAGATGTAGTATTGCCCGGCTAATGGAGACTAGTCTGGAGTCTGTGTGCTTTGTTTCATTAGTCGCCAGTAGTCCATGGTCTAATTCAAGAACTCTCACAATCAAAAAGCGTATTTCACTGGGACAAGTGTAGTGGTTTCAGACATACGGAGAGGGTTGTATGTTATAGCAACATATGTTTGCTAGAATTAGTATTTTCATGAAATTGTCATCATCATGTGCCGTCAACAACAACTTAAATGGTTGAGCCACCTGGTCAGAATGAAACTTCACCAATCCCCATCAAGGGCGTTCTTCTCGAGAATGCATGGGAAAAAGACCAAGAGGAAGACCAAGAAGAAGATGGATAGATGCAGTGATAGAGACATGTAACAACAAAGGAAAATCACTAATTCAGACAGTTCGAGCAGCTCAAGAACGACAAATGATATAACCACATCTTTTCGGTATCAGTGAGAAAGAGAAAAGAAAGAGGAGGAGAAGAAGAAGGAGCTGTGCCGTCACCACATAGAAGATTGGCTACCATGAAGCGTCATTTAGTCACCACATAGAAGATTGGCTACCATGAAGCGTCATTTAACTATGTCTCTTTGCACGCTGTCATGTGCTCTCTAATTCACTTCTCGATGTCGTTGATCTGCTTTAGTCTTTGTCTGCCTCTTTTACCTCGTACCGGGAGATCAATAATGAGTGTCAATGTTTCGCAGGCATAAGGGTATACAGATGTCATTACTGTTAAAAATAATTTATTCCTTGTTCTTGGGGGGATGTTTTTGCTGTTCCATTTATGGTTGAGTCTTATGTTTCGGTGGCTTCGTCCTGATCAAAGGATCAAGTTCGATCCTCAGAAATGGTCGATTTTTTCGGGTCGTCAAGGCTCCGGGGTTCACCCAGTCTCTTAAAAAGGAGACCAGAGATTTTGTATGTGAACCAAAGTCGGCCTGGCGTGATACCGACCACATCACCCAACAATGTGCCATAGTCATGGAAAAATATGGTCACTAACACCATATTCTCATGCACATATCATGGCGTGGAGGTAACCTGTACTTGTTAGGACAACTTTTGACTTCACCTGCGCAGGTCTAGTTAATATTTGGACCGTTTAGGATGATCATCATCATGTGTCATACCAGTTGGCGTAGGCGATCATGTCCTTTCACACTCCTCTATCTACAGTGCATTGTATCAGTTCTTTTGTTGACTGTTTTCCATGCCATGACACTAAGCTATCCAGTATTCCAACTTTCCTCTTCTCATGATGTGCCCAAAAAATGTTGATTGTTTTCTTTCTGATCATTTTTAGGAGCTGCCTTTTTGTGTTGGCCTCTTTGAGAACTTCCTCATTAGTCTTTTTAGCTGTCCAGGGAACTTTCAACAATAGGTTTATAGCATAGTTTAAATACATAAGTAAAACTGTTACTTTTGCTAGCAGTTACCAATTCGTATTTTAGAACAATTCTTAAATTGTCGTGTACACTCCCTCTTCCTGCACAATATGAAGTAGCAAATAATCGTTACTAGGTAACTTTAAGTAACGAGTGTGTAAAAGTGTTAAAATCTACCGGTTCATGCCAAACAATCGTTACTGAGTATTTCAGTAACGAATGCGTAAAGGTATTAATATCTAGCTGTTAATGTCTTTTATGTCTGGATTCAACAGTTTTGTGAGTTTGTTGGTTGTATTGTTTTATTGTTGTTAATCCATCAGTGTGTAGTGGATTCTTTCCTTTTCAACAATAACTATGTAGTAGTGCCAACATGCTTTTGTGGCTTTTTGTTTCTCAAAACACGGTATCCCATATGCATGGATGAATCTTGGCATCTTTCAAAGAAAAAGGTTAAATAACTCGGATAGAGAAGATACATGTTTATTTTTTTTTTCTGAATGTTTTTGGATATCTAAGCTTTAACTGCAGTCAACTATACAGATGGTCCAAGGGCAGAAACTGAAATCGGAAAACACTCATATTAACGTGACGTCTTCGATTAAGTGGACTATAGACGGGTACCCACAACCGCCCCTGGTCGCAAAGATGAAAACGTCACGCTTGTTAGAGTGTTTTCCAATTTCATTTTCTGCCCACCGGCCATTTGTACAGATGGCTGTGCTTCATCAAACTTTGTTTATGACGCCATACCTTGTCTTGAAAGTTGACACGGTCATTGCACTTGATGATAGTTTAATGAGAACTTTTGGGTGGAGTTGTGACGTAAAAGTAGATTTCATTGAATGGAAGGAAAACACTGGGGGCTCAACAAATTAATATTTTTATTGTGATAGTTGGGTGCACTGGTGAATTGATTGACCGTTTGATAAATGGATCGATAGCCGATAGGTGTATCGATCAGTCTGTTAAATCAACCAGTTAATGTGTGAATATATATATATATATATTAAATCGTACGCCAGCTTTTACCTCTGACGAAGTCCCTAGAGACTAGGAACTGAATTTTGTGTGTTAATCCATTATTCCCTGGCAGCCGTGTGCACAGGGGTCCCTCGCCGCACAGGCAGATAACTCCGACATCGAAGGTACTTATATTTTTTCCATCGATGAGTAATTGACGTTTCAAGCCAGGCCTCGCTGCCGAGACAGTGATCGATGACAGTTCTACGATCACATGACCTGGTGTGAATAAACGTTATATCTTGAGTGCATAATGTTGTATGCAGGATCCTAGTGCTGTGTATGATCTGTGCTCTACGTATTACATGATTTACCTGCACACCTGTTGTATGCAGGGAGGCCGCGATAGCTTAGTGGTTAGTGAACTGGACTACAAATTACAAGAGGCAGGGTTCGGATCAAACCGACGGCTTCCAGTTCACCCAGCTTTAAATGGGTTACTGATTTTTTTATTGGAAAATAAAGCGGCACGGGCGTAATACCGACCACATTACCCCAAAAATCATGTGCTGAAGGTCTGTAAAATGTATGGTCACTAACACCAAATTCCCTATACGCCACATGGCGTGACGGGGGTACTTTACTTTTTTTTTTATCTGTTGTTTGCAGGATCCTAGTGCTGTGTATGATCTGTCCTCTACATATTATATGTTTTACCTACACACTTGTGGTATGATTAAATGATATTATCACCACGAGTCCGTTAACACGTCTATACAATTGTGTCATGAGCCAGCTTAAGCGACAACATTCAACATGAAGAACGTAGAAACACAGTTAGGGATCATCCACGCAGTAAAATATTTATATAAAAAAGAAAACAACCAAATACTTTGATCAGGTATAACAGAATCAAATAAAATCTATCCACGCAGATATGAACAAACTCTACGAAAACAACAATCTGAGAGACAAAACTCGACAAAGATGAATAGACAGCATTCGAATAAACTAATAAATGTCAAAGCCGAAGAGGCAAACCAGAAATGAGAAAACAGTAAACTATCACTTCGACGCTGAAAGACACCTGAGGAAGAAAATAAGAAGTGTATATGAGGACATACAAGAGCTTCAGTGTGCTCTCTTCATGCTTCTCCCTTTTGATGATATCAAATATAATTACATTGTACTCATTTTCCTCATTTATATCCATTTCATGGCGATAATAATTATATTACCTCCATTTTCCTCATTTATATCCATTTTATGGCGATAATAAATATATTACCTCCATTTTCCTCATTTATATCCATTTTATGGCGATTATAATTATATTACCTCCATTTTCCTCATTTATATCCATTTCATGGCGATAATAATTATATTACCTCCATTTTCCTCATTTATATCCATTTTATGGCGATAATAAATATATTACCTCCATTTTCCTCATTTATATCCATTTTATGGCGATAATAAATATATTACCTCCATTTTCCTCATTTATATCCATTTTATGGCGATAATAATTATATTACCTCCATTTTCCTCATTTATATCCATTTTATGGCGATAATAATTATATTACCTCCATTTTCCTCATTTATATCCATTTTATGGCGATCCCATTTATGGCGATCCATTTTGTGGCGATTGTAAATATATTACCTCCACTTTCCTTATTTATATACACTTTATAACGATTATAATTGCATTACTCCCATTTTAATTTTCCTTATTTTTATCTATATACATAGCGAATATAATTACATGATCCATATTTTCTGCATGTATATCCACTTCAAACGTCTTGTGCAACAAGTCTGTGTCATAAGAAGTGCGAAACAGAATTCATCGGTGCTATTTAGAGCCAGTTTTGACCAATGGAAGCGAATCATGGACAGTGGACAATCAAATGAAAAGACGATTAGAGGCCACAGAGCTCGGATTTCTCAGAAGAATGTTTGAAAGTTCCCTGGACAGCTAAAAAGACAAATGAGGACATTCTGAAAGAGGCCAACACTAATAAAGAGCTCATAAAAAAACAGAAAGAAACAATCAACATTTTTCGAGGCACGCCATTTGGAGAGGAATGTTGGAATACTTGGTTACAACAGACAAAATACAGGGACAGAGAGATCACGGGCGACAAAGAGAGAAAATACTAGATAGCTTGGTGTCATGGCATGGAAAACAGTCAACAACGGAATTGATACGATGCCCTATGGATAGAAGATTGTGGAAGAACATGATCGCCTGCGCCACCCGATATGGCACATGATGATGCTGATGATAATATCCACATCATACCGGTTATAATTAATGTTATCTCCACTTTCTGCTTTTGATACCATTCTCTGGTAATACAAAGCTCTTTCGCAAGATGTCTGGAGCATGTATAGAAAGTTTAACTCTCTAGCTCCGGAATTATTTTGACGGTGTTATCCGAATATTCAAAGCTCCAACGTCGCTGTATATCCTGTTCTTAAGTTGAGTCTATCGGGTTAATATTAGTTTATAGATTTAAACAAATATATAAAAATAATGTTACTGAGGTAGAACAAGGTTTAAACTTACTTTGATTTGCTAGCAGCGTTTTCTTGCATTTAAGAGGTATAGTTATGTTAATAGATATGGGAGGCCCCGGTATCACTGCAAACGAATTAACATTCATAGTTGCTCAACCGCCCGTGCCAGTGGAATCATCAGAATTACTATTTCATCTCCCAAACAAAGAAAGGTAGCTGTAGTCACCATCAAAGCAGTCTCAGCACACGCCAAAAGACGTAAGACGAAACCGCACAGAAAGTGAACACAACCGTCTGTTTCCTGCCATATCATCATTCATCGTAAACAACCGGAATATCGAAACACGATTAAAACAGAAAGCTCGGACACTTTGCACTTGCTTGGCAGAAAGATATTAATTATTTACTTAAACTTTCTGTTTCATGCCTTTTTTGTATTAAATGTATTGCATTATTTTGTAGAGAATTTGAATTTTGTCCCCATCATTCGGGATTTTTTTTTTTTTTTTAGTTTGGCTTTGCTTCTCTTTCATAATTCCGTCAAAATTCCACTGCTCGCCATGACGTCAGATCTTGTGAGAATTGCATGACCTTTCCTATCAGGCTCCATTGTTTCCATGTTGCCTGCGTATGGGCGCTGTTTAAAATTTCATGTTATGAGTCCACAGTCAGCAGTCAGCACTTAAAGACAAGTGGAAAGATATTAAAACAGGTCAATAAATTTAAATATTTGGGAACTTTGTTAACCTCAGACAGAAGATGTACAAAAGAGGTGCGATGTAGAATGGCTCAGGCAAAAGCAGCTTTCCAAAAAAATGAGGAAGGTACTATGCAATCCATTTTTGACAATAGAAACAAGAAAAAGAGTTCTTAAATGTTATGTAGAGCCAGTCTTAACATATGGATGCGAATCATGGACAATAGGACAACAGACAAAGAAAATCACTGGAGACTGTAGAAATGTGGTTTTACAGAAGAATGTTGAGAGTACCATGGACAGCTAAGAAGAGTAATGAAGATGTTCTGAGAGAGGTCAAAGCAAAAAGAGAGCTAATTTCCAATATTAGGAAGAAACAATAATTTTTTGGCCATGTAAAGAGAAGAGAACAACTGGAATATATTGTAACAAATGGAAACATTGAGGGACGAAGAGATAGAGGGAAGCAAAGAGCAAAAATACCAGACAGCTTAAGAGAATGGCTTGGCAGAAGGTCAACAACAGAAATGATAAATAGCTGCCGAGATCGAAAGTTGTGGAAAGGCTTGATCACCTACTCCAGCAGACCCGGTACTTGATGATGATGAAAGATCCCCGTCACGCCACGTGACGTATAGGGAATATGGTGTTAATGCCCATGTTTTTATAGAACTTTGGTACATGATTTTTGGGGTAATGTGGTCGGTGTTAGGTCTTTTCCGCTTTACTTTTCTAGAGAAAATTCCTAGTCTGGTGTTTATCATGATAAATTTGAGTAGAGTAAGGGAAGATGTTGTCTGGTGTTTATCATGGTAAATGTGAGTAGAGACGGTGAATATGGTGTCTGGTGTTTATTAAGGTACATGTGAGTAGAGTAGGGGAAAATGATGTCTGGTGTTTATCATGGTAAATGTGTGTAGAGATGGTGAAGATGTTGTCTGGTGTTTATCATAGTAAATGTGAGTAGAGATGGTGAAGATGGTGTCTGGTGTTTATCATGGTAAATGTGAGTAGAGATGGTGAAATGTTGTCTGGTGTTTATCATGGTAAATGTGAGTAGAGACGGTGAAGATGGTGTCTGGTGTTTATTATGGTACATGTGAGTAGAGTAGGGGAAGATGATGTCTGGTGTTTATCATGCTACATGTGAGTAGAGTTGAGGAAGATGTTGTCTGGTGTTTATCATGGTAAATGTGAGTATAGATGGTGAGGATGATCTCTGGTGTTTATCATGCTACATGTGAGTAGAGTAGAGGAAGATGTTGTCTGGTGTTTATCATGGTAAATGTGAGTAGAGTAGGGGAAGATGATGTCTGGTGTTTATCATGGTAAATGTGAGTAGAGTAGGGGAAGATGATATCTGGTGTTTATCATGGTAAATGTGAGTAGAGTAGGGGAAGATGTTGTCTGGTGTTTCTCATGGTAAATGTGAGTAGAGTAGAGGAAGATGATGTCTGGTGTTTATCATGGTATGTGTGAGTAGAGTAAGGGAAGATGTTGTCTGGTGTTTATCATGGTAAATGTGTGTAGAGATGGTGAAGATGTTGTCTGGTGTTTATCATAGTAAATGTGAGTAGAGATGGTGAAGATGGTGTCTGGTGTTTATCATGGTAAATGTGAGTAGAGATGGTGAAATGTTGTCTGGTGTTTATCATGGTAAATTTGAGTAGAAACGGTGAAGATGGTGTCTGGTGTTTATTATGGTACATGTGAGTAGAGTAGGGGAAGATGATGTATGGTGTTTATCATGGTATATGTGAGTAGAGTATGGGGAGATGATGTCTGGTGTTTATCATGGTAAATGTGAGTATAGATGGTGAGGATGATCTCTGGTGTTTATCACGCTACATGTGAGTAGAGTAGAGGAAAATGTTGTCTGGTGTTTATCATGGTAAATGTGAGTAGAGTAGGGGAAGATGATGTATGGTGTTTATCATGGTAAATGTGAGTAGAGTAGGGAAAGATGATGTCTGGTGTTGATCATGGTAAATGTGAGTAGAGTAGGGGAAGATGATGTCTGGTGTTTCTCATGGTAAATGTGAGTAGAGTAGAGGAAGATGATGTCTGGTGTTTATCATGGTATGTGTGAGTTGAGTAAGGGAAGATGTTGTCTGGTGTTTATCATGATAAATGTGAGTAGAGTAGAGGAAGATGGTGTCTGGTGTTTATCATGGTAAATGTGACTAGAGTAGGGGAAGATGATGTCTGGTGTTTATCATGGTTCATGTGAGTAGAGTGTGGGAAGTTGATGTCTGGTGTTTATCATGGTAAATGTGAGTAGAGTAGGCGAAGATGACGTCTAGTGTTTGTCATGGTAAATGTGAGTAGAGTAAGTGAAGTTGATGTCTGGTGTTTATCATGGTAAATGTGAGTAGAGTAAGGGAAGATGATGTCTGGTGTTTATCATGGTAAATGTAAGTAGAGTAATGGAAGTTGATGTCTGGTGTTTATCATGGTAAATGTGAGTAGAGTAAGGGAAGATGATGTCAGGTGTTTATCATGGTAAATGTGAGTAGAGTAAGGGAAGTTGATGTCTGATGTTTATCATGCTACATGTGAGTAGAGTAGGGGAATATGATGTCTGGTGTTAATCATGCTACATCTGAGGAGAGTAGACGAGTAATGCATGTTTGGAACACCGCTCATAACATTAGATGACGTTGGACTTTTGTACACAGCTTGTAACTTTGTATTTTGTTAAGCTTTTTGGCAATTCATAACAATATGCCCCATTTTAATAGAAACACGTTACCACATTTATAAATAAACCGGAAGATGCCATTCGTAATCCCCCCCCCCCCCCCCTAAAATTCTCATTTTGACCCCTAGAATTTGCATAAGGTTTACTCAAAGGGGAAATAATATGATATTGACTCTATTTTTAATTGTATTGCGTCCGTGCTGTCAGTTGTAGCTTCCGAATGATGAATGTGACTCTTCCACTTTCAGAAAGATGAATATTAATATTTGTAGTCGTGATGTCCCTTCGTGATTTTGATGCGTGTGGAGGGTCTTAAGCTGAAAGTCAGGAATTGCAGAATTGTGGTTGGAATATTGAGATGTAAACATGCATTTATTTCACGGATTAAAGTGATCTGTGTGTGTGGGTGATGAGCTTCATAATGAACAATGTAAAGCGGTTGATTGTTTAATGAGGCGGTGGAGATAAAGACGGTGTGAGATTAGGGAGAATGTGGTAACTGGAAAATAGGGCAGTTGGAGCAGTGGTGAAAGGTAAGAAGATATGGGAGTTAAAGTTGTGGGGATAGATAGGGAAATGTGGGAGTTAAAGTTGTGGGGATAGATAGGGAAATGTGGGAGTTAACGTTGTGGAGATAGATAGGGAAATGTGGGAGTTAGAGTTGTGGGGATAGATAGGGAAATGTGGGAGTTAAAGTTGTGGGGGTAGATAGGGAAATGTGGGAGTTAAAGTTGTGGGGATAGATAGGAAATGTGGGAGTTAAAGTTGTGGGGATAGATAGGAAAATGTGGGAGTTAAAGTTGACCTGTGAGTTCCCTTGACAGCTGAAAAGACTAAAGAGAAAATAATCAACGACGCCAACACAAAAAGGGAGCTCCTAAGAAACTTCAGAAAGACACCATCAACATTGTTCGGGCACATCATGAGAAGAAGAAAGTTGGAATACCTGGTTTATAACCGACAAAATACAGGGAAAGACAGATCGCTGAGAGAAATAAGCGTGGTGCCATGGCACGAAAAATAGTCAAGAACAGAATTGATACGATTTAGTGTGGATAGAGAATTCTGGAAGGACATGATTGCCTACGCCAATCGGTATGGTACATGATGATGATATGTGTTACTCAATGGCTTTCCTTATGTTTATTTCTCCCGTGGTCAATTGTTTGAACTAATAATGTCCTGCTGTATTAATAACTGTACAGAATATGAAAAATTGCCCACTTTACATCTTCCTTCATCGCAAAACTCTTAATTAAATATAAGAAAGTTGTTGCTCATTTCAGTCCAGCCTACGAGTAATGTTACTGACATTTTCCGAGCAGACAGTCGAGGGCTCACAATAACTAATAAGTTAATTTTGCGGCGTCAGCTTGTCTGCTCATGCATGACCGATTGTAACGTGAACAATAAAATTAAGTAACAGCTTGTATCAAACACAGAAATAAATTATGAGTTGCGTGTTTTTGATCAGCCAATCTGGGAAATGTGTTTAAGTTTATTAATTTCACCGCGTGTGGTGTGTGTTGTGGGAATGCATCACACAGTTGATATATAGGCTTATGTTGTGTGTTTTAGTGGATTTATGTTTTTTTGTCACATTAGTTTCAGCAATGTCGAATATACTATTGTTATAGACAACATAACCTGTATCTCCTCTCCAACATATTATTGTTATAGACAACATAACCTGTATCTACTCTCCAATATACTATTGTTATAGACAACATAACCTGTATCTCCACTCCGACATACTACTGTTATAGACAACATAACCTGTAACTTCTCTACAACATACTATTGTTATAGACAACATAACCTGTATCTCCTCTCCGACATACTATTGTTATAGACAACATAACCTGTAACTTCTCTATAACATACTGTTATTATAGGCAACATAACCTGTATCCCCTCTCCGACATACTATTGTTATAGACCCCATAACCTGTAACTTCTCTACAACATACTATTGTTATAGACAACATACTCCAACATACTATTGTTATAGACAACATAACCTGTAACTTCTCTACAACATACTATTGTTATAGACAACATAACCTGTATCTCCTCTCCGACATAATATTGTTATAGACAACATAACCTGTAACTTCTCTCCAACATACTATTGTTATAGACAACATAACCTGTATCTCATCTCCGACATACTATTGTTATAGACAACATAACCTGTATCTCCTCTCCGACATACTATTGTTATAGACAACATAATCTATATCTTCTCTCATCTGCGTTGTGATCACCCCGACAGAGGTAAAGAACGCAGACACACCCACTTAAAGTCCTTTTTAAGGCAGGATGATGAAGACGTGTATTTCTTTAGTCATGGGGCGCAAGCAAGCAAGACCCAAATAGAAAATCAGGAGTGGAGAACCTAGGGCGATTATTAGAGATCATCTCGGACATCTCCACCAGTCAGACTGGTACCAAACTTAGCCCAGTTGCGGTCTCTTTGAATGAACCAATGTGACCAAACGGGGTAATTCGAAGCCTGGACAAAAACAGAATGTCCATACATATTGCCTGGATTTGCCTGTTAATGAAAGGCCATCGTCCGTTTCGCTCTTAAGTGGCCTACTATGACATATCGAATTACCTCTCCAAAGTATTTCATATTCATCATTATCATTATCATAATCAGGAGAAATACCTCTACTATATGTACAATCTTACATATATCTGGGCAGTAATATAGATAAAGAGGGAGGAACAGAAAATGATACCAAAATAAGGCTATCAAAAGCAAGAGGAGCTTTCATTGCACTGGGAAGTATATGGGAATCCAAAGAAATTAGGTTAAATACAGAAATAAAAATTTTCAACTTAAATGTTAAGGCGGTCCTATTATATGGCTGTGAAACATGGAGAACAACAAAATTGACAATCACGAAGATACAGACTTTCATTAATGGATGCTTACGCAGTATAAAAGGATGGAAATGGCAGGACAAAATCACTTACATAGAATTATGGAAATGTACCAGTCAAACACCAGTGGATAAAGAGATACAGCGAAGACGATGGCGCTGGATAGGACACACACTACGGAAGCCAACTGAGAGTATTACACAACAGGCACTTTTTGGAATCCCCAGGGGAAAAGACAAAGAGGAAGACCAAGGAATTCTTGGAGAAGACAGATAGAAGCAGATATGAAGATGATGGGGAAGACATGGAATGATCTTAAAAGAATGGCAAAAAACAGAACGACTTGGAAAGTGTTTGTTGAAGACCTATGCTCCACTGGGAGCTAAAAAAGGTAGAGAGAGAGAGAGAGAGTTATCATAATCAGTAACGTTATTATATCATCATCATCATTATTATTATTCTACCTTTCAGCTCACTGTGAGCATAGGTCTTCAACAAACATTTTCCAAGTTGTTCTGTTTCTTGCCATTATTTTAAGATAATTCCATGTCTTCCCCATTATCTTCATATCTGCTTCTATCTGTCTTCTCCAAGAATTCCTTGGTCTTTCTCTTTGTCTTTTCCCCTGGGGATTCAAAAAAAGGGCTATGTTTTGCCTTAGCACAGTCTCCAATGATGTTATACCATTCCTTATACATGCTCTCCATATATATATATATATATATATATATATATATATATATATATATATATATATATCTGTGTGTGTGTGTTTATTTATATCGCTGTGGGTGTTTGTATGTGTAAGTATGTAATATATGGAGGAATCCATATGTGTATTTATGCGTGTAACTATATCCCTCCTCATTCGATACTGAAAATAACCAGCTGTTCCCTGTTCCCAAGGGTGATCTCATCACAGTATTGTAACACGTCTCGGCTTTAGCGGGTCAGTTCCTTTCTTCGTTGCCATCACAAACCGCTAAAGATGTAGCCAGAAACAGTTGCTGGACACGACTTCTGAATCATGTTTGCTCTCAAACTAAAACCACATCAATATGAGGCTGTTAATTTCTCTAAACGCTGGAACATTGTAGCTGCTTCGATCTCGCTAGTGTTTAATGACTGTCCCCATAACCCTGACTCCTATATTCTTCCATCTTTCACCTAAATCCTGATTCCTATATTTTTCCATCTATCCCCAAAAACCTGACTCCTATATTTTCCCGTTTATCCTCAAAACCCTGACTCCCATATGTTCCCACATTTCACCAAAATCCTGACTCCTATATTTTCCCATCTATCCCCAAAACCCTGATTCCTATGTTTTACCATCTATCCTCAAAATCCTGACATGTTCCCATATTTCACCAAAACCCTGATTCCTATGTTTTCCCAGCTATCCTCCAAACCCTGACTCCTATATTTTGCCATCTATCACTAAAACCCCGACTCTTATATTTTTCCATCAATCCCCCAAATCCTCACTCTTATATTTTTCCATCCATCCCCCAAATCCTGATTCTTATATTTTTCCATCAATCCCCCAAATCCTGATTCTTATATTTTTCCATCCATCCCCCAAATCCTGATTCTTATATTTTTCCATCAATCCCCAAATCCTGATTCTTATATTTTTCCATCAATCACCCAAATCCTGATTCTTATATTTTTCCATCAATCCCCCAAATCCTGATTCTTATATTTTTCCAGCAATCACCCAAATCCTGATTCTTATATTTTTCCATCAATCCCCCAAATCCTGACTTCTATATTTTCCCATGTAGGAAGTATCTATTTCCAAAGCAAATCGACCAATTGATCTTTTCTCATAGTCTTGTTCTCAGACTAAAAAAAAGCCACATTTTTCAGCTGCGAGGATAGAAGTAGATCCCATCCTAGTAACCCACATTCAACTTCACCATCAACTGTAATGTGGCCATACCCGTCGTTATTGTTATGTAGGCATGTTGCAGAAAAATGTAACTATGAGTCGGTGATCAGTGGAGTGATAGATAAGTGGAAGCTAGACAGAGAGTGGAAAATAACAGTGGAAGCTTAGGCAGTGGGGGATTAAGAGTGGAGTCTAGACAGAAGAGAAATGAAAGAGTGGAAGGTAGGCAGTGGAGAAATAAAAGAGTGGAAGGTAGGCTGTGGAAAAATGACAGAGATGGTAGGTAGGCAGTGGAGAAGTAGGTAGGCAGTGGAGAAGTAGGTAGGCAGTGGAGAGATGACAGAGATGGTAGGTAGGCAGTGGAGAAGTAGGTAGGCAGTGGAGAAATGACAGAGATGGTAGGTAGGCAGTAGAGAAATGACAGAGATGGTAGGTAGGCAGTGGAGAAGTAGGTAGGCAGTGGAGAAATGAAAGAGTGGAAGGTAGGCATCGTAGAAATTAAAGAGTAGAAGGTAGGCCGTGGAGAAATGAAAGAGTGGAAGGTAGGCAGCGGAGAAATGAAAGAGATAGAAGGTAGGCAGTGGATAAATAAAAGAGTGGAAGGTAATCAGTTGAGAACTGAAAGAGTGGAATGTAGACAAGATAAATAAATGAAGGGAGTGTAGACAAGGAAAATAAAAGAGTGTGGAGTCTAGACAAGAGAAATGAAAGAGTGGAGTCTGACAGAAGAGAAATACAAGAGTGAAGAGTAACAAAGAGTTAGAGAAATAAGTTATAGTTATTAATAATGAGATATAAATAATGTTATGTTTGAGAAACAACACGAGTGTAGGAACAACAAACTTCAGGAAATCATTATCATCAAGTGCCGGGCCTGCTGGCGTAGGTGATCATGTCTCTCCACAAATTTCGATCACGACAGTTATTTATCATTTCTGTTGTTGACCTTCTGCCAAGCCATTCTCTTAAGCTGTCTGGTGTCTTTTCTCTTTGCTTACCTCTATCTCTTCGTCCCTCAATTTTCCCAGTTGTTACAATATATCCCATTTGTTCTCTTCTCATTACATGGCCAAAAAAGGATGATTGCTTCTTCCAATGAATATTGGAAATTAGTTCTCTTTTTGCTTTGACTCTGTCTTTAACTCTTTTGACTCTTCAGGAAATATCTGACCCAAATACATTGGAGTAGAATTTTAATATTTACTTCCCTTTAAGTTTCGATCCCAACCGACGGCTTCCTGGTTCACCCAGACATAAAAAATGGGTACCGGATTTTTTTTCTGGGAAAGTAAAGGAGCACGGGCGTAATATCGACCACATTACCCCAACTCCAACCAAATCATGTGCTGAAAGTCTGTAAAATATATGGTCATTAACACCATATTCCCTATACGCCACTTGGCGTGACGGGGGTACTTTACTTTTTTACTTACTTTACTTGAAATATTAAAGTAATTTTTTTTTGTTCTTTGGGGATGCATGATAAGATAACACGTGAGTAGGGAAAGAAAATAACTTTGTGAAGGGTCGCCCCAGGCCTCGGAGACAAGACTGCTGGCTTCTTATCTCGGGGTTGAACCAATCAAAATCTTTAACTGGTTAGAGCTTACAAGGTCATTGTCTGGTCTAGTAAGTTTCTATTTCTGGTTCTGTCTTCGGGTTGAACTGCCCAGACTACCTTTGATACACAAATCGAAGTAGCTGGACGTCAAGCAGGGGAGGCAAACTGCTTGGTATTTTATAAAGACAGCTTTCTCTCATTTATCTGTATTAAGTGTGTAGATATATAAGAACAAAGAAAAAAACATCACCTCAGTGCAAAATAAAGACAGGTGGAACAATTTCAAAACAGGTAAATGAATTTAAATATTTGGGAACTTTGTTAACCTCAGACGGAAGATGTACAAAAGAGGTGAGCTGCAGAATGTCTCAGGCAAAAGCGGCTTTCCAAAAAATAAAAAAAAATGAGGAAGATACCATGCAATCCATTTTTGACAATAGAAATAAGGAAAAGAGTTCTTAAATGTTCCTTAGAGCCATTCTTAACACATGGATGTGAATCAGGGACAATAGAACAGCAGACAAGCAAATCACTGAAGTCTGTAGAAATGTGGTTTTACAGAAGAATGTTGAGAACACCATGGATAGCTAAGAAAAGTAATGAAGACGTTAAGTACCATGCTTGCTGGCGTAGGTGATCATGTCTCTCCACAACTTTCGATCATTACAGTTATTTATCATTTCTGTTGTTGACCTTCTGCCAAGGCATTCCCTTAAGATGTCTGGTATCTTTTCTCTTTGCTTCCTTCTATCTCTTCGTCCCTCAATTTTCCCAGTTGTTACAATATATTCCAGCTGTTCTCTTCTCATTACATGGCCAAAAAATAAATGATGATTGTTTCTTCCTAATATTGGAAATTGGCTCTCTTTTTACTTTGACCTCTTTCAGAACATTTTCATTACTCTTCTTAGCTGTCCGTGGTATTCTCCACATTCTTCTGTAAAACCACATTTCTACAGCCTCCAGTGATTTTCTTCTCTGCTGCCCTATTGTCTATGATTCACATCCATATGTTAAAACTGGCTGTACATAACATTTAAGAACTTTTCATAGTTATATAGGAAGAAGTAAATGAAATAATGTTAGTACATTATATTTCCATTAAGCTCAACAACATTCCCGTTATGTTAGATACTATTAAATTATCGTTACTTTGTACATAACACAACCATTATATATGATGCTATTACACTGTAGTTACATTACACAGCATTGTGGTATCACGGTCATAGATCAGCGTTTCTCAAACTGTGGTACACGGCCCTCAGGGGTCGGCTGTGCCGTCACAGGGAGCCTGCGAAAGCTTAAAGAAAAGAATGATATTTTGTAGTTAGAAAGAGAAAGTGAGTTAATGAAAGCCTAGGGGTCAGCGGTTCATTGTATTTAATTGAGCTCCACGGTAAAGTAAACAACAACAATATTAGACATTATAGTGAAGGAAAGCAAAAATAAAGGACTCAGCCTTGATAGCAAAAATATAGGAGTAAAGTAAAAGTAAAGTAGCCCCGTCACACCAAGTGGCGTATAGGGAATATGATGTTGGTGACTATAAATTGTACAGACCTTCGGCACATGATTTTGGGGGTAATGTGGTCGGTATTACGCCCGTGCCGCTTCACTTTCCCAGAAAAAAATCTGACTAGAGACAGAGATCTGGCTAGAGACAGAGATTCTTTCAGACGGACTGTGATGAATGCAACGTTGTGCAATGGACATGGAACCTGATGATGATGATGATGATGATTATGATGATGATGATGATAAAGATACATTTTCATATTCATCGGAACACAGCTGTAAACTGTGCAAAACAGCATCCTACGGCACGCTCACGAAGTCACCTCTGTCGTTATCAACTAATCTCTTTAATCCTCGTGTCATGTCGCATGAGCACTTGTGAGCCCACACGTCCTGTCCTATCAACTCTTTCAAAAATTGTCTACTCCTACATAACGTACCTAACAATCCAGTGGTACCAGTGCTCCCTGGACTTACTTTCCTGCCGCCTGCGACGTAACTTCCTGTCGCTAAATTTTAATCAGTCAATTTTAACGTTAATTAGACATTAGTAGTAAGTAAATGCAATATTTTTTTCAGGGTTAATTTTTCATAGCAATACTGAAAAAAAATGAATTTTTCATCTTCTTTATTTACCGTAATAATGCTACATATGCTACATTTATTATTACTATTATTATTATTATTATTATTATCATCATCATCGCAATAGTAAATGGTGTCCTCTTCTCCATATCCATCAGTCCGATGCGGCCTAATATATTATCAACATGTTGAACAGCGCTGTTATTAACCTCCATGTACCATTCTAAATCCCAATAACTCAAATCATTAAACCCTCGCGTTGCACTCGGTTATAAGCTCCAGTCATATACTAATAATACCCAACAGCAATGATATACATCTCTTCGTTAATAATGTCATTTTCTATCAAAGTCCCAGACAACTTCCACCATATTTAACCATATGTTGCACGAGTCTTATTAAATAATGCTTCTTACATAACCCACAGTATTAATAACATACATTTACAAAAACGATAATAACTATTATTGTTACAACGTTGAGACGTCAGCCAGTATTAATGCAGGACAATAGTGCGTGCGGGGAATCACTTGAGTTATATTGCTAATTAATACTATATAACTATAAATATATATGTAATGAGAGCCGTCTGCGTAGATGAGCACGGGTCCTGTCTTAGCTTGACGCCGTCCTACGATAACGTTTCGTTAAATATGCATTAGTGTCTATTTTATTGGCAGCATTGCAAAGTTAGTCATCCCAGAGGTCGATAAGAACATATATATGTTGGTGTCTTTATGTTATAGCTTAGATTAGTCACTACAGAGGTTCTCACACGACAAGAAAATGTCTATGTTGGTGTCTTTATGTTATAGCTTAGATTAGTCACTACAGAGGTTCCCACACGTCAAGGAGAGGCATATGTTGATGTCTTTATGTTATAGCTTAGATTAGTCACTACAGAGGTTCTCACACGACAAGAAAATGTCTATATTGGTGTCTTTATGTTATAGCTTAGATTAGTCACTACAGAGGTTCCCACACGTCAAGAACATGCCTATGTTGGTGTCTTTATGTTATAGCTTAGATAAGTCACTACAAAGGTTCTCACACGACAAGAAAATGTCTATATTGGTGTCTTTATGTTATAGCTTAGATTAGTCACTACAGAGGTTCTCACAAGACAAGAAAATGTCTATATTGGTGTCTTTATGTTATAGCTTAGATTAGTCACTACAGAGGTTCTCACACGACAAGAAAATGTATATATTGGTGTCTTTATGTTATAGCTTAGATTAGTCACTACAGAGGTTCTCACAAGACAAGAAAATGTCTATATTGGTGTCTTTATGTTATAGCTTAGATTAGTCACTACAAAGGTTCTCACACGACAAGAAAATGTCTATATTGGCGTCTTTATGTTATAGCTTATATTAGTAACTACAGAGGTTCTCACACGACAAGAACATGTCTATGTTGGTGTCTTTATGTTATAGCTTATATTAGTAACTACAGAGGTTCTCACACGACAAGAACATGTTATGTTCGTTAAAAAAAAAAAAAAAAAAAAAAAGTAAAGTACCCCCGTCACGCCAAGTGGCGTATAGGGAATATGCTGTTAGTGACCATAAACTTTACAGACCTTCAGCGCGTGCTTTTTGGGGTAATGTGGTCGGTATTACGCCCGTGCAGCTTCACTTTCCCAGAAAAAAATCCGGTACCCATTTAAGGCTGGGTGAACCCGGAAGCCGTCGGTTGGAATCGAACCCTACCCCTTGTCTTTTATAGTCCAGTTCACTAATCACTGAGCTATCGCGGCTCCCGTTATGTTAGTAGGTATATGTTAATTTGTTATCTTAATCCTTTTGTGTGTGTGTAAGTGTGTGTGTGTGCGTAAGTGTATGTGTGTGTGTGTATGTGTGTGAACTGGGTAATCAAGAGATGGGACGTCTACCTCAGGACACGAAGGACCAGGACTTAACGCATACCGGAAGCGGTTTGAAAAAAAAATAGAACAAAATTAATTCGTGATTTCTTTATGACGTTACCCTCCCCTGATCTTCTGGGTGGGGGTGAGATCCGATGTCTAGCCCTCTCGGATAACGACAATAAACATGAGGTTCCGTGTGCACTTGCGCACGTCAAAGGAACCTTGTCAGGTAAACTCGAAAATAGTAGTCTGTAAACATGACCCCTCTTCTTCTACCTTTTAGCTCCCAGTGGAGCATAGGTCTTCAACAAACACTTTCCAAGTCGTTCTGTTTTTTGCAATTCTTTTAAGATCATTCCATGTCTTCCCCATCATCTTCCTCCGGATTGCGTCATACGTCTCTTAGACAGAGAGCCCTTCTCTTTCCTGGTTGACGGATTTACTTTATCTTTCTTTGACTTGTCCATGTTTGTGAAGTTTTTTCGGCTTATTTTTTTACAGTATGGGATAGCCAGTCCCATGCCTAACCCTCCTTTCTCGCCTCTTACAAACATATAAACATGACCCCTGCCCCGGGGTCAAATTGTCAGGAAAATCATCCCGCGCCGATGTAGCTCATGCCGTGCAATAGAGTTCATGTACGCGGGCGCTGATTCTCCTCTGATATTTTCGAGATTCTCGAGGATATAATGGAGCACCTATGGAGTTGTCTGGTGTGCAGTGATATTCATCATTGAGTGCCGTCTCCGCATCGAAGGTTGGCTACCATGGAGCGCCATTCCATTCTGTCTCTTGCTTTGATGGTACAGATTGTCATAGGTTGACTTGTCCATCTTTTGATGTTACTCGTCCATGTTAGACTTGGTCTGCCTCTGCCTCTTTTACCTTGTATTTTCCCTTCCAATATTACTTTTATTAGGCTGTTGTGACTTTTAACATGCCCCCAAAAATTCATTTGTCTTGTTCTAATTATATTTAGTAGTTCTCTTTTCATTTTTAGTTATTTTAAAACTTCATCGTTTGTTTTCTTTTCCTTCCATCCAATTCTACCTATTCTTCTATAAATCCACATTTCAAAGGCTATATTTGCTGGACATGTTTTTTTTATGAGGCAAGTGAGTGGGTACTGGAAAAAAAGGCGTGACTACGAGAAGGGAGGGGGAATTAGCACTGGAGGCAGTGAAAGAGGAGTAAAGGAGAGAGAGAGAATGTGTGTAGATGTGTAAAAGAAAGGAAGATTGAGAAGGGGCAGATAATTAGATTCATCCAATTCTACCTATTCTTCTATAGATCCACATTTTCAAAGGCTTCAATTTTCTGTTTTGTTTTTCGGTCTAATGTCCATGTTTCTGCACCATACAGGAATATTGAGAAGATGTAACATTTTGCTATTCTTAGTTTTAGCCCTGGTGTTACTTGTTTTCATGCTAGTATATTTTTCATGACATTAAAATTACTTTTTGCCATACCTATTCTTTTGCTTATTTCAGTTGTACATTTTCTACTCTTTTATCACAGTGCAGTGATAATGATCCCTTATTTGCGTGCGACCGATTCTCTATCCGAGATGTCAGTTTCCCTGATTCGTTTATTATTATCCTCTGACGACCTGACACCTTTTGATTAATTCTATTTCACGTCAGTCAAGAGATTATTTGTTGACATCAGGGCGTCATTTTTATAAGTGTCATCCAGAATGTGTCGTGCCGTCAGTGCTTGCGTCATATACCGGATTATTTCTTTCAGTCACCTCTTAACCTACGTCATTATTTAATTTCCAGTTACTTTATTTTTCATTTATTTTAGGACCTCATTCGTTATTACATTTACAACATATTCATTTCTTCCGTTCTCCTTTCTCTATAACCTCTTTCTTTTACTAACTCTTTATTCTTTTTTAATTCAATTTTCAGACTACATTCATCTGTCTGCAATTCCGCTCGTCTCTCTGTCAGTTTATCTATTTCTTTTTTTTATGTGATGAATAATATTAAAATCAATTCAGAACAGTTCAGAAATTAAAATTAACCAACACAACTAATGAAAAACGATAATTCTCAAACAGCAGAGATAGAATCAAGATGCAACAAAGCTTGTCAAATCATTGGACAGTTATCACCACTATTGTCCAACAAGGAAATAACACTAGAGGGAAAACGGGCACTTTACAATATAATCTTCATCCCAACGTTGTGCTACCAATGCCAGACCTGGATCCTAGAGGCAAGAACAATAAGAAAAATAACCTCTAAAGAGATTAAATGTGTTAGACGAATGACAGGAAACAATCTGAGAGATAAGATCAGAAATGAAGAACCGAGAAAAAAGCTAGGAATAGCCCACGCCATAGAATATATAAAGAAACAACAGATAAAATGGATTGGCCATGTGACAAACCAGACAGATCAAAACACAACGAACCTTCAGCAAACGTTGTGAGAACACTATACCCAAGGGTCGACCACGAAAAAGATGGATCGATGGAATATTAAAAGCACTAGGAAACATAACAGTAGTAGAGGCGAATAGAAGTGCAAAAGACCGCAAATTATATCTCCCCTCGACGCTGAAAGGCATATGAGGAAGGAAAGAAGAAGAAGAACTAATGGAATGAAACTGGAAACTAATTTCAAACCATACTAATCTGGTTTGATTTAAATCTAAATATAATTTTTTCCCCGAAAATATCTTATCATCCGTTTAGTATGTCAATGATTTGTCGATTAAAATAAAAATAAAAATAACATTCAGACAATGGGAGACTGAGAATGTTAAGGTAATATTTCTTTTTTACAAAGGCAGTTCGATCCCTAGCAGGTACCCGGTTTACTCTCTCGGAAGTGAAATAAACTACCTAACCCGCGATATCTACGTGGCGACAGCATACGGCCTTTATTCATAGTTCCTTGCATGAAATAAAAATATAACCGGTTTTTGCATTGTTCATTCATCTCGGGAGTTATGATAGTTCCATCGGACAATGAATCTAGGAGCCATGACAACTGAAAATCAACCAGAGTATAATATATAATATATAATATATAAATATAATTATAATTATTATTTGTAAGTCTGGTAAATCGCCTTGAGGTAACTCTGACTACAAACAGTTGCTGTCTTGCTGAATGTTTAGGGAAACAAGACTATAGAAGTAATCCCGAGCAAGTACGAATGAAGACGGATTCACATGAAACACAAAATGTAAAACACCGTGAAAATTCCTCTTCTTCTTTACTTCTTCTTTTGCCTTTCAGCGTCGAGGAGAGATATAATTTGCGGTCTTTTGCTCTTCTGTTCGCCTCTGCTGCTGATATTTCCTAGTGCTTCTAATGTTCCGTCAATACATCTTTTTCGTGGTCGGCACTTGGATTTGGTGTTCTCCTAACGTTTATTGAAGACTCGTGTTATGTTGTGATCTTTCTGCCTTGTCATGTGCCTCAACCATTTTATTTATATATACTTTATATATTCTATGACGGGTGTTATTCCTAGCCTTTTTCTCAGTTCTTCATTTTTGATCTTGTCTCTCGGACTGTTTCATGTCATTCGTCTAACACATTTCATCTCTGTAGAGGTTATTTTTCTTATTGTTCTTGCATCTGGGGTCCAGGTCTGGCATTGGAAGCACAATGTTGGAACGAAGATTGTATTTTGGAGTGCCCTTTTTGCATCTAGAGTTATGTCATTGTTGGACATTAGTCGTGATAGCTGTCCTATGATTTGACAAGTTTTGTTGCATGTGGAGTCTATTTCTGCTGTTTGTGAATTTTCGTTTGCCACTAGAATTCCTAGAGCCGCGATAGCTCAGTGGTTAGTGAACTGGGCTACAAAGGACAAGGGGTAGGGTTTGATCCCAACCGACGGCTTCGGGGTTCACCCAGCCTTAAAATGGGTACCGGATTTTTTTCTAGGAAAGTAAAGCAGCACGGGCGTAATACCGACCATATTACCCCAAAAATCATGTGCTGAAGGTCTGTAAAATATAGGGTCACTAACACCATATTTACCTATACGCCACTTGGCGTGACGGGGGTACTTTACTTTTTTTTACTTACTAGAACTCCTAGGTAATTAGTGCATTCATAAAGTATAGCATCGGTTTTCTTGAGAACCGCTAATTCAAAAAAGTTTGAAATGTGTACACAGTTGATATGGATATGTCATAGAAACATTAGTATCATTCAACATAATCATCATCATCATTTTGCACAGCTTTAAACCAGCACGCAAGGGGTGCATGTATTCCTAGTCTGTACCAGTCTTTGTCTTGATAGTATTTCGTGGCTGCATTCATCACTCCTGTATCATATACAAACCGTGTTCCACAGAGGGCTTCTTTAAGTGGACCAAAGAGATGGAGATCAGAGGGTGCCACATCAGGGTAGTAGAGTCCAACTCTATCTAGTGATTGCTTCCCGTGTTGCCAGACTTGTGTGAGGGCACGCGTTGTCGTGAAGGATAAGCAGTTCTGCTGGATTCGTGTGCGGCCGAACTCTGCGAAAACGTTGATTGAGTTTTGTCAATGTTTTAATGTAAGCTTGTTAATTGATTGTCTCTCCTCTTAGTATAACATCCACAAGAATCACACCTTCAATGTCTTAATGTAAGCTTGCGAATTGATTGTCTCTCCTCTTGGCATAACATCCACAAGAATCATACCTTCAATGTCTTAATGTAAGCTTGCGAATTGATTGTCTCCTTTTAGCAAAATATCCACAAGAATCACACCTTCAGTGTCCCAAAAGACAGTGACCATGACCTTTTCAGCTGAATGAGATGAATTTCTTTTTTCGTGATGAGTGCGGAAGATGCCACTCATTGACTGTCTTTTTGTCTCAGGTTCAAAATGATGTGCCCAGGTTTCGTCACCTGTAACAATCTGAGCCACAAATTCTCTCCATCAACATTCAAATGCTCCGGCAGTTCAGAAAAAAAAAAGCTTTTCTTTGCAATCGGTGCTCATGTTTTTAGATTTCGTGAAACCCATTTAGCACAGACCTTAGAGAATCCGAGATTGTGATTTCTCTCTGCGGTAACCACCCATTGTCAGAGTATCGAAGTCCCGACTTGAAACGTCAATTACTCATCGTTGGAAAAAAAATATGAGTACCTCAGAAGTCTGAGCTATCTGCCTGTACGGGAGGGACCCCTGTGCACACGACTGACAATGAAAAACGGATTAACACTCAAAATCCAGTTCCTAGACTCTAGAGACTTCGCCAGATGTGATAGTTAGCGAACAAAAAACAAATAAAAACATGTCTAACTGTCTAGGAACCAGATAAGTTCAGCAGGTAAAAGAATCTCTTGCTTGTAAATATGGAAATATTCGAGCTTCCGGTCTGACAGAACATTGTGATGAACCTACAGGCGTGAATGTAAAAAAATTGACAAAAGAGGTGTTCTGGAGAAAGAGATAGGGGACAGGGTGGTCTAGAGGTAAGACGTGGGACTGGGTGGTCTATGGGTAAGACGTGGGACTGTGTGGTCTAGAGGTAAGAGGTGGGACTGAGTGGTCTAGAGGTAAGAGGTGGGCCTGGGTGTTCTAGAGGTAAGAGGTGGGCTTGGGTGTTCTAGAGGTAAGACGTGGGCCTGGGTGGTCTAGAGGTAAGACGTGGGACTGGGTGGTCTAGAGGTAAGACGTGGGACTGGGTGGTCTAGAGGTAAGACGTGGGACTGGGTGGTCTAGAGGTAAGACGTGGGACTGGGTGGTCTAGAGGTAAGACGTGGGACTGGGTGGTCTAGAGGTAAGACGTGGGACTGGGTGGTCAAGAGGTAAGACGTGGGACTGGGTGGTCTAGAGGTAAGACGTGGGCCTGGGTGGTCTAAAGGTAAGACGTGGGACTGGGTGGTCTAGATGTAAGACGTGGGACTGGGTGGTCTAGAGGTAAGACGTGGGCCTGGGTGGTCTAGAGGTAAGACGTGGGACTGGTTGGTCTAGAGGTAAGACGTGGGCCTGGGTGGTCTAGAGGTAAGACGTGGGCCTGGGTGGTCTAGAGGTAAGACGTGGGCCTGGGTGGTCTAGAGGTAAGACGTGGGCCTGGGTGGTCTAGAGGTAAGACGTGGGCCTGGGTGGTCTAGAGGTAAGACGTGGGCCTGGGTGGTCTAGAGGTAAGACGTGGGCCTGGGTGGTCTAGAGGTAAGACGTGGGACTGGGTGGTCTAGAGGTAAGACGTGGGCCTGGGTGGTCTAGAGGTAAGACGTGGGACTGGGTGGTCTAGAGGTAAGACGTGGGATTGGGTGGTGTAGAGATAAGTCGTGGGACAAGGTGGTCTAGAGGTAAGAGGTGGGACTGGATGGTCTACAGGTAAGATGTGGGACTGGTTGGTCTAGAGATAAGACGTGGGACAAGGTGGTCTAGAGGTAAGACGTGGGATTGGGTGGTGTAGAGATAAGTCGTGGGACAAGGTGGTCTAGAGGTAAGACGTGGGACTGGATGGTCTGGACTAGGTCGTCTAGAAGTAGTACGTGAGACTGGGTGGTCTAGAGGTAAGATGTGGGACTGTGTGGTCTAGAGGTAAGATGTGGGACTGGGTGGTCTAGAGGTAAGACGTGTGACTTGGTGGTCTAGAGGTAAGACATGGAAATGGGTGGTCTAGAAGTAAGACGTGTGATTGGGTGGTCTAGAAGTAAGACGTGTGGCTGAATGGTCTAGAGGTAGGACGTCGGCCTGTAGACAGAAAGATCCCAGATTCAAATCCTGCCGCGGGCTGTGTTTTTTTTTTTATAAAGTGATCCCAAGGTTTTTTTCGTGGCGTTACCCTTTCTCCGGTCTCTGGGTAGTGAGGTTCGATGTTAGTCCTCCCTGGAGACGGCGATAAAAAAACGGAGGTCCCGTGTGCATTCGCGCACGTTAAATAAACCAGATCAGTTCAAAGTCTAAATAAATTAGGCTAAAATTTTCCGCAGCCCTGGCAAAAAATTGTTGAGCAAATCTGCTTGTGCCGGAGACACAATAAGGATGTGTAGGTCCTGAAGGTGCAAATATCGCGGTAACACAACTTATTCACCCCTAATTAACGGATGAACACTTTGAAGAAGAGAAACGAGATAATTTAATGTGCTACATATTTTTGCAGAAGGAGTAGCATTTCCTGGTCATTGAATTTCCAAATCTTAAAATTCATTTGTAAAAGAAAATCTGTACTATTTTTCCATTGTTACCGGTACCTATCGATCTGGCACTATTTTCAGACAGTAAATCGCTTTCACTGTCATAAAGGACATTACTGATCTCACATTTCCCGGAACCCTCGACAGCTGTCTCGAGTTTTCTTTTTAAAGATTTCCGGGGTCTGTCTACGCTCGTGTGTCTATCGTCTGTTTGTTTTCATTATTGCGTCCTATTATTTTTCGCGTTTTGGTGAGTTTGTGCATTCCTTCTTCTACCTTTCAGCTCCCTGTGGAGAATATGTCTTCAACAAACACTTTCCAAGCCGTTCTGCTACTTGCCATTGTTTTAAGATCGTTTCATGTCTTCCCCATCATCTTCATCTCTGCTTCTATCTGTCTTCTCCAAGAATTCCGTGGTCTTCCTCTTTGTCTTTTTCCCTGGGGATTCCATAAAAGGGCATGTTGTGTAATACTCTCAGTTGGCTTCCGTAGTGTGTGTCCTATCCATGTGTGTCCTATGTTTTTTAGGAGCTGCCTTTTGCTGTAGATATTAAGCTGTGATTTGTCATGATTGATCTAGGCAACATAAGAAGGTATCTTGCCATTCCTTTTTGGCAGTGACTACTAGTCGGAGATCGCAGTCTTTGTCTCTATACATGAGATCCTCTGCCCGCCATCGCGGTGAGGGGACCATAACCGGCACTACTTGTCGGCTGCTCCCACAACACCATCCACCACCTGCTCCAATGTCTTCACATAACACTGATAGGGGGCTAAAAGGGAGCTCCACCTTGCCCAGGGGTGTCCCGAAGACTAGCGGAGGAAAGGAGACGCCTTACTACTCCTTTGTTAGTTTGACTGGTACATTTCCATGGAAGGAAGGAAGGAAGGGAGGGATGGAGGAAGGAAGGAAGGAAGGAAGGAAGGAAGGAAGGAAGGAAGGAAGGAAGGAAGGAAGGAAGGAAGGAAGGAAGGAAGGAAGGAAGGAAGGAAGGAAGGAAGGAAGGAAGGAAGGAAGGAAGGAAGGAGGGAGGGAGGGAGGGAGGGAGGGAGGGAGGGCGGCAGGCAGGTTGGATAGATGTATTGACGGATGGATTAGCAGTATGATTTTATTGTTATTGATTATTCTGTTGGGCCGATACGGCACCTAGGGCAGAAGTCATAGTTGTTCACGTCTGACGGTCAGCCACCACCTGTTTGAGTTCTTTCTTGTTTCTGAGACCCGTAGCCGAGCCCCCTTTAATGATGGCTCTACGCTGGATTTCTTCTTTCTCGTTTTCTTATGATTAGTTTAGAAGAAGACAAATGTTGTGAAGGATGGGTTTCGGAGGAGAGCGAACGGGCGATACATACATCCTCGATTGAAGAGAGTGAAATTTGTTATGTTTAACGTGAAGCCTTTTATAATATGGTGGACCAAGACACACGAAGGAGGAGCATGCTTGACATCCTGGGCTGAGCTGTCTATGGAAATTAGTCTGGAGTTGATCCCGCTAAAAGGTAAAGAGAATGGGGAGCTTAGGAAAAAAAACGGAGCGACATGTTAGTGACACGAAGACGAGTGAGAAAGAAAGGGCGTGAAAGAGAGATAAAATGTAGAAGAATGATGTGATGGATCCTACTGCCTGAGTGCTGGCACCTTTCGGCGCGTCAAGTGTGCGATAAAATGGAGAATTTAAACAAACTAAAGAAATGAAAGAGGAAGAAAAAGCGAGAATGAGCTTCAAGGAAATATTTTAAAAGATATGTCATTATTCAAATCTATTCTATTTTACCCATGGAACTAGTTTCATTGCAGTCAGAAATTACCCATATCCGCTCCACTACTTTTCACAGCATTTCCCCGAAGTCTACTTCCTTTTTCTTTCCTCATTTGTCTTTCAGCTTCTAGGGGCGACACAATTTGCGGTCTTTTCCTTTTCTGTTAGCCTCTGCTGCTGTTACGTTTCCTAGTGCTTCTAATATTCTGTCTATCCGTCTTTATCGTTGTCGACCCTTGGGTCTGGTGTTCTCGCAACATTTATTGAGATCTATTTGTTTTGTGAGTTGATCACTCTGCATTGTCACGTAGCCAAATCATGTTATATGTTGTTTCTTTTTATATTCGATGGCGGGGGCTATTCCTAGCTTTTTTTTCTCAGTTCTTCATTTCTGATGTTATCTCTCAGACAGTTTCCTGTCATTTGTTTAACACATTTAATCTCAGTAGATGTTATTTTTATCATTGATCTTGAATGTAGGGTCCAGGACTGGCATTGGTAGCACAACGTTGGGATGAAGATTTTTCTGAAATGTATTCGTAAATTCAATTTACAAGGTCGCTCCGTACACACCCTACTCGACTGCAGAGACAACGATTTCAAACTTCTTTTTTGTCCCCTCTTACAACATGCATGGCAGGTATCAGAATGCTCTATTCTTTTCTCCTCTCACCGTGGGTTTACCATTATTAAAGACATACATTCAGAATAGACAAAGAAAGAAGAAATAGGAAAGAGTGAAACATAATGAGTAATAGTGAGGAAGGTATAGAATAAGT
Source organism: Megaustenia siamemsis (assembly GCA_032433765.1). Classification (NCBI taxonomy): domain Eukaryota; kingdom Metazoa; phylum Mollusca; class Gastropoda; order Stylommatophora; family Ariophantidae; genus Megaustenia; species Megaustenia siamemsis. The sequence goes on from JAVIAB010000117.1 coordinate 13,510,087, forward strand.
GAGGATTGAAAGAGAAGGAAAAGGAGCAAATACAAACACATTCAAGTTGGGATAAATGTATATTGGTATACTTTTGTTGATATTGTCAATGAAGTTAAATGACGTCATTGGTGAAAACTGCACGGAAATATTAAGGGGATGCAGTGTGACACCATTCTGAACTCTTCCAGTACATTCCTGATTAACTTTAGATCCACACCGGAGAGTCTAAATTAGTGCGACTGTACTGTACCTTTGGGTTCTTAGCCGCTCTTGGGCATGCTGTTAGCAGCAATTATTGCACTTAATCAGCTTTTTTTAGAATCAGCCAGGACTTGCAATTGTGTGCTGTTGGGCACGACAGAGCAAATAAGCAAAGTTCGTTTTTCTGGTGATGGGAGATTTGCCGACTTGGTAACGAAACTCAGTGATAACCAATCACGGTTCAATAACCTTGTACGGAGCATCATCTTCAGCGTGTGTCTTAGTTCTTTCTCTCTTCTTCTCACTCATTCTCTTACTCTCTACTCATACTCTATCACACTCGCATGATATATCACTCCCAATCTTTAAAAATCATTCTCTCGCACTCTATCTCACTTCTAATCTTTCACATTCCATCTTGCTCTTTCATTCCCTCTCTTTCTCTCACAAACTTTCGTTTCTCTTACTCCATCTCACTCACACTCTCTCAGTCGCTATCACATACTGTCTATTGTTCTCTTTCACTCTATCATTCTCTCACTTTCTTTATTTCTTTCTCTCTCTCTCTCTCTGTCTCTCTCATTACTCATTTCACAAATTCTATCTTTCACTCTCACACAATCTTATTCCCTCATTCTCATACTCTCTCACTCATTCACGTTCTATGTCACTCACTCTCCTTCTAGCCTCTCACGACTTCACATACACACATACACGAATTCATACTCTCCCTGTGTCTGAATCTCCCTCTATCTCGATTCCAAATTGGTGCTAAAGGCGTTACCGTTTCTTGGAACGTCTTCAACCGTTTGTCATTATCGCTTGATACGTCGAAGCTTGTATTGTTGAACAGGTGTTGCCTGTAGCGCAATGTCTCTCATTTTAGCATTACTATCTTTTTTTTAATTTGAGAAAATTGAGACAAGAAGAAATAAAAAGAGGAGAAAGATAGAAAAAGGGGTGAAATAAGAAGGTAGTAAAGAAGGAGAGGGAGAAATTGAGGAGAAAATAAAAGCATGATAGTAGGAGAAGATAACGGATGATTCCTTGGATACAAGGAGATATTGTGGGTGCGCATTTTTGGTGCGTTCAAGATGGCGGTGCATTTTCACTAGTCCGTTGTTAACGAAGCGTAGTTTTGTTTCTGTGAGTTTCTAAACAACAAAAATCAAACGCCTACGGTGCCTCCACGTGCCGTAGAGCTAATTGACTGGAGTTGGCCAGTCTATAGCGTGGAAACGGGTTCTGGACAGTGCGACTGAGTGAGTGCACGTGAGTCTAGACCATCCACAGTATCGACGTTCAGCGACCATGTTAATCATGACGACAGTAAGTATTCAGATGAAGCCCAAAAGACTTAAAGAGATGGGAGTTAAGATGGGCACAGCCAGAAACGAGAAACTTAGTGGCCGTGTAAGAAGACTTATCAACCAACATATAACTGGAGTCGTCAGTCGCTGGACACTGCGGGACTTGCTGAGGAGGGGATCTAAGCACCTGTGGACATGTTCGGAGTGCAATGATGATGATCCTCTAATAACTCAATAAGGAGATATTATTAAAATGAGCTTGCATCAAAGGCTATACACAGTTGCTCATTGAAGAGATAGAAGACATTGGTAAGAACATGATGGGAAGATGCGAAAAAGATGAAAGGTTGAAATGATGGAGAGAGAGGATGAAGAGAAGAGGAAGATGAAGAAATAGAGGAATAAAGAGACGGAGCAAAAAAGAAGATGATGGGGAAGATGCGAAAAAGATGAAAGGTGAAATGATGGAGAGAGAGGATGAAGAGAAGAGGAAGATGAAGACGAAGAAATAGAGGAATAAAGAGACAGAGGAGAGGTAGAAGATAATGGGGAAGAAGCGAAAAAGATGAAAGGTTGAAATGATGGAGAGAGAGGATGAAGAGAAGAGGAAGATGAAGAAATAGAGAAATAAAGAGACAGAGGAGAGGAAGAAGATAATGGGGAAGATGCGAAAAAGATGAAAGGTTGAAATGATGGAGAGAATAGATGGAGAGAAAAGGAAGAGGAAGAAAAAGGAAAGAAACGTTGGAGATGAAGGAGAATGAAGCGGTTATATAAAAAAAAAAGATGAGAAGAATAAGATGATGACAGATACACGTTACAAGTAGCAAAGGGAGACGATTACTTGTGGACATGACACTTTGGTAAAATCAGAAATAAAAAAAAAGAAAAACTAATTAAATTACTTATTTAAATAAACAACAGAAATTACACTAAAAAAAAACAGAAGAAACAATGTAATCCTTTACATCTTTATAATTATCGGAATTCTGTTTCCGTCTAATTTCGTAGCATGTTTTCACAGACACATAAATATTGTTTACCGACTTCGCTACAAGCGTCTGACAACTTCAGAATGTTTGATATTTACTATTATTTTGTCTAACGTTGTGCTACCAATGCCAGACTTTGACGCTAGATACAAGACCAATGAGACAAATAACCGCTAATTAAAAAAAAACATTAATAAAGTGCCCCCGGCACGCCAAGTGGCGTATAGGGAATATGGTGTTAGTGACCATAAATTTTACAGACCTTCGGCACATGATTTTTGGGGTAATGTGGTCGGTATTACGCCCGTGCCACTTTAGTTTCCCTAAAAAGAATCCGGTACACATTAAAGGCTGGGTGAACCCGGAAGCCGTCGGTTGGGATCGAACCCTACCTTTTTTCTTTGTAGTCCAGTTCACTAACCACTGAGCTATCGCGGCTCCCAACAAGTAATCACTACCGAGCTGCAATGTGTTAGACAAATGACAGGAGAGATAAACCAGAAATGAAGAGCTGAGAAAAAGGCTAGGGATAGTTCCCGCAATAGAGTACATAAAGAAACAACAGATACAATTGTTCGGCTGCATGGTAAGGCAGACAGATAAAAAAAAGACAGCAAAGCGAGCCTTCAGTTAGCGTTGCAAGAATACCAGATCCAAGGGCTGACCACGAAAAGGATGGATTGAAGAAATATTGGAAGCACTGGAAAACAACTGCAGCGGAAGCCAACAACAGAGCAAAAGACCTTAAATTATATCTCCCCTATACGCTGACAGGCAAATGAGGAAGGAAAGAAGAAGAAAGGACTGATTGTAGATATCGTTCTATGTGAAGGGGACACTGAGTACTGGATGTATACGTCGGTCTATGAGATGTGGACACTAAAGACTGGATGTATACGTCGGTCTATGAGATGTGGACACTAAAGACTGGATGTATACGTCGGTCTATGAGATGTGGACACTAAAGACTGGATGTATACGTCGGTCTATGAGATGTGGACACTAAAGACTGGATGTATATGTCGTTCTATGAGATGTGGACACTAAAGACTGGATATATATGTCGTTCTATGAGATGTGGACACTAAAGACTGGTTGTATATGTCGTTCTATGAGATGTGGACACTAAAGACTGGATGTATATGTCGTTCTATGAGATGTGGACACTAAAGACTGGTTGTATATGTCGTTCTATGAGATGTGGACACTAAAGACTGGTTGTATAAATCGTTCTATGAGATATGGACACTAAAGACTGTTGTGTAAATCGTTCTATGAGATGTTGACACTAAAGACTGGTTGTATAAATCGTTCTATGAGATGTGGACACTATAGACTGGTTGTATAAATCGTTCTATGAGATGTGGACACTAAAGACTGGTTGTATAAATCGTTCTATGAGATGTGGACACTAAAGATTGGTTGTATAAATCGTTCTATGAGATATGGACACTAAAGACTGGTTGTGTAAATCGTTCTATGAGATATGGACACTAAAGACTGGTTGTGTAAATCGTTCTATGAGATGTTGACACTAAAGACTGGTTGTATAAATCGTTCTATGAGATGTGGACACTATAGACTGGTTGTATAAATCGTTCTATGAGATGTGGACACTAAAGACTGGTTGTATAAATCGTTCTATGAGATGTGGACACTAAAGATTGGTTGTATAAATCGTTCTATGAGATGTGGGCACTATAGACTGGTTGTATAAATCATTCTATGAGATGTGGACACTAAAGACTGGTTGTATAAATCGTTCTATGAGATGTGGACAATAAAGATTGGTTGTATAAATCGTTCTATGACATGTGGACACTAAAGACTGGTTGTATAAATCGTTCTATGAGATATGGACACTAAAGACTGGTTGTATAAATCGTTCTATGAGATGTGGACACTAAAGACTGGATGTATATGTCGTTCTATGAGATGTGGACACTAAAGACTGGTTGTATAAATCGTTCTATGAGATGTGGACACTAAAGACTGGTTGTATAAATCGTTCTATGAGATGTGGACACTAAAGACTGGTTGTATATGTCGTTCTATGAGATGTGGACACTAAAGACTGGATGTATATGTCGTTCTATGAGATGTGGACACTAAAGACTGGTTGAATAAATCGTTCTATGAGATGTGGACACTAAAGACTGGATGTATATGTCGTTCTATGAGATGTGGACACTAAAGACTCGATGTATCTATCGTTCTATGAGATGTGGACACTAAAGACTGGATGTATAAATCGTTCTATGAGATGTGGACACTAAAGACTGGTTGTATAAATCGTTCTATGAGATGTGGACACTAAAGACTGGTTGTATATATCGTTCTATGAGATGTGGACACTAAAGACTCGATGTATAAATCGTTCTATGAGATGTGGACACTTAAGACTGGATGTATAAATCGTTCTATGAGATGTGGACACTAAAGACTGGATGTATAAATCGTTCTATGAGATGTGGACACTAAAGACTGGATGTATAAATCGTTCTATGAGATGTGAACACTAAAGACTGGATGTATAAATCGTTCTATGAGATGTGGATACTAAAGACTGGATGTATAAATCGTTCTATGAGATGTGGACACTAAAGACTGGATGTATAAATCGTTCTATGAGATGTGGACACTAAAGACTGGATGTATAAATCGTTCTACACGAAGGGGAGATAAATATCACGAATTAAGAACGTTATCTAATCAGCATTACTCAGAAGTATCGTCAACATGACGTCACTTAGTTGTGTTCATGAAAAAGAACAGAAAGAACATGAACGAAGAACACAGTGTAAAACTATCACATTTAGATTTGACAACATCGCCATTCCTGATCCTTTCACTGACCTTTTCCTAATCCCCACTTTTCTTTCATTTTGTGTTGGCTTTTTATTTATTTATTATCATTTTTTTTTAAAGAGGGACACAGTGTAATAGACTTTAAAGTGTTTTCACACATTTCAAACAATGAATCATGTCGTTGTCGTTGGAATCGATGACAACACTGTTGTGTAATTCATGAAATATTTGACAACACCTTTTTGTAATTCATGAAATATTCAATCTTCAAACATAAATTTGCTCAAATTGCTGTTTTCCTCGTGAAACTCACAATGTTTTTTTCAGCATGTTTGTTTGCAGCAAAATATGAATCCCTTCCAGCGAGCCCTATAGCGAGGGCAGTAATTTATCTGATTAAATGTCAAGTACTTCTTGCAGTTTATCGGAATGTCATTTTCAGATTAAAAGGCCCCAATTCAAAAGCAACACTTACGATTACGTTCGTCATGAAAATTTAAACTGATTATAAGTTATAGACAGTTTATTATCTCCCGTTATATTATGGCCTACCCTCTAGTTATCAATCTCGCCATGAAATTGGTTTGAAAGCATCGATATCATTTCACATATTTCAGTGCTGCGATCATGATAAGTAATTTAAATGCAGTAAAAAATACTACCTGCGGCTGCTTTGCAAGGCATGCTCGGGAGAGCAAAAGGTAAAGCGAGGGCACACACAAATAAAACATCACTGCCTTACGGTTAAATTTATTTTTTAGTATAAGGCCAGTGGAGTCAACCGTAAAAAAATACTAACGGGAGGCAACGGAAAACCACCGATATATATTATTTGTGTAGTAATATATGTCGAGACGTGTGTAAGCAAACTTGGCATGAATAGTCTGAATAACAACCCTGCAGCCTGGGAGGAAATAGCTGCAGACCGTAATCTTTGGAAACACACCCTAAATCTCCATTTCAAACAAAAAGCAGTCAGATCCATAGAAAAAAGAGAATACACGGCGAAAATAAAGAAGAAAAAAGAAGTCATTTCTTAGGGCGTTGCAAGTCTAGTCAACTATGACGAACAGAAACTATCTATCTATTGACCTCTCGAGCCGTAGCCGGTCCATAGGGCGTAGACCAAGATACTCCTTCTCTTATCTAAATTTTTGTTCTAGCAGTTTTCAATTCTTTTACAGATATTTTATCAAATCTCACAATTTGTCTCTGTTCTGTGCAAGCAGCTCTATCTTATTTAGGGAGCCGATTCCTGCTGCTCTTACCTCTCTCATCAATGTTCTTCTCAGTGTCTCTCTGGGTCTTCCTCTTTTCCTCTTACCTGTTGTTTCCCACAGGAGGGCTTGCTTTGCTATTCGGTTATTATCTCTTCTCATCACATGTCCAACATATGACCATCGTCTTTTCTTGATTACTGAAGATATTAGTGGTTGATTTGCGATTGGACAGTGACTACTACTACTTTATTAATGGGTAGTCGCATTAACAAAAAAAAAAACACACACAAAAAACACACACACACAAGACAAAAAAATAAAAAAATTAATAAAAGAGGCTGTGGACAAGACCACCAACGCCAGCAGACACGTACGTACTTGATGAAGTAATACATACTCTCTTCAATGAGATTGCGGTTGCTGACGCAACACAATTCCAAATGTTTTTAAAAATGTTTTGGATAGGAACGATAAACAACAAAGCGTGATCTCTCGGAAAAGTTAAACTCCACACAGTTATCTTCCTTGACCAATCAACAATAAGAAAGTTCGTGTCCTGGCAACGTCTCGCCGGTAATGGGAAACCTACGGCCAGCGGGTCAGTACCGGCCCGCCAATCAATTTTGACCGGCACCCGAGTTTGATTGAAATTCACTAAACACTTTGATCTCAGAACTAAAAAAGTATAATGAAGAAATGACACATACAAACACATTATTATTATCAATCAGCATTAAAGAAATATAATTATGTAATAAATTATATATATATATATATATATATATATATATATATATATATATATATATATAGAGAGAGAGAGAGAGAGAGAGAGAGAGAGATAGGGAGCAGCGATAGCTGAATGGTTAGTGACCTGGACTACAAAGGACAAGAGGTAAGGTTCTACCCCAACCGACGGCTTCCGGGTTCACACAGCCTTTAATGGGTACCGGATTTTTTCTGGGAAAGTAAAGCGGCGTGGGCGTAATATCGACCACATTACCCCAAAAATCATGTGCTGAAGGTCTGTAAAATGTATGGTCACTAACACCATATTCCCTATACGCCACTTGGCGTGACGGGATCTCTTTACTTTATATATATAAATACATATATAATATAATATAATATAATATAATATAATATAATATAATATAATATAATATAATATAATATAATATAATATAATATAATGTAATGTAATGTAATGTAATGTAATGTAATGTATTGTAATGTAATGTAATGTAATATAATAATTTGCGTTACAGCGTCACTAAAAGTGATATTATTTGATCAAATCGTGGATCGCGCTGAAAAGATAAAGTGTCTGATAATGAAATACTTTGGTAGCCTTTTATACTTTCGACGTTTCTACGAGAATAAGAGGCTTTTATAGCTTCGTCTTTAGTGTTTGAATGGGTAATGGATCATAATAACGAGAACTGAGTTATTGAGTTATTTGCAGGACATCATCATTGCACTCCGAACATGTCCATAGGTGCTCAGACCCCCTTCTCACAAATTGTCGCTGAAAGTCGATACTGTGGGTGGTTAGCGAGAATTGAAGTTGTGTAACTTTTAAAAACAGGGTTGAAAGTTGAATAATGAGACTCTTAGACAAATATCAGTCCTTTGTACTTTTGATAATTCTGCGAGATCCAGAGGATGACGTAGCTGTGTACTTAGTATCGGTCCGGGTCTCCACTCCCTGATGCTTAACAGAGGATCGCAGTTGGCATTGACAATGGGTGCTCTCTCCGACTAGTATAGTCACTGCCGTTCTGGTGAGGTTTGGAACCTGCCGTGTTATCTTGGCTCCTAGACACACATGACTGACTCTCTTATTCCATAGCGGCTTGTAGCAGAGCTGTAGAAGAAAATAGAAGCTCTATTGATGAGATGTCGGAAGGTTTTGAGCATCGCTTACTTAGATTGCATCACAGGTGAAAGTGTTCGCAATAGGATACAACAAGCAATCGCACAATCTTTGTCACGTCTCTGGGCATGCGGGAGTACGGGGAAATGAAAAAGCGGACAGGTTAGCTAGCTGTGCTGTCGATGACGGTCGACCAATGGATTGGGCAGACGTCACAGTGCCCTCCACGATGTGGAAAGGGCACATAACTTCGACAACCATGAGTCCACGTCACTCCTTCGGATGAAAGACGTGGGAGTTAAGATGGGCACATCCAGAAACGAGAAACTTAGTGGGCGTGTGAGAAGACTTATCAACCAACACAGAACTGGAGTCGTCAGTCGCTGGACTCTGCGGGGCTTGCCGAGAATGGGATCTGAGCACCTATGGACATGTTCGTAGTGCAATGATGATGACCCGCAGATAACTCAATAACTGAATCAGAGGACATATTGACCTTCGATAACTGAAAAAAAAAAATACTCAAAACGAAATGGTTTAGTCACGTGACTCTTTCGTCTAACCGGAGAAGACCATTCTGCAGGGAACCATGAAAGGATAACGAAGGAGAGGTAGACAAACAAAAAAAAGAAGGGAAGACAATATCATAGAATGGAGAGTCCCAAAGATTAACAGATTGGAAAGAGGAAAGCTGATGGAGACAATATAATCAATAATTCCCCGACGATGAAAAGAAAAGAAGATGAAAAGAAAAGAAGATGAAAAGAAAAGAAGATGAAAAGAAAAGAAGATGAAAAGAAAGAGCAGAAGAAAGGGAAGACGAAAAAGAAAAAGAAGAAGATCGGTTTGATCAATAGAAAGTTATCGTGGTGATAAGGAGACACAATTTCCATGAAATAATAAATGAATAAAGAGATTGTAATGGATATTTTGAAGGGGCAAATTCAAAATAGATAGAATGTATCGAGGGGAAGGAAGGAAGGAAGGAAGGAGGGAGGGAGCGAGGGAGACGATGTAGAGATAGGTAGCGAGTGGAAAAGAAATCAACAAACATATAGTATGAGACAGAGAGAAACTAAAAAAAAGAAATTAACAGACATATAGTATGAGACAGAGAGAAACTAAAAAAAAAAAAGAAATCAACAGACATATAGTATGAGACAGAGAGAAACTAAAAAAATAGAAATCAACAGACATATAGTATGAGACAGAGAGAAACTAAAAAAAAAGAAATCAACAGACATATAGTATGAGACAGAGAGAAACTAAAAAAAAAAAGAAATCAACAGACATATAGTATGAGACAGAGAGAAACTAAAGAAAAAAGAAATCAACAGACATATAGTATGAGACAGAGAGAAACTAAAAAAAAAGAAATCAACAGACATATAGTATGAGACAGAGAGAAACTAAAAAAAAAGAAAGGTAGTAGGAATCTGATGAACACAAGCACACAGAGAGAGAGTGAGAGAGAGAGAGAGAGAGAGAATACCGTACATGAAAGAATAACAATGAGAGGAAACTAGTGAAACAAAATTAGGAGATAGAGAGAGAGAGAGAGAGAGAGAGAGAGAGAGTAAAATAGATAGCCTGACAAAGTGCAGAGAAAAAATACTAACTGTAATAGAAAGGGAAATAGACAGGAAAAAAATAAACAAAGGGAGAGAGAAAGAGAGAGAGAAATAGACAGGAAAAAATAAATAAAAAGAGAGAGAAAGAAAGATGTTCCGATTGACGTCTTCTCTAAGAAATAGCTAGGCACTTAAAAACGGATTATGGCAAGCAAGGGGGCGTGTTTCCGGGAGAGGCAAACAAATAAAGGGGCGCTATAAAAATGTGAACATGAAGGGATGCATGACATTAGAGAGCCAAATGCGTGCATTGTTAAGAACATATAACGAACATACGAGCGTATATATATATATATATATATATATATATATATATATATATACACACACACACATTTTTCTCCTTTTTTTTCGTTTGCCAGCTTTGACCTCTGACAAAGTCCCTAGAGACTAGGAACTGAATATTGCGTTTTAATCCATTTTTCCCTCGCAGCTGTGTGCACAGGGGTCCCTCGCCGCACAGGCAGATAACTCCGACGTCGGAGGTACTCATATTTTTTCTGTCGATGAGTAATTGACGCTTCAAGCCGGGCCTCGCTGCTGAGACCAGGGGTGGTTGCCGTAGAGAGAATTCATAAATAAAAATCCCAACCATCCGAGATTTGAACCCACAAGCTCTCTGTCTCGAGGCCAGCGTCTTGCCTCTAGACCAACCAGTCCCATACGAACGTATATGAGGAAATACGCAATCGTCAGGGGTTCGCGCCCTGGGTTACGTGCACCCCAAGAGAGTCACCACGACTATCAGGATTCACCACGACTTACCATTACGCGTTACCTGTTTACCTCCCGTTAATTATTCGCTTCATCGTTACCTATTTACCTCATATTAACATCTCATGGTCACCATCATCATCATGTGCCATACTGGTTGACGTTGACGATCATGCTCTTCTATAACGCTCTGTCCTTCGTGCATCGTATCAGTTCTGTTTTTGACTGTTTTTAATGCCATGACACCAAGTTATCTAGTATTTTCTCTCTGTGTCGTCTCTTTCCCTTTATTTTGCCACTGTAACCAAGTATTTCAACTGTCTTCTTCTCATGGTGTGTCCTTAAAATGTCAATTGTTTCTTTCTGATGTTTCTTAGGAGCTCCCTTTTTGTGTTGGCCTCTTTGAGAATTTCCTCATTGGTCTTTTTAGCTGTCCAGGTAACTGTCAACATTCTTCTGAGAAATCCCATCTCTGCGACCTATAATAGTCTTTTCATTTGTTTGTCTACTGTCCATGATTCGCTTCAATGGGTCATAATTTGCTCTATATAGCACCGACGAACTCTCTTTCGCACTTCTATTGACATGGATTTGTTGCATACGACATATATACCATACCTTAGCCATTCTCAAGAACTATTCACCTTTGCATTATTTCCCCAAATCTCAACTCCTCACCTCATCTATTCACCAAATATCAACTCCTCACCTCATCTATTCACCAAATATCAACTCCTCACCTCATCTCTTCACCAAATATCAACTCCTCACCTCATCTATTCACCAAATATCAACCCCTTACCTCATCTATTCACCAAATATCAACTCCTCACCTCATCTATTCACCAAATATCAACTCCTCACCTCATCTATTCACCAATATCAACTCCTCACCTCATCTATTCACCAAATATCAACTCCTTACCTCATCTATTCACCAAATCTCAACTCCTCACCTCATCTATTCACCAAATATCAACTCCTCACCTCATCTATTCACCAAATATCAACTCCTCACCTCATCTATTCACCAAATATCAACTCCTCACCTCATCTATTCACCAAATATCAACCCCTTACCTCATCTATTCACCAAATATCAACTCCTCACCTCATCTATTCACCAAATATCAACTCCTCACCTCATCTATTCACCAAATATCAACTCCTCACCTCATCTATTCACCAAATATCAACTCCTCACCTCATCTATTCACCAAATATCAACTCCTCACCTCATCTATTCACCAAATATCAACTCCTCACCTCATCTATTCACCAAATATCAACTCCTCACCTCATCTATTCACCAAATATCAACTCCTCACCTCATCTATTCACCAAATATCAACTCCTCACCTCATCTATTCACCAAATCTCAACTCCTCACCTCATCTATTCACTGAATATCAACTCCTCACCTCATCTATTCACCAAATCTCAACTCCTCACCTCATCTATTCACCAAATATCAACTCCTCACCTCATCTATTCATCAAATATCAACCCCTTACCTCATCTATTCACCAAATGTCAACTCCTTACCTCATCTATTCACCAAATATCAACTCCTCACCTCATCTATTCACCAAATCTCAACTCCTCACCTCATCTATTTACCAAATCTCAACTCCTCACCTCATCTATTCACCAAATATCAACTCCTCATCTCATCTGTTCACCAAATATCAACTCCTCACCTCATCTATTCACCAAATATCAACTCCTCACCTCATCTATTCACCAAATCTCAACTCCTCACCTCATCTAGTCACCAAATATCAACTCCTCACCTCATCTAGTCACCAAATATCAACTTCTCACCTCATCTATTCACCAAATATACCTCCTCACCTCATCTATTCACCAAACATCAACTCCTTACCTCATCTATTCACCAAATATCAACTCCTCACCTCATCTATTCACCAAATATCAACTCCTCACCTCATCTATTCACCAAATATCAACTCCTCACCTCATCTATTCACCAAATATCAACTCCTCACCTCATCTATTCACCAAATCTCAACTCCTCACCTCATCTATTCACCAAATATCAACTCCTCACCTCATCTATTTACCAAATATAACTCCTCACCTCATCTATTTACCAAATATAACTCCTCACCTCATCTATTTACCAAATATAACTCCTCACCTCATCTATTTACCAAATATAACTCCTCACCTCATCTATTTACCAAATCTCAACTCCTCACCTCATCTATTTACCAAATCTCAACTCCTCACCTCATCTATTCACCAAATATAACTCCTCACCTCATCTAGTCACCAAATATCAACTCCTCACCTCATCTATTCACCAAATATAACTCCTCACCTCATCTATTTACCAAATCTCAACTTCTCACCTCATCTATTTTCACTAAAGCCTTAACTATCCACTTCACGTCACATATTCATTTTACTGCACATTACCATACACAGCATTTCTAGAAGCATATACAGAAAGACTGTTACAGTAAGATGTTGATTGCAGATGTATCTGCCTTTTCCACCAAACATTCCGGAGATTGAGCAGACCACTTTTCCACCAAACATATTGGAGATTGACCAGACCACTTTTCCACCAAACATTCCGGAGATTGACTAGACCACTTTTCCACCAAACATTCCGGAGATTGACCAGACCACTTTTCCACCAAACATTCCGGAGATTGAGCAGACCACTTTTCCACCAAACATTCCGGAGATTGACTAGACCACTTTTCCACCAAACATTCCGGAGATTGAGCAGACCACTTTTCCACCAAACATTCCGGAGATTGAGCAGACCACTTTTCCACCAAACATTCCGGAGATTGACCAGACCACTTTTCCACCAAACATATTGGAGATTGACTAGACCACTTTTCCACCAAACATTCCGGAGATTGACCAGACCACTTTTCCACCAAACATATTGGAGATTGACCAGACCACTTTTCCACCAAACATTCCGGAGATTGACTAGACCACTTTTCCACCAAACATTCCGGAGATTGACCAGACCACTTTTCCACCAAACATATTGGAGATTGACCAGACCACTTTTCCACCAAACATTCCGGAGATTGACCAGACCACTTTTCCACCAAACATTCCGGAGATTGACCAGACCACTTTTCCACCAAACATTCCGGAGATTGACCAGACCACTTTTCCACCAAACATTCCGGAGATTGACTAGACCACTTTTCCACCAAACATATTGGAGATTGACTAGACCACTTTTCCACCAAACATTCCGGAGATTGACCAGACCACTTTTCCACCAAACATTCCGGAGATTGACTAGACCACTTTTACACCAAACATTCCGGAGATTGACCAGACCACTTTTCCACCCAACATTCCGGAGATTGACCAGACCACTTTTCCACCAAACATATTGGAGATTGACCAGACCACTTTTCCACCAAACATTCCGGAGATTGACCAGACCACTTTTCCACCAAACATTCCGGAGATTGACCAGACCACTTTTCCACCAAACATATTGGAGATTGACTAGACCACTTTTCCACCAAACATGTTGGAGATTGACCAGACCACTTTTCCACCAAACATTCCGGAGATTGACCAGACCACTTTTCCACCAAACATATTGGAGATTGACCAGACCACTTTTCCACCAAACATTCCGGAGATTGACTAGACCACTTTTCCACCAAACATTCCGGAGATTGACCAGACCACTTTTCCACCAAACATATTGGAGATTGACCAGACCACTTTTCCACCAAACATTCCGGAGATTGACCAGACCACTTTTCCACCAAACATTCCTGAGATTGACCAGACCACTTTTCCACCAAACATTCCGGAGATTGACCAGACCACTTTTCCACCAAACATATTGGAGATTGACCAGACCACTTTTCCACCAAACATTCCGGAGATTGACCAGACCACTTTTCCACCAAACATATTGGAGATTGACTAGACCACTTTTCCACCAAACATTCCGGAGATTGACCAGACCACTTTTCCACCAAACATTCCGGAGATTGACCAGACCACTTTTCCACCAAACATTCCGGAGATTGACTAGACCACTTTTCCACCAAACATTCCGGAGATTGACCAGACCACTTTTCCACCAAACATATTGGAGATTGACCAGACCACTTTTCCACCAAACATTCCGGAGATTGACCAGACCACTTTTCCACCAAACATTCCGGAGATTGACCAGACCACTTTTCCACCAAACATTCCGGAGATTGACCAGACCACTTTTCCACCAAACATTCCGGAGATTGACTAGACCACTTTTCCATCAAACATATTGGAGATTGACCAGACCACTTTTCCACCAAACATTCCGGAGATTGACCAGACCACTTTTCCACCAAACATTCCGGAGATTGACTAGACCACTTTTACACCAAACATTCCGGAGATTGACCAGACCACTTTTCCACCCAACATTCCGGAGATTGACCAGACCACTTTTCCACCAAACATATTGGAGATTGACCAGACCACTTTTCCACCAAACATTCCGGAGATTGACCAGACCACTTTTCCACCAAACATTCCGGAGATTGACCAGACCACTTTTCCACCAAACATATTGGAGATTGACTAGACCACTTTTCCACCAAACATGTTGGAGATTGACCAGACCACTTTTCCACCAAACATTCCGGAGATTGACCAGACCACTTTTCCACCAAACATATTGGAGATTGACCAGACCACTTTTCCACCAAACATATTGGAGATTGACCAGACCACTTTTCCACCAAACATTCCGGAGATTGACTAGACCACTTTTCCACCAAACATTCCGGAGATTGACCAGACCACTTTTCCACCAAACATATTGGAGATTGACCAGACCACTTTTCCACCAAACATTCCGGAGATTGACCAGACCACTTTTCCACCAAACATTCCTGAGATTGACCAGACCACTTTTCCACCAAACATTCCGGAGATTGACCAGACCACTTTTCCACCAAACATATTGGAGATTGACCAGACCACTTTTCCACCAAACATTCCGGAGATTGACCAGACCACTTTTCCACCAAACATATTGGAGATTGACTAGACCACTTTTCCACCAAACATTCCGGAGATTGACCAGACCACTTTTCCACCAAACATTCCGGAGATTGACCAGACCACTTTTCCACCAAACATTCCGGAGATTGACCAGACCACTTTTCCACCAAACATTCCGGAGATTGACCAGACCACTTTTCCACCAAACATTCCGGAGAT
Organism: Megaustenia siamemsis; assembly: GCA_032433765.1. Classification (NCBI taxonomy): domain Eukaryota; kingdom Metazoa; phylum Mollusca; class Gastropoda; order Stylommatophora; family Ariophantidae; genus Megaustenia; species Megaustenia siamemsis. The sequence continues at coordinate 13,526,059 of JAVIAB010000117.1, forward strand.
TGACCAGACCACTTTTCCACCAAACATTCCGGAGATTGACCAGACCACTTTTCCACCAAACATATTGGAGATTGACCAGACCACTTTTCCACCAAACATTCCGGAGATTGACCAGACCACTTTTCCACCAAACATATTGGAGATTGACCAGACCACTTTTCCACCAAACATATTGGAGATTGACCAGACCACTTTTCCACCAAACATTCCGGAGATTGACCAGACCACTTTTCCACCAAACATATTGGAGATTGACCAGACCACTTTTCCACCAAACATTCCGGAGATTTACCAGACCACTTTTCCACCAAACATATTGGAGATTGACCAGACCACTTTTCCACCAAACATATTGGAGATTGACCAGACCACTTTTCCACCAAACATATTGGAGATTGACCAGACCACTTTTCCACCAAACATTCCGGAGATTGACCAGACCACTTTTCCACCAAACATTCCGGAGATTGACCAGACCACTTTTCCACCAAACATATTGGAGATTGACCAGACCACTTTTGCACCAAACATTCCGGAGATTGACCAGACCACTTTTCCACCAAACATATTGGAGATTGACCAGACCACTTTTCCACCAAACATTCCGGAAATTTACCAGACCACTTTTCCACCAAACATTCCGGAAATTTACCAGACCACTTTTCCACCAAACATATTGGAGATTGACCAGACCACTTTTCCACCAAACATATTGGAGATTGACCAGACCACTTTTCCACCAAACATATTGGCGATTGACCAGACCACTTTTCCACCAAACATTCCGGAGATTGACCAGACCACTTTTCCACCAAACATATTGGAGATTGACCAGACCACTTTTCCACCAAACATATTGGAGATTGACCAGACCACTTTTCCACCAAACATTCCGGAGATTGACCAGACCACTTTTCCACCAAACATTCCGGAAATTTACCAGACCACTTTTCCACCAAACATATTGGAGATTGACCAGACCACTTTTCCACCAAACATATTGGAGATTGACCAGACCACTTTTCCACCAAACATTCCGGAGATTGACCAGACCACTTTTCCACCAAACATATTGGAGATTGACCAGACCACTTTTCCACCAAACATTCCGGAAATTTACCAGACCACTTTTCCACCAAACATATTGGAGATTGACCAGACCACTTTTCCACCAAACATATTGGAGATTGACCAGACCACTTTTCCACCAAACATTCCGGAAATTTACCAGACCACTTTTCCACCAAACATATTGGAGATTGACCAGACCACTTTTCCACCAAACATTCCGGAAATTTACCAGACCACTTTTCCACCAAACATATTGGAGATTGACCAGACCACTTTTCCACCAAACATTCCGGAAATTTACCAGACCACTTTTCCACCTTTAGCCTCCTCAGCTTCTCTATGTATGCATCATTGCCCCACCCTTCCTCCTCATCCTCATGTTAAGGAATGAAGAACAAACTTGGCGATGTCCTCTTTGTCCAGAGTAAAGCCACAGTGCCAGAGTCGCCAGCTTGTTACTTATTTTATCCCATCTCACCATGCTACCTCTCTTCTCATTTTATCCCATCTCACCATGCTACCTCTCTTCTCATTTTATCCCATCTCACCATGCTACCTCTCTTTTCATTTTATCCCATCTCACCATGCTACCTCTCTTCTAATTTTATCCCATCTCACCATGCTACCTGTCTTCTCATTTTATCCCATCTCACCATGCTACCTCTCTTCTCATTTTATCACATCTACTCATCACTCCTCACATACTCACATTAGATCCTCTATTCATCTCACCACATCTTATATACTCATTACTCTTCACATATTCACCTAACCTCCTCTGTTCATCTCACCACATCTTATCTACTCATTACTCCTCACATATTCACCTTACCTCCTCTGTTCATCTCACCACATCTTATCTACTCATTACTCCTCACATATTCACCTTACCTCCTCTGTTCATCTCACCACATCTTATCTACTCATTACTCCTCACTATAGCTGTAAATTTGTACTGGTGTTGAAGTCTCTCTCTCTCTCTCTCTCTCTCTCTCTCTCTCTGTCTGCGATCAAGACTCAATCAGAGTAGGATTCCAGACTCTCTCATGAACTCAGCTGTCGGTTTAAGTGAATCGATTGCCCCATATAGTTTTTCTTCCAGGGAGGTGGGCGTGGACCACATTGCTCTTCTCAGGTCTGTGTACTGGGGGCAATCCTGTAGAACATGTTTTGTAGTCATATTGTCCAGTGTACAGTGGCATAGCCTGATTAAACCTATTTTGAATTTGGTGAATATGTGATTTCTCATTCTATTGTGGCCAGTGCGTAAGCGAAGTATAATGGCTTCATCCCTCCTTGATAGTTGGTGGTATCCGTCACTCTCGTTATGCTTTGGGTGTTCTCGTTTCCATTTTTCATGGAACTGACCTTTGAGGGTGGATCATAACTGAGCGGATGGTTCTCTTGTGGTAATCTCCCTCCCTCTTTAGCTAATTTGTCTGCGCGTTCGTTCCCGTGTATATTACAGCGTGATGGTATCCACTGAATGACTACTCTCTGGAAGTTATTGCATAGTTGGTCCATGGTTGTTCTCAAGTCATCTAGTTCATTGCTCTTGGGGCTTTTTAGAGCTGATAGTACTGACAGTGCATCAGTCAGAATCACCAATTTATTGTGCATATTATTTTTGTGTTGAGTAGCCAGTGTTGCAGCATCTCTGATGGCCTCAGTTTCTGCTTTAAAGTTGTTTGAGAATGTTCCAGTAGCTATTGACTTGGTGATCTCGTCCTGATTATTCAGCGTCAAGAACACACCTCCCCCTCCATTTCTGGTGGCATTTGTAGCAGAGCCATCTGTGTATATGTGGGACCAAGAGTCCTGTGGGTAGGTATCATGTATGTGTTTTTCTGCTAGTGTTTTCATTCCGTGTCTGATTGGGTGCCTATTTTCATGATTCCTGGAATATTTTCCTTACTAAAAAAAAAAAAAAAAAAAGTAAAGTACCCCCATCACGCCAAGTTGCGTATAGGGAAATATGTTGTTAGTGACCCTATATTTTACAGACCTTCAGCACATGATTTTTGGGGTAATGTGGTCGGTATTACGCCCGTGCTGCTTTACTTTCCCAGAAAAAAATTCCGGTACCCTTTTAAAGCTTGGTGAACCCGGATCGAAACTACCCCATGTCCTTTGTAGTCCAGTTCACTAACCACTGAGCTATCGCGGCTCCCTATATTTTCCTTAAGTTCTGGTATTTTATATTTTCCATGAGGAGACATATCAGATGGGCCCAAGGGTTTCGATATTGTTTGGGAAAGTACTGGGTCTCCAATAGTTAGTTCATTGGCAATTGCAGCAAAGTTGCTCCTCTTTAGTCGTGCAATTCCAGAACCAGTTATTCTTTGGTGCATGGGGTGGCTAAGGAGCCTTCTATATTTCTCCGCTTGTTGCAATACTTTAGTGACCCGTCTGTCATCTAAGGGTTGTAAACCTGTTACTGTTTCTAGAGTCTTGATAGGTGTAGATTTCATAGCACCAGTGATGAAACGGGCAGCTTGGTTCTGTGTTCTGTTAATTTTGCTAAGGTGTGATTTGGAAGCCATTGCCCAGGCTGTGACTCCATACTCTAGAACTGGTCTGACTCTTCCTAGGTATAGTCTTTTCAAAATATTGCTGTCTGCTTCCCAGTCCGTTCCTGCCAATTTCTTCATAATATTTGTTCGTTTTCTGGCTTTTTTCCTTGCTCTGTCTATCTGATTTTTCCAAGTCATTCTGCGATTCATGGTGACGCCAAGATATGTTGGGTTTTGGTCAATAGGGAGTGAATGGTCTTCTATCTTCAAGTTTGCAGAGAGTGTGTTTCTTGATAGGCTGAAAATTGTATATGTAGTTTTTTTTTCGTTGATTGGTAAGAACCAGGTGTTCGTGCATCCTGAGTCCAGCCACCAACATACTTTCCTCGCGAGCCCATAACGCCAGATCATCTGCGTATATTGCTGAGTGTATTCTGGGTGGAATGTCCATTACGATGTCATTTATAAAAATTAAAAAGAGTGTTGGGGACAAGACTCCGCCTTGTGGGACACCTTGTTCGATAGAGACCTTCTTATTTAGTTGACCTTGAACTTGTACTCTGACCGTTCTGTCCTGAAGGTATTGAGAGACCCAATTGAATAAACGACCCTGGATGCCAAATCTAAAAAGCTTGTTCCTTAAACCCTCTCGCCATACCCTATCAAAATCCTTCTCCATGTCGACCCACACTGCCAGTGTGTGTTTCTTTTCCTGTAGAGTATCCTCTATTTCCTGTGCAATGTAGGTGACCAGATCTTCAGTTGATCTGTGCTGGCGGAAGTCACTTTGTTGTGGTACGATCTGTTGTTTTGTCTCCAAATGCCACATAAGTCTTCTGTTAACCAGCCTTTCCATGAGTTTACTCAGGCAGCTCAGTAGGCTAATTGGTCTATAGTTTCTTGGGTCTAGTGGGTCTTTTCCACGCTTGAGGATGGGCACCATAATAGCTTCTTTCCAGATTGCCGGCACATGACCTCTCTTCCAGCCAGCATTTATTATCCTTAGAAGCTGACTCTTGGCTTTCTGTCCCAGTTTTAGGAGCATTTCGTGAGAGATTCCATCTTTACCAGGGGAACTTTTGAGCTTCAATCCTTTGAGGGCAACATCTAATTCAGTTGGGGTAAAGATGGTCGTCTGATGCTCTTCTGGTGCTAAAGGCATGTGTTTTGCATCTTGGTTTTTCCGTCTTGCAGCTTTCTGTTTGTCTATTGGAATGTTTATTCTACTAATGTTTTTGTAAGTCTCTATCAGTAGATTTGCTGCCCTTTTGCCTGTGAGGATGTTCTGATTGTGTGCTAATGATATTGGAGGTCGGCAGTTGTTTTCGTCACTCAGAGTTTTCGCAAGTTTCCATAGTTTATGACCATTTTTATCTAGATTAAGGCACTCTGTTTTGTCTATCCAGATCTGTCTTGCTGATATCATGACCTCGCGTCTGTATTTGGCCGAGACTGCTTTGTAGGCAATGTTGCTCTCTGTGCTGTGTGATGTTTCAGCTAGTTCTCTGGCAGAGTCCAGTTCCTCTTCTAGTCTGTGTATTTCCTTGCTCCAGTATTACCTCTTACACCCGCGTGCCCAGACTCAAAAATAAATAAGACTTTTGTTAGTATAGACCGCTCCAGAGACTCTAACCACAGCTGTCGAGTCCAACCTGTTACGGTCTTTCCGAGCATACTCATTGAGTTACTGGGGAAACAAACATCAGTAAATATGTGTCTTAAACCATGCTAGCAATCCATTTTTGACAAAAGAAACAAGAAAAATAGTTCTTAAATATTATGTAGAGCCAGTCTTAACATATGGATATGATTCATGGACAATAGGACAACAGACCAGGAAATCACTGGAGTCTAGAAATGTGGTTTTACAGAAGAATGTTGGGAATACCATGGACAGCTATGAAGAGTAATGAAAATGTTCTGAAAGAGGTCAAAGCAAAAAGAGAGTTAATTTCCAATATTAGGAAGAAACAATCATCACTTTCTGGCCATGTAATGAGAAGAGAACAGCAGGAATATATTGTAACAACTGGAAAAATTGAGGGACGAAGAGATAGAGGGAAGCAAAGAGAAAAAATACGAGACAGCTTAAGAGAATGGCTTGGCAGAAGGTCAACAACAGAAATGATAAATAACTGTCGAGATCGAAAGTTGTGGAGAGACATGATCACCTACGCCAGCAGTAGGGATACTTGATGATGATGATGAAACCATGCTAATGTTTTACTGACAGCAATGATGGTCAATGCGAAAGCGTCAATCTCTTCCTTCACATTTCTACCTCTATCATGAGCCGTGAAAATCCACGAGCTTCGTACGTGCTGAATAAGCGATCAATCTGTGTAACTCTGCTTAACACAGCGTAACTCTGAAAATAGTTCTCAAAAATCAGTGCATGCACTTCTGCCGCACCGACCATTTAAAAAAAAAATTATTGTCTCAATCCAATGTCATGACGATTTAAGAAAAATATGTCTCTGTCTGTCAACAAGTTTTTTTCCTATTAATAGTATATGTCTGTCAACAAGTTTTTTTCTGTTAACATTAACAGTATCTGTATGTCAACAAGTTCTTTTTTCTATTAATAGTATATGTCTGTCAAAAAGTTTTTTTCTATTAACATTAATAGTATCTGTCTGTCAACAAGTTCTTTTTTCTATTAATAGTATATGTCTGTCAACAAGTTTTTTTTCTGTTAATAGTATCTGTCTGTCAACAAGTTTTTTTTCTATAAATGTATGTGTCTGTCAATAAGTCATTTCTATTATTATTATCTGTCTATCAACAAAATTTATTCTATTAACAGTATATGTTTGTTTAACAAAAATAATCGACATTTTTCAAACACATCATGAAAAGAGGAAATTTGGAATAGTTGGTTACAACAGGCAAAAAAACAGGGAAAGAGAGAATACTAGATGTATTTGTGTTGTTGCGTAGAAAATAGTCAACAACAGAATTGATACGATGTTCTGTGGACACAAAATTATGGAAACACATGATCACCCTACGCCAACCGGCATGGCACATGATGATCTGTCAAACTAACTATTTGTCAGTTTGTTTATCTTTCTTTATTCCTTTCTCTTGTATTGCATACGTGTCTGCCTGCATAAGTACTAATCTATCTGTTTATCGACCTTTCGAGTCCTAATCGGCCCATAGGGCATAGACTAGAATACTCTTTCCCTGTTTTCGAAATTTTCTTTCTAGCAGTCTCAATCCTTGCAAAGATCTTTTATCAAATCTCGCCATTTGTCTCTGTTCTGTGCAAGCATCTCGATGTCATTGACGGAGCCGATTTCTGCTGTTTTTGCCTCTCTGATCAATGTTCTTCTCAGTGTTTCTGTACGGCCTCTTTTCCTCCCACCTGTTGTTTCCCACACGAGGCCATGCTTTGCTATTCAGTTATTATCTCTTCTCATCGCATGCCCAACATATGTCCATCATCTTTTCATGTTTACCGATGATATTAGTGGTTGATTGACGATTTCTCTAATTTCCTATAAGTACTAATATGAAACTAATAATTTTTTAGCCATGTTAAAAGACACAACAGTCTAATAAAAGTAATATTAGAAGGGAAAAAACAAGGTAAAAGAAGCAGAGGCAGACCAAGACTAACATGGACGAGTAACATCAAAAGATGGACAAGTCAGCCTATGGCAATCTGCACCATCAAAACAAGAGACAGAGTGGAATGGCTCTCCATGGTAGCCAACCTTCGATGCGGAGAGGGCACTCAATGATGATGATGACTAATATGAAAATATAACATTATACTAGCAGAAGACAAGAACACAAATCCAGGTAAAACGTCCTGAAATTTATCTTAATGAACACTCATACCGCGCACTCGGAAAGTGCTCGTGTTTTGTAAACACTAACAAGAAAACGCCATTACGGTGTAACTGGTAATGAGTACAGTGTATCGATCATTCGCCTCAGTGGAATGTCCGGCAAACCGAGATGGCTGCGGAGGGCAATCAACTTGAAAGAGCTCATTGCGGAGAAAGCGGAAGTGAGAATAAGAATGTACCCAAGTTGTGAAGAGGCGATTTGTTTGTACAAATGGACGGCGGAAGTGAGCTGAATGAAACAGAAAATGGAAAAGAAAATTGTTCTGAGATAGGGGCAAGAGAGGGAAAAATAGGGAAGTCGATTGTGGTATGAAAGTGTGAAACTGAATAGAATTTGTAACTTACATTTTGAAAGAGATAAATCAAAGGCAAAAAGTAGCGAAGGTGATGAGAAGTGATCACAATTAAGAAGAAATAAACGGTAAGATAAGACAATAATCGAAACAAAAGATTAAGAAAAGAAAGAAATTTGTTAACAAGAAAATGTGTAGTTAAATGTAAGAAGGAAGAATGGTAAGTAAAAAAAGTAAAGTACCCCCGTCACGCCAAGTGGCGTATAGGGAAAATGGTATTAGTGACCATAAATTTTACAGACCTTCAGCACATAATTTTTGGGATAATGTGGTCGGTATTACGCCCGTGCCGCTTCACTTTCCCAGAAAAAATCCGGTACCCATTTAAGGCTGGGTGAACCCGGAAGCCGTCGGTTGGGATCGAACCCTACCCCTTGTCCTTTCTAGTCCAGTTCACTAACCGCTGAGCTATCGCGGCTAAGAAGGAAGAATAGCCTACAAGAAATTACAAGATGAAACCGAAAAGAAAGTTATAAGAAGGCAAATTATGAAGATTTAAAATCGGGTAGAACAGGAAAAAATGATGGTTAAAGATGCATACAAAGATTGGAAGGAATATTTATTTTATTGCATCCGCCAGATTTCACCACCGGAGAAGTCCACATAGACTAGGAACTGAGTTTTTGCGTGTTAATTAAATTAATAAATAAGTTTTCCCTGGCAGCTGTGTGTACATGTATCTCTCGCCGCTTAGGCAGGTAACTCTGTCTTCGGAGGAGTTCATATTTTTTTTTGTTTTCGTCGATGAGTAATTCTCGTTTTCAAGCCAGGCATGTCTTTCCTGCATGTCTTCAATTAACGTAAGAGTCGACCGCAAAAAAAAAAGAAAAAGAAAAAAAAGATGAGTTGATGAAATATTAGAAACACTGGGAAACATAACAGCAGGAGAAACTAACAGAAGGGCAGAAGAAGATCACAAACTGTAACTTCCCAGCACATTAAAAGGTAAATGAGGAAGAATAGTAGAGGCTGAATCTCTGCATAGTCGTCCATCATTCATGAAATCTGGTATCTGATGTCATTGTGAAGGAAAGTAAAAGATGAATCTCTGCATAGTCGTCCATCATTCATGAAATCTGGTATCTGATGTCATTGTGAAGGAAAGTAAAAGATGAATCTCTGCATAGTCGTCCATCATTCATGAAATCTGGTATCTGATATCATTGTGAAGGAAAGTAAAAGATGAATCTCTGCATAGTCGTCCATCATTCATGAAATCTGGTATCTGATGTCATTGTGAAGGAAAGTAAAAGATGAATCTCTGCATAGTCGCCCATCATTCATGAAATCTGTAATCTAATGTCAATGTTGCCGTTGTAAAAGTAAAGTGCACAATAAGTTAAACAAAAATGGGAAAACCGCTACATTATTGTATAATTAGTTAACTGCTAAAATATTGAATCAATAGTCCTAGAAAATAAAGAACGGAACAAATAGATCAGAATTATTTCTTATTGAAATAAATCTATCTATCTATCTATCTATCTATCTATCTATCTATCTATCTATCTATCTATCTATCTATCTATCTATCTATCTATCTATCTATCTATCTATCTATCTATCTATCTATCTATCTATCTATCTATCTATCTATCTATCTATCTATCTATCTATTGACCTTTCGAGCCGTAGCCGAGGACCAAGATAGGGCGTAGACCAAGATACTCCTTCTCTTATCTAATTTTTTATTCTAGCAGTTTTCAATTCTTTTAAATATATTTTATCAAATCTCACCATTTGTCTCTGTTCTGTGCAAGCAGCTCTATCTCATTGAGGGAGCCGATTCCTGCTGCTCTTGCCTCTCTCATCAATGTTCTTCTCAGTGTCTCTCTGGGTCTTCCTCTTTTCCTCTTACCTTTTGTTTCCCACATAAGGGCTTGCTTTGCTATTCGGTTATTGCCTCTTCTCATCACATGTCCAACATATGACCATCGTCTTTTCTTTATTACTGAAGATATTAGTGGTTGATTGGCGATTATTGAAATAAATGGTGGCCTGTAATGATAATAAATACTATCCGCCTACATCTACACATCATTATCTTGATCGCGTCATGTCTAGAAGGCCTGTCTAACTGTAATGAGGCGTTATCCTTGTTTGGCACTTGCATTGCTATTACAGTGAGTTTGCATTGATGTTTTTTCTAGCCTATACAGATAATAGTAATTAAGTAAAGAACCCCGTCACCTCACGTGGCGTATAGTGTTAATGCCCATATTGTTTATAGACCTTCGGCACATGATTTTTAGGGTAATGTATGGACCGTGCGGCTTTATTTTCGCCGGGAAAAAAAGTCAGTACCTATTTAAGGCTGGGTGAACATGGGAGCCAATTAGTATCGACTCGACCTCTTGTCCTCAGTAGTTAGTACGCTAACCACTCAGCTGTCGCGGCCCCGTATATAAATAATCTCGTATTGGTACGTCCTGACCCGTTTCAACTGGCCGCACTCTTACTCATGCATCTGGTTACATTGCCTCGTTGGTGACACTCTGGCGCGCTTATTGAGCCGAAGGGCATAAGCTTGGGCCGAAGGGCATTAGCCAGGTTTCAGAATTATTTTTTTTTTCCAACGTGGTTGGCTTATTTACTGTTATTGGCTTATATAACTTTTTTTGTGGGGCTTTTTCTGACTTTTTTTTTCTGGAAAAAAAAAAAAAAAAAAAAAAAAAAAACTGAAATCCGGGGAAACTAAAATTCGAATATTTCAACCTTAAACTTGTTAGACCTCATGCACCACGTGTCCGACTGCCTTCACAGGCAGCTGAATCAATAATAAATACATTATGATCCGTTTCATTTGACTAATCTCTTTCTCTCGCATCTGGTTATATTGTCACGTTGGTGATTTATTTTCTCATCTCTTTCAATTGGATAGTCTCTTACATGCTCGTCTGTAGAATATTAATCTATTTTTCTTAGTTTTTACATTGTCTTTTTGTAATGTAGCCCACTTGATTACAGTTTTGATGTCGACTTTAAAATTGCTGGGATAATATTTCAAGTTGTTCTTAAAAAAAAAAAAAGAATAAAGAGGAAGATTGATACGCGGATCATTAGAAGCAGCCATAAAACATGACAGCAATGGAAGCCAAGTAAAGACCACAAACTAACATTTTCCTACTCGTGAGAGGCAAATAAGAAAGGAGAAACAGAAGAAGATACAGCTGGTACATTTGTATGCATCTCAAGGTTGAAGAACAACATCAGAAAATGCGTGGCCACTGCGGTGAGAAAAGAATAGAACCACATTTAACTACAAAGCATTTCGTAAGAGGTGACTAAGGAAGTTTGGAATCACTTCTGTGCTGTCGAGTAAGACGTGCACAGAGCGACCTTGTCAACGGAATTTACCGATGCAAGACTGTTATCATATAACGCAACCTGCCTGAGGACAGCTCTCAGAATGGTTTAACTTAACAAAATGCGTAGTCTAGAATCACTCAAAAGGCGCCACCACTATGTAATGCTCACGGTGATAGTTGGAAATGGGTAGCATACATACTCAATGAAGATCCAGAAGTCCGTGATAGCAAGTGCCGTATAGAGGATTCAAGATGTATTACGAAATAAGAAACAATAATTTACAACCTGTCAGGCGAAGGCTAAGGTGCAGAGTATGGGCCAGACGGGGTCATCCTACGAATAAATGTCATGGACCGAACAAACCTGATTTATTTGCTTCCTGTTTTACAAAACGTCACAATGTGTACTGACTGCTGCCTATCTTATATCTTTGTGATCAGTAACAGATGCTGTTTTTTTTTTTTTTTTTTTTTTTTTGCTGGCTCGCTTGCTTTCACAGTCCTCGATATCTCTTACCAGTAAAAAATAAAAAGTAAAGAGCCCCGTCACGCCATGTGACGTATAGAGAATATGGTGTTAGTGACCATAATTTTTGTAGACCGCCAGTACATGATTTTTGTGGTGATGTGGTCGGTATTACACCCGAGCCGCTTTACTTTCCTAGAAAGAAAATGGTACCCATTTAAGGCTGGGTGAACCCGGAAGCCGTCGGTGAGGATCGAACCCGACCTCGTGTCCTGTGTAGTCCAGTTCACTAACCAGCGAGCTATCGCGGCTCCCACATCGCCACGTGACTAGCAGTCCAGTAACCACTGAGCTATCGCGGCTCCCATCTCTTATCAATACTTGTCCTTTATTGTAACCCACTCACTGCTAGGATAATTGGTGGGTCTCTGCGTAGTCTGTTTACTTTCACACTCTCATAGACCCTTGGTCTTTAACTGTGCTTAACTCGTCTGTCCCCTGGCCTTACCACGTGACTGTCTACCCAGTTGGCTCTCAGTACTGACATCCAACCAACGTTCTCTCATTGTGAGCGGACGGATTCTAACCACAGCTGAGTCTCAATTTGGATATATAATTGTTCTCTGCACATACTTATACTCTATTTCCACCTTTTATCTATCCTTCATCATGTAGCACACCCCTCTCTCGTTTCATCATTTGCCCCCCTGTCTACTTCACACTAACCTGCCTGCCCCTATCATCCTATATGTAGCAGTGTTTATCTGTTCCCACCGTTTGTTATTTTTTTTCTCGTTTTCTGAGGTAGACCTCATGTGGGCCGAAATGTCAGTATGTCGTTGTGTTTCTTTTTTTTTTTTTTTTTTGGTAACACCATTTTGTACCATACCATGTAGGAGTATACGTTACACCCCACTACTGGCTCGCTGTTTTTAAACATGGCATTCTTGTATGACAGGCCGTCGCTGTGGTTGCATCCGTTGGTATTTTTTAAACATTTCATTTGTTTGATATTCAGGTAGAGAAATTAAAATATGTAGGAAGTTTAGTGACAAACGATAATTCTTAAACAGCAGAGGTAGAATCAAGATGCAACAAAGCTTGTCAAATCATTGGACAGTTATCACCACTATTGTCAAACAAGGAAATAACTCTGGAGGCAAAACGAGCACTTTACATTACAATCTTCATCCCAACGTTGTGCTACCAATGCCAGTCCTGGACCCTAGATGCAAGAACAATAAGAAAATAACATCTACTGAGATGAAATGTGTTAGACGAATGACAGGAAACAGTCTGAGAGATAAGATCAGAAATGAAGAACTGAGAAAAAAGCTAGGAATAGCCCCCGCCATAGAATATATAAACAACAGATACAATGGTTTGGCCACGTGACAAGGCAGAAAGATCAAAACACAACACAACGAGCCTTCAGCAAATGTTGTGAGAATACCAGACCCAAGGGTCGACCACGAAAAGATGAGTGAATGGAATATTAGAAGCACTAGGAAACATAACAACAGCAGAGGCGAACAGAAGAGCAAAAGGAAGCAAATTATATCTCCCCTCGACGCTGAAAGGCAAATGAGGAAGGAAAAAAACAGAAGAAGAAAAAGATTTTCAGGTGGTAGTCACGATTCACAAGTGTCGTAGAAGAAGAATGTTGCTTGCCGGTTTGTACCACATTCGTTGTCTGATGACCAAAAAGCTCAACGTGTTGAGTCCGCGAAAGATATCATCGGGCGGTAACTGTACACACATTTTTGGCCTAAACACGTGTGTGTTCTCACCTTATTCCCCAGAGTTATCTCCCTGCGATTATTTTCTATTCCAAAATTAAAGTTACTATTGAAAGGAGAATTCTTTAGCGATAATGATGACATCCAGAGGGCCGTAACCCCGACTTTAAGAGCTACACCAACAGAAGAACTACAGAGATCGCTCCAGCGTTAGATTGTGCCACTCTCTGTATCAATGCACAAGGGGCTTACTTTGAATAGAATACAATTACCTCTTCAAATGTTGTTTTTTTTTATTTTTATTTGTGTGGAATTAGTTTCATTATTGAATTAAATTGTCGGACCTTGTATTTACAGATGGTAAGACTGACGTTTACTATACTCAGACGTTGCACGTGAATCTTTATTATTTTCATTGTTTGATTTAATTTATATAAGTGGACATATCTTGATTCTTAAGCACAATATGCAATTTATGTCTCGAAATGTCTAAGTAAAGAGAACTTAATCAGATAAACTTAAGTAACGTCTTGTGTAACAAGGTTTGGAATTCACCAGTGTCCAACAACTGAGATGACATTTAAAAAAATATGGATTAGAAATGAATATCAAAAAGACTAAAACTATGATAACAAACAATCAAAATACTCAAAACCAACACGTGGATATCAAAATTGAATGAATAGACCTGGAGACAGTTCAGAACTACAAATCATCATCATCAAGTACCGGGCCTAATGGCGTAGGTGATCATGTCTCTTCACAACTTTCTATCTCGGCAGCTATTTATCATTTCTGTTGTTGACCTTCTGGCCATTCTCTTAAGCTGTCTGGGTTTTTCTCTCTTTGTTTCCCTCTATCTCCTCGTCCCTCAATTTTTCCAGTTGTTACAATATATTCCAGTTGTTCTCTTCTCATTACATGGCCAAAAAATGATGATTGTTTCTTCTTAATATTGGAAATTAGCAATCTTTTTGCTTTGACCTCTCTCAGAACATCTTCATTACTCTTATTAGCTGTCCATGGTACTCTCAACATTCTTCTTTAAAGCCACATTTCTACAGACTCCATTGATTTTCTTGTCTGTTGTCCAATTGTCCATGATTCGCATCCATATGTTAATACTGGCTCAACATAACATTTAAGAACTCTTTTTCTTGTTTCTTTTGTCAAAAATGGATTGCATAGTATCTTCCTCATTTTTTGAAAAGCTGTTTTTGCCCGAGCCATTCTGCATCTCACCTCTTTTGTACATCTTCCGTCTGAGGTTAACAAAGTTCCCAAATATTTAAATTCATTTACCTGTTTTAATATTGTTCCACTTGTCTTTATTTGCACTGAGGTGATGTCTTTTTCTTTGTTGTTATCATTACCTCTATCTTTTCGCTATAAAGGCTGAGTCCTTTATTTTTGCTTTCCTTCACTATAATGTCCAACATTTCTTGTAACTCATTTTCACTCTTAGCGATTAAGACTGTATCATCAGCATACCTTAGATTATTTATATTATAACCTCCAATTGTTATTCCAGGCATGTTCCTTATGGATCTTACAATAATCTTACTATAAATATTAAACAAATCTGGTGACAGCACACAACATTGTCTAACACCTTTTTTATTTGTTGAAACATTCCCAATTGGTTTCCAGTTCTTATGGCCGCTGTTTGTTGCCAGTACATGTTCTTTATTATTCTTAGATCTTTGCTGTCTACGTTTATGCTTTCTAAAATGTTGATTATTTCTTGGTGCTTTACTTTGTCAAATGCCTTGGTGTAATCTATGAAACATAGGTATAGATCTGTTTTCACCTCTATGACTTTTTCTACTAAAGATCTTATGATATAAATGGCATTGTTTGTTCCTTTATCTCTAACAAAACCACACTGTTCATCGCTAATTTCTGGACTGATTTTGTTTCGCACTCTTCGCATGATGATTCTTAGTAATATCTTAGTGACGTGACTCATAAGGCTTATTGTGCGATGATCGTCGCATTCAATCGCACCCGATTTCTTTGGTAAGGCAATGAATATTGATTTGAGCATGTCGTCTGGTATATATCCGCTGTTGTAGATATCATTCAATATTTTTGTTATTATTTCTGTTCCAAAATCACCCATGGCTTCAATCTCTTCTTTAGTTATATTATCTGGTCCAGGAGCTTTGCCTGCTTTCTACAGCTACTTTGGCCATAATATAACCAGTGATGGAAAATGTAAAACTGAAATAAACAAAAGAATAGGAATGCCAAAAAGTAATTTTAATGTCATTAAAAATATACAAACATCAAAACAAATAACATTTTCAACATTCCTATATTGTTCAGAAACATGGACATTAGACAAGAAAACGGAACAGAGAATTGAAGTCTTTGAAATGTGGATATATAGAAGAATAGGTAGAATTGGATGGAAAGAAAATAAAACAAACGATGACGTTTTAAAACAACTAAAAATGAAAAGAGAACTACTAAACATATTTCAAACAAGACAAATGCGATTTTTAGGCCATGTTAAAAGACACAACAGCCTACTAAAAGTAATCCTGGAGGGGAAAATACAAGGTAAAAGAGACAGAGGCAGTCCAAGACTAACATGTACGAGTAACATCAAATGATAGACAAGTCAGCCAATGACAACCTGTACCATCAATGCAAGAGACAGAACAGAATGGCGCTCCATGGTAGCCAACCTTCGTTGCGGAGATGACACTCGATGATGATGAGTGTTCAACAGCTGTGACGATACGTGCTTGCCAACAGGCGTAATACAAATTGAATGCAAGTAAATGGAGCCAACTATGAATAGATATTTGTCAAGCGTGCGGTAGTACGAGCCAAATTTATCATTGTTTACACCCATCTTTGCAGATTGGAGTCCCGGGGGGACAACATGGCGGCAATAATGAATTATTCATGCATATATCCGTGATGGACACATGACCTGTACTAGGGTCAGAGGTTAGGGTCAAAGGCTGACGGCAGGTTATCAGTGTTTGCGATGACACTCCTCAGTTTGTTAACTCTCCCAGTAGAGTCATCAATTCTGTCTCCCCTGCTGCGTCCATCTCGTTGTTGTTTGTTGCGCATTCTTGTGAACACATTGTGATTACCCTTTATTGTACAAGTGATTTACTTTTCTCTTCTTCCAAATAGGTCGGTTTTTTTTGTCTGTGCTAACGTATGCCCTGTTAAGTTTGTATGTTCCCGTAGTTAATTCTCACACATCTGATTTCAAAATAGAGTAGATATCAGCGTATCTAGCTATCTATTGTTCTTTCGAGCCGAAGACGGCACATAGGGCAGAACCATCATCATCGTGTGCCTTCTCCGCAACGAAGGTTGGCTACCATGGATCGCCATTCTACTCTGTTTCTTGCTTTGATGGTGCAGGCTGTCATAGACTGACTTGGCCATCTTTTGATGTTACTCGTCCATGTTAGTCTTGGTCTGCCTCTGCATAGGGCGGAACCACAATCTCAAAAACAGAAATCTTGCGTGCCAAAGTGGCACATATTGCAGAAATCACTGCTCTAAATATATGGCACTGTTTCCATAACAATACTTTTTTAAATGACAGCTTGTCAAGCCATCGATCGATCTCCTTAGTCGCCTCTTACGACATGCCTGGAAGGTCACAGTGCCACTATTCTTTACTTTCCTCATAATGAGGCCCCGGTAACACACAGGAAATATCAGCGTATACTGAAGCTTGTATACTTTCATCCTCTTTATTATCTCATATATGCGGCGTTGAATTATATGTTTATCACAGGTATTTGTCACTATAGCTCGTTTCAAATCACTTGCCCAACTTCAAAACGCTATTGCTCAGTAACCGTTTGTTAAAAACTGTTGAAATTTTCCAAATGTTATTAGAATGCAAAAGACCCTTTAAATGTATATTTAACAAATATCTTGCAGCTGCAGTTTTCTTAAAGCGGCGAATTTCTTTGATGTTTGTCAAAATTGTAAATTGTGAACCCCTAAATAATAGAAATTACCGTAGTTGCTGGTCCATTTTTAATTTTCACTAGGTAAAGGCGTGGCCGTAATGGGGAAATACCAGGAGAATTATTGTCTTCTCAGTTCGAGGACGGACGATAATATCAAGGTATACCTGTATGTCCAATTTTCATAGTTGTGTGGTCCTGAAAAGGACCGTTTGTTGAACTAATTTAAGGTAATATAGGGGCCAACATTGTGAGGGCTATATACTTTCATTCTGAATCAGACGAGTCTAAAAGATTAATAACTGTTTGGGGTTGAACATTCCACAAACCATCATTTTTCCAATATTCCTCTTCCTGTTTTAAGACGTGGTCTTCACATTTAGCCCAATAATCTTTGTCTATATGTAATAAAGCGAGATTAGCAAGAGTCTTTACATCACATATTTTGAATGTTGTATTTTCATCTGCCACTTGTCCTTTTAATTTTGCCCAGATTAGTTCTATTGGATTTAAATGAGCATGGTAAGGTGGCAGCCTCAAACTTATATGACCGTGCTCGTGGATAATCTTATCTATTTGAAAAATCTTTGTCCTCTGTTTTTGCTTTACTAGAGATAGTAATTCAGTTTTTAAGTACATGTTATTAAATTGTATGTGCTCCTTTGTGAGCCATATCTTAATAGCATCTTTTGTACTGGATGACGTCGGGACTTTATCTTCAAGTGCAACAATGTTGTGGTACGCTGCATTGTCCATTATTAGGCAAGATGGTCGATCTAGTGATGGGAGAACAGAATTTTCAATCCAATGTCTAAATATGTGACCATTCATCTCAGAGTGATAATCCCGATTGTCTATGGATTTTGAAAGAAAAATGAGCTCTGCATTCTGTATTAGTCCATGTTGTCGACTACCTGCATGAGCAATTATCAAGCGCTGTCCTTTGCTGCTAGGTATTAATCTCTTAATATTTCCATCTGATGACTGTCATTCCCTTTGGTTAGTGTGGTGAGCATTGATCCATGTTTCATCCAAGTACACAATATCATAACCTTGCTAGCGCACCTCTTTTACTTCACGTAAGTACTTGCTTCTCATGACTACTATATGTGGCTTCTCACAGATGATGTTTCGTCCATCGGAATACTTTCTGAATGTAAAGCCTGCAGCTCTCACATTCCTCCATAATGTAGACTTTGATATTTCAATACTGTTGTTCTTTTTCAGCGAAATTTTTAATTTTCTTATTGTAACAGTTTCATTCATACCCAACATTCTGCGAATTTCACTTCTAATAAGTTCACTGTCGAAATTATCCAACATTTTTGCTCTTCCTTGTGATTTTGTATATTTTGAACATTGACGGTCACGTGCTTGAATCCAGCGATTAAATAACCGTTTAGATAAATCCAAAATGTGTCTTGTCCTTTTCTCAGGGTTTTCTAAAGAATGAAATAATCTTCCTCGTTTAGCCTCTTTGCAAAAATAGTCATACATTTTTATTGCGATGTTTTGTAAACTGCAGAATTTCATTTTAAGACTCATGATAAATGTTATCGTTCCACGTCTACACATATGAATGAACGGAAATGGAACGCACAATTTCTCAAGTGTCTAATTGTGTCAAAAAAACCATGGCGAAAGCGTGCAAACACATCAATTTTACCGTGTATGGATTTTTACTCGCTATTTTTAACTTAAAATACTGTAAACATTAAGTTTTGACTACATCAATGGGTCGTTATAAATTTATATAAATCAAATAAGCAACAATAATAACCAAATGTTTTTTTTTTAATGAAATTAATTCCCTGTTGGGTTCTAATCATTATAACTTTACATGCAAATTTTGAACAACCTACAACAAGCGGTTAAAAAGCTATCGATTTTAAAAGTTGAGCACGAGTTATGAAACAAGCTATAACACTTTAGTTGACTTTCAGATTTGTGTCTTTACAGGAAATACTAATGCTCCTTTAAACATCATCATGTGCCATACCGGTTGGCGTAGGCGATCATGCCCTTCCACAATCTTCTATCTACAGTGCATCGTATCATTTCTGTTGTTGACTGTTTTCCATGCCATGAAACTAAGCTATCCAGTATTTTCTCTCTTTGTCGTCCGCGATCTCTCTTTCCTTTTATTTTGCCAGTTGTAATCAAGTATTCCAACTTTCCTCTTCTCATGATGTGCCTGAAAAATGTTGATTGCTTCTTTCTGATGTTTTTTAGGAGCTCCCTTTTTGTGTTGGCCTCTTTGAGAACTTCCTCATTGGTTTTATTAGCTGTCCAGGGAACTTTCAACATTCTTCTGAGAAATCCCATCTCTGTGGCCTCTATTCGTCTTTTCATTTGATTGTCTACTGTCCATGATTCGCTTCCATAGGTCTGAATTGGTTCTATATAGTACCGATGAACTCTCTTTCTCATTTCTATTGACATAGATTTGTTGCATAAGATATTTTTAATTTTCTGAAATGCTATTTTGGCCTGAGCTATTCTGCTTTTTTTTTCCGTGGTGCATCTTACAGGCAGATGAAATACTAACGCTCCTTTACAGACAGATGAAATACTAACGCTCATTTACAGATATATGAAATGCTAACGCTCCTTTAAAACAGATGAAATTCTAACGCTCCTTCTATTATATTTAAAAATGTATGTCAAAGTAAAAAGAAAAGTAAAGAGCCCCGTCACGCCAATTGGCGTATAGGGAATATAGTGTTAGTGACCATAAATTTTACAGACCTTCAGCACATGATTTTTGGGGTAATGTGGTCGGTATTACGCCCGTGTCGCTTTACTTTCCCCAGAAAAAGAATCCGGTACCAATTAAGGCTGGGTGAACCCGGCCCGTCCATCAGGATCAATTCCGATCTCTTGTCTTACAAATATATGTGATTCAAATTAAATAATGTCCACCAGAATATTGATGTTTCTATCTACAAATATTGATGTTTCTAGCTACAAATATTGATGTTTCTAACTACAAATATTGACGTTTCTAGCTACAAATATTGATGTTTCTAGCTACAAATATTGATGTTTCTAGCTACAAATATTGACGTTTCTAGCTACAAATATTGATGTTTCTAACTACAAATATTGATGTTTCTAGCTACAAATATTGATGTTTCTAGCTACAAATATTGATGTTTCTAACTACAAATATTGATGTTTCTAGCTACAAATATTGATGTTTCTAGCTACAAATATTGACGTTTCTAGCTACACATATTGATGTTTCTAGCTACACATATTGATGTTTCTAGCTACAAATATTGATGTTTCTAGCTACAAATATTGATGTTTCTAGCTACACATATTGATGTTTCTAGCTACACATATTGATGTTTCTAGCTACAAATGTTGATGTTTCTAGATACAAATATTGATGTTTCTAGCTACAAATATTGATGTTTCTAGCTACAAATATTGATGTTTCTAGCTACAAATATTGATGTTTCTAGCTATAAATATTGACGTTTCTAGCTACAAATATTGACGTTTTTAGCTACAAATCTTGACTTTCCTAGCTACAAATATTGTCTTTTCTAACTACAAATATTCACTTCCCTAGCTACATTCTAGCTACAAATGTTGATTTTTCTAACTACAAATATTGACTTTTCTAGCTACAAATATTGACTTTTCTAACTACAAATATTGACTTTCCTAACTACAAATATTGACTTTTCTAGCTACAAATATTGACTTTTCTAACTACAAATATTGACTTTTCTAGCTACAAATATTGACTTTCTAACTACAAATATTGACTTTTCTAACTACAAATATTCACTTTTCTAGCTACAAATATTGACTTTCCTAGCTACAAATATTGACTTTGTGTGTGTGGTATCACAAACTGAAACCACTTCCATAAGATATTGCATTAAATAATGAATGGAATGTACTAGGCTCGGCACATTTTTGACCGTAAACCTGCAAAATATGTAACTAGAATGCCACTTTGAGATTAAAATAAACAGCCGTGAAATATATGAAATGTATGGGTTGCGATGAAAGTAAAGTAAAACGTAAAGAGCCCCGTCACGCCAAGTGTCGTATAGGGAATATGGTGTTAGTGACCATGATTTTTTATAGTTCTTCGCCACATGATTTTTGGGGTAATGTGGTCGGTATTACGCCCGTGCCGCTTTACTTTCCCAGAAAAAAAAAATCCGGTACTCATTTAAGGCTGGGTGAACCCGGAAGCCGTCGATCTCATGTCCTTTGTAGTGAAGTTCACTAACCACTGAGCTATCACGGCTCCCATGGGTTGCGATGAGCAGATGGTTGTTTTATTGAACGGGACCATTAACACCGCTTTTATCGTCATTTATCGAAGTAAAACTATACTTACACCCTCTTCTGTACCTTTCCTTTTTCTCTTCTCCTAATGTCACTTTAACCCCACCCTCACATATGTTAGTCTATCCATCATCTTCACTTTGTCCCCTTTTTCTATTACTATCAGCTGGTTGGTTAACGAGAGGTAATCAATATAAAACTTGTTTGATAGTTGTACTTTGGATGACTGAAGAAAACAAACTTTCACCACGGCGGCATGTTGTTAAAGCATTCTCTGTCACGATGACGTGTATGCAATATTATTTCGTGTTGATTCGTCAACATCGCTAGTTTTGACATAAAGTTGTTTCAACTAGACTGTTTTTTAAAAAAAACGTCCACGCACATTGTCTTTATTATGATGGTGAGTTGGTAAAGTTGTCTTTATTATGATGGTGAGTTTATAAAGTTGTCTTTATTATGATGGTGAGTTGGTAAAGTTGTTTTTATTATGATGGTCAGTTGATAAAGTTGTCTTTATGATGACGGTATGTTTACAAAGTTGTCTTTATAATGAGGGTATTTCGACAAAGTTGTCTTTATAATCAGGGTATTTCGACAAAGTTGTCTTTATGATGACGGTATGTCGACAAAGTTGTCTTTATGATGACGGTGTGTAGACAAAGTTGTCTTTATGATGACGGTGTGTAGACAAAGTTGTCTTTATGATGACGGTGTGTAGACAAAGTTGTCTTTATGATGACGGTGTGTCGACAAAGTTGTCTTTATGATGACGGTGTGTCGACAAAGTTGCCTTTATTATGACGGTATGTCGGCAAAGTTGTCTTTATTATGACGGTGTGTCGACAAAGTTGCCTTTTTGACGAGGGTGTGTCGACAAAGTTGCCTTTATTATGACGGTATGTCGACAAAGGTATCTTTATGATGACGGTGTGTCCACAAAGATGCCTTTTTGATGAGTGTGTGTCGACAAAGTTGCCTTTATGATTAGGGTGTGTCGACAAAGTTGTCTTTATGGTTAGGGTGTGTCGACAAAGTTGCTGTTATTATGACGGTATGTCGGCAAAGTTGCCTTTATTATGACGGTGTGTCGACAAAGTCGCCTTTATGATTAGGGTGTGTCGACAAAGTTGTCTTTATGATGACGGTGTGTCCCCAGAGTTGCCTTTATGATGACGGTGTGTCGACAAAGTTGCCTTTATGATGACGGTGTGTCGACAAAGTTGCTTTTATGATGACGGTGTGTCGACAAAGTTGCCTTTATGATGACGGTGTGTCGACAAAGTTGTCTTTATGATGACGGTGTGTCGACAAAGTTGCCTTTATGATGACGGTGTGTCGACAAAGTTGCCTTTATGATGACGGTGTGTCGACAAAGTTGCCTTTATGATGACGGTGTGTCGACAAAGTTGCCTTTATGATGACGGTGTGTCGACAAAGTTGTCTTTATGATGACGGTGTGTCGACAAAGGTATCTTTATGATGACGGTGTGTCGACAAAGTTGCCTTTATGATGACGGTTTGTCGACAAATTTGTCTTTATGATGACGGTTTGTCGACAAAGTTGTCTTTATGATGACGGTTTGTCGACAAAGTTGCCTTTATGATGACGGTGTGTCGACAAAGTTGCCTTTATGATGACGGTGTGTCGACAAAGGTATCTTTATGATGACGGTGTGTCAACAAAGGTATCTTTATGATGACGGTGTGTCGACAAAGTTGCCTTTATGATGACGGTGTGTCGACAAAGTTGCCTTTATGATGACGGTGTGTCGACAAAGTTGTCTTTATGATGACGGTGTGTCGACAAAGTTGCCTTTATGATGACGGTGTGCCAACAAAGTTGCCTTTATGATGACGGTGTGTCAACAAAGGTATCTTTATGATGACGGTGTGTCGACAAAGGTATCTTTATGATGACGGTGTGTCGACAAAGGTATCTTTATGATGACGGTGTGTCGACAAAGGTATCTTTATGATGACGGTGTGTCAACAAAGGTATCTTTATGATGACGGTGTGTCGACAAAGTTGCCTTTATGATGACGGTGTGTCGACAAAGTTGCCTTTATGATGACGGTGTGTCGACAAAGTTGCCTTTATGATGACGGTGTGTCGACAAAGGTATCTTTATGATGACGGTGTGTCGACAAAGGTATCTTTATAATGACGGTGTGTCGACAAAGGTATCTTTATGATGACGGTGTGTCGACAAAGGTATCTTTATGATGACGGTGTGTCGACAAAGGTATCTTTATAATGACGGTGTGTCGACAAAGTTGCCTTTATGATGACGGTATGTTTACAAAGTTGTCTTTATAATGAGGGTATTTCGACAAAGTTGTCTTTATAATGAGGGTATTTCGACAAAGTTGTCTTTATGATGACGGTATGTCGACAAAGTTGTCTTTATGATGACGGTGTGTAGACAAAGTTGTCTTTATGATGACGGTGTGTCGACAAAGTTGTCTTTATGATGACGGTGTGTCGACAAAGTTGTCTTTATGATGACGGTGTGTCGACAAAGTTGCCTTTATTATGACGGTATGTCGGCAAAGTTGTCTTTATTATGACGGTGTGTCGACAAAGTTGCCTTTTTGACGAGGGTGTGTCGACAAAGTTGCCTTTATTATGACGGTATGTCGACAAAGGTATCTTTATGATGACGGTGTGTCCACAAAGATGCCTTTTTGATGAGTGTGTGTCGATAAAGTTGCCTTTATGATTAGGGTGTGTCGACAAAGTTGTCTTTATGGTTAGGGTGTGTCGACAAAGTTGCTGTTATTATGACGGTATGTCGGCAAAGTTGCCTTTATGATTAGGGTGTGTCGACAAAGTCGCCTTTATGATTAGGGTGTGTCGACAAAGTTGTCTTTATGATTAGGGTGTGTCGACAAAGTTGTCTTTATGATGACGGTGTGTCCCCAGAGTTGCCTTTATGATGACGGTGTGTCGACAAAGTTGCCTTTATGATGACGGTGTGTCGACAAAGTTGTCTTTATGATGACGGTGTGTCGACAAAGTCGCCTTTATGATTAGGGTGTGTCGACAAAGTTGTCTTTATGATGACGGTGTGTCCCCAGAGTTGCCTTTATGATGACGGTGTGTCGACAAAGTTGCCTTTATGATGACGGTGTGTCGACAAAGTTGCTTTTATGATGACGGTGTGTCGACAAAGTTGCCTTTATGATGACGGTGTGTCGACAAAGTTGTCTTTATGATGACGGTGTGTCGACAAAGTTGCCTTTATGATGACGGTGTGTCGACAAAGTTGCCTTTATGATGACGGTGTGTCGACAAAGTTGCCTTTATGATGACGGTGTGTCGACAAAGTTGCCTTTATGATGACGGTGTGTCGACAAAGTTGCCTTTATGATGACGGTGTGTCGACAAAGTTGTCTTTATGATGACGGTGTGTCGACAAAGGTATCTTTATGATGACGGTGTGTCGACAAAGTTGCCTTTATGATGACGGTTTGTCGACAAATTTGTCTTTATGATGACGGTTTGTCGACAAAGTTGTCTTTATGATGACGGTTTGTCGACAAAGTTGCCTTTATGATGACGGTGTGTCGACAAAGTTGCCTTTATGATGACGGTGTGTCGACAAAGGTATCTTTATGATGACGGTGTGTCAACAAAGGTATCTTTATGATGACGGTGTGTCGACAAAGTTGCCTTTATGATGACGGTGTGTCGACAAAGTTGCCTTTATGATGACGGTGTGTCGACAAAGTTGTCTTTATGATGACGGTGTGTCGACAAAGTTGCCTTTATGATGACGGTGTGCCAACAAAGTTGCCTTTATGATGACGGTGTGTCAACAAAGGTATCTTTATGATGACGGTGTGTCGACAAAGGTATCTTTATGATGACGGTGTGTCGACAAAGGTATCTTTATGATGACGGTGTGTCGACAAAGGTATCTTTATGATGACGGTGTGTCAACAAAGGTATCTTTATGATGACGGTGTGTCGACAAAGTTGCCTTTATGATGACGGTGTGTCGACAAAGTTGCCTTTATGATGACGGTGTGTCGACAAAGTTGCCTTTATGATGACGGTGTGTCGACAAAGGTATCTTTATGATGACGGTGTGTCGACAAAGGTATCTTTATAATGACGGTGTGTCGACAAAGGTATCTTTATGATGACGGTGTGTCGACAAAGGTATCTTTATGATGACGGTGTGTCGACAAAGGTATCTTTATAATGACGGTGTGTCGACAAAGTTGCCTTTATGATGACGGTGTGTCGACAAAGTTGCCTTTATAATGACGGTGTGTCGACAAAGGTATCTTTATAATGACGGTGTGTCGACAAAGGTATCTTTATGATGACGGTGTGTCGACAAAGGTATCTTTATGATGACGGTGTGTCGACAAAGGTATCTTTATAATGACGGTGTGTCGACAAAGTTGCCTTTATGATGACGGTGTGTCGACAAATTTGCCTTTATGATGACGGTGTGTCGACAAAGGTATCTTTATGATGACGGTGTGTCGACAAAGTTGTCTTTATGATGACGGTGTGTCGACATAGTTGCCTTTATGATGACGGTGTGTCGACAAAGTTGCCTTTATGATGACGGTGTGTCGACAAAGTTGCCTTTATGATGACGGTGTGTCGACAAAGGTATCTTTATGATGACGGTGTGTCGACAAAGGTATCTTTATAATGACGGTGTGTCGACTAAGTTGCCTTTATGATGACGGTGTGTCGACAAAGTTGTCTTTATAATGACGGTGTGTCGACAAAGGTATCTTTATGATGACGGTGTGTCGACAAAGGTATCTTTATGATGACGGTGTGTCGACAAAGGTATCTTTATGATGACGGTGTGTCGACAAAGTTGTCTTTATGATGACGGTGTGTCGACAAAGGTATCTTTATAATGACGGTGTGTCGACTAAGTTGCCTTTATGATGACGGTGTGTCGACTAAGTTGTCTTTATGATGACGGTGTGTCGACAAAGGTATCTTTATGATGACGGTGTGTCGACAAAGTTGTCTTTATGATGACGGTGTGTCGACAAAGTTGTCTTTATGATGACGGTGTGTCGACAAAGGTATCTTTATGATGACGGTGTGTCGACAAAGGTATCTTTATGATGACGGTGTGTCGACAAAGGTATCTTTATGATGACGGTGTGTCGACAAAGTTGTCTTTATGATGACGGTGTGTCGTCAAAGGTATCTTTATGATGACGGTGTGTCGACAAAGTTGTCTTTATGATGACGGTGTGTCGACAAAGGTATCTTTATGATGACGGTGTGTCGACAAAGTTGTCTTTATGATGACGGTATGTCGACAAAGTTGTCTTTATGATGACGGTGTGTCGACAAAGGTATCTTTATGATGACGGTGTGTCGACAAAGGTATCTTTATGATGACGGTGTGTCGACAAAGGTATCTTTATGATGACGGTGTGTCGACAAAGGTATCTTTATGATGACGGTGTGTCGACAAAGTTGTCTTTATGATGACGGTGTGTCGACAAAGTTGTCTTTATGATGACGGTGTGTCGACAAAGTTGTCTTTATGATGACGGTGTGTCGACAAAGGTATCTTTATGATGACGGTGTGTCAACAAAGGTATCTTTATGATGACGGTGTGTCGACAAAGTTGCCTTTATGATGACGGTGTGTCGACAAAGTTGCCTTTATGATGACGGTGTGTCGACAAAGTTGCCTTTATGATGACGGTGTGTCGACAAAGGTATCTTTATGATGACGGTGTGTCGACAAAGGTATCTTTATAATGACGGTGTGTCGACAAAGGTATCTTTATGATGACGGTGTGTCGACAAAGGTATCTTTATGATGACGGTGTGTCGACAAAGGTATCTTTATAATGACGGTGTGTCGACAAAGTTGCCTTTATGATGACGGTGTCTCGACAAAGTTGCCTTTATGATGACGGTGTGTCGACAAAGGTATCTTTATGATGACGGTGTGTCGACAAAGTTGTCTTTATGATGACGGTGTGTCGACAAAGTTGCCTTTATGATGACGGTGTGTCGACAAAGTTGTCTTTATGATGACGGTGTGTCGACAAAGTTGCCTTTATGATGACGGTGTGCCAACAAAGTTGCCTTTATGATGACGGTGTGTCAACAAAGGTATCTTTATGATGACGGTGTGTCGACAAAGGTATCTTTATGATGACGGTGTGTCGACAAAGGTATCTTTATAATGACGGTGTGTCGACAAAGGTATCTTTATGATGACGGTGTGTCGACAAAGGTATCTTTATGATGACGGTGTGTCGACAAAGTTGCCTTTATGATGACGGTGTGTCGACAAAGTTGCCTTTATGATGACGGTGTGTCGACAAAGTTGCCTTTATGATGACGGTGTGTCGACAAAGGTATCTTTATGATGACGGTGTGTCGACAAAGGTATCTTTATAATAACGGTGTGTCGACAAAGGTATCTTTATGATGACGGTGTGTCGACAAAGGTATCTTTATGATGACGGTGTGTCGACAAAGGTATCTTTATAATGACGGTGTGTCGACAAAGTTGCCTTTATGATGACGGTGTGTCGACAAAGTTGCCTTTATAATGACGGTGTGTCGACAAAGGTATCTTTATAATGACGGTGTGTCGACAAAGGTATCTTTATGATGACGGTGTGTCGACAAAGGTATCTTTATGATGACGGTGTGTCGACAAAGGTATATTTATAATGACGGTGTGTCGACAAAGTTGCCTTTATGATGACGGTGTGTCGACAAATTTGCCTTTATGATGACGGTGTGTCGACAAATGTATCTTTATGATGACGGTGTGTCGACAAAGTTGTGTTTAGGATGACGGTGTGTCGACATAGTTGCCTTTATGATGACGGTGTGTCGACAAAGTTGCCTTTATGATGACGGTGTGTCGACAAAGTTGCCTTTATGATGACGGTGTGTCGACAAAGGTATCTTTATGATGACGGTGTGTCGACAAAGGTATCTTTATAATGACGGTGTGTCGACTAAGTTGCCTTTATGATGACGGTGTGTCGACAAAGTTGTCTTTATAATGACGGTGTGTCGACAAAGGTATCTTTATGATGACGGTGTGTCGACAAAGGTATCTTTATGATGACGGTGTGTCGACAAAGGTATCTTTATGATGACGGTGTGTCGACAAAGTTGTCTTTATGATGACGGTGTGTCGGCAAAGGTATCTTTATAATGACGGTGTGTCGACTAAGTTGCCTTTATGATGACGGTGTGTCGACTAAGTTGTCTTTATGATGACGGTGTGTCGACAAAGGTATCTTTATGATGACGGTGTGTCGACAAAGTTGTCTTTATGATGACGGTGTGTCGACAAAGTTGCCTTTATGATGACGGTGTGTCGACAAAGTTGTCTTTATGATGACGGTGTGTCGACAAAGTTGCCTTTGTGATGACGGTGTGTCGACAAAGTTGTCTTTATGATGACGGTGTGTCGGCAAAGGTATCTTTATAATGACGGTGTGTCGACTAAGTTGCCTTTATGATGACGGTGTGTCGACTAAGTTGTCTTTATGATGACGGTGTGTCGACAAAGTTGTCTTTATGATGACGGTGTGTCGACAAAGGTATCTTTATGATGACGGTGTGTCGACAAAGGTATCTTTATGATGACGGTGTGTCGACAAAGGTATCTTTATGATGACGGTGTGTCGACAAAGTTGTCTTTATGATGACGGTGTGTCGACAAAGGTATCTTTATGATGACGGTGTGTCGACAAAGTTGTCTTTATGATGACGGTGTGTCGACAAAGGTATCTTTATGATGACGGTGTGTCGACAAAGTTGTCTTTATGATGACGGTATGTCGACAAAGTTGTGTTTAGGATGACGGTGTGTCGACATAGTTGCCTTTATGATGACGGTGTGTCGACAAAGTTGCCTTTATGATGACGGTGTGTCGACAAAGTTGCCTTTATGATGACGGTGTGTCGACAAAGGTATCTTTATGATGACGGTGTGTCGACAAAGGTATCTTTATAATGACGGTGTGTCGACTAAGTTGCCTTTATGATGACGGTGTGTCGACAAAGTTGTCTTTATAATGACGGTGTGTCGACAAAGGTATCTTTATGATGACGGTGTGTCGACAAAGGTATCTTTATGATGACGGTGTGTCGACAAAGGTATCTTTATGATGACGGTGTGTCGACAAAGTTGTCTTTATGATGACGGTGTGTCGGCAAAGGTATCTTTATAATGACGGTGTGTCGACTAAGTTGCCTTTATGATGACGGTGTGTCGACTAAGTTGTCTTTATGATGACGGTGTGTCGACAAAGGTATCTTTATGATGACGGTGTGTCGACAAAGTTGTCTTTATGATGACGGTGTGTCGACAAAGTTGCCTTTATGATGACGGTGTGTCGACAAAGTTGTCTTTATGATGACGGTGTGTCGACAAAGTTGCCTTTGTGATGACGGTGTGTCGACAAAGTTGTCTTTATGATGACGGTGTGTCGGCAAAGGTATCTTTATAATGACGGTGTGTCGACTAAGTTGCCTTTATGATGACGGTGTGTCGACAAAGTTGTCTTTATGATGACGGTGTGTCGACAAAGTTGTCTTTATGATGACGGTGTGTCGACAAAGGTATCTTTATGATGACGGTGTGTCGACAAAGGTATCTTTATGATGACGGTGTGTCGACAAAGGTATCTTTATGATGACGGTGTGTCGACAAAGTTGTCTTTATGATGACGGTGTGTCGACAAAGGTATCTTTATGATGACGGTGTGTCGACAAAGTTGTCTTTATGATGACGGTGTGTCGACAAAGGTATCTTTATGATGACGGTGTGTCGACAAAGTTGTCTTTATGATGACGGTATGTCGACAAAGTTGTCTTTATGATGACGGTGTGTCGACAAAGGTATCTTTATGATGACGGTGTGTCGACAAAGGTATCTTTATGATGACGGTGTGTCGACAAAGGTATCTTTATGATGACGGTGTGTCGACAAAGGTATCTTTATGATGACGGTGTGTCGACAAAGTTGTCTTTATGATGACGGTGTGTCGACAAAGTTGCCTTTATGATGACGGTGTGTCGACAAAGTTGTCTTTATGATGACGGTGTGTCGACAAAGTTGCCTTTGTGATGACGGTGTGTCGACAAAGTTGTCTTTATGATGACGGTGTGTCGACAAAGTTGTCTTTATGATGACGGTGTGTCGACAAAGGTATCTTTATGATGACGGTGTGTCAACAAAGGTATCTTTATGATGACGGTGTGTCGACAAAGTTGCCTTTATGATGACGGTGTGTCGACAAAGTTGCCTTTATGATGACGGTGTGTCGACAAAGTTGCCTTTATGATGACAGTGTGTCGACAAAGGTATCTTTATGATGACGGTGTGTCGACAAAGGTATCTTTATAATGACGGTGTGTCGACAAAGGTATCTTTATGATGACGGTGTGTCGACAAAGGTATCTTTATGATGACGGTGTGTCGACAAAGGTATCTTTATAATGACGGTGTGTCGACAAAGTTGCCTTTATGATGACGGTGTGTCGACAAAGTTGCCTTTATGATGACGGTGTGTCGACAAAGGTATCTTTATGATGACGGTGTGTCGACAAAGTTGTCTTTATGATGACGGTGTGTCGACAAAGTTGCTTTTATGATGACGGTGTGTCAACAAAGTTGCCTTTATGATGACGGTGTGTCGACAAAGTTGCCTTTATGATGACGGTGTGTCGACAAAGGTATCTTTATGATGACGGTGTGTCGACAAAGGTATCTTTATAATGACGGTGTATCGACTAAGTTGCCTTTATGATGACGGTGTGTCGACAAAGTTGTCTTTATGATGACGGTGTGTCGACAAAGGTATCTTTATGATGACGGTGTGTCGACAAAGGTATCTTTATGATGACGGTGTGTCGACAAAGGTATCTTTATGATGACGGTGTGTCGACAAAGCTGTCTTTATGATGACGGTGTGTCGACAAAGGTATCTTTATAATGACGGTGTGTCGACTAAGTTGCCTTTATGATGACGGTGTGTCGACTAAGTTGTCTTTATGACGACGGTGTGTCGACAAAGGTATCTTTATGATGACGGTGTGTCGACAAAGTTGTCTTTATGATGACGGTGTGTCGACAAAGTTGTCTTTATGATGACGGTGTGTCGACAAAGGTATCTTTATGATGACGCTGTGTCGACAAAGGTATCTTTATGATGACGGTGTGTCGACAAAGGTATCTTTATGATGACGGTGTGTCGACAAAGTTGTCTTTATGATGACGGTGTGTCGACAAAGGTATCTTTATGATGACGGTGTGTCGACAAAGTTGTCTTTATGATGACGGTGTGTCGACAAAGGTATCTTTATGATGACGGTGTGTCGACAAAGTTGTCTTTATGATGACGGTGTGTCGACAAAGGTGTCTTTATGATGACGGTGTGTCGACAAAGTTGTCTTTATGATGACGGTATGTCGACAAAGTTGTCTTTATGATGACGGTGTGTCGACAAAGGTATCTTTATGATGACGGTGTGTCGACAAAGGTATCTTTATGATGACGGTGTGTCGACAAAGGTATCTTTATGCGATGACGGTGTGTCGACAAAGGTATCTTTATGATGACGGTGTGTCGACAAAGTTGCCTTTATGATGACGGTGTGTCGACAAAGTTGTCTTTATGATGACGGTGTGTCGACAAAGTTGCCTTTGTGATGACGGTGTGTCGACAAAGTTGTCTTTATGATGACGGTGTGTCGACAAAGGTATCTTTATGATGACGGTGTGTCAACAAAGGTATCTTTATGATGACGGTGTGTCGACAAAGTTGCCTTTATGATGACGGTGTGTCGACAAAGTTGCCTTTATGATGACGGTGTGTCGACAAAGTTGCCTTTATGATGACGGTGTGTCGACAAAGGTATCTTTATGATGACGGTGTGTCGACAAATGTATCTTTATAATGACGGTGTGTCGACAAAAGTATCTTTATGATGACGGTGTGTCGACAAAGGTATCTTTATGATGACGGTGTGTCGACAAAGGTATCTTTATAATGACGGTGTGTCGACAAAGTTGCCTTTATGATGACGGTGTGTCGACAAAGTTGCCTTTATGATGACGGTGTGTCGACAAAGGTATCTTTATGATGACGGTGTGTCGACAAAGTTGTCTTTATGATGACGGTGTGTCGACAAAGTTGCCTTTATGATGACGGTGTGTCGACAAAGTTGCCTTTATGATGACGGTGTGTCGACAAAGGTATCTTTATGATGACGGTGTGTCGACAAAGGTATCTTTATAATGACGGTGTATCGACTAAGTTGCCTTTATGATGACGGTGTGTCGACAAAGTTGTCTTTATGATGACGGTGTGTCGACAAAGGTGTCTTTATGATGACGGTGTGTCGACAAAGGTATCTTTATGATGACGGTGTGTCGACAAAGGTATCTTTATGATGACGGTGTGTCGACAAAGGTATCTTTATGATGACGGTGTGTCGACAAAGTTGTCTTTATGATGACGGTGTGTCGACAAAGGTATCTTTATGATGACGGTGTGTCGACAAAGTTGTCTTTATGATGACGGTGTGTCGACAAAGGTATCTTTATGATGACGGTGTGTCGACAAAGTTGTCTTTATGTTGACGGTGTGTCGACAAAGTTGTCTTTATGATGACGGTGTGTCGACAAAGGTATCTTTATGATGACGGTGTGTCGACAAAGGTATCTTTATGATGACGGTGTGTCGACAAAGGTATCTTTATGATGACGGTGTGTCGACAAAGGTATCTTTATGATGACGGTGTGTCGACAAAGTTGTCTTTATGATGACGGTGTGTCGACAAAGTTGCCTTTATGATGACGGTGTGTCGACAAAGTTGTCTTTATGATGACGGTGTGTCGACAAAGTTGCCTTTGTGATGACGGTATGTCGACAAAGTTGTCTTTATGATGACGGTGTGTCGACAAAGTTGTCTTTATGATGACGGTGTGTCGACAAAGTTGTCTTTATGATGACGGTGTGTTGACAAAGTTGTCTTTATAATGACGGTATGTCGACAAAGTTGTCTTTGTGATGACGGTGTGTCGACAAAGTTGCCTTTGTGATGACGGTGTGTCGACAAAGTTGTCTTTATGATGACGGTGTGTCGACAAAGTTGCCTTTGTGATGACGGTGTGTCGACAAAGTTGTCTTTATGATGACGGTGTGTCGACAAAGTTGCCTTTATGATGACGGTGTGTCGACAAAGGTATCTTTATGATGACGGTGTGTCGACAAAGTTGCCTTTATGATGACGGTGTGTCGACAAAGTTGCCTTTATGATGACGGTGTGTCGACAAAGGTATCTTTATGATGACGGTGTGTCGACAAAGGTATCTTTATGATGACGGTGTGTCGACAAAGGTATCTTTATGATGACGGTGTGTCGACAAAGGTATCTTTATGATGACGGTGTGTCGACAAAGTTGCCTTTATGATGACGGTGTGTCGACAAAGGTATCTTTATGATGACGGTGTGTCGACAAAGGTATCTTTATGATGACGGTGTGTCGACAAAGTTGCCTTTATGATGACGGTGTGTCGACAAAGGTATCTTTATGATGACGGTGTGTCGACAAAGTTGCCTTTATGATGACGGTGTGTCGACAAAGTTGCCTTTGTGATGACGTTGTGTCGACAAAGTTGCCTTTGTGATGACGGTGTGTCGACAAAGTTGTCTTTATGATGACGGTGTGTCGATAAAGTTGTCTTTATGATGACGGTGTGTCGACAAAGTTGTCTTTGTGATGACGGTGTGTCGACAAAGTTGCCTTTGTGATGACGGTGTGTCGACAAAGTTGTCTTTATGATGACGGTGTGTCGACAAAGTTGCCTTTGTGATGACGGTGTGTCGACAAAGTTGTCTTTATGATGACGGTGTGTCGACAAAGTTGTCTTTATGATGACGGTGTGTCGACAAAGGTATCTTTATGATGACGGTGTGTCGACAAAGTTGCCTTTATGATGACGGTGTGTCGACAAAGTTGCCTTTATGATGACGGTGTGTCGACAAAGGTATCTTTATGATGACGGTGTGTCGACAAAGTTGCCTTTATGATGACGGTGTGTCGACAAAGTTGC
The DNA here is from genome assembly GCA_032433765.1 of Megaustenia siamemsis. Lineage (NCBI taxonomy): Eukaryota > Metazoa > Mollusca > Gastropoda > Stylommatophora > Ariophantidae > Megaustenia > Megaustenia siamemsis. The sequence goes on from JAVIAB010000117.1 coordinate 13,560,738, forward strand.
CTTTATGATGACGGTGTGTCGACAAAGGTATCTTTATGATGACGGTGTGTCGACAAAGTTGCCTTTATGATGACGGTGTGTCGACAAAGTTGCCTTTATGATGACGGTGTGTCGACAAAGTTGCCTTTATGATGACGGTGTATCGATAAAGTTGTCTTTATGATGACGGTGTGTCGACAAAGTTGCCTTTATGATGACGGTGTATCGACAAAGTTGCCTTTATGATGACGGTGTATCGACAAAGTTGCCTTTATGATGACGGTGTATCGACAAAGTTGTCTTTATGATGACGGTGTGTCGACAAAGTTGCCTTTATGATGACGGTGTGTCGACAAAGGTATCTTTATGATGACGGTGTGTCGACAAAGGTATCTTTATGATGACGGTGTGTCGACAAAGGTATCTTTATGATGACGGTGTGTCGACAAAGGTATCTTTATGATGACGGTGTGTCGACAAAGTTGTCTTTATGATGACGGTGTGTCGACAAAGTTGCCTTTATGATGACGGTGTGTCGACAAAGTTGCCTTTATGATGACGGTGTGTCGACAAAGTTGTCTTTATGATGACGGTGTGTCGACAAAAGTATCTACAGGAAGATGTTTTGAGAAAGTTTTCCATATGATGACGGTGTGTCGACAAAGTTGTCTTTATGATGACGGTGTGTCGACAAAGTTACCTTTATGATGACGTTGTGTCGACAAAAGTATCTACAGGAAGATGTTTTGAGAAAGTTTTCCATATGATGACGATGTTCCACTAAGATAAATAAGTATATATTTTCTTTTCCTAATTTAAGAAAATTAAAATGTACCAGCCACATGAAAGGTACAGCGCACTGGAAATAACAATAATGGAAGGCATGGTTCATGGACAACGCATCAGGGACAAACCAAGAAAAAGGTGGTTTAAGGACATCAAGGACCTTAAACCTAACACCTGGGAAGTGGGGGATAGTCTACCTGGAGAAGAGGTCGCCTTCAGGCATGTAGCCTTGAGAACAATAATCTGTAAATGACACACAATTAGATGATAATTAATTTTTTATGTTGCTACTTCATCTATGTTCCCATTTTGTTTCCCCTTTTATGTTCATTTTTTAAATATCTTCAGTGTTTTCCCTTCTTTATGCTACTTCTTCTAAATTCTTTCTTAAATGTATTGTGTTTATGTGTATTTACTTATGTTGTGTTAATAGCAAAAAAGATAGAAGTAATGGTAACAACAAAGAAAAAGACATCACCTCAGTGCAAAATAAAGAAATGTGGAACAATATTAAAACAGGTTAATGAATTTAAATATTTGGGAATCTTGTTAACCTGAGACGGAAGATGTACAAAAGAGGTCAGGTGCAAAATGGCTCAGGCAAAAGCAGCTTTCCGAAAATGAGGAAGATACTATGCAATCCATTTTTGACAGTAGAAACAAGAAAAAGAGCTCTTAAATGTTATGTAGAGCCAGTCTTAACATATGGATGCGAATCATGGACAATAGGACAACAGAAAAGAAAATCACTGGAGTCTGTAGAAATGTGGTTTTACAGAAGAATGTTGAGAATACCATGGACAGCTAAGAAGTGTAATTAAAACGTTCTGAAAGAGGCAAAAGCAAAAAGAGAGCTAATTTCCAATTTTAGAAAGAAACAACCATAATTTTTTTTGGCCAAGTAATGAGAAGAGAACAGCTGGAATATATTGTAACAACTGGAAAAATTGAGGTGCGAAGAGATAGAGGAAAGCAAAGAGAAAAGATATCAGACAGCTTAAGAGAATGGCTTGGCAGAAGGTCAACAATAGAAATGATAAATAACTGTCGTGATCGAAAGTTGTGGAGAGACATGATCACCTACGCCAGCAGGCCCGGTACTTGATGATGGTGGTGACTTATATTCCGGCACTATTGCTCTTTCATATCAATGAATCATAAGACAACACGACCCCATAATGAAGTTCGTACGAAACTATTAACTATGATCAGAAAATGGTGGACATGAAATTAGTGTTACCAAAATACAGCAATAAATATCTTATATAACAACCATCAAAGCTTCTTTGATAGGTATTTCGTTTGTTGGAGATAGATACAACAAATATACAATAATTACTATATTAAATAGGGAGCCGCGATAGCTCAGTGGTTAGTGAACTGGGCTACAAAGGACAAGAGGTAGGGTTCGATCAAACTGACGGCTTCCAGGTTCACCCATCCTTAAATGGGTACGGATTTTTTTTCTGGAAAAGTAAAGCGGTACGGGCGTAATACCGACCACATTACCCCAAAAATCATGCGCTGAAGGTCTGTAAAATTTATGGTCACTAACACCATATTCCCTACACGCCACTTAGCGTGATGGGCCACTTTACTTACTTACTATCTTAAATCTCATGTGCGGCCCTGAGTAGAGATGCAGAACATAAATGTAAAATAGACATGAAATGGTATTAAGCTGTTAAACCCGTAGAGAGATGAGACAATCTACGACGTTTCGGCAAGATCCTTCATCATCTACCATAGAACAAATACTAGTACAAAAATAAACATGAAATACAAGTACTTATCTCAGCATGGCGATGTGAGTCGATGGACTCGTGGGGTCAGAATCACCGGAAACGAAAAGTGATCGCCAAAAATGCCTGTTGATCACATGATAAATAGTCAATGATAAGATCTGGAGGGCTGTTGTTTCTTGTTTGCCTTCTCCCACTCTAGCTCCCGAGGGACTGAATTTTGCGTGAATATCACTTTTTCCTAATTTTCACACCGGCAGCCGTATGCTCAGGTGTGTCTCCACCCACCCCCGCCATACAGGCAGGTATTCTCTGAGCTCAGAAGCACTATCATATTTTTATCGTCGAGAGTTTTAACGCTTTATGTAGATTTTTGTGTTGTAATATTGGCGGGCAGCGGCCATTTTTTGTGTGTGGCTTACTCATTTCAATTTCCAACTGCCGAGCGTTCCTTAACGTGCGCAGAATGCACACGGGACCTCCTGTTTTTCGTGAGGGCTGGACATCGGATCTCACTACCCACAGACCAAGGGGAGGATAAAGCCACGGATTCCATTTTATTTATTATTTTTTTTATTATTTTCCCACCGTCTGTTCTGGGAATCGAATCCGTGACTTTCTTGTCTAGAGACCGGCGTCTAACCTCTAGACCACCCAGCGTCCCCCCCCTCCCCCCAATCCAATCTCGAGAGGAAAAAAAGGAGCCAAACATAGCAATGTGGGAGACATGGTCCCCTAAGGACGGATGAAGGGATGAGGGGTCCCATAAGTAGGAGAATAAGGAGAAAACAGGTGGCAAAGAAAGGGGGGGGGGGCGGGAGAAGAATAGGAGAGAGGATAAAGAAAACGCAGCGAGAAATAAAGATACACTAAAGATAGTGTTCGTTTGTTGGTAGACTTAAATGACTTGTTAATTTGTTTGCTATTTTTGTATTGGTTAATCGGCTGGCCATTCGGTCGATTGATTGGATGTTTAACAAGTTTAATTACTAGAAACTACTAAAATCAATACGGCAGATACATTCGCAAAAGTTAACAAATATTAATTATGTAGCTATCAATATAATTATATAGCCAATTTTATACTATAAATATACGGGGTAGCTGGTTGATCTCGAGGAAAGACGTCGATCGAGAGAGAGAGAGAGAGAGAGAGAGAGAGAGAGAGAGAGAGAGAGAGAGAGAGAGAGAAAGAGAGGTTGTGAGTTCAAATCTCGATTGCACAGTTGGGATTTTTATTTGATGTCTCTCTGTGGCAACCACATTGGTCTCAGCAGCGAGGCCCGGCTTGACATTTCAAATAATCATTGACGGAAAAAGAATATGAGTACCTTAGAAGACAGAGTTATCTGCCTCTGTGGCGAGGGACTCCTGTGCATACTGCTGCCTGAGAGATATGGATTACCATTCAAAATTCATTTGATAGACTCAAGGGATTTCGTCAGAGGTGAAAGCTAGCGAACAAAAAAAAAAAATATTATGAATAATGTATAAATAATAACTTTCCAATTTTATAACTTTTAAAAAAAGTAAATTGTTATAACTCATTTGTAATGAAAATGTCAATTGTGTGAAAGAGGATGCAGTCATTGTATGCAGTGAGACACATCCAGCCAGGGATTTTGGAACCATATTGTTGAGAATGACTGCGACTCCGCCACTGTATGTGTTACATGTATTGTAATAATGGAATCGTCTAATTATTTCTGTATATTAGTATCTGTATATTGTATATTAGTATCTTCCCACCCCTCCTGGGTTGACCTAAGAATATTTGAAGCTTAAAATATATCCTACGGTGGCTGGGTAGTGTAGATGTAGGAAGTCGGCCGTGGGACAGGAAGGACCCGGTTTCAAAGCAAACCAGAGTCATTTTTCATAAATCATCATCTAGTATTGATCCTGTTGGCGTAGGTGATCATGTCTCTCCATAATTTTCTATCTCGACAGTTATTTATCATTTCTGTTGTTGACCTTCTGGCAAGCCATTCTCTTAAGCTGTCTGTTATTTTTTCTCTTTGTTTCCCTCTATCTCTTCGTCCCTCAATGTTTCCAGTTGTTACATTATATTCTAGTTGCTCTCTTCTCGTTACATGGCCAAAAAATTATGGTTGTTTCTTCCTAATATTGGAAATTAGCTCTCTTTTTGCTTTGGCTCTTTCAGAACGTTTTCATTACTCTTCTTAGCTGTCCATGGTATTCTCAACATTCTTCTGTAAAACCACATTTCTACAGACACCAGTGATTTTCTTGTCTGTTGTCCTATTGTCCATGATTCACATCCATATGTTAAGACTGGCTCTACATAACATTTAAGAACTCTTTTTCATGTTTCGATTGTCAAAAATGGATTGCATGGTATCTTCCTAATTTTTTGTGGAAAGCTGCTTTTTGCCTGAGCCATTCTGCACCTCACCTCTTTTGTACATGTTCCGTCTGAGGTTAACAAAGTTCCAAATATTTAAATTCATTACCTTCTTTAATATTGTTCCACTTGTCTTTATTTTGCACTGAGGCATTATGTACAGAACTGAGTTTTCATAAATTGAAAACACGTTAATCCATGGTTGCTTTATGACGTCACTCTCCCTTGATCTCGTAGGTAGTGAGATTCGATGTCTAAGCCCTCTCAGATAACGGCAGTAAATATGAGTTCCCGTGTGTATTCGCGCACGTTAAAGAACCCATGGCATTTGAAATAAAAAAGAGTAGGCCACAAATGCGGCAGCTGCCCAGGCAAAGTTATCATCAGAAACGACCAACACCGTAGATCCTAGACCGCGCTACGGAGTTCGCGCACATGGGCCATGATTCTCCTGGATAAGGTGGACATTCTTGAGGGAATATCAGAGCACCTTTGTATCCTCCTGGTGTGTAGTCATGATAACCCTAACAACAAACAACCCTATCTTTCCTATCATCCTGCTCTCCCTTTTTTTTTTTGTCCCAAAGAAAGATGACAGACTGCCGTCCCCTGTGCACCCTTCTACCCCCCCCCCCCCAACCCACGATATACATACGTACACACACGCCTCTGCGCATAATTTATCCAGCAAAGCCATTGTGGTGTCCCTTAATCACATTTCTCTGTGGTCCTGAATGTCAAGAAAATTATTAGTTCATGTTTCCACGAAATCCTTATATGTATCTTCTCGTAGCGTGCTTGCCATTGTATGTTATCAAATGCTATTTGATTGCGACTCCACATTAATTATTCCCGGTTTAATTTCCATGAAAAAAAAAAGAAAAAAAAACAAAAACAAAAAACACAATTCTCTTAATGGGATGGTTCCTTTTTCTCTGATTAATTAATTCTCTCAAATGCATTGGTGTTTAAACAGACAATTTGATTGGGTAAAGGAGCGCGTGACAGTTTTAGACTGTTCCCGTGGCAAAAACCCACCACATCAATTCTTGTTTGTATGAACTACGGTAAATTTTCTTCAACTGTAATTTTTTTTTGTATTTACTTGTAATTCATTTTTTGTACATTTGGGATAGTATTTGTTACATGAGCTTTTAATTTCAGTTAGCACAGAAATAACACGATTTTTTTGGGAAAAACTTATTATTATTATTTCTTGGAAGAGAAATGAGAAGTCAATAATTAAGAGGTACCGTATTTTAGCATTTTTACAGTAAGCCATGCACATATAAAGCGAAGGCAGACCGAACCCCCTTATAGGAACTCAATGTCACGTCCAGACGCTAGTGGACCGGTTTATATTAGTTTTGTTTCCTGCTAATAAATAACGTTTCTTTTGATGGAGGTGCTTTTGTTTATTTTACACCGAAATAATTTTAACAAAGCGCACACTCAGAACTGGCGACAGTCTGACTCAAATTCTCAACGGAGAGACTCCAGTTGCATAAATGCGATGATATAAATGATTAATTATCGTGTTTGTATAAGAGCCAATTAGCATCCGCGATAACAGCGAATATTTCTTTATACGAATGAAGTAACTGGCACGTGTCCTTCGTATTATTGATAAATATTTTTTTGCTTATCAGTCACGATATCTCGACGTACTGCGGCTGTTGTTTGCTAAATGTGTATTCTCTGGAGTATATTACTTCCTTTTCGCTTATTAATTTGTGTGTCTTTTTTAAAAATACTTGTTTGGTTTCATAAATATAAATTAATTTATATTTAGAGGATTGTGGAATGTCTCCACTTAGATATCACATTTAGAGGAGATAGGATCAGTATTTCGATTTGCCATTGTTATCATTATTAAATATTCTGTTTAAAAAAAGTCAAGGTTCCCACCATGCCTTTTGCTAGGCGTATAATGAATCTAGTGTTAATGACTACTTTTATTTGTACGTGACCACGGCACATTTTTAGGTGAGTTTGTCGGTATCACTCAAGACCGCTTTTAATTCCCAGAAACATATCTGGTACCTATTTTAGAGGCTGGGTGAACTCCGGAGCCTTCTCGGTCCGAAAAGAAAATCCATCACTTCATGGAATCGAACCCAGACCTGTTTGACAAGAAGCGAGTACACTACCCACTCAGCCACCGAAAGCTCCCATCATCTCTTGTGGCAAATATAAAATGTGTTCGTGTCCTCATTTTTCTGTGACCGTCGGCAGGCAGTTTATGAACGTGGTGTTTAGCCACTATATCAGTCCGTCCTACTTTCCCAGGAACAATCTCTGGTACACATTTTTAGGTGCTTGGTGAACCTCGAAGCTGTTTTGATTCTTAAATAATAATTAGTCACATTTGGATATTAATATAACGAATAGCATTGCTTGACAGGCTTAGTCATGGAACCATCAAGGAAAGATGAATGCGGGAAGAACCATTAGTACATCGAAAAAAAAGGGAAGCCTTGAACACCCTTAGCTTAATCTTTTTGGCTGGAAAGAAATAGAAAGTCCAGGAATAAAAATAGATAAAGAGACTTGTCTACGGTCTGTGCTCCCAGAAAAGGCCTCTAGACTTATGAGCAATCGATTGATTGATTGATCGATATACACGAATAAATCACAAGTGCGTAACCGATTATTATGAGTAAATAATGTAAACAGGAAAGCAGTCTAAATTATTGTTAAATCATTACTTATTGTATTTCCCTGTTAGTATATAAATATAATGCATCACATATAAATATTCCTACGGTCAGGTACACATTTTTAAAACTGACACTAAAACTATAGTCATTAAACACCACATGTTCTCCTTTCACTTTTTGCTTAATACAAAGTGTAATGTCAATCAAACGAGACATTTGGAACAACAATACATCATTTTAATGGAATAAATAATGACTTTGTGATATCTGCTGTAATCTGGCCTTTGAAAAATTGACTTCTTTATTATTTTGTATATTTTATAAATAATTCTATTTGTGAATATTAAATGTCATAATGTCTAAATCACATTTAAGAAAGATCAATACATGTGAGATGCGATGCTTGAGAAAAGTAACAAACAACACAAGAAGAGATAGAATACCAAATGAAACCATCAGAAAAATGGTAGGAACAAAACCTGCCTAGAATATATAGAACAACAACAACTTAAATGGTTTGGTCACCTGGTCAGAATGAATCCTCACCAGTCACCATCAAGGGCGTTCTTCTCGAGAATGCATGGAAAAAGACCAAGAGGAAGACCCAGAAGAAGATGGATAGATGCAGTGACAGAGACATTTAACAACAAAGGAAAATCATTAATTCAGACAGTTCGAGCAGCTCAAGAGCGACAAATGATATAAACCACGAGACCTTTTAGGTATCAGTGAAAAGTGAAAAGAAGAAGAGGAAATGTTATAATGTTATTGCATTGGCCCCGTCAGGTTAATTTAGCCGGATAGACACAATGTTCAGACTGCTATATCAGCTTTTCTATGGCTTGCGAAACATGGACCATTACAACAGAGCTACAAAAGAAAATAAGCTATGGAGATGAAATGCTATCGTAAAAGACATCTGTTACTTAGATCGTGTCACAAGTGAAAAAGTTGGCAAAATGTTACAAGCAATAGGAGCACATGGTAATCTTTTGACTATTGAGAATAAATGCAAATAGAAATGGTTTTGCCATGTATCCCGGTCATGTAGTCTGGCATTGACCATTCTACAAGGAACAGTGAAATGAGGCAGAATAAGGGGGAGCAGAGAAGAGATGGAAAGATAGCATCAAAGAATGGACAGGCATTGACTTTGCAGATTATTTAAGAATAACTGAAAAAGAGAGAAATGGTAACGGTTGACTAAATCTATCAATAGTGCCCTAACGACCACTGAAGTGATGGAAAGAAGGAGATGAAGTGATGGAAAGAAGAAGATGAAGTGATGGAAAGAAGAAGATGAAGTGATGGAAAGAAGAAGATGAAGTGATGGAAAGAAGAAGATGAAGTGATGGAAAGAAGAAGATGAAGTGATGGAAAGAAGGAGATGAAGTGATGGAAAGAAGGAGATGAAGTGATGGAAAGAAGGAGATGAAGTGATGGAAGAAGAAGATGAAGTGATGGAAAGAAGAAGATGAAGTGATGGAAAGAAGAAGATGAAGTGATGGAAAGAAGAAGATGAAGTGATGGAAAGAAGAAGATGAAGTGATGGAAAGAAGGAGATGAAGTGATGGAAAGAAGGAGATGAAGTGATGGAAAGAAGAAGATGAAGTGATGGAAAGAAGAAGATGAAGTGATGGAAAGAAGAAGATGAAGTGATGGAAAGAAGAAGATGAAGTGATGGAAAGAAGAAGATGAAGTGATGGAAAGAAGGAGATGAAGTGATGGAAAGAAGGAGATGAAGTGATGGAAAGAAGAAGATGAAGTGATGGAAAGAAGAAGATGAAGTGATGGAAAGAAGAAGATGAAGTGATGGAAAGAAGAAGATGAAGTGATGGAAAGAAGAAGATGAAGTGATGGAAAGAAGGAGATGAAGTGATGGAAAGAAGGAGATGAAGTGATGGAAAGAAGAAGATGAAGTGATGGAAAGAAGAAGATGAAGTGATGGAAAGAAGAAGATGAAGTGATGGAAAGAAGAAGATGAAGTGATGGAAAGAAGAAGATGAATTGATGGAAAGAAGAAGATGAAGTGATGGAAAGAAGGAGATGAAGTGATGGAAAGAAGAAGATGAAGTGATGGAAAGAAGAAGATGAAGTGATGGAAAGAAGAAGATGAAGTGATGGAAAGAAGAAGATGAAGTGATGGAAAGAAGGAGATGAAGAACCAGAACAAGAAACAGAAGAACAAGAAAAATGTTATCTGGGGCTCACATTGTCTACGGTTGTAACGTAAATTCATTTATTCAAAACACAAGTTGAAAACATAAAATAAAGTAAAAGTAAAGTACCCCCGTCACGCCAAGTCGCGTACAGGGAATATGGTGTTAGTGACCATAAATTTTACAGACCTTCGGCACATGATTTTTGGGGTAATGTGGTCGGTACTACGCCCGTGCCGCTTTACTTTCCCAGAAAAAAATCCGGTACCCATTAAAGGCTGGGTGAACCCGGAAGCCGTCGGTTGGGATCGAACCCTACCCCTTGTCCTTTGTAGTCCACACTAACCACTGAGCTATCGCGGCTCCAAAGTTGAAAACGTGGACATTACATATCATTCTGATTGACATAATATTCCAAAGTAGAAAACATTTTCAATAGTTTTCTCATAAACATTAATGTGATATAAAAGACAATATTTCTGTACTTTTTCATATAAGCCAGTATTTCACATATGGATGTGAATCATGGACGATAGACAAGAATATCACTGGAGGCTGTTGGATTCTTGCATTAAGAATACCCACAAGATCTATGGATCCGTGTGTACACAGATGGATCAGCACAGAATGCAGTAAAGAATGAGGGAACAGGTGCATATATAGAGTACCCAAATAACACTAGAGATATGAATAAAATAGCAACAGGGAAATATTGTCACAATTTTGATGCAGAAATCCAAGCAATAAAGTTGGCAATAGAATAACTGCTGAACAGTAATCTTAGCCCACATCCTGTAGTGTTTTTGACAAATGCAAGATCAGTGCTCCAGGCACTACAATCCAGAAAATTACCACATCTGCAGACCTTATTGACTGAACTCTGCAAGCACCACAGTGTTGCCCTGCAGTGGATCCCATCTCACTGTGGAATACCAGGAAATGAGAAAGCGGATCAGTTGGCAAAGGAAGATTCAACAGGCACACAACAAGATGCACTGGTTACATACCATCATAAGAAACGGAAAATCAAATCAATCAAAGGACCACACGCCCCAAATCAGGACGCCTTTCATAATATGAATAGATATGAACAAGTCATTATTATACGCCTCAGAACAGGACACAATCGACTCCACAGTCACGTGTATACACACTAATCAACCAACGCAGAACTGGAGTCGTCAGTCGCTGGACACTTCGAGATTTGCTGAGGAGGGGATCTGAGCACCTATGGATATGTTCGGAGTGCAATGATGATGACCCGCTAATAACTCAATGTATACACAATTCAAGATCGGCACATGAACTACATGTATATGTGGTCAGGCACCCCAGATTGCTGAACACATACTTCAAGACTGCACTGAATATAGTAGACTGAGGAAAATTCATTGGCCCATAGATACAACACTACAGACAAAACTATATGGGCCACTGCAAGAATTACAAAAGATAGTATAATATATACAGGAAACGACATTGCAGATATAGACAATAATTCAGGCTAACGAAAGATAACATAAGACTGGAGGCTGTAGAAATGTTTTACAGAAGAATATTGAGAATACCATGAACAGCTAAGAAGAGTAATGAAAACGTTCAGAAAAAAAGAGGCTAAAGCAAAAGAGAGTTAATATCCAATATTAGGAAGAAAGCAATCATCGTTTTTTGGCCATGTAATGAGAAGGGAACAGCAGGAATATATTGTAACAACTGGGAAAATAGAGGGAAAAGCGATAAAGGGAAGGAAAGATAACAGATACCAGACAACTAAAGAGAATAACTTGGCAGAAGGTCAATAACTGAAATGATCAGTAACTGTCGAGATCGAAAGTTGTGGAGAGACATGATCACCTACGCCAGGATGCATGGTACCTGATGATGATGATAGGCATTTGATCTTACACATTAAGCATAGTTTTAAATAACTAAATCTAAATTCGTACCTTTATCAAGTCCTCCACAACATTATCATGTAAGTCATCTATTCATATGATAATTGTCTTGTATCATAATTTGATACCTGTGTCCCATGATATATCAACTTTGAGAACGAGTTATGTGCTGCAGGATCAGAACACCTTCACACGCAACCAGGGCAATCTTTACATACAATCAGAACTCCTTTAAACGAAATCAGGGCAATCTTTACATACAATCAGAACTCCTTCACACGCAACCAGGGCAATCTTTACATATAATCAGAACATCTTCACACGCAACCAGGGCAATCTTTACATACAATCAGAACACCTTCACACGCAACCAGGGCAATCTTTACATACAATCAGAACTCCTTCAAACGAAATCAGGGCAATCTTTACATACAATCAGAAACCCTTTACACGCAATCAGGGCAATCTACATACAATCAGAACATCTTCACACGCAACCAGGGCAATCTTTACATACAATCAGAACACCTTCACAGGCAACCAGGGCAATCTTTACATACAATCAGAACATCTTCACACGCAACCAGGGCAATCTTTACATACAATAAGAACACCTTCACACGCAACCAGGGCAATCTTTACATACAATCAGAACTCCTTCAAACGAAATCAGGGCAATCTTTACATACAATCAGAACTCCTTCAAACGAAATCAGGTCAATCTTTACATACAATCAGAACACCTTCACACGCAACCAGGGCAATCTTTACTATTTACAAACAAGGTGATAAACTATAACAACTGTGAATAATAGAAGGAAAAGGTATGTGTTAGCACTCGGAAAAAATGACAAATAAACAACAACAGAAAAAAACAAAGAACAATATATGGTCCGAAGCAGGATCGAACCCGTACTCCATGGCACTGCGCCTTGCCACGAGAAGCCGAACGCTTGGTACACTGTCACTCAGCTAATTATAAATAAATTAATAAATTATATTTATATATAAATTATATTAATTTATAATTTATATATAAATTATAAATTGTATTTCCGATCTGTGAATTAGCTGAGTGACAGTGTACCAAGCGTTCGGCTTCTCGTGGCAAGGCGCAGTGCCATGGAGTACGGGTTCGATCCTGCTTCGGACCATATATTGATTGTTCTTTGTTTTTTTTTCTGTTGTTGTTTATTTGTCATTTTTTCCGAGTGTTAACGCATACCTTTTCCTTCTATTATTCCCTATCATCGCCTCGGAAGTTTCCCTATTTAATAATATTTATTTAATAATATTTATTTATTATTATTTGTCTCCACTATAACAACTGTAGCGTACACTATAACTGATGTACACATAACATATATAGAAACGTACATTACAATATGATGTACACACCAAATACATAGGCTTATACACAGTGTTTGTTGATGTTCAAGATATGCGTAAGTTTTTGTGAAATCTGTTACTTCCGGAATATTAATCTGCATACAAACAAATGTTTTCAGAACATTTAATGTCATGATAAGGATGCCATTTTTTGGTTCCCTTACCTTTCCTTAGCTTCGTGAATAAAGTTACACATTTTAATAGATTGATTAACTGCGGCGTGTTGGCAAGCCATGAAGAATTCTTTTTTTTTTTTTTTTGGTTTACTTTGCTTTTACATTTTTTTTTTAACGGGAGTTAGCTACAAAATTTAACAGATTGATCGACTGCGGCGTGTTAGCAAACGAACTGGCAATATTCATGCTGTGAAGATAATTTGTTATCACTAAATTACCAGCACGACACACAAAAATACACGAAAGTAGGAGATGTCATGAAAACTACCGGTAAATAAAATATGAAATAAAATATAAGTCATGTAAATAAAATATGAAATAAAATATAAGTAATGTCAATAAAATATGAAATAAAATATAAGTCATGTAAATAAAATATGAAATAAAATATAAGTCATGTAAATAAAATATGAAATGAAATATAAGTAATGTAAATAAAATATGAAATGAAATATAAGTAATGTAAATAAAATATGAAATAAAATATAAGTAATGTAAATAAAATATGAAATAAAATATAAGTAATGTCAATAAAATATGAAATGAAATATAAGTAATGTCAATAAAATATGAAATGAAATATAAGTAATGTAAATAAAATATGAAATAAAATATAAGTAATGTAAGTAAACAAGAACCAGCTATAACTCATGTAGAACGGAATGTATGACTTTTCCCACGTTCAGTCCTCGGTGTTTACGTTATGTTTGTGTCCTTGGCGAGTTTGTGTCAGACTGTTGGTAAACTTCTCAACCAGTCAAAGTTATCATATTGATGTAGTATCCATGTTATAGTATCAACAGATAAAGTAAAGAAAACAACAGTTTAATGCTGCCTTCTTTTAAACAACTGAACATTTGAATATTTCATTATTAAACCGTGGTCAAGATGTGAAAGGAATTGCGCCGAGGGAAGAGATACGAGATTGTTTATGAAAGCGGTTTGGTAGTAATAAAGAATCGATACATATATTTAGGGACAACGAAGGAGCCGCGATAGCTCAGTGGTTAGTGAACTGGACTACAAAGGACAAGGGGTAGGGTTCGATCCCAACCGACGGCTTCCGAGTTCACCCAACCTTAAATGGGTATCGGATTTTTAAAAATGGGAAAGTAAAGCGGCATGGGCGTAATACGACCACATTACCACAAAAATCATGTGCTGAAGGTCTGTAAAATTTATGGTCACTGAAACCATATTCCCTATACGCCACTTGGCGTGACGGGGGCTCTTTTTTTTTACTGTAGGGACAACGAGTTGTAGACAGACGAAATCACGTTCACTAGCACGGTAGTTGGCGGCGATGTTGAAACAAGTGATTGTTTTCTCATAAAACTGCGACGAAATATTCGCTGTTTCGGATATTAGAATTATCATTACAATGATATCGTGTGGTAGCAGTAGCCTTTGATAACGTCACTATCATGTGCCACGACTGGGAGGACAGTCGGAGTGAGGTGAGTTGACATATTCAGATATCTCTCCTCTTCTGTTGCTATTTAACGTTTGTTTTTTAAGATGTTAAAACTGCAATATCAGCAATTTTCTGCCCGGCATATCCGATTTCAGTATCCAGTGTATTTAATATATAAACATAACAACCTCATCATAATCCTTTGTAATTACTTAACAACATACTAGGCGATGCATATTTATGTCATTAATTAGTGAGAGCCCCGGTTACGTTGTAGGTAGTGCACTCACATGCCGACCTAAAGGTTCGAAGTTCAATTCCCATTTGAGGCGGCACTTTTTTTTTCTGACCTAATACGGCTCTTGGGTTCCATCTATCCTGTTTAACCTTACATCCAGCCTCTTTAATCTTCCATCCGACCTCTTTAATCTTCCATCCGACCTCTTTAATCTTCCATCCGGCCACTTTAATCTTCCATCCGACCTCTTTAATCTTCCATCCGGCCACTTTAATCTTCTATCCGACCTCTTTAATCTTCCATCCGACCTCTTTAATCTTCCATCCGGCCACTTTAATCTTCCATCCGACCTCTTAATCTTCCATCCGACCTCTTTAATCTTCCATCCGGCCTCCTTAATCTTTCATCCGACCTCTTTAACCTTACATCCAGCCTCTTTAACCGTACATCCAGCCTCTTTAATCTTCCATCCGGCCTCTTTAATCTTCCATCCGGCCTCTTTAATCTTTCATCCGGCCTCTTTAATCTTCCATCCGGCCTCTTTAATCTTTCATCCAGCCTCTTTAATCTTCCATCCGGCCTCTTTAATCTTCCATCCGGCCTCCTTAATCTTTCATCCGGCCTCTTTAATCTTACATCCAGCCTCTTTAACCGTACATCCAGCCTCTTTAATCTTCCATCCAGCCTCTTTAATCTTCCATCCGGCCTCTTTAACCGTACATGCAGCCTCTTTACCTTACATCCAGCCTCTTTAACCTTACATCCGGCCTCTTTAATCTTCCATCCGGCCTCTTTAATCTTCCATCCGACCTCTTTAATCTTCCATCCGGCCTCTTTAATCTTCCATCGGGCCTCTTTAATCTTCCATCAAGCCTCCTCTAGGTACCAGAGATATACGCAATGCAGGAAATGGCAGCGAGGTAGGGCACTTGCTACTCTGCCTGATGGAGATAAGGCTTAGGAAACGAAGTAATTAACGCTTCACACCAGAATGGCTATTACTATGGGAATACCTTTACCTTCTAAATGACATAATGTTGTTAAAGCCTATTATAATTTATTTGAGGAATCCCATTTGGACAGAAGGTGTCCCCGTCGGCTTCCTAGACCTGCCATAACTTGTGTGCACATTTATCGTCTTCATTGTATAGATGTGGACAAGTTATCATTATAAGCCGCAGAACACAATCGACTCCACAGTCACATGTATACAAAATTCAAGATCGGCACCTCAACTACTTTTACATGTGGACAGGCGCCCCATACTGCTGAACACATACTTCAATTGCACTGAATATAGTAGACTGAGGGAAATCCGATGGCCCATTCTTACAACACTACAGAAAAAAAAAAAAACCATATGGGCCACTGCAAGAATTACAAAAGACAGTGAAATTTATACAGGAAACAACATTGCAGATATAGACAATACTTCAGGTGAACGAAAGATAGATAGATCGTCTTCATTTTTCCCCAATTCCTCTTTTGCCCCCTTGGATGTCGAGAGAGATATACAGTTCTACAATCTAGTTCTTGCGTTTCTGACAGTCTCAACCATTGTCACTTGAACGTTGTTGTAGCGGACACTTATTCATCTTATTCCGAGTTTACCACCGCCACCTTCTTCCATTTTCTCCTTTAATATCTGTCTTGTATGGTACAGAATCACAAAGGACAAGAGGTAGGGTTCAATCCTGATCGGCGGCTTCGGGTTCACCCAGCTTTAAATGTGTACCGGATTTTTTTTTGTGGGAAAGTAAAGCGGCACGGGCGTAATACCGACCACATTACCCCAAAAATCATGTGCTGAAGGTCTGTAAAATGTATGGTCACTAACACCATATTCCCTATACGCCACTTGGCGTGACGGGGGCTCTTTAATTTTATTGTTTACTTTTGGTAAATAATTTTAGTGCATTTTTTTTTTTCAAATGAGTATACGTCTTCATTTGTTGTCTCTGTATGTAGTTTAGCATTGATTAATGTCCAGTCTCTGACGTACGACATCTTTCCTTATTCCGTCTCTTCTGGTTACTTCCTGTACTTGTCTCAAACATGTCTTCTCTTTGATGACTTTCTTCTTCTTTTTCTTTCTTTCTCTTTCTCACTGGTACCGAAAAGGTGTCGTGGTTTATATCATTTGTCGTTCTTGAGCTGCTCGAATTGTCTGAATTAGTGATTTTTCCTTTTTTGATACATGTCTCTGTCACTGCATCTATCCATCTTCTTCTGGGATGACCAACTTTCGTTTATGTTTATTTGTGAGCTACCATGTTTGGCGCTCATAGCGCAAAGTGGGAATGCATATACTCTGTATAATATGCACCTTGTATCTGCATTACTCTCATCATGAGATGCACACAGGAAAAAAACTAGAATGCATCATCATCATCATCATCATCATCATGCGCATACCGGTTGGCATAGGTGAACATGTCTTTCTACAATCTTCTATCAACTGTACATAGTATCAATTCTATTTTTGACACTTTTCCATTCCATGACACCAAGCTATCTAGGTTCTTCTCACTTTGTCGTCCGCGATCTCTCTTTCCCTGTATTTTGCCAGTTGTAACCAAATATTCCAACTTTCCTCTTCTCATCATGTGTCCGAAAAAAGTTGATTGTTTCTTTCCGATGTTTTTTAGGGGCTCCATTTTTGTATTGGCCTTTTTGAGAATGCCCTCGTTGGTCTTTTTAACTGCCCAGTGAACTTTCAACATTTTTCTGAGAAATTCCATCTCTGTGGCCTCTAATCGTCTTTTCATGACTTCCGGTATATGGTGGATAGGCGGAGGGAACAATTGAAGGCTATGTATGAAAAGTGTTCCTTGTTGCAGTTTCCTCATATCCCAAGTCCGGCTTGTTGCAGGAGCTACTGAGTTAAGTGCTCTGTGCACACCATGAGTGTGTGTTTCATCCGTTTTGATCATGTTTCGATATTCCAATTGTTTACAATGAATGATGATATCGTATGACAGGGAACAGTTGGCCGTGTTCACTTTCTGCGCGGTTTCGCCTTATGTCTTTTGGCGTGTGGTGAGACTGCTACGATGGGGAATACAGTTACCTTTCTACCGTATACCACTAACTAACAAGGAGGGATCAAGTCATCATACTTCGCCTACGCACAGGCCACAATAGAATGAGAAATCACATGTTCACCAAATTCAAAATAGGTACAACCAGCCTATGCCACTGCACACTGGACAATATGACAATAAAACATGTTCTACAGGATTGCCTCCAGTACACAGACCTGAGAAGAGCAATGTGGTCCACGCCCACCTCCCTGGAATAAAAACTATATGGGGCAATCGATTCGCTTAAACCGACAGCTGACTTCATGAGAGAGTCTGGAATCCTACTCTGATTGAGTCTTGATCGCAGAGAGAGAGAGAGAGAGAGAGAGAGAGAGAGAGAGAGAGAGAGAGAGAGAGAGAGAGAGAGATCAAAACTTTGCTCACAGCCCGCAGTAAAGAATTCCTCTTTCCAAATCCCAAATTCTTCTATTGTCATGTTCCATGTCTCGTTCTTCTTCCTCTTCCTCTTTCCTTCTTCATTTGCCTTTCAGCGTCGAGGGAGATGTAATTTGCTGTCTTTTGCTCTTCTGTTCGCCTCTGCTGCTGTTATGTTTCTAGTACTTCTAATATTCCATCGATCCATCTTTTTAGTGGGCGACCCTTGGGTCTGGTGTTCTCACAACGTTGGTTGAAGGCTCGTTGTGTTTTGATCTTTCTGCCTTGTCACTTGATCAAACCGTTTTATCTGTTGTTTCTTTATATATTATATGGCGGAGGCTATTCCTAGCTTTTTTCTCAGTTCTTCATCTCTGAGACTGTTTCCTGTCATTCGTCTAACACATTTCATCTCAGTAGAGGTTATTTTTTCTTTTTGTTCTTGCACCATGTCTTCTTGATGTCTCAAAACCACCGTCTTAGTCTGCACCTGTCTCGTCTTTCATGAACCGTACCCTTCCAATTTTGTTCTTTCCAGTCCGTTGTGTATTTTAACGTGGTCGCTGTATTGTAGCTTCCTCTGTATAATATGTATAAGCCCCCCTTCTCTTCAATATTCAGGTCCTTTCACATGTCTTTGTTTCTCTTTTTCCATTTTCTAATTATTAATTTTCTTCTTTATTTTATTTTTAAAATGGCGTTATTTTATGTAATTTACATTGCTGCCATTGCATAAGAATGATATCTTTTATGTTTTCTTTTCTAAATAATAATATTTATTCATTTCTAAGAAGCTAAGGTAAAAAAAAATATCCAAAGAAACGATGTAATATTTATCAGTCAGATAAAACACGTTGTATCACCAGTAATCGGCCATATTGTTGACGTCATAGGTGTTATGTTCTGAGATGTATTGCCGAGGTTTAAAGATGGCCGTTGTAATTAATTATATTTGTTCTTACTCTGGGCGGGCGGGGGTATGGGGAGTGTGATGCGCATAAAGGACGGATGACGTTCATTATCCGTTGACAGTCGAGCTCCTTCTCTCTTTCCTTTTTCTCATAGGCCAACAAAACATGCAGTAACGGACACACATTTACGTTCTTCTTTTTACTTTACTCATTTGCCTTTCAGCGTCCAGAGAGATATCATTTGTAGTATTTGTGCTCTTCTATTCCCCTCTCCTGTTGTTATGTTTCCTAGTGTGTCTGCTCACGTTCGCCCGATGACTAAAGTATTCTAGAGTATTCGTAGACTGTAGAATTCCTCTTCGTCATCCGCCCTTAAAAGGACGTAAAGTGGACGTGTCTGCGTTGTGTTGTGGTTTGCAGTATAACTGTTATATTTAAGCCTTCGGGCCCAACACATCCGACTTCAGCATGCCTAGTGTGTTTAATATTATATCAATTTTGTGGACGGATCTTGAGACTAGTATTCTCGCAACGATTATTAAAGATTTGTGACATGAGTGCAGCGGATATGGGGAATTCCCGACTGCAGCGATACTGGTTCCATGAACAGAACAGGAATGGTCACGTTCTGAGGGCCAGTTTCCTCGAAAACACACTTTTAAAACACACATTAAAAGCACACATTTAAAACACATTAAAAAACACACATTTAAAACACAGTCAAAACACATATTTAAAACACATTTGAAACACACATTAAAAATACATATTTAAAAAACACATTAAAAACACATTTAAAACACATATTCAAACCACACATTTAAAACACACTTTCAAAACACACATTTAAAACGCACATTCAAAACACACATTTAAAACACACATTCAAAACACACATTCAAAACACACAATTAAAACACACATTTTTAAACATACATTTAAAACAAACAAAAGCAACCGAAACGGTTTCAGCGAATGCGTTAGTTTCTGCCAAAACATGGCAACATATCGCCATCTTGATTTGCATTTTGCATCGTCGGTTGGCTTCCGTTACCAAGGTGACACTCCAGTGCAAGTCAAGTAGTCTGCGTGGGCGACAATCTCAAAAGACATCACCGAAAGGAGAGTGCCCACAAACTCTTACACCTCCAATTCACTCGAAGAAATCGAATCACACAGATGGAATCCAGCCCAGACATCATAAAACCTGTTTTGGTGTTAGCACTCTCTAAAGGTGTTCAAATACTACAAATAATGGAGCAAGAGAAGACAATGGAAATATGGACACAATATATCAGTCAACTCTATAATAATGAAAGACCAGAGCTAAACAATTCAAACAAAGACACAGGACCTCCAATAATGCAGAGTGAAGTGGAGAACGGAATTCAACACATGAAAAGAGTCAAAGTTCCAGGTCCCGACAATATAAGTCACGAATATTTATATCAGGGAACAATGTTAACCTGAGATGGTAGATGCACAACGGAGGTGAGATATGCAGAATAGCTCAGGCAAAAGCAGCTTTCCAAAAAATGTGGAAGATACTGTGCAATCAATTTTTTACAATACAAACAAGTAAAAGAGTTCTTAAAAGTTATGTAGAGCCAGTCTTAACATATGGATGTGAAACATTGACAGTAGGACAACAGACAAGAAAATCACTGGAGGCTGTAGAAATGTGGTTTTTACAGAAGAATGTTGAGAATACCATGGACAGCTAAGAAGAGTAATGAAAAAGTTCTGAAGAGGCCAAAGCAAAAAGAGAGCTAATTTCCAATATTAGGAAGAAGCAATCATCATTTGTTGCCATGCAATGAGAAGAGAACAGCTGGAATATATTGTAACAACTGGAAAAATTGGGACATGATTATCTACGCCAGGAGGCATGGCACTTGATGATGATGATGATTTACATCTTTATATATACATGTTATATTTACATCTATATATATACATCTCTATATTTACATATCTATGTTTACATCTCTACATTTACATCTCTATAGCTTACTAACCTTTCTGCATACTATCATTGTGTCGTATATCCCCACACTGAAAATGGAATAATACCGTAGCTGTAAAATATATTTTTACTGAAATAAATCATTATTTTCTCCCATCTCTTTCTGTAGTTATTTTTTTTTTTTAAAGGGAGAGGGGATAGCTCTTCTTTGATGTCATATTCTTGATAGATTGGCCTCAATTCTTGTGGATGTTTCCCCCATTTTTATTACGTGTTATTTTTAAACTAAGAGGGATGTGTGTATGCGCGCGCGAAGTAAGTATTTGTGTGCGTTATCTTATATAAAGTACCTGAGCTGTTGAAGGTAAGCACACATATCTACAACTCTACGTATTTCTGTTTTGACTGGAGTTGTTTAATAATTCTCTGGTTTTCCTTTCAGCCAACCATTCATTACACATTTTGGCGTCTTTTCTCTCTGTTTATTGTTTTATGTTTATTATTTTATGTTTATTATTTTATGTTTATTATTTTATGTTTATTGTTTTATGTTTATTATTAGTTTATTTCTTCGTCCGTCAATTTCTTTCCCGCTGTCACAATGTGACCCAGCCTCTTTCTTCACGTTAATGCCAAAAAAATATTACAATTACCTCCTGATGGTGACAAATTTATTACTTCTTCCTCCTGATGGTGACAAATTTATTACTTCTTCCTCATGATGCTTCTTCCTCCCGATGGTGACAAATTTATTACTTCTTCCTCCTGATGGTAACAAATTTATTACTTCTTCCTCATGATGCTTCTTCCTCCCGATGGTGACAAATGTATTACTTCTTCCTCCCGATGGTGACAAATTTATTACTTTTTCCTTCCGATGGTGACAAATTTATTACTTCTTCCTCCTGATGGTGACAAATTTATTACTTCTTTCTCCCGATGGTGACAAATTTATTACTTCTTCCTCCCGATGGTGACAAATGTATTACTTCTTCCTCCCGATGCTTCTTCCTCCCGATGGTGACACATTTATTACTTCTTCCTCCCGATGGTAACAAATTTATTACTTCTTCCTCCTGATGGTGATAAATTTATTACTTCTTCCTCCCGATGGTGACAAATGTATTACTTCTTCCTCCCGATGGTGACAAATTTATTACTTCTTCCTACTGATAGAGACTCGGCCTCTGTTATGGCGTTCTTCTCTTATTCCCTGCCCATGGTATTCTCAGCATTCTTCTATAAAACCACATTTCTGAGACATCCAACGATGTATCTTGATCGATAATCCTAAATTCACTTTCATGTATCAAGTTTGGCTTCTGTTTTTACTGTTGATTTTATTTTATTTTTTACTTCCATCGACACAAATGGGATGTATAATATATTTTTCATTCTTTTGGAGCACAGCCTTTTTTCCCCTGGATTATTCTGCACTTCACTTCAGCTGTATATCATTCATCTGAAGTTAACGTCTTTCCAACGTGTTTGAATTCATCGACATATTAGATTAATGTGTTACCTATTCATAGACATTCTTTTACTGGTAACATTTTAGTACATACTGTGAATTGTCCATGTGGCTACCTGTACCCTGATCGCAGGGATGATAGAGCCACTGATATCTGCCGCGCTTGTAGTAAGAGGCAATTACGGAGATCCTGGGCATCATCTTCTTCCAAGGTGTTACGGAATTCGTGCATCATTACATGGAACTATTATCAGTGCTTTCTCTAGTGTGTGACGGGCGTAGTTTCATACTGGAGAACGTGTTGATGGAGGATTTGGACGCTACGGAGTTGTTGGTCGTGCAGTGAAGATGGTCTGTCTGTCAACTCAACTAAAACTATTTTAGAAAATAGCATCTTTACTTTGTAATCAAAGCACTGCAGCGATGCCTCGTACTTCCAATTTAATTGGTTGCAGGAGGTCGGTCGAACTATGAATTCTTGTCGGTATTCGAATCATTTCATTTTTTCATGTAAAATGTGAATTAATGCGTTTTTCAAAGCCAAAACAATACAGAATAAGTACACTAAATAACTGTGCTACTAGCTCTCTCTCTCTCTCCCTCTCTCTCCCTCTCTCTCTCCCCGTGTCTCTCTCTCCCTCTCTCTCCCCTTTCTCTCTCTCCCTCTCTCTCCCTGTCTCTCTCTCCCTGTCTCTCTCTCTCCCTGTCTCTCTCCCTGTCTCTCTCTCTCCCCTGTCTCTCTCTCCCTCTCTCTCTCATTGTCTCTCACTCCCTGTCTCTCTCTCTTTCTCACTCCCTCTCTCCCTCTCTCACTCCCTCTCTCCCTCTCTCTCTCACTGTCTCTCTCTCCCTCTCTCTCCCTGTCTCTCTCTCCCTCTCTCTATCTCTATCTCTCTCCCCCTCTCTCTCCCTCTTTCCCTCTCCCTATCTCTCTCTTTTATTTCTCTCCCTATCTCTTGACCCTTATCACTAATGGTTCAGGGGTTTAGTTTACTTTTGTACATTTCTAGATCCGCCACACGTGTACCACTTTCATACATCATGACAAGTTTATTGTTGCTAATTTCAAGCGTTCGATGCAACAATCTTCGTAGGTTTCACCCACATTTCTTATGCTAATGTTAATAGATATGAGATACATCAAAAGTAAGAGTTCCCTCACGCCTTCCTAGGCGTATGGTGAATGTGGTGTTACTGACCGTATTTTCTATGACCACGGCATATTTTTGGGTGAAGTGGTCGGTAGCACGCCAGGCCACCTTTATTTCCCAGAAAAAAAACTATGGTACTCATTTGTTTAGAGGCTGGGTGAACCCGGAGACTTGTCAGTCCGAAAAAACTCCGCCACTGCTGGGGATCGAACCCTGGCAATTCTTGTCAGGAAGCGAGCACACTAACGACTCGGCCACCGAGGCTCCAGAACGTATATATATAGTGTCAGCAATAAGGGTATCAACCCAAAATATCCACAGCAAAAATTGTAAAAGATGACAAAATGTGGAGGTAGATTTACAATAGCCTAGGGCCTAGAGTGTTAGATATGCATGCCAGTGCACTGCTCTAAGCAACAGGTTTAATATATATATCATCATCAAGCACCAGACCTGCTGACGTAGGTGATCATGTCTCTCCAGAACTTTCGATCTCGACAGTTATTTACCATTTCTGTTGTTGACCTACTGCCAAGCCATTCTCTTAAGCTGTCTCGTATTTTTTCTCTTTGCTTCCCTCTATCTCTTCGTCCCTTATTTTTTCAAGTTGTTACAATATATTCCAGTTGTTCTCTTCTCATTACTTAGCCAAGAAATGATGATTGTTTTTTCCTAATAATGAAAATTAGCTCTCTTTTTGCTTTGACCTCCCTCAGAACATTTTCATTACTCTTCTTAGCTGTCCGTGGTATTCTCAACATTCTTCTGTAAAACCACATTTCTACAGACTCCAGTGATTTGATTCATGGTTGTACAAAGAGGTTACGACGGTGGTTTTCTGTTGCCTTCCGTCGGTTTCTTTACGGTTGGCTCGCCTTTGACTAAAAATTCTCACCCACAAGGCAGTGGGGTTGTTTTACTTCGGGGTACCCTCCCTTAGCCACTTACTCTCCCGAGCTTACCTGCAAGGCAGCAGGGCAGCCACAGGTTGTACTGTTTACTGTATACAGTAGCGGGTAAAATTACCCTACCTAACAAATAATTATTTATATATATATATATATATATATATATATATATATATATATATATATATATATATAACGCAAAAATCAGACGCACACAAAATAAAGCGAAAAATGTTCATAAAGATGCAAAAGCATGAGACTACTCGGATGCGCTACAAAATCATAGAATGAATTGCTAATTTCTTCACTGCGTACGTGAAGTTCTATGTTGAAGCATTGTACGAAATCCAGTTTAAAAATCTCCCGGTTTGAGCTTTAAATCAGCCTTCGTTAAGCTAACGTCGTAAGAAATACCAGTCTCGACTATATTTAGTTAAACTGCTTGCTGAACCCCGAACTAACAGCGTATTTGAGAGAAATGCTAATGAGGTCCTTTCTCTGCTCTGTCTCTGAGACTCATATTTACGTCATTGGTCTCCCCTTCTTATTTCTATTAACTCTTTCCGTATGGAATGTTTTTATCAGTTTGACGGTAGAGATTTCAGAGACATAATTTGTCATGTTTTTAAATATTAAATCTACATGTTTATATTTTATCTAACACTTAACATATTAAATATGAATTTTTAGATAATTAAAGAAGGAATTATATTTCACCATTACCAAGTTGATACAAGAAATATAAAAAGAATATGGTTTGACGACAGTTTTACACTAATCAAATTGAGAGTGACGCACTGTGCGGCTAAACGTACATGACCGAAATCAGCATAGCGGATGGTGCTTCGAAACGTACGAAAAGAGTTAATCTCCATGCTTGTTGTTTCTCTTTATTTCTTTTATGATGTCTTTCCTACTGGAGATTAGCACTTTATTTTCTGGCTCCTACATTAGCGTTCTATCGCCATGAAATATTCATGACACGAAGTCCATCCTACAGGACTCGGTGAATGGCACAATGACCTCAGCTGCTGCTATAGTTCTCGGAAATGCGTCTTCTAATAATCAATCCCAGAATTCCTTCATATATTTCCAGTCTCTATTAAATTAATGTTCAATCTATATTTTTGTTTCCAAAAATTTTCAGTTTTCCTTTTCTTTTCTTTAGTTCGTATTTCTTTTGATTCTCTTTTTCATCTCTCTCTCTCTCTCTCTCTCTCTCTCTCTCTCTCTCTCTCTCTCACTAACTTTTTATTTCTTTTCCCTTGTTTTCTTAATTTCATTTATTTTTAAATGTATTTTTCTCATCTTCATTTTTGTTTATATCGTTATGTCTCACTGTAATTTTCATTTTTTTTTAAATTTCTTTTGTTTGTCTCTACTTATTTATGTATGCTTTGTTCTCTCTGTTATCTCTTTGTCTTTCAAATTGTAAATTTTATTCTTTAATGTTTTGTTCTTTCTGTTGAAATAAATCTATAATATTGTTATCTTTGTTAGCTCAGGTTAAAATATAATTTCAGAAAATCAAAAAATGTCATACGCAACAAATCTATGTCATAGAAGTGAGAAAGAGAATTCAGCGCTGGAAGCAAATCATAGACAGTAAACAAAGAAATCAAAATACAATTAGTGGTCACAGAGATTGGATTTCTCAGAAGAATGTTGAAAGTTCCCTGGACAGCTAAAAAGACCAATGAGGAAGTTCTCAAAGAGGCCAACACAAAAAGGGAGCTCCTAAGAAACATCAGAAAGAAACAATGGACATTTTTAGGGCACATCATGAGAAGAGGAAAGTTGGAATACTTGGTTACAACATGCAAAATACAGGGAAAGAAAGATTGCTGTCGACAAAGAGAGAAAATACTAGATAGCTTGGTGTCATAGCATGTCAGTGGTTAGTGAACTGGATTACAAAGGACAAGAGGCAGGGTTCGATCCCAACCAACGGCTTCCGAGTTCACCCAGCCTTTAATGGGTACTGGATTTTTCTCTGGGAAAGCAAAACGGCACGGGCGTAATACCGACCACATTACCCCAAAAATCATGTGCCGAAGGTCTGTAAAATTTATGGTCACTAACACCATATTCCCTATACGCCACTTGGCGTGACGGGGGTACTTTCCTTTTTTTTTTTTACTGAGAAGTGAGATTCGATATATAGCTCTCTCGAAACTCGGCGAGGATCAGGAGGCCTCGCATGCGCACGATAGAGAGTCCATGGCAATTAAAAGTCGAAAAGAGTAGGCCAACAATGACTGCTCCCCGAGCCAAATCTGTTGAACAAATCGACATGTACCGAAGACCGATGTATCGGGCGTAAAGACGACATTGTCGTAAACTAGTCACACTATCAATCTACGCCCATGTAACGTGTACACGGTAAGAAGAATGTTGAAAAGCGTTAATTTTTACATTTAGTGATTAATGAAGATTAAGTATGATCTTCAACAGGCTACTCTAGACATTTCACCATTAAGTAAGACAAGGCTGCGTGCTTTCCCCTCTACTTTTCATCACATATATGGACAATATATGCAAATTAGCATGCCCAATCAAAGGAAGTATACCAACAAGGATGATAACAAGCGATAACACAAAAGAGAACGAAATATACGTACCAGAAAACAGCAGAAGAGAGGAAGAAATAAATGAAATACTATTTGCAGACGACCAAGTTCTGATACATGAAACAACTGAGGACCTGCAAGAACATATCAACAGGCTAAACAACACTTGTAAACAATACAACATGAAGATCAACATAAACAAAACCGAAGTAATGGCAATAACGAGAAAGAAAGAAAAAACTGAACATCATAATAGATATTACGACTCTGAAACAAGTAGACAATTTTAAATATCTGGGTAGCACGTTAACACAAGACAATAACCCAGAGACCGAGATAGGTATAAGGTGTAACAAAGCATGCCAAGTTATAGGCCAAGTATCAACACTATTGAAAAACAAAGCAATAACTACGGAAGCAAAAAGGGCAATATACAAATCAATTTTTCTACCAACTCTGTGCTATCAGTGCCAGAATTGGACGCTGGACTCTAGAACAATAAGAAAGATAACGACCACCGAAATGAAATGTGTCAGAAGAATGACAGGAAACAGCTTAAGGGACATAGTAAGAAACAATGATCTGAGGAAGAAACTCAAAAGTGAACCAGCTATCGAATACATAAAGAAACAACAGATAAATTGGTTCTGCCACATAACAAGACAAAAAGAACTAACAATGACTCAAAGAGCCTTAAATAAACGCTACGAAAACGCCAGATTAAGAGGAAGAGCGAGAAAGAGATGGATAAAGAGAATACTAGAATCACTAGGAGGAATAACATCAGAAGAGGCCAACAGAAGAGCAAAGAATCGCAGATTGTATCTCCCCTCGACGTCAACGGCAATGGAGGAAGGATAGAAGAAGAAGTGATTAAGGATATATTAAAACACTATATATATATATAAATATATATATATATATATATAATATGTATATATATATATATATATATATATATATATATATACTTGTACTTTTAGTTCCTCAAATTCTGACCTCCGATTTGTCTCACCTCAATCCAGTCTTTACTTACTCAAATTCTACCTCCTAGTATCTCTCTCCAAGCTTTCTTTCTATATTTATTTCTCTTATTTCATCAGGATAAGTCTTCTAGTTTTAATATCTCTCTCTCTCTCTCTCTCTCTCTCTCTCTCTCTCTCATTAATATACTATTTGTCGTATTTCTCTTCCAACACTACACTCTCTTATCTCTTCCAGTGTTGTTCTTCGTCTAACTCGAGAGCTGTCTCTTATTGTATATATAATTACTTATCTTATCATCATGTCTTTAAGAGCGCACGTAATGCTCTCAACCGTTTTATCCACACATTTCCAATGATCTTATCTCCACCATGAACCCTTTCTTATATTCTTATCCACACATTCCAATGATCTTATCTTCCCATGAACCATTTCTTATATTCTTATCATCACATATCCAACGATCTTATCTCCACCATGAACCCTTTCTTATATTCTTATCCACACATTCCCAATGATCTTATCTCCACCATGAACCATTTCTTATATTCTTATCCTCATATTTCCAACGATCTTATCTCCACCATGAACCCTTTTTATATTCTTATCCTCATATTTCCAACGATCTTATCTCCACCATGAACCCTTTTTTATATTCTTATCCTCACATTTCCAATGATCTTATCTCCACCATGAACCCTTTCTTATATTCTTATCCACACGTTCCCAATGATCTTATCTCCACCATGAACCCTTTTTTATATTATTATCCACACATTTCCAATGATCTTATCTCCACCATGAACCCTTTCTTATATTCTTATCCTCACATTTCCAATGATCTTATCTCCACCATGAACCCTTTCTTATATTCTTATCCTCACATTTCCAATGATCTTATCTCCACCATGAACCCTTTCTTATATTCTTATCCTCACATTTCCAATGATCTTATCTCCACCATGAACCCTTTCTTATATTCTTATCCTCACATTCCCAATGATCTTATCTCCACCATGAACCCTTTCTTATATTCTTATCCTCACATTTCCAATGATCTTATCTCCACCATGAACCCTTTCTTATATTCTTATCCACACATTCCCAATGATCTTATCGCCACCATGAACCATTTCTTATATTCTTATCCTCACATATCCAACGATCTTATCTCCACCATGAACCCTTTCTTATATTCTTATCCACACATTCCCAATGATCTTATCTCCACCATGAACCATTTCTTATATTCTTATC
Organism: Megaustenia siamemsis; assembly: GCA_032433765.1. NCBI lineage: Eukaryota > Metazoa > Mollusca > Gastropoda > Stylommatophora > Ariophantidae > Megaustenia > Megaustenia siamemsis. The sequence continues at coordinate 13,590,217 of JAVIAB010000117.1, forward strand.
CTCACATATCCAACGATCTTATCTCCACTATCTACCCTTTCTTATATTCTTATCCTCACATTTCCAATGATCTTATCTCCACCATGAACCATTTCTTATATTCTTATCCTCATATTTCCAACGATCTTATCTCCACCATGAACCCTTTTTTATATTCTTATCCTCATATTTCCAACGATCTTATCTCCACCATGAACCCTTTTTTATATTCTTATCCTCATATTTCCAATTAGCCCCACTTTAAAAGCAAGTGGTTTATTATGCTCTTGTCTCTTTAAAGAATCTCATACAATATTTGTGGATACATTCTCAGAGCACACATACTTTCTCTCTCTCTCTCTCTCTCTCTCTCTCTCTCTCTCTCTCTCTCTCTCTCCCCCCCCCCCCATTTACATTTTTTATCTATCGTTACTTTATGTTATCTTTCGTGTCTGCTTAAGCTTTGTTATTCTTCTGCTGTGCCAAACAACAGGAGGCCGAACAACGGGCCAGCAACAATCAAATGAATTATTGATTGCAATCCCAATCAAATGTTTTTTCCTATCTAAGCTGTTTTGTTTTCTCGTACCTGGCCACATTACTCATTTTTTATTGCTGTCGCCATGTTGTTTATGTTTCTATGGACACTGACGCAATGTGAATGATTTCCGTGTCTTCGTCACGCTTTTAAATGCCGTTTTCCTTCTTTTCTTCATTTTTTATTTATTTATTTTTTTTTAATTTGTTCTCTTTCTGCTGCTTCAAATATTCCTCTCGCACATCGCTCTCATGGGAACCGCGATAGCTCAGTGGTTAGTGAACTGGACTACAAAGGGCAAGAGATATGGTTCGATCCCAACCGACGGCTTCCGGTTCACCCAGCCTTTAATGGTACCGGAATTTTTTCTGGGAAGGTAAAGCGGATCGGGCGTAATAATACCTACCACATTACCCCAAAAATCATGTGCCGAAGGTCTGTAAAATTTATGGTCACTAACACCATATTTCCTTCCTATACGCCACTTGGCGTGACGGGGGTACTTTACTTTTTTTTTTTTTTTTTTTACGTCGCTCTCATATTATTTTGTCTATATTTACTTTGATGAGACGTTTAAGTTGCTTATGTGAGGAATTGTGCACTGTTACTGGGGAGGAAAAGGCTGGTGGGAATGAGCGTGTAGATAAGAGGCTGTCCAGTTGCTGATAGTTGTTTCTTCATCAGTGCTGTTTAGTTGACAGATGACCTTCTTTACATAACGAGCAACTTCATAATACTGAGTTCTTCTGCTTAGTTAAGTTTCATTATCATCATCAAGTACCGGGCCTGCTGGCGTAGGTGATCATGTCTCTCCACAACTTTCGATCAAGGCAGTTATTTATTATTTCTGTTGTTGACCTTCTGCCAAGCCATTCTCTTAAGCTGTCTGGTATCTTTTCTCTTTGCTTCCCTCTATCTCTTCGTTCCTCAATTTTCCCATTGTTACAATATATTCCTGCTGTTCTCTTCTCATTACTTGGCCAAAAAATGATGATTGTTTGTTCCTAATATTGAAAATTAGCTCTCTTTTTGCTTTGACCTCTTTCAGAACGTTTTCATTACTCTTCTTAGCTGCCCATGGTATTCTCAACATTCTTCTTTAAAACCACATTTTTACAGATTCCAGTGCTTTTCTTGTCCGTTGTCCTTTTGTCCATGATTCACATCCATATGTTAAGACTGGCTCTACATAACATTTAAGAACTCTTTTTCTTGTTTCTATTGTCAAAAATGGATTGCATAGTATTTTCCTCATTTTTGTTGGAAAGCTGCTTTTGCCTGAGCCATTCTGCATCTCACCTCTGTTGTACATCTTCCGTCTGAAGTTAACAAAGTTCCCAAACATTTAAATTCATTTACCTGTTTTAATATTGTTCCACTTGTCTTTATTTTGCACTGAGGTAATGTCTTTTTCTTTGTTGCTACCATTACTTCTGTCTTTCTGCTATTAAGGCGTTAGTTAAGTTTAATAGACATATATACTTTCTTGGTATAACGGACAACGCCATAATGCTCAAATCTCCTACTCAGTTTAGTTTAGTAGACAGAAATAACCTTCTTGGCACAACGGACAACTCTATAGTGCTAACAACACCTTCCTAGCGCGTTCCCTCTATGAAGAACATCCAAGACATACTATTGAAAACTTTGAAAATGGTCTCAGCTCAGATGCACGGACCCCGTAGCACCGGCGAAGAGATTGTCCACAAAACTCCGTCGTCGTCTCTTACGACAATCGTCGCAGGTTACACAGTGGCTCTATCCCTTGCGCCCCCCCCTCCCCCCCCCCAAATACACCGTGGTCAGGGCCCCGGTAGAAACAAACATTCTTCATTATATCCATTCTGTTCCTGACTCTCCTATTTACTCTGCCCATTTGTTGTGTCCTTGTTATTCTGCCGACCATCCAACATGGAATACTGAACATGGTGTTAGAGCCCACGCTTATCGACAATATCAACACATTTTTTGTGGTAATGTCAGCATTACACCAGTGCCGTCTTTCTTAATAAAACCATTTCTATTTAAGACTAAGTGAGCATAGAAGCTATTGATCGAGATCTAACCTAATCTCTTATTTTCAGTAGAAAAGTTAATTAACCACTACGTTATTGCGGTTAGCGTATTTTGACCCTAACATTAACCACTTCAATAACCACTACTCTATCTCAATTATTGTATGTTAAACTTAACATCAACCACTTCAATAACGACTACTCTATCTCAATTATTGTACGTTAAACTTAACATCAACCACTTCAATAACCACTACTCTATCTCAATTATTGTATGTTAAACTTAACATCAACCACTTCAATAACCACTACTCTAGTCAATTATTTTATGTTAAACTTAACATCAACCACTTCAATAACCACTACTCTATCTCAATTATTGTACGTTAAACTTAACATCAACCACTTCAATAACCACTACTCTATCTCAATTATTGTATGTTAAACTTAACATCAACCACTTCAATAACGACTACTCTCTCTCAATTATTGTATGTTAAACTTAACATTAACCACTTCAGTAACCACTACTTTACCTTAGTAAGTATGTGTTAAACCTAGCATTAACCACGTCAGTAACCACTACTCTATCTTAGTTAGTATCTGTAAAATCTAGCATTAACCACTTTAGTTACCACTACTCTATCTTAATAAGTATGTGTTAAACCTAGCATTAACTACTTCACTAACCACTACTTTACCTTAGTAAGTATGTGTTAAACATAACATTAACCACTTCAGAATACCACTACTCTATCTTAGTAAGTATGTGTTAAATCCAGCATGAACCACTTCAGTAACCTCTACTCTATCTTAGTAAGTATGTGTTAAACCTAACATTAACCACTTCAGTAACCACTACTCTATCTTAGTTAGTATGTGTTAAACCTAACATTAACCACTTCAGTAACCACTACTCTATCTTAGTAAGTATCTGTTAAACCTAACATTAACCACTTCAGTAACCTCTACTCTATCTTAGTAAGTATGTGTTAAACCTAGCATTAACCACTTCAGTAACCTCTACTCTATCTTAGTAAGTATCTGTTAAACCTAGTATTAACCGCTTCAGTAACCACTACTCTATCTTAGTAAGTATGTGTTAACCTTTACATTAACCACTTCAGTAACCACTACTCTATCTTAGTAAGTATGTGTTAAACCTAGCATTAACCACTTCAGTAACCTCTACTCTATCTTAGTAAGTATCTGTTAAACCTAGTATTAACCGCTTCAGTAACCACTACTCTATCTTAGTAAGTATGTGTTAACCTTTACATTAACCAGTTCAGTAACCACTACTCTATCTTAGTAAGTATTTGTTAAACCTAGTATTAACCGCTTCAGTAACCACTACTCTATCTTAGTAAGTATGTGTTAACCTTTACATTAACCAGTTCAGTATCCACTGTTCTACCTCAGTGTGTGTTAACCCTTACATTAACCAGTTCAGTAACCAGTTCAGTAACCACTGTTCTACCTCAGTGTGTGTTAAACCTTACATCAACCGGTTCAGTAACCACTGTTCTACCTCAGTGTGTGTTAACCCTTACATTAACCGGTTCAGTAACCACTGTTCTACCTCAGTGTGTGTTAACCCTTACATTAACCAGTTCAGTAACCAATGTTCTACATCAGTGTGTGTTAACCCTTACATCAACCGGTTCAGTAACCACTGTTCTACCTCAGTGTGTGTTAACCCTTACATCAACCGGTTCAGTAACCACTGTTCTACCTCAGTGTGTGTTAACCCTTACATCAACCGGTTCAGTAACCACTGTTCTACCTCAGTGTTTGTTAACCCTTACATCAACCGGTTCAGTAACCACTGTTCTACCTCAGTGTGTGTTAAACCTTACAGTCCAATGTTCTCCCGTTTTTGCTAAATTCACACCAAAAAAATTAATAAACTCTAATTTGCCTTGGAAGACATGCGTTTACACATTAGAATCTATGCACCAAATATATTGTTTATTTATATCGATCATTTTGTTTTCCTTCTGTAAAACCTTATTCGGTGCAGACAATCTATAGATGTTGTCAGTTTTTGTCCACGTGTTGTAGATAAGAGTGGCTAGCCGGCTTGTGACGCGACAGATGTTCCTTCCTCTCGGAATCTCGTCACTTCCGGGTTGAGGTAGACAAGTCCAGTGAATTAATCTGTCTACAAAGATTAAATACGTCATATCCGGCGCTTCCTTTCTAATATCTGTCCCCTTTTTTTTTTTTTTTTTTTTTTTTTATAAAATCTGTCGTTAAAAAATTCGTTTTAAAAATTATTCGTTTTTTATATCAGTTTTTTTTTTTAATCTTGTCTCAAATGTCCTTCGTGTAGGAAGATGATGGGAAGGGTTTTTATTATTATTATTTTTTTTTTTTCTTCTTTTCATCCTTATTTTGTTTTCTCAGTAAGCGTCGACTGGAGATCACATTTTCGTCTTTTCTTTTCTGTTGGCTTCTTCTGCTGTTGTTTTCTAGTATTTTCTTTTTTAATATGAATACTCCATCAATCCATCTTTTTTCGTGGCCGGCTCTTGAGTCTGGTGTTCTCGTATCGTTTGTTGAAGGTTCGTTGTGTTGTATTTTGATTATTGTGTCTTATCACGTGGCAAAACATTTAATTTGTTGGTTCTTCTAGCCATTTATTTTAGATCTGTTGTGTTTTCTAGTTTGGATTTATATGTTTAATTTGTATAGTTTTTTTTTATACCTGATGAAGGTTCTTGTTGAAACGTTGTAGTTTGTCTTGTCTTTCTCTTACTTTAGCTGCTCCTTCCTACTTAAAGTATGTTTATTTTATAGTTTCTTTGTGTTTTTAGTGGCTGGAATTATCCCTAGTTTTTTTTTTTCTGAATTCTTTATTTATGATCTCTCAGGCTGTTTCCTGTCATGCGTCTAACACATTTCAGCTCATGAATGATTAGTCTAGCGTCCAGGTCTGGCATTGTCGGCACGTTAGAATGAAGATTGTGTTGCAGAGTGCCCTGCTACCTCTAGTTATTTCTTTGTTGTATACCAGAGGTGACATTTGTCCTATCATTTGACACGTTTTGTTGCTTCTTGGATCTATTTCAACTGCTTGTGCGTTGTCGTTTGTGAGTAGATTTCCTGACTTTAAATTTCACTTGTTTTAACTGTTTGCCGTCTATCATTCTGTTCATTCATTGGGTGTCTTCTCCTCATCGAAGGTTGGCTGTATCGTTCTGTTCATTCATTGAGTGTCTTCTCCTCATCGAAGGTTGGCTATATCGTTCTGTTCATTCATTGAGTGTCTTCTCCTCATCGAAGGTTGGCTATATCGTTCTGTTCATTCATTGGGTGTCTTCTCCTCATCGAAGGTTGGCTATATCGTTCTGTTCATTCATTGGGTGTCTTCTCCTCATCGAAGGTTGGCTGTATCATTCTGTTCATTCATTGAGTGTCTTCTCCTCATCGAAGGTTGGCTATATCATTCTGTTCATTCATTGAGTGTCTTCTCCTCATCGAAGGTTGGCTATATCATTCTGTTCATTCATTGGGTGTCTTCTCCTCATCGAAGGTTGGCTATATCATTCTGTTCATTCATTGGGTGTCTTCTCCTCATCGAAGGTTGGCTATATCATTCTGTTCATTCATTGGGTGTCTTCTCCTCATCGAAGGTTGGCTATATCATTCTGTTCATTCATTGGGTGTCTTCTCCTCATCGAAGGTTGGCTGTATCGTTCTGTTCATTCATTGAGTGTCTTCTCCTCATCGAAGGTTGGCTATATCGTTCTGTTCATTCATTGAGTGTCTTCTCCTCATCGAAGGTTGGCTGTATCGTTCTGTTCATTCATTGAGTGTCTTCTCCTCATCGAAGGTTGGCTATATCGTTCTGTTCATTCATTGGGTGTCTTCTCCTCATCGAAGGTTGGGTATATCATTCTGTTCATTCATTGGGTGTCTTCTCCTCATCGAAGGTTGGCTATATCGTTCTGTTCATTCATTGAGTGTCTTCTCCTCATCGAAGGTTGGCTACCATGGAACGCCATTTTACTGTGTCTCAAGTCTTGGTGGTGCACGTTGTCACAGGTTCACCTGTTGATGTTTTTTCAGTCCACTTTAGTCTTGGTCTGTCTCTATCTCCTCTACATTGTGCCTTCCCCTCCAAGACGACTTTTAGAATGAAACTATGTCTCATGTACAACAAATTTCAATTGTCTTTTTCCAATTATGTTAAGTAGTTCTTTTTTCTTTCATTTTCAGCTGATTCAGAACATCCTTCCTTGTCTGTTTTTTCTTCCACCAAAATCTCCCCTTTTCTCTATAGATCCACATTTCAAAGATTTCAATTTTCTGCTATGCTTTCTTATTTAATGTCCATGTTTCTGCACCATACGGAATGTTTAGTAAATATAGCATCTTGCTATTCGTGGTTTTAGTTCTGATGTTTGTTTGCTTTGATGTGATTATCTTTTTCATTTGGTAAAATGGCTTTTTACCATTCATGTTCTTTTGTTTATTACTGTCTTGCATTTTGCATCATTTGTTATCACATGTCCCAGATAGCTATATTATTGAACCTTTTCTATATTCTTTCCATAGACTTCATTGTCTCCGTGTATGTGTTGTGTCTTTTGTTTGCTAATCTTAGTTTTAGTCTTTTTAGTTTTTATTTCCAATCCATGCTTTTTGCTTGCTTTGTTTATTTTATTCACTAGTTGTTTTTCTGCCATTAAAAAGGTGTCATCAGTATAGCTTTGATTATTGATTATATATCTACTGATGTTTAGTCCTGGCATTCCCATGTCTTTCAAGATCTGCTCTAGAAGTTTAATATACACATCGTTTTGTTAATGCTCTGTTTTCCTTTCGCGATGTTCAAAACTTGAATTCTTGTTGATGCTCATGCTGTGTTGGGTCCCTGTTCAGGATGTTCAAAACTTGAATTCTTGTTGATGCTCATGCTGTGTTGGGTCCCTGTTCACGATGTTTATAACTTGAATTCCTGTTGATGCTCATGCTGTGTTAGGTCCCTGTTCACGATGTTCAAAACTTGAATTCTTGTTGATGCTCATGCTGTGTTGGGTCCCTGTTCACGATGTTCATAACTTGAATTCTTGTTGATGCTCATGCTGTGTTAGGTCCCTGTTCACGATGTTCATAACTTGAATTCCTGTTGATGCTCATGCTGTGTTAGGTTCCTGTTCACGATGTTCATAACTTGAATTATTGTTGATGTTCATGCTGTGTAGGGTCCCTGTTCACGATGTGTCATAACTTGAATTATTGTTGATGCTCATGCTGTGTTATAGGTCCCTGTTCACGATGTTCATAACTTGAATTCCTGTCGATGCTCATGCTGTGTTGGGTACCTGTTCACGATGTTCATAACTTGAATTCCTGTCGATGCTCATGCTGTGTTGGGTCCCTGTTCACAATGTTTATAACTTGAATTCTTGTTGATGTTCATGCTGTGTTAGGTCCCTGTTCACGATGTTTATAACTTGAATTCTTGTTGATGTTCATGCTGTGTTAGGTCCCTGTTCACGATGTGTCATAACTTGAATTCTTGTTGATGCTCATGCTGTGTTAGGTCCCTGTTCAGGATGTTCAAAACTTGAATTATTGTTGATGCTCATGCTGTGTTGGGTCCCTGTTCAGGATGTTCAAAACTTGAATTCCTGTCGATGCTCATTCTTAGTTAGGTCCCTGTTCACGATGTGTCATTACTTGAATTCCTGTCGATGCTCATTCTGAGTTAGGTCCCTGTTCACGATGTTCATAACTTGAATTATTGTTGATGCTCATTCTGTGTTAGGTCCCTGTTCACGATGTGTCATAACTTGAATTCCTGTCGATGCTCATGCTGTGTCGAGTCCCTGTTCACGATGTGTCATAACTTGAATTCCTGTCGATGCTCATGCTGTGTCGAGTCCCTGTTCACGATGTGTCATAACTTGAATTCCTGTCGATGCTCATGCTGTGTTGTTTCCCTGCCATGTTTTAATCTTCTTGTAGTCTTCACCTTTTACTATTATTATTTTGAGTTCCGTCTAAGCAGCGATGGTTAACGTGAAAATTGAGCAGTAGACGATAGCTACAACAAATCGATACTGATAGCGAGCAATTTCGACGGAAGGCATAAGGACGGATAAAGAAGAAAGACAGACCCCCCCCCTCCCCTCCCCTCTATTTTTTTTCTTCCTCCCTCTTGATTAGAAAGATAGGAAAGGTCAGACACAGTTATCCAAGTAATCTTTGCAGACGACCGTACCTTTTCAAAATCAGCCTTATGAAAGCTTAACATGAAGGCTTAACAGACACTGTTATGTGATAAGATCATCTCACGTATCGCTGTCATTTTATGCCTAACGAGACAAGGATTCTCTTCTAGCTTTTAGCTCCCAGTGGAGCATAGGTCGTCAACAAACACTTTCCAAGTCGTTCTGTTTTTTGCAATTCTTTTAAGATCATTCCATGTCTTCCCCATCATCTTCATCTCTGCTTCGATCTGTTTTCTCCAAGAATTCCTTGGTCTTCCTCTTTGTCTTTTTCCCTGGGGATTCCAAAAAAGGGCCTGTTGTGTAATACTCTCAGTTGCTTCCGTAGTGTGTGTCCTATCCATCGCCATCGTCTTCGCTGTATCTCTTTATCCACTGGTATTTGACTGGTACATTTCCATAATTCCACGTTAATGACTTTGTCCTGCCATTTCCATCCCTTTATTCTGCGTAAGCATTCATTAATGAAAGTCTGTACCTTCGTCATTGTCAATTTTGTTTTTCTCCATGTTTCACAGCCATATAATAGGACCGACTTAACATTTGAGTTGAAAATTTTTATTTTTGTATTTAGCCTAATTTCTTTGGATTTCCATGTTTCCCAGTGCAATGAAAGCTCCTCTTGCTTTTGATATCCTTATTTTGGTATCATTTTCTGTTCCTCCCTCTTTATCTATATTACTGCCCAGATACATGTAAGATTGGAGACAAGGATTCTAGTTATGACTATTACTTATAATTATTGAAGCGTTGTATATGTCCTGCCATAGTGGGACCTTCTGACAGACCGATAGTAATCTATGACTTATGCCACAGCTTCATCTCTAGATCTATTCTCCTCTTGTCGATTGACGCACACACAAGACATCTGTCATTTAGGCCTTCCTTTGGACATCCGGAACGTGGCATGTCTCTTGAAGGACATATGTCATACATATGTCACGCTGTTTAATCACATTTTTAAAAAGAACTTATGGAAGGAAGGATGGAAAGAGAGATAAGGAACAACGATGCAGAGAGAATGGCAGAAAGCGAATATAAGGAAATAAGAAATATATATATTTATAAAGAGAGAGATAAAGGGGGGGGGCGAAATGTGAAATAAAGTTAAAGGGGAAGAATTGAGGTGGAGAAATAGAGAGAGAGGGGGGGGACGAGAAGTGAAATAGTTATTAAGGGAAGAATTGAGGTGGAGAAATAGAGAGAGAGGGGGGGGGACGAGAAGTGAAATAGTTATTAAGGGGAAGAATTGAGGTGGAGAAATACAGAGAGAGAGAGAGAGAGAGAGAGAGGAACGAAAAGTAAAATAAAGTTAAAGGGGAAGAATTGAGGTGGATAACAAATGCGAGAGAGACAGAGGAAAGAAAAGTGAAATAAAGTTAAAGGGGAAGAATTGAGGTGAAGAAATAAAGAGAGAGAGAGAGAGAGAGAGAGAGAGAGAGAGGAACGAAAAGTGAAATAAAGTTAAAGGGGAAGAATTGAGGTGAAGAAATAAAGAGAGAGAGAGAGAGAGAGAGAGGAACGAAAAGTGAAATAAAGTTAAAGGGGAAGAATTGAGGTGGAGAAATAAAGAGAGAGAGAGAGAGAGAGAGAGAGAGAGAGAGAGAGGAACGAAAAGTGAAATAAAGTTAAAGGGGAAGAATTGAGGTGAAGAAATAAAGAGAGAGAGAGAGAGAGAGAGAGAGAGAGAGAGAGAGGAACGAAAAGTGAAATAAAGTTAAAGGGGGAGAATTGAGGTGGATAACAAATGCGAGAGAGACAGAGGGGAAAAAAAGTGAAATAAAGTTAAATCGGAAGAATTGAGGTGGAGAAATAAAGAGAGAGAGAGAGAGAGAGAGAGAACGAGAAATAGAGCAGGAAACAATAAAACATAAAGTTTGAATGTCAGTGTGTCTGTGTGGTTGGTAATGTAAGGGAGCAGAAATAGATGATGGTCCTGCTAATGAGTGAAGGAGGGTGGTTGCTAGCTGCGGGCTGTAGAGAAACACTCCGGCATTGGAGAATTGAATGGAGAACCTATAGACTGTGCTCTTTTGTTATCGTGTATGATCGTGGGAGATAGACAGAAGGTTCGAAATTAAATGAAGGATGATGAACGTGGTGGTGTGTAGATTAATAAAAAAAAAAAACACGAAGTGAGATTCATCATCACGTGCCATGGCGCTTGGCGTATGCGATCATCTCTCTCCACATCACTCGATTCTTCATGCATGTCATAATTTCAGTCGGTGATCTTTTATGATGTCATTTAGATAAGCTGTTCAATATGTTTTCTCCTGGTTTTCTTCTGCTTTTCTTTCCATTTTCATTCTGCTTGTTGTTATAATATTCACAATACCTTCTTTTCGCTTGACCTGCCAATTGTATGTAGATCGTCTCTTCCGTATGATTGTGATGATATTTCCGGTTTCTCCAGCTCGTTTTAAACATTCTTCATTTGTCATTTTTGCTGTCAATAAAATTCATAGCATTCTTCTGATGAGCCACATTCTCAGCTGCCTCTGATGTTTTTTTTTGTCCCTTGATGTCTTGCTTATCTTCCATGACTCGCTTCAATAAAGTAGAACAGGTTCCATGCAGCACTTGAGGACACGTTTTCTAACATTAATTGACAATGATGTCTGGATGGCTCTCTGTCTTTGCTTTGAAGGTAGATTACAATATGGATATGGGAAGCCACATTAATAAATATGCCTCCAAAAAATTATTGGAAGTGTGTCCACATAGTGTAGTAAATGGTTATATTAAGGGAAACAGTAACAGATTTAAAAGTAAAGTTAAAAAAGTACGAGACTTGAACCGGCGTCTTAGCACGCGAGTTTTCACCCATATGTGCTCGGCCGCCTAATTAGAAATGTTCGGAGATTTCTGGATAGTGTCGCCTCAAGCATGTAACATATTTGTCAGTTTGTAACCTTGAAAGTAGTTCCCATCAATGTCCTTTCATGTATCATTCCGCTGTTTCCATTACTGGAAGCAGTATAGAAGTCAACTTCTGAAATAATAAACAGCTGCCTGTTTGTATTTTCTTGAATCTCTTCAACAAGTCAACACTTCTGTATCTTGTCTAGTGGTATTTTATTTTATTTTATTTTTTTTAATCGCACTAAGCGACATCTAGTTGATTATTGGACATGTATTAAAGCATATAGGGGAAAAAAAGTAGTCTACAAGAAACGATAAATGGAGACAGCACACTTTTATGGTTGTATTGAAAGTCTTCTTGTGTTGCTAATTGTGCTCCTTCCAAAGTTCAACAGAAATAGATTCATGTTCCTTTATGGCATCGGAAGAAGTCTATTCTTGCGAATGATTTCAGGGGAAGGGTATGTTTATAACACTCGGAAAAAAATCACAAATAATCAACCACAAAAATAAAAAGACAAAGAACAATAGATGCTCCTAAACAGGATAAAACCAGTACTTCTAGGCACAGCAGTGGAGAGTAAATCATTGGAAGTGTGAGGATAATCCATGATACGTATCTTATCATCATGGATTAAAGATATGATGATAAGATAAGTAATTAGAAACAGAATAAGAGACGGCTCGCTAGACAAAGTGGACTCACTGGAAGAGAGATACAGAGAGTGCGGTGTTGGAAGAGAGATACAGAGAGTGCGGTGTTGGAAGAGAAATATGACAAATAGTATATTAATAGAAGAGAGATACAGAGAGTGCGGTGTTGGAAAAGAGATACAGAGAGTACAGTGCTAGAAGAGAAATACGACAAATAGTATATTAATAGAAGAGAGATACAGAGAGTGCGGTGTTGGAAAAGAGATACAGAGAGTACCGTGCTAGAAGAGAAATACGACAAATAGTATATTAATAGAAGAGAGATACGACAAATAGTATATTAATGGAAGAGAGATACAGAGAGTGCGGTGCTAGAAGAGAGATACAACAAATAGTATATTAATAGAAGAGAAATACGACAAATAGTATATTAATAGAAGAGAAATACGACAAATAGTATATTGATAGAAGAGAAATACGACAAATAGTATATTAATAGAAGAGAAATACGACAAATAGTATATTAATAGAAGAGAAATACGACAAATAGTATATTAATGGAAGAGAGATACAGAGATTGCAGTGTTGGAAGAGAGATACAGAGAGTGCAGTGTTAGAAGAGAGATACGACAAATAGTATATTAATGGAAGAGAGATACAGAGATTGCAGTGTTGGAAGAGAGATACAGAGAGTGCAGTGTTAGAAGAGAGATAGGACAAATAGTATATTAATGGAAGAGAGATACAGAGAGTGCAGTGTTGGAAGAGCGATACAGAGAGTGCAGTGTTGGAAGAGAGATACGACAAATAGTATATTAGTTGAAGAGAGATACGACAAACAGTATATTACTAGAAAAGAGATGCAACAAATAGTATATTAATAGAAGAGATACGACAAAGAGTATATTAATGGAAGAGAGATACGACAAATAGTATATTAATAGAAGAGAGATACGATACGACAAATAGTATATTAATAGAAGAGAGATACGACAAATAGTATATTAATAGAAGAGAGATACGACAAATAGTATATTAATAGAAGAGAGATACGACAAATGGTATATTAATGGAAGAGAGATACGACAAATAGTATATTATATCATTCTTACCGATTATGATTGCCAATGATTGGAAAGGGAAGTAATGTCTTAATAAAGATGGCGCTCTGTGTGTACTATTGGCTTCTGTAATATTGAAGTTTAGCACAGTGTATTCTTGTTCTAGGTGATGCGTTCCTACCGTTTGTAGCCGGTTCTGATTGTTGTTTGTTTGTTTGTTTGTTTGTAAAGTCCTTAAATTTTCGAAGACCTGAAACAGGGAACAATTAGTTAAAACCCATGTATCACATTTGTTCGTGTTTTTTTTTTTCTGTTGGAAATTCATAATCTTCTGATGTTGATTTCAGCGAAATACTGCAATGTTGTTCATGGATACGTCACAGAATCGTAGATCGTCTCTCTCTCTCTCTCTCTCTCTCTCTCTCTCCCCCCCCCCCTTACATCCCCTCCCCCGGGTTGTCTCAGAAAATTAAGATTTACCTCGTAGCGAGTTCAACAGCACTCGAGATTGTTTTTTTTTTTCATTTGCATTGAAGCTATAGAGTTATTTGTGTATTAACATCACTGCAATCCGGACATGTCCATATATGCTCAGATCCCCTCCTCAGCATGTCCAAACAGTGTCCAGCGGCTGATGACTCCAGTTCTGTTTTGGTTGATAAGTCCTCTTACGCGCCAACAACTAAACCTCTCTTTTCTGGATGTTCCCATCATTACTCCCATCTCATCCACTCAAATGAGTGACATGGACTCATGGTGGTCGATGTCCTGCACCCTTCCCGTGCGTTTGACAAAGATTAACCACTTGAGTAAATATCTGTATCTGCATGTTTGAGTTCTAGGATCGTATGTTGTCTAAGCCAAGCGTGTCTTAGATCCTATTGTTGAAATTAAGTAAGAAAGTAAATAGCCCCCGTCACGCCAAGTGGCGTATAGGGAATATGGTGTTAGTGACCATAATTTTTACAGACCTACAGCACATGATTTTGGGGGTAATGTGGTCGGTATTACGCCCGTGCCGCTTTACTTTCCCAGAAAAAAATCCGGTATCCATTTAAGGCTGGGCGAACCCGGAAACCGTCGATTGGGATCGAACCCAACCTATTGTCCCTTGTAGTTCGGTTCTCTAACCACTGCGCTATCGCGACTGCCGTAGCTATAGCTTTTCTGAGTTTCTTGAGATCATAACATGGTTAGTCATAGCGGGACAGCTCCAAACTGGACCCCTAGATTTTTTTACTTATATAACAGAAGGTAAATCACGTGATATAGGGTGATCAGTGGAGAGACTGTAAAAAGAGAAGAGAAGGAATGGAAGGGAGAGAAGAGAAGATAGAATAAGAGAAGGAAATGTAAGAGGATATAAGTGACGAGAAGGGAATAATCGAGAGGACAGAAGGGACAAGAAGAGAAGAAATGGAAAGGGAATGGAAGAGAGGAAAGAGCAGAGAGAGAGAGTGAGGGAAAGGAAAGGGAGAATGGAAGAGAAGAGAGAGTAGAAGTGGCGAGAAGGAATTTCGGGAGAAGTCAGAAAACAAGAGAATGGAAGAAGAGAGAACAAAATGGGAGGGAATAGTGGAGGGGACGGAAGTAAATAAATTGAACTCAAAATAGGAACTACCAGCTAATGCCACTGTACCATGAAAAACATGACAATAAAACATGTTCTACAGGATTGCCTCCAGTGCACAGACCTGAGGAGGACAATGTGGCACAAACCCACCTCTCTGGAAGAGAAACTCTACGGGGCAACCGTATCACTGAAACAGACAGCACTCTTCAGAAGAGTCCGGAATCCTAGTCTAAAGGATTGCAGAAGAAGAAATAGAATACCTTACAGTAGTTCTAGATATAATATGATGAGAGATTTTGTGGTTGTTATAATTTGATAGATGCTTTGCAATAATTCCTAATGTAATATAACAGTAATTTACAATAGTTCCTAGTGTAATGTAATAACCGACAATAGCTCCCGTCTAGTAGGGACAAGAGTTCATGAAAAATTACATCTTGGACATTACCTACACTTTGCAATGTCTCCATGGTTACCGAAAATAGAAATTGTAATTCCCGATCGTGCCGAGTGACGACAATTTCATAGAAACTCAATTTCATGGAACGTGCAGCTGCTACCAAGAATACCCAGATATATTAAAAAGGGAAGTAATGGGCACGAATTGAGGGCAACTTCCATGTGGGATCAACGTTATAGACTCATGATGTAGCACATATTCATGGGAAACAGATCAGCGATAGAATAACCGTGATTGAAGTGAAGATTAGGAATCCTCGGATAAAATAACTTAGCGGAAAAAAACAGACATTATGCCTGCAAGGAAATAAATATCATCATCATCATCATCATCATCATCAAAGTACCATGCCTGCTGGCATAGGTGATCATGTCTCTCCACAACTCTTGATCTTGGCATTTATTTATCATTTCTGTTGTTGACCTGTCAAGACATTCTCGTAAGCTGTCTGGTATCTTTTCTCTTTGCTTCCCTCTGTCTCATCGTCCCTCAATTTTCCCAGTTGTTACAATATATTCCAGTTATTCCCTTCTTATTACATGACCAAAAATGATGATTGTTTCTTCCTAATATTGGAGATTAGCTCTCTTGTTTTTGCTTTGGCCTCTCTCAGAACGTTTTCATTACTCTTCTTAGCTGTCCACGGTATTCTCAACATTTTTCTGTAAAACCACACTTCTACAGTTTCCAGTGATTTTCCCATCTTTTGTCCTGTACAAATAATTATATAAAAAGGGGAACAAATAATTTTATTTTTTTTCTGGTGAATAATAGTGTTCAGTAAATAAATTATTATCATGTGCCATGCCTGTTGGCGTATGCCATTATGTTCTTCCACAGTTCCGTGTTCACAGTGCACCGTATGAATTATGTTGTTGTCATATCATACCACAATACCAAGTTATTTAGTATCCTCTATCTTTTTTCTTGTATTTTGCCGGTTGTAACCAATTTTTCCAACTCTCCTCTTCTCTTGGTGTGCATAAAATAAGTCGATTGTTTATTTCTGATGTTTTTTTTAAGGAGCCTCATTGACAATTTCCTCGTTGGTTTTCTTTCTGACCGCACAGAGGACTGTACACAAATGGAATTCAGCATTTCTTATTGCCCAGTTTCTTAAAAGAAATCGTTAAGATGACTACTCTTTGAACTATCAGTAAAGAGTGTCTGAACTTGGTCAAATCGATTACGAAAAAAGACCCTCTTTGTAACAAAGTAAACCAAATACCGGGTCAGCTATTCCCTATACTTTAACACAGAGCAATACAAATTATCATCAACAAACATGTTAGAGTATTCGATATATAGAGGTTCGATCCTGCCCCGGGTTGTCTATTATTCTTTGTTTGTTTGTTTTTTCCCCTTTATTATTTGTGAATTTGTTACGAGTGTTGTAAACATATATCTTCCCCAGAAATAATTCGCAAAGTTATCACCTTTGTTATTTAAATAATCTGTACATTTTTTTTATTCTAGAACTCCCAGTACTCTGTAATTCTTATTTTCTTTTGTCATTCTTATTTTCGTTATTCTTCGTTCGGTGAACAGATGCCCGCGAGTAAAAGGCAAACGTTTGCATCACCCGTGCCTTTTCTCTTAACTCTTTCCAGACGTTTCGCCGCACAGTGCGGCACTCCCAGTTTGATCAATGTGAACTGTCAATAAATCATATTCTTTTTACAGGTCTTGTATCATCTTGGTATTGGTGAAATCTAATTCCTTGTTCAATTATCTCAAATATAATATGTTATATGTTAGCTAAATATAAATATGTAGATCGATTCTTAAAACCATGACAAATTTTTGCCATGAAATCTCTTCTGTTGCACTGACAAAACGCTTCCACATGTAAAGAGTTAGTTAAGGTAGCCACAACAGCCGGCTCGCATTAATCACTCTGACAGGTATCATCTTACACGTGATTCCTTAGTCTGGCTCTACATCTTTTGTAGTGCACCACTAGGAGTCTATTTTAATAAGTTCAGTGAAAACAAGACAAAAAGAACTAACAATGACTCAAAGAGCCATAAACAAACGCTACGAAAACGCCAGATTAAGAGGAAGACCGAGAAAGAGATGGGTAAAGGGAATACTAGAGTCACTATGAGATATAACACCAGAAGAGCAAAGAATCGCAGATTGCATCTCCCTCGACGCCAAAGGCAATGGAGGAATGTTAGAAGAAGTCAAAACAATGGTATCCTTGCCAGGCATTTTGTCTTTGATCAATACTTCAGATCATTGTCGGGGGACTGGTTGGTCTCGAGGTAAGAGGTCAGCCTCGAGACAGAGAGGTTGTGGGTTCAAATTCCGACTGCACCCAATTGGGATTGTTATTTATGATTTCTCTCTGCGGCAACCACCCCTGGTCTCAGCAGCGAGGCCCGGCTTGAAACGTCAATTACTCATCGACGGAAAAAAATGAGTACCTCCGCGTACGGAGTTATCTGCCTGTGCGCTGAGGGACCCCTGTGCACACGGCTGCCACGGGAAAATGGATTAACACGCAAAATTCAGTTCCTAGTCTCTAGGGACTTCGTCAGAGGTCAAAGCTGGCGAACGGAAAAAAAAAAATCATTGTTGTTGATTTGGGTTTTGTCCTCTTTTCGAGACACTATCTGGTCCAATTCACGCCAACACCTCTGTTATGGTACCGTGTGTTATGTTACGTTATGTTACGTAGTATTTTATGCTGTGTTATGTTGCGTTACGTTATGTAATGTGTTGTTACGATATGCTATATTACGCTGTGCTATGTTTTGTCCTGTCATATTACGTTGTGCTATTTTATCTTATGCTATTTTGAGTTCTTTTATGTTATACTATATTATGTTGCGCTATGTTATGTTGAAATGGGAAAGTTGAGGGACGAAGAGATAGCGGTAATCAAAGAGAAAAGATATCAGACAGCTTAAGAGAATGGCTTAGCAGAAGGTCAACAGCAGAAATGATAAATAACTGTCGCGATCGAAAGTTGTGGAGAAACATGATCACCTACGCCAGCAGGCATGATACTTGATGATGATGTTGTTATGGTGTGTGATGTTATGCTATGTTGGTATTATCAATACCGCACACATTTCGGATACTTCCACAGTTCTATTAGACATCAATTATTATTTTTAAATTGTAATTACAACTATATAACTACTGAACTACATAACTGCTGAACTACATAACTTTTGAACTACAAAACTACTGAACTATATAACTATTGAACTGCCTAACTGCTGAACTACATAACTGCTGAACTACATAACTTTTGAACTCCATAACTTTTTAACTGCTTAACTACTGAACTACATAACTACTGAACTAAATATATATTGAACTGCTTAACTACTGAACTATATAACTATTGAACTGCTTAACTACTGAACTATATAACTATTGAACATACTTAACTACTGAATTATATAACTATTGAACTGCATAACTATTGAACTACATAACTTTTGAACTACATAACTACTGAACTACATAACTATTTAATTGCTTAACTATTTAACTACATAACTATTGAACTACATAACTACTGAACTACATAACTACTGAACTACATAACTATTGAACTACATAACTACTGAACTACATAACTACTGAACTACATAACTATTGAACCACATAACTACTGAACCACATAACTACAGAACTACGTAACTATTGAACTACATAACTACTGAACTACATAACTACTGAACCACATAACTACTGAACCACATAACTACTGAACTACATAACTACTGAACTACATAACTATTGAACTACATAACTACTGAACTACATAACAATTGAACTACATAACTACTGAACTACATAACTACTGAACTGCATAACTACTGAACTGCTTAACTACTGAACTACATAACTACTGAACTGCTTAACTACTGAAATACATAACTTTTGAACTCCATAACTTTTTAACTGCTTTACTACTGAACTATATAACTATTGAACTGCTTAACTACTGAAGTACATAACTACTGAACTACATATATATTGAACTACATAACTATTGAACTACATAACTACTGAACTACATAACTACTGAACTACATAACTATTGAACTGCATAACTTTGAACTGCATAATTACTGAACTACATAACTATTGAACTACATAACTTTTGAACTACATAACTACTGAACTACATACCTATTTAACTGCTTAACTATTGAACTACATAACTATTGAGCTACATAACTACTGAACTACATAACTACTGAACTACTGAACTACATAACTACTGAACTACATAACTACTGAACCACATAACTACTGAGCCACATAACTACTGAACTACGTAACTATTGAACTACATAACTACTCAACTACATAACTACTGAACTACATAACTACTGAACCACATAACTACTGAACTACATAACTATTGAACTACATAACTACTGAACTACATAACTATTGAACTACATAACTATTGAACTACATAACTATTGAACTACATAACTACTGAACTACATAACAATTGAACTACATAACTACTGAACTACATAACTAGTGAACTACATAACTATTAAACTACATAACTACTGAACTACATAACCCGTTCTTATAAAAACCTTCAAACTGACGCTGAAAAGCACCTAACCTTGAGTAATGACCAAAGAACAGGCCCAAATGGCATGTAATGGTGCTGCACAAATGTATACATCGAGTATCACTTGGATACTACTATATCTTGGTCTTGTTAACTCAGACATATCGGTTTATCCATCGTTTGGTTGACACATTTGATGTATTGTTCTATTATTACTCAGCAATTACCCCTGCATTCACTAATGTTCTAATGTGGCCCACGTTTTGCTTTTATCTGTCTTATCAAAGGCCTTTTCCTAGTCTATGAGTGCAATGTGTTGTCTGATATGTTCAACTTTTGTATTGCATTTCATTATTTTTCGAGTGAATTGTGTGAGGGAGGGAGTAGTTTAGTACGAATCGTTGCCCTTTATTCCTCTGTTATTTCTTTGTATCATTCTCTTCTTCCCTCTTTCACTATCTCTAAATCCCACTGTATACGTGTCTATCTCTCTCTCTCTCTCTGAATGTTTTCTTTCTCTCTTTCACTCTATCCTTGTATTTCCCCCGTCACCTTATTATTTCTTCTCTTCAACATCCTTTACCTCTCCATATTTCCTTCCTTCACACTTTCTTGTCCTCAAATTACATCTCTCACTATTTAATCTCTGCCTACTCTTCTTTCCCTATCTGCATTCGATCTCTGTCCCTCATTCCATCGTCTTTATTTTACACTGTGTTTTCTCTCTCTCTCTCTCTCTCCATATTTTTTCTCCGTTATTCTATCCCTCCGTGTCTCTCATTCCACCGTCTTTATTTTACACTGTGTTTTCTCTCTCCCACCTTATTTTTTTTCTCCGTTATTCTATCACTACCTGTCTCTCATTCCATCGTCTTTAATTTTACACTGTTTTCTCTCCCTCGCTCTCTCTCTCTCTCTCTCTCTCTCTCTCTCTCTCTTTCTCACTCTCCTTATTTTTTCTCCGTTATTCTATCACTGCCTGTCCACCCTAAACCTGCCCATTCAAAGATGACGATCTCATTAAACACGACAAGTAAATTTTTGTTGACAGAAAATAAACATAATCGCGGGAATCATTCCAGGGAGGGTGTCTTTGTTGAGAGATGTGCAGGCATGGACAACGTTATTGGCAGCATCAATCTAATAACATGGACAAACAGAAACCGGTATATTTCCCCACATGGAACACGAAGACACAGACTGTTAGAGGTTATGCTTTGAAGGTTGTGTGTGTAGTTGCCATATATTCCAAATTTGCTTATTTTTTTTGTTTGTTTTAACCATTCTTTTTTAAATCGTCAGTGCTTAATGAGTTCCTACCATCCGTTAGTCAATAAGTTGAACGTTTGTGTTCACTTGCATCGGCCACTGTGTATTGGGGCCAATTTTTCGCGCCGGATCACATACATTATAATGTGTTCCTACATTCTATAATCTACTCACACATACACACACTCACTATAATCTACTCACACATACACACACAGACTATAATCTACTCACATTCTATAATCTACACACACACACACACTCACTATAATCTACTCATATTCTATAATCTTCACACACACACACTATACCATTCTCGCATATTCTATAATATACATACACACTCACTATAATCGATTCATATTCTATAATCTTCACACACACACACACACACACACACACTCACTATAATCTATTCATATTCTATCATCTTCACACACACACACACTATAACATTCTTGCATATTCTATCATCTGCACACACTCACTATAATCTATTCATATTCTATCATCTTCACACACACACACTATAACATTCTCGCATATTCTATAATCTACACACACTCACACTATAACATTCTCGCATATTCTATAATCTACACACACTCACTATAATCAATTCATATTCTATGATCTACACACACTCACTATAATCTACTCATAGTCTATAATCTTCACACACACACACACACACACACACGCACACTATAAATATAACATTCTCGCATATTCTATAATCTACACACACACACTCACTATATTCTACTCATATTATATCATCTTCACACACACACACTATAACATTCTCACATATTCTGTAATCTGCACACACACACTCACTGTAATCTAGCATTCTATAATCTATTCACACATTATACACTCTACCGACACACACACCAAAACTATAATCTGCTCATACATTCTATAATATACACACCGATTCTATAATCTACTCACTCACATATACACTATAACCTACTCACGCATTCTTTTTCTCGCTACATTCTCTCACATTTTCTTTCCATCTCTCTCCACTAACATACTTTCTCAT
The DNA here is from genome assembly GCA_032433765.1 of Megaustenia siamemsis. Lineage (NCBI taxonomy): Eukaryota > Metazoa > Mollusca > Gastropoda > Stylommatophora > Ariophantidae > Megaustenia > Megaustenia siamemsis. The sequence goes on from JAVIAB010000117.1 coordinate 13,612,482, forward strand.
ACTTTCTCATTTATTCCTTCCACTCATTATCGTTTATGCACTCATTAATTATATTTATCACTCACTAATAATACTTTCATAGAAATAAAAAGCAGAATATATCAGGCTAAAATAGCTTATCAGAAAATGAAAAATGACATATGGAAGCGAATCATGGACAGTAGACCAAAAAAAAATGAAAAGACGATTAGATGCCACAGAGATTGCATTTCTCAGAAGAATTTTGAAAGTTCCCTGGACAGCTAAAAAGACCAATGAAGAAATTCTCAAAGAGGCCAACACAAAAAGGGAACTTCTAAAATACATCAGAAAGAAACAATCAACATTTTTCGGGCACATCATGAGAAGAGGAAAGTTGGAATACTTGATTACAACTGACAAAATAAAATGAAAGAGAGGTCGCGGACGAGAAAGAGAGAAAACACTGGATAGCTTGGTGTCATGGCATGGAAAACAGTCAACAATATAACTGATACGAATACAGGGGATAGAAGATTGTTGAAGGACACCATCGCCTACGCCAACCGGTATGGCACATAATGATGATGAATACTTTTCTCTATTTTTTTTCATTCCGTCTTGGTTCCCACCCTCACTCACTCCAAAGTTTAATATTAACATTCATTCAGTTTCCGAATACGCCAGACAGTAACAAAACTGTATTTTGTCAGCGACTGATATCTGATGGATTGTCGATGAACCAGAGCCATCCAGACCATACTACACCGCTTCGTGGTGCCTCTAGAAACATACTCATCAGCCTAGTCTGGGCAAGTGAGTTTGTATCGAGATGGAAGGCAATACTGTACTCAAAAATACCATCCTGAAGTCGGATGTATTGGGCCGAAAAGCGAAAATTAATTTCAACACAATGTATCTACTCCCATTCAGCTTCCTTTTAAGGATGAATGACGAAGAAGACTATCCTTCACCCGTTCACTCACTCACTCACTCATTTCCTAACACATTTCACACGCACATTTTCTAATTTCAGTGTTTACTCACCACGTCAGCATACTCTCTATCTTGCTAATGTACCACTTTCTTACTCTCTCTCTCCTCTCATTCACTAACTCATTCACTCACTAACACATTTCACCCGCGCATTCTCTCTGTCAGATGTTTGTTCACCACTCTATGTCACCACACTCCTCACCCTTCCCCAATGTGCCACTTCGTTCTCCCTCCAATCTCTTTCACTCCACTTCTCGCACTCATTCATCCTTTCATTCCATACTGAAACTACGCTGTCACTCCACATACACCCATAATACTTGTATCCTCATATCGATCCCGTTCATTAGAATGAGACACGAGGAGTGAAGAGGCAGTCGTTATGAAATCAGAGTTAATATCAAGCTTTCCATAAATGGAGACCGCGGTGGACAAGATGGATCAAGTCGTTTTGTGCTTCCAGCTACCTTCAGGACCTATCAGTATGCACAAATTAGTTATTTTTATGGAAAAAGTCTGAATTCAGAAGTCTGCCACGAGTGGAGATATACTGATGACTTCAACAGCATGCACGTGACGCGCAGCCATCTTTAATGCTTCTTATCATTATTGTGAATAACGTACTTCACGTGTTTTTTTTTGTGTGTGTCCCGGTTTCTCAGTTTTAGGTGCTCATCTTCGACGTTTCTTTCTCTCAGTAAAGTTATAAAAACGTCGAAGTTACGTCGTAAATAAATAGAAACGTCGAAGTTACGTCGTAAATAAATAGAAACGTCGAAGCTGGGTCGTAATTAAATAGAAACGTCGAAATTATGTCGTAAGTAATTAAAAACTTTGAAATTATCTCGTAATTAAATCAAAACGGTAAATGTACGTCGGAATTAAATGAAACGTTAAAGCTTGGTCGTAAATTGATAAAATCGACGAAATAAGGCGATAAATATCAGAAACATAGATGTTGATGTTAGATAATGAAGAAAATAAAAGTCGACGTTTTTGTTACAGCGATAGAAGTGTGACTAACATAGAAGGTGTAAGAAAAGGTCAGCCTGTACTGAAATAGAAAATGGTGGGCATTGTTGTAAGAGGAAGTTTAGAATTAGGTAGCGGTGAAAGGAAAATCAAACAAGGCTGCTGGAGAGGATAAGTTAACAGCTAGATCCTCAAGGCAATTGATAACCATAATCTAATACATCTCCAAAAAATGTTCAACATCATTTGGAAAACAGAGAAGACGCCTCATAAATGGAAAAAAGGAATCATTTTTAAGATTCCAAAAAAGGGCAATCTGAGAGATTGTAACAACTGGAGAGGCGTGACACTTTTGTCAGTTGCCTCAAAGTTATTCTGCAAAATCATCCTAAATAGAATAAAGGATTCAATAGATACAGTAATGCGTGAAGAACAGGCTGGGTTTAGAAAAGGGAGAAGCTGCCTTGACCACATTTTCACTCTACGACTTATATTGGAGGAACACATTGAAAAGCAAAAACCTTTTGTACTTAACATCATCGACTTCAAAAAAGCATTACTATAGTATTCATAGAGATTCTTTGTGGAAATTCTGAAGCAATATGGCTTACCATCAAAAATCATAAATATTATCAAAGACATGTATGATGGTTACACATGTGCAGTTCGAACAGAGGAAGGACTGAGCGAATGTTTCCCAATAGAAACTGGGGTTAAACAAGGATGTATTTTATCGTCCTTGTTATTTGGAATTGTTATGGACTTCATAATGAAGAAATGCTACACTGGTAATAAAGGCATCGAATGGATACAAGGAGACCATTTGGAGGACCTCGACTTTGCTGATGACATAGTTCTCATCAGCAGTCAGATAAAAACGATGCAGGAAAACACAAATGAACTATCATCAATAGCCAGCAAAATTGGGCTTGAGATCAATCATGAAAAGACTAAAGTCATGTAAAGTTTAATTCCAACAGATGACAAAATATACATGGAAAATAAACTAGCAGAAGAAATCGATCACTTTATCTATCTTGGAAGTCTCATTGATCGAGAATGGGATACGAGTAAAGAAATTAGAATCAGAATAGCTAAAGCAGCAATGTCTTTCAGAAGCCTTGAAAAGTTGTGGAAATCAAAAACTCATCAGCGCGAACACAAAACTTAAACTATTCAAATCAAATGTACTATCAACCCTTACGTATGCGTGTGAAAGCTGGAAAACAACAAGAGATATAGAAACAAAGTTGAACGCATTCGAAAATAAATGTCTAAAGAAAATACTTGGTATAGCGTGGAACGAATTCAAAACAAATGAGGAAATTAGATAAATCGCCAATCAACCACTAATATCCTCAGTAATAAAGAAAAGACGATGGTCATATGTTGGACATATGATGAGATGAGATAATAACCGAATAGCAAAGCAAGCCCTCATGTGGGAAACAACAGGTAAGAGAAAAAGAGGAAGACCCAGGGAGACACTGAGAAGAACATTGATGAGAGAGGCAAGAGCAGCAGGATTCGGCTCCCTCAATGAGATAGAGCAGATCGCACAGAACAAAGACAAATGGCGAGATTTGATAAAATATCTTTAAAAGAAAACTGTTAGAACAAAAATTCAGATAGGAGAAGGAGTATCTTGATATACGCCCTATGGGCCGGCTACGGCTCGAAAGGTCAATAGATAGATAGAAAGGAAAATGTCTGGATAAAGCATTATGGGTATGGTCGTAGCAAAGCATTATGGGTATGGTTGTAGTAAAGCATTATGGGTATGGTTGTAGTAAAGCATTATGAGTATGGTTGTAGTAAAGCATTATGGATATGGTTGTAGTAAAGCATTATGGGTATGGCTATAGCAAAGCATTATGGGTATGGTTGAAGCAAAGCATTATGGGTGTGGTTGTAGCAAAGCATGGTGGGTATAAAAAAAGTAAAGTACCCCTGTCACGCCAAGTGGCGTATAGGGAATATGGTGTTAATGACCATAAATTTTACAGACCTTCGGCACATGATTTTTGGGGTAATGTGGTCGGTATTACGTCCATGTCGCTTTACTTTCCAGAAAAAAATCCGGTACCCATTTAAGGCTGGGTGAACCCAGAAGCCATCGATTGGGATCGAACCCTACCCCTTGTCCTTTGTAGTCCAGTTCACTAACCACTGAGCTATCGCGGCTCCCATGGTGGGTATGGTTGTAGCAAAGTATTATGGGTGAGGTTGTAGAAAAATACGGTGGATGTGGTTGTAGCAAAGTATGGTGTGTGTGGTTGTAGCAAAGTATTATGGGTGAGGTTGTAGAAAAATATGGTGGATATGGTTGTAGCAAAGTATGGTAGATGTGGTTGTAGCAAAATATGGTGGATGTTGTTGTAGCAAAGTATGGTAGATGTGGTTGTAGCAAAGTATGGTGTGTGTGGTTGTAGCAAAGTATGGTAGATGTGGTTGTAGAAAAATATGGTGGATGTGGTGTAGCAAAGTATGGTAGATGTGGTTGTAGCAAAGTATGGTGTGTGTGGTTGTAGCAAAGTATGGTGTGTGTGGTTGTAGCAAAGTATGGTAGATGTGGTGTAGCAAAGTATGGTAGATGTGGTGTAGCAAAGTATGGTAGATGTGGTGTAGCAAAGTATGGTGGATGTGGTTGTAGCAAAGTATGGTAGATGTGGTGTAGCAAAGTATGGTAGATGTGGTGTAGCAAAGCATGGTAGATGTGGTGTAGCAAAGTATGGTAGATGTGGTTGTAGCAAAGTATGGTAGATGTGGTGTAGCAAAGCATGGTAGATGTGGTGTAGCAAAGTATTGTGGATGTGGTTGTAGCAAAGTATGGTAGATGTGGTGTAGCAAAGTATGGTGTGTGTGGTTGTAGCAAAGTATGGTGTGTGTGGTTGTAGCAAAGTATGGTAGATGTGGTTGTAGCAAAGTATGGTGTGTGTGGTTGTAGCAAAGTATGGTGTGTGTGGTTGTAGCAAAGTATGGTGTGTGTGGTTGTAGCAAAGTATGGTGTGTGTGGTTGTAGCAAAGTATGGTGTGTGTGGTTGTAGCAAAGTATGGTGTGTGTGGTTGTAGCAAAGTATGGTGTGTGTGGTTGTAGCAAAGTATGGTGTGTGTGGTTGTAGCAAAGTATGGTGTGTGTGGTTGTAGCAAAGTATGGTGTGTGTGGTTGTAGAAAAAATATGGTAGATGTGGTTGTAGCAAAGTATGGTGTGTGTGGTTGTAGCAAAGTATTATGGGTGAGGTTGTAGAAAAATACGGTGGATGTTGTGTAGCAAAGTATGGTAGATGTGGTTATAGTCGGATATTCAAAAGTGGGGAAGCCAGCTACAGGATTATATAGAAGTCGCAGTCGAAGATAATGAAAATAAAGATATTTGGAAGCATAAAAACAGAGAAACGGAGTTATATATATTTTGTGTGTGTTTCAATGCCTCACTGGGTCTAATTCTCCTCGGCGTAATATTATTGATTCAGATAAATTCCGTTGCGGTTTCTGGAATGTTTATTCCTTTCTTTGGCAGAAACTACAAACTGACCAGGTAAATTATACATGATCAGTTATCATCTTTAGACGTCTGAGAAAAGCGCTAGGAGTGACCAGAGGGGGAAAAAAACAGAATCAGAAATATTATAAGAGAAAGAGCCAGCGTTGAACCAACCTTAAGCTACATATCATCATCAAATACCGGGCCTGCTGGCGTTGGTGATCATGTCTCTCCACCACTTTCGATCTCGACAGTTATTTATCATTTCAGTTATTGATCTTCTGCCAAACCATTCTCTTAAGCTGGCTGGTATCTTTTCTCTTTGCTTCCCTCTATCTCTTCGTCCCTAAATTTTCACAGTTGAATAATATATTCCAGCTGTTCTCTTCTTATTACGTGGCCAAAAATTAATGATTGTTTCTTCCTAATATTGAAAATTAGCTCTCTTTTTGCTTTGGTCTCTTTCAGAAAGATTTCATTACTTTTCTTAGTTGTCCATGGTATTCTCATCATTCTTCTGTAAAACCACATATCTACAGACACCAGTGATTTTCGTGTCTGGTGTCCTATTGTCCATAAATAAAGATAAAACAGGCTCTAAAGATAGGTACTTGGAATGTGAGAACACTCATGCAGAAGCTACATATAGAAAGAATAAATAAACTGATTTGCCATCTAGAAAGAATGATTTGTGATTGCTTACCATTCAGTGCATATATTAAAAGAGGTGAATAGAGGAGAACACGAGATAGATCTTACGAAGTAAGATGAGGAAAATTAAAGAAATGCTACAGTATCATCAATTGACAGTGATTGAGAAGGCGAGAACTAGAGCTCTGTATCTCTCCTAGAGACTCGAGCGGGCACAAGATGAGGTGAAGAAACAGAAAGAAAGTTATCACCGGACCCAGGATTGGGAGAATGTTAATTGTTTGAAGCTTGATAGTACCAGTTACAGCACTCGGAAGCGAATTGTCCACTACCTTTTCATGATGTTTTATCTAGCACTTAGAAGTGAAATGTCCACTACCTTTTAATGATGTTTTATCTAGCACTTAGAAGTGAAATGTCCACTACATTTTAATGATGTTTTACCTAACACTTAGAAGTGAAATGTCCACTACCTTTCATTGATGTTCTATCTAACGCTTATAAGTGAATTGCCCATTACCTTTCAATTATATTTTATCTAGCACTTATAAGTGAATTGTCCACTACCTTTCAATTATATTTTATCTAGCACTTATAAGTGAATGGTCCACTACCTTTCAATTATATTTTATCTAGCACTTATAAGTGAATTGTCCACTACCTTTCAATTATATTTTATCTAGCACTTATAAGTGAATTGTCCTCTACCTTTCAATTATATTTTATCTAACACTTAGAAGTGAATTGTCCACTACCTTTCATTGATGTTTTAACTTGGCTACCGTTACCAGGGTATCACGGAAGGTAACAACTCACGGTTGCACGGACTCATGTCCTCGTGGACTCGGGCGAGCTTTATTTCCACACTTGACATCTATACTTTTACATCAAAGAACAACGAATTATGCAAGAGGTCATTAAGTCATCATATCTACATTTTCCCCAAATTAGAGTCAACTCAGTGTAACCTCTAGCTGAGTGGTTTTCCATCTGTTCTCACGTACGTAGCCATAAAAAAGTAAGGTACCCTCGTCCCGTCAAGTGGCGTTTAGGTAATATGGTGTTAGTGACCATAAATTTTACAGATCTTCGGCACATGATTTTTGGGGTAATGTGGTCGGTATTACGCCCGTGCCGCTTTACTTTCCCAGAAAAAAAATCCGGTACCCATTAAAGGCTGGGTGAACCAGGAGCCGTCGTTTGGGATCGAACACTATCTCTTGTCCTTTGTAGCCCATTTCACTAACTACTGATCTATCGCGGTTCCCGTACGTACCCATTAGTTTATATAATTTCTACCTTTTAGCAAATGTTTACAATTAATCTAATTGCTGTTATTTGATATGTTGTTGACATATCTGTAAATAAACATGCTATTTTTTAATGTCAAAAACATTTGAATGAAGTGATCAGATTTATATCATGTTTTCGGAAGATGCAGTGAATTCATATTTCGGTTTGTCTTCTTAGCGTTCAGTCGTGAAGTGGGCGTTCATGTATTGTGTAGCTAATTTACGTCAAAGCTAGGATATCTGCACCTTTCGGCCCGAAACATCCAACTTCGGCATGGGCAGATTTTTTTTTTAAAACAACGTTTTCCCTGACAGAGGCCATTATTAGGCTCCTCTTTTTCACTACTAGCTGCCCATGATTCGGTAACGTGCGCTAGTGCACACGGAACCTCATGCTTTTTGCCGTTATCCGAGAGGGCTAGACATTTAATATCATTTCCCAGAGACCAATGGAGGGAAAAGCCTCGAATAAAGCACAGATTCGATGGGGAAAACTCCCATCGCCAATTACGGGTTTCAAACCAAAGCCTTTCCTGTCCAAAGATCGCCGTCTTACCTCTAGACCACCCTGTCCTCCGCTAAAATAATACAAAACACCAAAGATCGCACAACAAACCAAGTCTACATGAGTTAACGCCCTTAAATTTATTACATTCATTGTTATAATTAATTTACATCTTTTTCTACAAGTTTCTTCACGCATGTTTCTTTTACAAGCAATTATTACATTTTTTTGTTGAAACCACGTTCCCATAAGTGTCATTTTGAGTCTTGACTTAGGGTATTCAAACTGCAGGTTGAGAATCAATGCTGTGAACCGTGGACGTAGGCGATAAGTTATATAAATAGTACCTTCACATGTCAACAAACCAAACTGGCCGTGTGGAAAAATTATAGCAACCTTTTGTGGATTTCTGCAGAATGTAGACAGCGATACTGTAAGATTGATCAATAAGATAGAGGGAGAAGAAAGGGGGAAAAAAAGAAGGTAACAAAAGCGAAAATGAATTTAAAATTTTTTTTTTTTTTTTAACCTTATTTCGTGATTTAGTAATGAGATCCTGAAGGATAAGATCAGAAATGACGAACTGAGAAAAGAAAAAAATCTAGTTGTAATTTCCGTCATAGAATACATAAAGAAACAACAAAGGTTTGGCCACGTGATAAAACAGAAGAAACAAAAATACAACACAAGGAGAATTTAATAAACATTACGAGAACACCAGACTCAAGAGTCGACCGAACAAGATCGATTAAGGGAATATCAGAAACATTAAAAAACATAACAGCAGAACAACAAAAAGGGAAAAAAAGGATTATAACTCCCCTCGACGCTGAAATGCAAATCAGGAAGAACAGAAGAAGATTAGTGAGAGTATCATGCTCTTGTTTTACATTTTGCATTTGTCTATCTTTGATTGTAATGTTTTTATCTATGTTCATTATTTATGTTATATCTTCTCAATATTACTGTATGGTGCAGAAATAAGGACATTATACCAGAAAACAGAACATAAAATTGAAACCTTTGAAATGTTGATATATAGAAGAATAGGTAGAATTGGATGGAAAGAAAAGAAAACAAACGAGGAAGTCTTAAAACAACTAAAAATGAAAAGAGAACTACTAAATATAATTCAAACAAGACAAATGAGATTTTGGGCCATATTAAAAGACGCATCAGCCTGCTAAAATTAATCTTGGAAGGGAAAATACAAGCTAAAAGAGGCAGAGGCAGACGAAGACTAACATGGGCGAGTAACATCAAAAGATGGACAAGTCAGCCTAGAACAATCAGCACCATCAAAGCAAGAGACAGAGCCGAATGGCGCTCCGTGGTCGCTAATCTTCTTTGCAGATACGGCACTCGATGATGATGATAATAATTTATTATTCATTAATGTTATTATTTATCATTAATAAATGTTTATTATTTATCATTAATAAATGTTTGTTATTTATCATTAATAAATGTTTATTATTTATCATTAATAAATGTTTATTATTTATCATCAATAAATGTTTATTATTTATCATCAATAAATGTTTATTATTTATCATTAATAAATGTTTATTATTTATCATCAATAAATGTTTATTATTTATCATCAATAAATGTTTATTATTTATCATCAATAAATGTTTATTATTTATCATTAATAAATGTTTATTATTTATCATTAATAAATGTTTATTAATTATCCATGTTTCTATCCTCTACAGACGACCAACCTGCATAAGTTCAAACTCCATTCCTATGGCAGTCCAACATTCTGCGACCACTGCGGCTCCCTGCTGTACGGTCTTCTCCATCAGGGACTCAAGTGTGATTGTGAGTACGAGTCTCAATGATCATGTAGCATGTTTATGTTGACGTCGGTCTTATGTTCACCTGTCCACCTTTTGATGTTGTCAATTTTAGTCTCGATCTGCCTTTGTCTACCTTGTACCTTACCTTCCAAGATGACTTTTAGTAGAGTACCGTGTCTTGTCACATGATCCAGACATTTCTGTTGTCTTGGTCGAATTGTGTTAAGTATTTTTTTTTTCTTTTTCTTTTCAGCTGATTCTCATAACATTCTTGCTAGTTTTCTTTTGTTATCAGGAACTGGAGCGTTGCCTCTTCTCATGAGTTGAACATCGTCATCCACTTCACTCTGCATTATTGGTGTCACAGTGCCCTTGTTTGAATTGTTTAGCTCTGGTCATTCATCGTTATAGAGCTCATCGTTATACTACGTCCATAGTTCCATTCTCTTCTCTTCTCCCATTATTAGTTTCCTTCTTTTGATTTTACACATTCTGAAACTTTAACTTCTTTGCTTTTAATTCGTTTAATTAATTGAGCATAAATTGCATGTCTTTATTTTTTTGTTTATCCATGTCTTCACATTTCTGCTTTAAACATCCTTCCTTTGCTTCTCTACATTTGTTTGGGATTTATTTGTGCAATATCCTGTATGTTATTTCTTCTTTCTAATTTGTTTCCCATAGGTTTTATTATTTGCTTTGTCATCAATTAGTTGGTGGTTCTTTTAGTTACTGGTATTACTTCTTTCGATGTTTCTTGAATCGATTGTTTGAGCATTTCTCATTGCTTCTCCATGGTCTGTATATGTTTCTTGAATCAATTGTTTGAGCATTTCTCATTGCTTCTCGATAGTCTATATATTTTTTAATGCAGCTCTATCTGTGGGAACAAGTTATGTATATGTGGTTCTGTTTTCTAACATGTCAGTTGTCCATACTCCATTGCTTTACAGGGGGTAATAATGAGCACTATGGCAAGATTTGTTTAAAGTTTGTCCGAACCCAAATTGATCGATGTTTGTTGACACATTTTATCGAATTTGTGTTTTTTTCAGTAACGACATTCACTGTATGTCTTGTTTTCCACGTATTTCTTATGTATAGTCTTTCTTTTCTGCTTGACTTTTTGCCTGACTAATCTGCTTGACTTTTTGCTTTAGGAACAATCGAATCTACTTTGTGATACAATTTGACTAAGAGTTAACTTCGAAATCGGGAGCCGCGATAGCTCAGTGGTTAGTGAACTGGACTACTAAGGACAAGAGGTCAGATTCGATCCTAATCGACGGCTTCCAGGTTCACCCATTCTTAAATGGGTACCGAATTTTTTTCTGGGAATGTAAAGCTGCTCGGGCGTAATACCGACCACATTACCCAAAAATAATGTGCCGAAGGTGTTTAACAATTATGGTCACTAACACCATATTCCTTATACGCCACTTGACGTGACGGGGGCTCTTTACTTTACTTTTAACATCGAAATAACTTTTTAAAAATTGCGTCACTGATGATAATTAATTATATATCATCATCATCTTCATCATCATCAAGTACCGGGCCTGCTTTCGTAGGTGTCATGTCTCTCCACAACTTTCTATCTCGACAGTTATTTATCATTTGTGTTGTTGACCTTCTGCCAAGCCATTCTCTTAAGCTGTCTGGTATCTTTTCTCTGTGCTTCCCTCTATCTCTTCGTCCCTCAATTTTCCCAGTTGTTACAATATATTCCTGCAGTTCTCTTCTCATTACATGGCCAAAAAATGATGATTGTTTCTTCCTAATATTGGAGATTAGCTCTCTTTTTTCTATGGCCTCCTTCAGAACGTTTTCATTACTCTTCTTAGCTGTCCATGGCATTCTCAACATTCTTCTATAAAACCACATTTCTACAGCCTCCAGTGACTTTCTTCTCTGTTGTTTATATATAACTACACTCTAATCAGTTACCTTGTTGATCTTTAAAACGATAATGTGTAACGCAATATATTTGCTCTTGTCGATCTCCGGCTTTACTGCAACCAACACCTTTAGAGCAAACTTATCAGTCCCTTCATGCCATTTCCAATAATTCATTGTAAACCAAAAGTTTTAATTTTACAAGAATACTTAAATCTGATATTCTTGATACTTCCAGTGTCGTTAAACGGTACATGAGCTCGTAGAGTCTACCATCAGTTGTCTCTATTCTTTGTACGATTAAACGGTACATGAGCTCGTAGTGTTTACCATTAGTTGTCTCTATTCTTTGTACAATTAAACGGTACATGAGCTCGTAGAGTCTACCATCAGTTGTCTCTATTCTTTGTACGATTAAACGGTACATGAGCTCAGAGAGTCTACCACCAGTTGTCTCTATTCTTTGTACAATTAAACGGTACATGAGCTCGTAGAGTCTACCACCAGTTGTCTCTATTCTTTGTACAATTAAACGGTACATGAGCTCGTAGAGTCTACCACCAGTTGTCTCTATTCTTTGTACAATTAAACGGTACATGAGCTCGTAGAGTCTACCATCAGTTGTCTCTATTCTTTGTACGATTAAACGGTACATGAGCTCAGAGAGTCTACCACCAGTTGTCTCTATTCTTTGTATGATTAAACGGTACATGAGCTCGTAGAATCTACCACCAGTTTTCTCTATTCTTTGTACGATTATAGAGAGTGCGTCTATGCCCATGACCTGATGTTTCCCATTTGAGGGCTGCTTAGTAATTCTCTGGTCGTTTCTTCTAAATACATGTCAGACATATGTCAATCTTCTATTCTTAATAGTAGACAAGATTAATGGTTGCATGGCCATTTCTCTTATTTAAAGACTCTAAATGTCTTCCTGTCAATAGGTGGATAGGCGCCATGAACCGTCGAGGCACTGTCGAAAAAGGGTTTCTTGTTGCAGTTTCCTCATATTCCAAGTCCGGCTTGCTGCCGGAGCTACTGAGTTTAGTGCTCTGTGCACACCGTCGGCTGTGTGTTTCATCCGGAAGGTGTTTCTATATTTCGATTGCTTACGATGAATGATGATATCGTATGGTGAAGGACAGTTCGGCTGCGTTCACTTCCGGTGCTACTACGCCTTATGTCTTTTGACGTTTGCTGTTTATGCTTTGATGGGGACTGCAGCTGCCTTTCTTTGTTTAGATATTCGATGAGATATTAATTCTGATGATTCCACTGGCAAGGACGGTTGAGCAACTATGGATTTTCATTCGTTTGCAGTGATACCGAGGCCTTGGAATAAAAATAAATATAACTACTCTCTAATTTCAGATTTAGTCTTAAATTCATTATTCCATTTAATGCAAAGTGTCTTTCATAGACACCTCTCTTCAAATGCATTGTCTGAGAATCAGGAAAAGCTAAAAGATCAAAGAAAAGAACTTTCTGTTTCCATTTCTAAAATCAGACCTCAAACACTTCAAATCGCCGACATCTTTACATGTTATCGATCTTCATTGTTCCTTGATCGTTTGCTCATCAATATTCTACCTACTTTCTGCCAGCGATCTTCATTCACTAATCTATCATTGACGGCTGCTGTAATTTCTGACAGTTTTATGTTTTATTCTCACATTACTTCTACGTATGCACTTCACGACATAGCGGGTTCCTATTTGCTCAGAATTCGACCACTACTTGCATAAATTATAATCATGATTGTTTACAGTCTTCCCAACACGTGTGCTGTATTGACGTTCAATAATATATGAAATGGTAGACTTGACAAACAAGACAAATGCGATTTTTGGGGCCATGTTAAAAGACACAACAGCCTACTAAAAGTAATCCTGGAGGGGAAAATACAAGGTAAAAGAGGCAGAGGCAGACCAAGACTAACATGGACGAGTAACATCAAAAGATGGACAAATCAACCTATGACAACCTGCACCATCAAAGCAAGAGACAGAGCATAATGGCGCTCCACGGTATGCCAACCTTCGTTGCGGGGACGGCACTCGATGATGATGATGATGATTGACTTAGTCGTTCAATAATATTCTTTAGTTTATTTTGGATATGCCATTGTGTCTTAGTTTTTTTTACAAAATCACGTTTAATCGTTAAATATTTCATTTCTTGATTTCCATACCATTTGAGGAGCATATATTTCATCCTAGATTCATATTAACTCAAATCTACTGTTAACTCAAGCATATATTTCATCCTAGATTCATATTAACTCAAATCTACTGTTAACTCAAGCATATATTTCATCCTAGATTCATACTAACTCAATCTACTGTTAACTCAACTATATATTATTATCATTTACTGTTATTTATTATTTCTTTTTTTTTTCTTTCGCCAGATTTTTACCTTTGACGAAGTCCCTAGAGACTAGGAACTTAATTTTGCGTGTTACTCCGTTTTTTTTTCCCTGGTAGCCGTGTGCACAGGGAACCCTCGCCGCACAGGCAGAAAACTCCGTTTTCGGAGGTACTCAATTTTTTTTCCGCCATGAGTCATTGATGAGATTTGATAAAATATCTTTAAAAGAAAACTGCTAGAACAAAAATTCATATAGGAGAAGGTGTATCTTGGTCTACGCCCTATGGGCCGGTTACGGCTCGAAAGGTCAATAGATGGATGGATGGATGGATGGATGGATGGATGGATGGATGGATGGATGGATGGATGGATGGATGGATGGATGGATGGATGGATGGATGGATGGATGGATGGATGGATGGATGGATGGATGGATGGATGGATGGATGGATGGATGGATGGATGGATGGATGGATGGATGGATCGATCGATGGATGGATCGATGGATGGATCGATGGATCGATGGATCATTGACATTTCAAGCCGGGCCTCGCAGTTGAGGAGGCCAGGGGTCGTTGCTGCAAAGAGAAATCATAGATATAAATCCCAACTGGTGCAGCCGGGATTTGAACCCACAACCTCTCTGTCTCGAGGCCGGTGTCTTGCCTCGAGTCCAACCAGACCCCATTTACTGTTTTCACCACATGAGTTTTTATTTAAATATGCGTGTTTTATCTAGTTACCACGCTGCTTGATTCAGTTAAGATATGCATCCTAGTACATCATCACAATGACTAACGTATCATCATCATCATCATCATTGAGTGCCGTCTCCGCATCGAAGGTTGGCTACCATGGAGCGCCATTCCACTCTGTCTCTTGCTTTGATGGTGCAGATTGTCATAGGTTGACTTGTCCATCTTTTGATGTTACTAGTCCATGTTAGTCTTGGCCTGCCTCTGCCTCTTTTACCCTGTATTTTCCCCTCCATGATTACTTTCAGTTAGCTGTTGTGTCTTTTAATTAGGCTCAAAAATCTCATTGTCTTGTTCTAATTTTGTTTAGTAGTTCTCTTTTCATTTTTAGTTGTTTTAAAACTTCATCGTTTGTTTTCTCTTCTTTCCATCCAATTCTACCAATTCTTCTATAGATGCACATTTCAAAGGCTTCGATTTTCTGTTCTGTTGTCTGGTCTATTGTCCCATGTTTCTTCACCATACAGGAATATTCAGAAGATGTAACATTTTGCTAATCTTAGTTTTATCCCTGGTGTTAGACTAGCGTATACTGTTGTCTATTTTTTTCCGTGACGATAACTCAAACCGTTCTTTTTCCTTCTTCGTGTACTATAAGAGCGGGTTGCAGAATCGATCATTTGTCGGGCTCCAAATAGGATAACGCGGGTTCGAATCCCGGTAGGGTCTATTTTTTATTTATTTTTTTTTTTTTTAAATTAGGGTTTGAAAAAAAAACTCAGACCCGAACACCTCGTGGCGATTGCACTGGGCAAGCGGCCTTTTTCTACGGTCTTACAATTTCCACCAGCATACCCCAGTAATGGGAAAATGCCGTAGAGGAAGATAGTTTCCTATTTACTTACTAAGAGCTTGTTTGAAAAATGACTAGCAGGTTCAGGCACTAGATAGTGCTCGTGTTCAGGAACTACAAAGAGATGTTGGACGTATGCACATGCCAATGTTTTACGGTCAAGCCATAGCCATCTATAGAGGAAGGCCAGAGCTTTGAAAGAGAGACCCTGGAAAAAACTCAATTATCGTGACGTTTTCAGATGTGCGAACTATAGACTTGTGACTTAAATCTACCCACAAAACACAGTCAGGTATAGATTTACTAGGCCCGCGGTCATAAAATAAAACCGGAAAACCCTTCAACTATCGTGACGGTTTCTGCAAAAGGAACCATAGACGGTTGACGTCACTCTACTCATAACCGACCTTTCTCGCAAAGCTGAAAACGTCACGTTAATTGGAGGATTCCAGAGATTTTCTTCTCAGCTCGCAGACTTAAGTAGACCTATAGTTTCACTGGGGTCTGTAGAAATGTGGTTTTACAGAAGAATGTTAAGAATACCATGGGCAGCTAAGAAGAGCAATGAAAATGATCTGAAAGAGGTCAAAGCAAAAAAGAGAGCTAATTTCCAATATTAGGAAGAAACAATCATCATTTTTTTTGCCATGTAATGAGAAGAGAACAACTGGAATATATTGTAACAACTGGGAAAATTGAGGGACGAAGAGATAGAGGAAGCAAAGAGAGAAAATAACAGACAGCTTAAGAGAATGGCTTGGCAGAAGGTCAACAACAGAAATGATAAAGAACTGTCGAGATCGAAAGTTGTGGAGAGACACGATCACCTACGCCAGCAGGCCTGGTACTTGATGATGATGATGTTGATAGTTGACTATGTCACAAATGCCTTTGCTCGCAAAGCTGACAACGTCACGTTAGTGGAGACTTTCCCGGGTTTCCCTCTGCTGTCCTATGGCCTTCTCTACAGTTGGTTGTGGTCAAACATACACCTTTGAATATATACGCAGGTGGTGTAAGAAGGGGAGACAATCGGAGCTAATGTTGTTCCGGGTAGGGATACTGGAGCTTTGAAACTGGCACTGTCAAGAAGGACAGAGCAGTCAAGACTAGATTTATCATCATCATGTGCCATACCGGTAGGCGTAGGTGATCATGTCCTTCCGCAATCTTCTATCCACAGTGCATCGTATCAGTTCTGTTGTTGACTGTTTTCCATGCCATGACACCAAGCTATCCAGTATTTTCTCTCTTTGTCGTCCGCTATCTCTCTTTCCTTTTATTTTGCCAGTTGTAACCAAGTATTCCAACTTTCTTCTTCTCATGATGTGCCCGAAAAATGTTGATTGTTTCTTTCTGATGTTTTTTAGGAGCTGCCTTTTTGTGTTGGCCTCTTTGAGAATGTCCTCATTGGTCTTTTTAGCTGTCCAGGGAACTTTCAACATTCTTCTGAGAAATCCCATCTCTGTGGCCTCTAATCGTCTTTTCATTTGTTTGTCTACTGTCCATGATTCGCTTCCATAGGTCAGAATTGGTTCTATATAGCAATGATGAACTCTCTTTCTCATTTCTATTGACATAGATTTATTGCATAAGAAGTGGCGCCATGAACGTGGGTTATTTGTTCTGTTCTGTTCTGTTCATGTAATCAGTTTCACTGCAGTCAGGAATTCCCCATATCCGCTCCACTCATATCACAGCTCCCCAAAGCGCGTTGGCATTCTGTTAACAAGGTCGACTACCGTGCAGCCATAATCAGCGACACAGGCGACGATTCCAAATGGCGTACATCGAATAGAGTGAGAACAGTCACTTCCTCTTTCATGTTTCCTTGAAAATACACATTTCAAACACACATTTTAAATACACATTTCAAACACACATTTCAAATACACATTTCAAACACACATTTCAAATACACATTTCAAATACACATTTTAAATACACATTTCAAACACGTATTTAAATACACATTTCAAACACATATTTCAGACACACATTTCAAACACATATTTCAAACACACATTTCAAACACGCATTTCAAACATGCATTTCAAACACACATGTCAAACTCACATTTCAAACAAATAAAGCAACCGAAACGATTTAAGCTAATACATTAAATTAGTCTGCAAAAATAGGGCGAACTGCAGCCATTTTGTATTGTCGGTAACAGCAATAGGAAGAGCAAACTCCGAAGGAAGCCATGTTGACCTCGTAGGCAATCATTTCAAGCGACATCAACAAAGCGAGAGTGCTCAAAGTTACTTCTATCACCATTTCTCGATTAAGTTGAAAAAAAGCACGTGAAGAAACTGCCAACACATCGAAAAGCTGTTTTAGTGATGACACTCTATAAAAGATTAGTGAACTGGACTACAGAGGACAAGAGGTAGGGTTCGATCCCAACCGACGGTTTCCGGTTCACCCAGCCTTTAATGGGTGACGGATTTTTTTTCTGGGAAAGTAAAGCGGCACGGACGTAATACCGACCACATTACCACAAAAATCATGTGACGAAATTCTGTAAAATTTATGGTTACTAACACCATATTCCCTATACGTCACTTGGCGTGACGGGGTGCTTTACTTACTTTACTAACTCACTCACTAACTCACCCAATCAATCACTCACTCAATCAATCACTCACTCAATCACTCACGTACTCACTCAATCAATCACTCACTCACTCAATCACTCACTCAATCACTCACTCACCCAATCACACACTCAATCACACACTCAATCACTCACTCAATCACCCACTCACTCAATCACTCACCCACCCACTCACTTACTCACCCACTAACTCAGTCACTCACTCAATCGTTCACTCACTCACCCACTCACCCACCCACACACTCAATCACTCACCCACCCACTCAATCACCCACTCACCCACCCACTCACTCACCCACTCACTCCCTTACCCACCCACTCACTCACCCACTCACTCACTCACTCACCCACTCACTCACCCACTCACTCCCTTACCCACCCACTTACTCACCCACCCACTCACTCACCCACCCACTCACCCACCCACCCACCCACTCACTCACCCACCCACTCACTCACCCACTCACTCACTCACACACTCACTCACTCACCCACTCACTCACCCACTCACCCACTCACTCACCCACTCACTCCCTTACCCACCCACTTACTCACCCACCCACTCACTCACCCACTCACTCACCCACCCACCCACTCACTCACCCACCCACTCACTCACTCACCCACTCACTCACCCACCCACCCACTCACTCACCCACCCACTCACTCACCCACCCACCCACTTTCCCACTCACCCACCCACTCACTCTCCCACCCACTCACTCACTCTATAAAAGAAGCCTACGAGCATGACTGCCAGCATTACGTGAGATAGTCTGATGTTCTTGCTCATTTATTTTTAAAGCCACTGGCACATTTTTACAAATTTGATCAAAACTTCTCCGGATCGCCATATTTTTTTCATAATTTGTTGCGCCAACTACTATGAGGCTGAGTGGCTAGTGCGCTTGTTCTCATATTAGAGGGGCTGGGGTTTAATCCCCAGAAGTGGAAGATTGCTTTTTTCTGACTGAGAAGGCTTCGGGGCTCACCCAGCCGCTAAAAATTAGTACCAGAGTTTCCCTGGGAAGTAAAGGCGGCTCGGCGTGATACCAATATATATATATATATATATATATATAATATATATATATATATATATATATATATATATATATATATATATAGCAGCCTAATAAAAGTAATATTGGAAGGGAAAATACAAGGTAAAAGAGGCAGAGACAGACCAAGACTAACATGGACGAGTAACATCAAAAGATGGACAAGTCAACCTATGACAATCTGCACCTTCAAAGCAAGAGACAGTGTGGAATGGCGCTCCATGGTAGCCAACCTTTGAAGCGGAGACGGCACTCAATGATGATGATATATATATATCTATTGACCTTTCGAGCCGTATCCGGCCCATAGGGCGTAGACCAAGATACGCCTTCTCCTATATGAATGTTTTGTTCTAGCAGTTTTCTTTTAAAGATATTTTATCAAATCTCGCCATCTGTCTCTGTTCTGTGCAAGCGGTTCTATCTCATTCAGGGAGCCGATTCCTGCTGCTCTTGCCTCTCTCATCAATGTTTTCTCAGTGTCTCCCTGGGTCTTCCTCTTTTTCTTTTACCTGTTGTTTCCCATATGAGGGCTTGCTTTGCTATTCGGTTATTATTTCTTCTCATCACATGTCCAACGTATGACCATCGTCTTTTCTTTATTACTGAAGATATTAGTGGTTGATTGGCGATTTCTCTAATTTCCTCGTTTGTTTTGAATTCGTTCCATGCTATACCAAGTATTTTCCTTAGACATTTATTATTCGAATGCGTTCAACTTTGTTTCTATATCTCTTGTTGTTTTCCAGCTTTCACACGCATACGTAAGGGTTGATATATATATATATGTATATATATGTATATATATATATATATATATATATATATATATATATAAAGAGAGAGAGAGAGAGAGAGAGAGAGAGAGAGAGAATGAATGAGAGAGATAGAGAGAATGAATGAGAATGAGATAGGGAGAGAGATACTAGGACATAAGTAAAATAAATGACACAGCATCGAAAAATATAATCTATAATCAAGGGTAGAAAGTGATCATATAATGACCATTTAATGAAAAGAGGCAACAAGAGAACCTGAAAGCAAACTCTGAAATGGGAATCACAGGATTAAGAGAGTAAGAGGTCAACCAAGAGAAACAAACCACACAAAAAATGACATGGTTTGTCCGTGTAACAAGAGAGAAACAACAAGAGAGAAACAATAAAGCATAATCATCACAGCTGCACAGATAAAACGCTACGAAACAAAAAGAGAGAAACAACAACAGAGAAACAACAAGAGAGAAACAATAAAGCATAATCATCACAGCTGTACAGATAAAACGCTACGAAACAAAAAGAGAGAAACAACAAGAGAGAAACAACAAGAGAGAAACAATAAAGCATAATCATCACAGCTGTACAGATAAAACGCTACGAAACAAAAGAGAGAAACAACAAGAGAGAAACAATAAAGCATAATCATCACAGCTGTACAGATAAAACGCCACGAAACAAAAAGAGAGAAACAACAAGAGAGAAACAACAAGAGAGAAACAAGAGAGAAACAACAAGAGAGAAACAACAAGAGAGAAACAACAAGAGAGAAACAACAAGAGAGAAACAATAAAGCATAATCATCACAGCTGTACAGATAAAACGCTACGAAACAAAAAGACCGAGAAGACTAAACAAAAATGAATAGAAGTTAACAGCCCACCAAGACCACAATCTATCTCTCTTCTCGACGCTGAAAGGCATTTGAACGGATGTAGTAGATGAAGTAAAAAGTAAAGAGCCCCCGTCACGCCAAGTGGCGTATAGGGAATATGATGTTAGTGACCATAAATTTGACAGGCCTTCAGCACATGATTTTTGGGGTAATGTGGTCGGCGTTACGCCCGTGCCGCTTTACTTTCCCAGAAAAAAATCCGGTACCCATTAAAGGCTGGGTGAACCCGGAAGCCGTCGGTTGGTATCGAACCCTACCCCTTGTCCTTTGTAGTCCAGTTCACTAACCACTGAGCTATCGCGGCTCCAATTTAGTAGATGAAGAAAGAGTTAATTCGACATTCACATGCCACTCTCTCTCGACCCCGTTTTACCTTCTTTTTTTAAATTTTATTTTGACACCCTACACCACTCGTTTCCTCTGAGCCCTCGTCATTTCATCGTTACATTCTATCACCCGCACCGGTCAATCTCCATACATTATTTAGTAGTAGACCTATGGCGAGGGAAACCTGATTCAACATGTTAAATGCATTCTGAGATCACGTGACTAAATACAAACAAGTCGACCGTGACCTATACCTATAGACCGAGCATTAAACACCTGCAGGCAGCAACAAAAACATGATACACAACCATGATACACAACCATGATACACAACCAATCTCATCGCTATTTGCCTCATCCCATATGCAGAATGATATGTATACCCCTCAAGATTTTACATTTAATCGGACTCGTCAGAGGTTCTCAAACGTGTGTAATCTAAAGCTTAATTAGTTACAATCTGGTCTTTGTCGTATTCTTGGTGACATAAGCGTGTCTTTGTCATATTATTGGTGACATAAGCTGGTCTTTGTCATATTATTGGTGACATAAGCTGGTCTTTGTCATATTATTGGTGACATAAGCTGGTCTTTGTCATATTATTTGTGACATAAGCTGGTCTTTGTCATATTCTTAGTGACATAAGTTGGTTTTTGTCATATTATTGGTGACATAAACTTTTTTTTTCTATATTCTTGGTGACATAAGCTGGTCTTTGTCATATTATTGGTGACATAAGCTGGTCTTTGTCATATTATTGGTGACTTAAACTGTTTTTTTTCTATATTCTTAGTGACATCAGCTGGTTTTGTCATATTATAGGTGACATAAGCTGGTTTTGTCATATTCTTGGTGACATAAACTGGTATTTTACTATATTATTGGTGAAATAAACTGGTCTTTGTCATATTCTTGGTGACATTAACTGGTCATTGCCATATCTGGTTTATATAAACTGGTCTTTTACTATATTATTGGTTATATAAACTGTTCTTTTACTGTATTATTGGTTATATAAACTGGTCTTTTACTATATTATTGGTTATATAAACTGTTCTTTTACTATATTATTAGATTATATAAACTGGTCTTTTACTATATTATTGGTTATGGGGACTACAGTTACTTTTCTTTGTTTGGGAGATGAGTTAGTAATTCGGATGATTCCACTGGCACGGGCGGTTGAGCAATTATGAATTTTAATTCGTTTGCTGTGAGACCGAGGCCTTCCATAGCCAATAACAATAACAATTATTGGTTACATAAACTGTTCTTTTACTGTATTATTGGTTATATAAACTGGTCTTTTACTATATTATTGGTTATATAAACTGTTCTTTTACTGTATTATTGGTTATATAAACTGGTCTTTTACTATATTATTGGTTATATAAATTTAACCACTGCAACCTTGGTAAAAAGCTAATCTTCCGTGTAATTTTATGCGTTTTACAACCTAATTGTGATTATTATATTAGTTCAATTAAGCTTCAATCGTTTTGCCTAAATTTATTCATATAACCCACCTTTAGATGTAGAATTAGTCTTCAATGGTGCTATAATTGTATTAATCAATCATCAATGGTGCTATAATTGTATTAATCAATCCTCAATGGTGCTATAATTGTATTAAACATTCCTCAATGGTGCTATAATTGTATTAATCAATCTTCAATGGTGCTATAATTGTATTAATCAATCTTCAATGGTGCTATAATTGTATTAATCAATCCTCAATGGTGCTATAATTGTATTAATCAATCCTCAATGGTGCTATAATTGTATTAATCAATCCTCAATGGTGCTATAATTGTATTAATCAATCCTCAATGGTGCTATAATTGTATTAATCAATCTTCAATGGTGCTATAATTGTATTAATCAATCTTTAATGGTGCTATAATTGTATTAATCAATCCTCAATGGTGCTATAATTGTATTAATCAATCCTCAATGGTGCTATAATTGTATTAATCAATCCTCAATGGTGCTATAATTGTATTAATCAAACCTCAATGGTGCTATAATTGTATTAATCAATCCTCAATGGTGCTATAATTGTATTAATCAATATTCAATGGTGCTATAATTGTATTAATCAATCCTCAATGGTGCTATAATTGTATTAATAAATCCTCAATGGTGCTATAATTGTATTAATCAATCTTCAATGATGCTTTAATTGTATTAATCAATCTTCAATTGTTCTATAATTGTATTAATCAATCCTCAATGGTGCTGTAATTATATTAATCAATCTTCAATGGTGCTATAATTGTATTAATCAATCTTCAATGGTGCTATACTTGTATTAATCAATCCTCAATGGTGCTGTAATTGTATTAATCAATCTTCAATGGTGCTATAATTGTATTAATCAATCTTCAATGGTGCTATAATTGTATTAATCAATCTTCAATGATTCTATAATTGTATTAATCAATCTTCAATTGTGCTATAATTGTATTAATCAGTCTTCAGTGGTGCTATAATTGTATTTATCTGTCTTCAGTGGTGTTATAGTTGTATTAATCAGTCTTCAATGCTGCTATAATTGTATTAATTAGTCTTACATTTTGCTATAACAGTATCAATCAGTCTTCAATAGTGCTATAATTGTAATATCAGTCTTCATTGGTGCTTTAATTGTATTAATCAGTCTTCAATGGTGCTATAATTGTATTAATTAGTCTTAAATTTTGCTGTAATAGTATCAATCAGTCTTCAATAGTGCTATAATTGTAATATCAGTCTTCATTGGTGCTTTAATTGTATTAATCAGTCTTCAGTGGTGCTATAATTGTATTAATCAATCTTCAATGGTGCTATAATTGTATTAATCAATCCTCAATGATGCTATAATTGTATTAATCAGTCTCCAATGGTGCTATAATTGTATTAATCAATCCTCAATGGTGCTATAATTGTATTAATCAATCCTCAATGGTGCTATAATTGTAATAATCAATCCTCAATGGTGCTATAATTGTATTAATCAATCCTCAATGGTGCTATAATTGTATTAATCAATCTTCTATGGTGCTATAATTGTATTAATCAATCCTCAATGGTGCTATAATTTTATTAATCAATCTTCAATGGTGCTATAATTGTATTAATCAATCTTCAATTGTTCTATAATTGTATTAATCAATCCTCAATGGTGCTGTAATTGTATTAATCAATCTTCAATGGTGCTATAATTGTATTAATCAATCTTCAATGGTGCTATACTTGTATTAATCAATCCTCAATGGTGCTGTAATTGTATTAATCAATCTTCAATGGTGCTATAATTGTATTAATCAATCTTCAATGGTGCTATAATTGTATTAATCAATCCTCAATGGTGCTGTAATTGTATTAATCAATCTTCAATGGTGCTATAATTGTATTAATCAATCTTCAATGGTGCTATAATTGTATTAATCAATCCTCAATGGTGCTATAATTGTATTAATCAATCTTCAGTGGTGCTATAATTGTATTTATCAATCTTCAATGGTGCTATAATTGTATTAATCAATCTTCAATTGTGCTATAATTGTATTAATCAGTCTTCAGTGGTGCTATAATTGTATTTATCTGTCTTCAGTGGTGTTATAGTTGTATTAATCAGTCTTAAATGGTGCTATAATTGTATTAATTAGTCTTAAATTTTGCTATAATAGTATCAATCAGTCTTCAATGGTGCTATAATTGTAATATCAGTCTTCATTGGTGCTTTAATTGTATTAATCAGTCTTCAGTGGTGCTATAATTGTATTTATCTGTCTTCAATGGTGCTATAATTGTATTAATCAATCTTCAATCGTGCTATAATTGTATTAATCAATCTTCAATGGTGCTATAATTGTTTTAATCAATCTTCAATGGTGCTATAATTGTATTTATTAATCCTCATTGGTGCTATAATTGTATTAATTAATCTTCAATGTTGCTATAATTGTATTAATCAATCTTCAGTTGTGCTATATTTGTATTAATCAATCCTCAATTGTGCTATAATTGTATTAATCAATCCTCAATGGCGCTATACTTGTATTAATCAATCTTCAATGGTGCTATAATTGTATTAATCAATCCTTAATGGTGCTATAATTGTATTAATCAATCCTCAATGGTGATGTAATTGTATTAATCAATCTTCAATAGTTCTATAATTGTATTAATCAATCTTCAATAGTTCTATAATTGTATTAATCAATCTTCAATAGTTCTATAATTATATTAATCAATCTTCAGTGGTTCTATAATTGTATTAATCAGTCTTCCTTGCTGTTTTCGATTTACTATTTTATCTCATAGTGCTCCCTTGTTCTCATAGACGAGGCCTCCTTTCTTTGTCAATTATTATTTAGTCTTCAGTGCTCCTTTAGTCTTTAATTCGGATTAGCTTCACTACAGTTGGGAATTCCCATATCTGCTCTGCCACCCGTGCCAACAATTATTGAAGTGTTCGTCCACTGATTGTAAAGTCTAATTGACTATCCTTAGGTGCATTTTTTATTTCCTTAATTAGTTGTTAGTGTTATCTTTGTTTGTTTATTAGTTTCCATTTCTTTTTTGCTTTTACGGCTGCCTCTTTAGTACTCCTTTAGCTCTATAGATATTCTTCAATGTTCCGTTGGCATCATCGATTAATTGTCAATACACGATTGGTTTCATAAACATTAATCTTGGTATCACTTTGTTTCAAAACATTAATCTTGGTATCACTTTGTTTCAAAACATTAATCTTGGTATCACTT
This sequence comes from Megaustenia siamemsis, assembly GCA_032433765.1. Taxonomy (NCBI): domain Eukaryota; kingdom Metazoa; phylum Mollusca; class Gastropoda; order Stylommatophora; family Ariophantidae; genus Megaustenia; species Megaustenia siamemsis. The sequence goes on from JAVIAB010000117.1 coordinate 13,638,390, forward strand.
TGTTTCAAAACATTAATCTTGGTACCACTTTCTTTCAAAACATTAATCTTGGTATCACTTTGTTTCAAAAGATAAATCTTGGTATCACTTTGTTTCAAAACATTAATCTTGGTATCACTTTGTTTCAAAACATTAATCTTGGTATCACTTTGTTTCATACGTTAATCTTGGTATCACTTTGTTTAAAAACATTAATCTTGCTATCACTTTGTTTCAAAACATTAAACTTGGTATCACTTTGTTTCAAAACATTAATCTTAGTATCACTTTGTTTAATACATTAATCTTGGTATCACTTTGTTTCAAAGCATTAATCTTGGTATCAATCTGTTTCAAAACTTTAATCTTGGTATCACTTTGTTTCAAAACATTAATCTTGGTATCACTTTGTTTCAAAACATTAATCTTGGTATCACTTTGTTTCAAAACAATAATCTTGGTATCACTTTGTTTCAAAACATTAATCTTCGTATCACTTTGTTTCATACATTAATCTTGGTATAACTATGTTTCAAAACATTAATCTTGGTATCACTTTGTTTCAAAACTTTAACCTTGGTGTCACTTTGTTTCAAAATAGTAATCATGGTATCACTTTGTTTCAAAACATTAATCTTGGTATCACTTTGTTTCAAAACATTAATCTTGGTGTCACTTTGTTTCAAAACATTAATCTTGCTACCACTTTGTTTCAAAACATTAATCTTAGTATTACTTTGTTTCAAAACATTAATCTTAGTATCACTTTGTTTCATACATTAATCTTGATATCACTTTGTTTCAAAACATTAATCTTGGTACCACTTTGTTTCAAAACATTAATCTTGGTATATCTTTGTTTCAAAACATTCATCTTGGTATCACTTTGTTTCAAAACATTAATCTAGGTATCACTTTGTTTCAAAACATTAATCTTGGTATCACTTTGTTTCATACATTAATCTTGGTATCACTTTGTTTCAAAACATTAATCTTGGTATCACTTTGTTTCAAACATTAATCTTGGTATCACTTTGTTTCAAAACATTAATCTTCGTATCACTTTGTTTCAAAACATTAATCTTGGTATCACTTTGTTTCATACATTAATCCTGGTATCACTTTGTTTAAAAACATTAATCTTTCTATCACTTTGTTTCAAAACATTAATCTTGGTATCACTTTGTTTCATACATTAATCTTGGTATCACTATGTTTCAAAACATTAATCTTGGTATCACTTTGTTTCAAAACTTTAATCTTGGTGTCACTTTGTTTCAAAACATTAATCTTGGTATCACTTTGTTTCAAAACATAAATCTTGGTATCACTTTGTTTCAAAACATTAATCTTGGTATCACTTTGTTTCAAAACAATAATCTTGGTATCACTTTGTTTCAGAACATTAATCTTGGTATCACTTTGTTTCAAAACTTTAATCGTGGTATCACTTTGTTTCAAAACATTAATCTTGGTATATCTTTGTTTCAAAACAATAATCTTGGTATCACTTTCTTTCAAAACAATAATCTTGGTATCACTTTGTTCCAAAACTTTAATCTTGGTATCACTTTGTTTCAAAAATCAGTCGTATGTTTTTATTTCTCATAACTTCATCTTCGATGCTTATATACAGTACACGCCTATATTGTCTTTGTCACTTCTCCCCGCCCTTTCATTAATGAAATCAACCTTCCTTCATCCCATTTGCTCGTTAAACAATTTATTTATTTATTTTCTAGAAACTCGCCCTTGATGACCTGCTTCCGTTAAGGTAATTGTCCTGAATCAATTTACGGCCTTGAACCAAAAAATCGGATTGCTAATGCTTGTAATGAAGCTACGGATAATCCATAATTAAAGTCACCCGTAAATTACTATCTAGAGTTGTGTGCATGGCATAACTGAACATCATCATCATAAAGTACCGGACCTGCTGGCGCAGGTGATCATGTCTCTCCACAATTTTCGATTTCGACTGTTATTTATCATTTCTGTTGTTGACCTTCTGCCAAGCCATTCTCTAAAGCTGTCTGGTATATATCTATCTATCTTTCGTTCGCCCGAAGTATTGTCTATATCTGCAATGTCGTTTCCTGTATAAATGTTACAGTCTTTTGTAATTCTTGCAGTGGCCCATATAGTTTTGTCTGTAGTGTTGTATCTATGGGCCAATGGATTTTCCTCAGTCTACTATATTCAGTGCAGTCTTGAAGTATGTGTTCAGCAGTCTGGGGCACCTGTCCACATGTACAAGTAGTTGTGGTGCCAATCTTGAATTTTGTATACATGTGACTATGGAGTCGATTGTGTCCTGTTCTGAGGCGTATAATGATAACTTGTTCATATCTATTCATATTATGAAAAGCATCCTGATTTGGGGCTTGTGGTCCTCTGATTGATTTGATTATCTGTTTCTTATGATGGTATGTAACCGGTGTATCTAGTTGTGTGCCTGTTGAACCTTCCTTTGCCAACTGATCCGCTTTCTCATTTCCTGGTATTCCACAGTGAGATGGAATCCACTGCAGGGCAACCCTGTGGTGCTTGCAGAGTTCAGTCAATAAGGTCTGCATATTGTGGTAATTTTCTAAATTGTAGTGCCTGGAGTACTGATCTTGCATCTGTCAAAAACACTACAGGCTGCGGGCTAAGATCACTGTTCAGCAGTTTTTCTATTGCCAACTTTATTGCTTGTATTTCTGCATCATAATTGTGATAATATTTCCCTGTTGCTATTTTATTCATATCCCTAGTGTTATTTGGGTACTCTATATATGCACCTGCTCCCCCATTCTTTACTGCATTCTGTGCTGATCCATCTGTGTACACACGGATCCATAGGTCTTGTGGGTATTCTTTATCCAGGAAACAGAGTTATTGTTTTTCGCTGTAGACTATTCTGTTCTTCTTTGTCAACTATTCCTTTCACTTCTATCCGTATTTGTACTGATAATCCTGATTCATCTGTCCAGGGAGTCTGTTCAGATATGGGCAGTAGGGGGCTAACAATTCTTGGCATGTCTGGTGTTTGTCTACTAATACGCTTGGCTTGGTGGATAAAACTGCTTCTCTCATGTCGTCCCAATACACGATTTTGGAATCGGTCCTTCATTGGATGTCTGGGCATGCAAGCAAATTGTTCTGTCTGTATCAGCACCTTTGTGTCTCTCCGTTCTCTCAGTGCTGGTCTCCTCTACAATTTCTCCATCTCCAATATTGGTGTTGATTTCATTGCTCCTGTGATGACCCTAAGTGCCTGGTTTTGTACTTTATCCAGTTCTTGCAATGTGGTGTTTGATGCTGAGCACCATGCAAATGATCCATATTCTAAATGTGGGCGTATACTCTGTTGGTAAACTTTTCTGAGTATTTTCCCACTCGCACCCCAAGTGGTTCCACACAGCTTTCTTAGAATAGCCAATTTCCTCCTTGCTTTTTGGGTTGCCTTATTTATCTGCTGTTTCCAAGATAGTTTGTTATCAAATGTAACTCCGAGATACGTAGCTTGTATGTCTTCTTTCACAGGCTCATTGTTTATGTAGATGGCTCCTGCTTTTTCTTTTGGGGAGAGTGTGAAAAGTGTAGTACTGCATTTGTCTGTATTGATGCTGATACACCATCTATTTGTCCATGAATTCAGTGCATTCATATCTCTTTGTAGCAATTTGGAGGTCACTTTTGCATACTCCTCTGTGCACCACATTACCAAGTCATCTGCATACATTGCCACTTTGATGCCATGTGGTAGTTCAGTAACTAGGTCATTTATGTAGATCAGAAAAAGTGTTGGAGATAGTACCCCTCCCTGTGGAACGCCCTGGCGCAGTAAGACCTTCTTACTCTTAAGACCATCCAGTTGCACTCTGGCTCTCCTGTTATGCAGGTATGCTTTGACCCATTTGTACATCCTGCCATTTACTCCATAATTTCTCAGTTTCTTCAAAAGCCCCTCCTTCCATACCTTATCAAATGCTTTCTTTAGGTATATCCATGCTGCTATAATAGTACCAGTTTCTTTTCTTGAAACGCATCCTCAATTTCCTGGGAAAGATAGGTTGCCTGATCTTCGGTAGAGTAGAACTGTCTAAAGCCTGTTTGTTGTGAGACAAGGAGATTTTCACTTTCCAGGTACCACTGCAGTCTGAGATTGATTATACGTTCCATTGTTTTACACAAACAGCTTGTAAGGCTGATTGGTCTATAGCTGGATGTCGTTGAACCATCTTTTCCTGGCTTTAGTAATGGTATCATAATTGCTTCTCTCCATGCCTGTGGCACTCTACCTGTGATCCAGCAAATGTTGTAGATCTGCAGTAGTTTTGCTTTAGCTGCAGTTCCCAAGTTATTAATCATTTCATTGGACACTCCATCACTGTCTGGGAACTTTTTCATTTTTAATTTGGATATTGCCAGCTCTAGCTCTCTTTGTGTAATGGGTATTTCCATGACTTCATGTGCGGTCTCTTCTTGTCTTGCATTTTGTTGATGTAAACGTGTATCTTGTCGTTTCTCTAGGCTAATTTCAATATTGATGTCATTTGCAAAGGAGTCTACAAAGTGATTTGCAGCATGTTTACCTGTTAGAATGTTTCCATCCTTCTTCAGTGTAATTTTGGTGTTCCTTTCTGTACCCTCATCATTCAGCTGTTTTACAAGCTTCCACACTTTTCTTGTGTCTCGTTCAAGATTCAAGGACTCTGTTTTCTCTTTCCAGCTTCTCTGTCTGGCTTGTAGTTTAGCCCATTGAAATTTGGCTTTAGCATGTTGATAGTTATTGTGGTGTTCCTGGCAGGGGTTATTGTCTCCTTGCTTTCGAGATATTTCCATGTCATTGTGCAGTTGCTCTAGTTCACTACTCAAGTATGGTTTGCAGTGTTTCCGTGCCCCTCTAGGTATTGTTTCACTGGCAGCTTGTATTATTAGTCTACTGAATTCATCAACTATTTTGTTGATTTCTCTGTCTGTATTTAGATCTTTACTCATTACACTGGTGTAATGTTGATACATTTTCCAGTCTGCCTTTTTGTAATTCCATCTGGAGAAAGTGCTGTTCTCCGTGACGGCCTCGTTTTGCACCACTAAAAAGACTGGCCGGTGGTCGCTGCCTCCAAGTTGTTTCCCAACAATTCGTGTTACAGTATATTTCAATCCAGGTCTGGTGAATGGAAAGCAAGGTCTGGTGTAGATGTGGTATGCCATGATCTGGAGTAGAATGTTGGTGGATCTGTTGTCTGGTTTAACAGTATAAGCCCATTGTCATCCTGCCAATTTTTAAGTTCTTCTCCTCTCTTGTCCATATGTTCATAGCCCCAGCTCTGTGAATGGCTGTTAAAGTCTCCACATACAATTATTCTTTCTTTTAATGTAACTGTGTCTAGTGCTAGTGGGCGGTCACTCGGGCAGTAGTAGTTAAGTAGGTGAAAGTCTGTATTGCTGTCCTAATGTGCAGTATTTGATATTCCGCCCCATCCTTATACACTTCAATCTGACATGCATTGATGTTGTTCTTTACAAGTGTCAATATTCCACCCGTTTGTCTGTTTTTTTCTGTTAGATCGGTAGCACAGGTATCCCCTAATCTTCAAGGCTATGTCGTTGTTTTGATGGGGTTCCTGCAAACAGCATATGCTTATTTGTTCTTCATGCAGGATATTTTCTAATTCTATCTTTTTACTGTACCCATCTCTTTTGCTGTTAATGTCTTCAGCATCCCAGTGCATTATTTTGAGTGGTCTTATTTTGGATTGGCCAGTAGCTCTATTCTCTCGCACCCTGACTCTACAGAGCGGTTGAGAAGGACATCCAGTAATAGAGGTTGGGCTCTTTCGAGGCTGAGGGCTCGGCGCTGCACCTGCCTGAGTGTCCATCACAGAGCGAGTGCCATATCGACTTGCAGCTATAGACATACTTTCCATTGGCGTGAGTGCGTGGCATCCTGATTGTTGTAGTGCACCTTTTGGCTGGTTGCCTCCGACTTCAGCACTTAAACTTGCTAGAGCAGACTGTGGTCTTGCTCGGTTGTAGGAAGACCTGGCCAGTCTTGGTTTTCAGTCCCTGGTGACTGTTAAGCCCCATCCCCACGACAAGGAGCTGGCCTTGATGAAGGATGTCTGGTATTTTTTCTCTTTGCTTTCCGCTACCTCTTCGTCCCTGAATTTTCCCAGTTGTCACAATATATTCCAGTTGTACTCTTCCCATTACATGGCCAAAAAATGATGATTGTTTCTTTCTAATATTAGAAATTAGTTCACTTTTTGCTTTGACCTCTTTCAGAACGTTTTCATTACTCTTCTTAGCTGTTCATGGTATTCTCAACATTCTTCTTTAAAACCACATTTCTACAGCCTCCAGTAATTTTCTTGTATATTGTCCTATTGTCCATGATCCACATCCATATGTTAAGACTGGCTCTACATAACATTTAAGAACTCTTTTTCTTGTTTCTATTGTCAAAAATGGAACCTAGTGACAACATAAGGAGAAGATTTTTCATAACCAGGGAAAGACTATCCTGTAAGTTTCGTACATAGTTCATCTATCACTTAACGAGCTAATGGTTGAATCTTGTCGTAGAACCCGTGTATGGTCGATTCATGGTTTTAAAACTAAGAATAGCAAAATGTTATATCTTCTCAACATTCCTTTATGGTGCAGAAACATGGACATTTTGACAAGAAAACTGAACAGAAAATATAACTCTTTCAGAACGGAAACATTTTAGTAATGCAACGGAATAGATTTCGAAAACCAGACTTTTTCATGATTTTAAAAAGCAATCTACATATGTATATTTATCTAACATGTAATATATAATATATGAATTGTTAGATCATTGAACAAGGAATTAGATTTCACCAATACCAAGATGATACCTCATCATCATCATGTACCATGCCGGTTGGCGTAGGCGATCAATCCTTCCACAATCTTGTATCTACGGTGCATCGTATCAGTTCTATTGTTGACTGTTTTCCATGCCATGACTCCAAGCTATCCAGTATTTTTTATCTTTGTCCTGCGCGATCTCTTTTTCCTTTTATTTGTCCAGTTGTAACCAAGTATTCCAACTTTCCTCTTCTCATGACGTGCCCGATAAATGTTGATTGTACAAGAAAAGATGATACAAGACGTATAAAAGAATAAGGTTTGATGGCGGTTTACACGATTCAAATTGGGAGTGACGTATTCTGTGGCTAAACGTACGCAACCGAAATCGGCGTGACGTACAGTGCGTTGAAACGTACGGAGAGAATGACGTCCTTGAAATGTGGATTTCAGGAAGAATTGGATGAAAAGAAAACAAACGATGAAGTTTTAAAATAAATGAAAATTAAAAGAGAAGTACTAAACACAATTCAAACAGAACAAATGAGATTTTTGAGGCATGTTAAAAGACACAACAGTCTATAAAATAATTTTGCAAGGAAAATACAAGGTAAAAGAGGCAGAGGCAGACCAAGACTAACATGGACGAGTAACATCAAAAGATGGACAATTCAGCCTATGACAACCTGCACTATGTAAGTAAAAATCAGAGCGGAATGGCGCTCCATGGTAGCCAACCTTCGATGCGGGGACGGCACTCTATGATGATGATTCTTGAACTATCTCCACATTTATATTATAAATACTCGTAATTCTAACACCACCCGGGTACAATATTCCCCTGTTTGAGAACCAGTGTTCAAGATGAACGTATGTTTACCACTCGGAGATGATTTATCTCATTGCACGTTTCATTAACATTTGATGTGTTAAGGCTGAAGATGGACCAGATAATTGTTGACCTTTCTACTTGACCTTTCCATAGATTGCAGATCAGTTCTATCAACTCTCAACATTTAGATTATTATTTTGCACTTTATACATGCACGGAGTATGTCATAAGTCATAAAGGGTTTAGAGGGTTAATAAAGTTTCTTTTTCTTTGGGTATATCGTACCCGTTACATGTTAACTGTGGAAAACCAAGCAAAGAAGAAATAATGAAAGCCATCAAGCTAATAAAAAGTGGTAAAGCCACAAAACCAGATGAAGTTCCTTCGGAAGCCATCAAAGCAGATATTAACACCTCTAACAAAATGTTACATAATTTATTAGATAAAATTTGGGAGAGGGAAGAAATACCTAAAGACTGGAAAGAAGGTTATATGATCAAACTACCAAAGAAAGGAAGTTTACAGGAGTGCACAAATTATAGGGGAATTATGCTGCTATCAGTGCCAGGAAAAATATTAAGCAGAATAATTATGGAAAGACTAAAAGAGGCCATAGAGAAACATTTGAGAGATGAACAAGCAGGTTTTAGGAAGAACAGATCATGTGCTGATCAAATAACTTCTCTACGTATAATAGTTGAACAAAGTTTAGAACTAAAATCCCCACTTTATATTGGATTCATAGATTACGAAAAGGCATTTGATAGTTTAGACAGAAGAATGCTTTGGAAGTTGCTGAGTCACTACGGAATCCCCATAAAGTTTATTAACCTGATAAAAACAATGTATGAAGAAACGAAATGTAGTGTGGTGCATGAAGGGCAGCTTACAGAAGCATTTAAAATAAGAACAGGAGTAAGGCAGAGATGCCGTCTGTCTCCATTTCTCTTTCTACTGGCCATAGATTGGATTATGAAAATAACTGAAAACAACAGAAATGGGATCCAGTGGTCACTGACCAAACAACTTGATGATTTAGACTTTGCTGATGACATAGCTCTCCTATCACACAGCCACCAACAGATGCAAGATAAAATGAGCATACTTGATGAGAGATCACAACAGCTAGGACTGAAGATTATTAGAGATAAGACCAACATTATGAGAATTAATGCAGTTGGCAATAACCAAATAAAACTAGGAGAAATACCTCTATTAGATGTACAATCTTACATATAGGGCAGTAATATTGATAAAGAGGGTGGAACAGAAAATGATACCAAAATAAGGATATCAAAAGCAAGATGAGCTTTCGTTGCACTGGGAAACATATGGAAATCCAAAGAAAATAGGTTAAATACAAAAATAAAGATGTTCAACTCAAATGTTAAGTCGGTCCTATTATATGGCTGTGAAACATGGAGAACGACAAAATTGACAATCATGACGATACAAACTTTCATTAATGGATGCTTACGCAGAATAAAGGGATGGAAATGGCAGGACAAAATCACTAACATAGAATTATAGAAATGTACCAGTCAAACACCAGTAGATAAAGAGATACAGCGAAGACGATGGCGCTGGATAGGACACACACAGCTGAAGCCAACTGAGAGTATTACACAACAGGCCCTTTTTTTGGAATCCCCAGGGGAAAAGACGAAGAGGATGACCAAGGAATTCTTGGAGAATACAGATAGAAGCAGATATGAAGATGATGGGGAAGACATGGAATGATATTAAAAGAATGGCAAGAAACAGAACGACTTGGAAAGTGATTTGAAGACCTATGCTCCACTGGGAGCTAAAAAAGGTAGAAGAAGATACATCGTCTATACGGTAACACATTTTTAAATGTAAAATATAGGTCCCCAGTTTAACGTCCACAATACTTTTTTCCGTAATTTCCACGTTTTGATAGCTTAAAGCTTGTCCAATTATTGAACAGCTATCACCAATATTTACAAACAAGGAAATAATTCTAGAGGCAAAACGGGCATTCTACAATACAATCTTCATCACATCGTTGCGCAACCAATGCCAGTCATGAACCCTAGGTGCAAGAACAATAAGAAAAATAACCTCAACTGAGATGAAATGTGTTAGACGAATGACAGGAAACGGCATGTGAGACAATATCAGAAATGAAGAACTGAGAAAAAAGCTAAGAACTGAGAAAAAAGCTAGGAATAACCCCGGTCATAGAATATATAAAGAAACAACAGATAAAATGGTTTGACCACGTAACAAGGGAGAAAGATCATACCATTTTTTGTTTATAAAAGCAGCATACAACCTACTATTGGTTAATCAAATTGCATATATTGTTTTACATTCTCAACGTATACACGGTTTCTCCTTTTATCTTGATTACGTTTACGGTAGGACTCGGTACTACATTGCGATCAACGCCATTGAAATACAAAAATAAAAAACCTGAATCATCGCAAAATTTGATCGAACTTCTTCCCTTCTTGTTGTAGGGTTATAACCCTACCTCACCACTACAGCGACCCCTGCGATATATTTCTATATTTGCTGAAAACGACTGAACGCCTTTAGGCTTGCCCGGAGTGCTGTAATATTATCTTTACCAACAAGGAACAGATGACTCATTGTCACGTTTATCACCAGAATCGATTTGAGATAAGGGTGTGATGAAAGCTTGTGGTACATAGACAACGAGGACCGAGCGAGGGCAGAGAATCCAGCGGAAGCTGTGTTCCGGGGGACTCAATCAATATTCTCCTACTCAAGGATGTAATCCGCGGAACAGAATAGAGTTTATTTATAGCTCATGTGTGAAACAAATAAGAAAACTGAAGTGTTTTCATATGTATGAAGTTTGTGATAACAAAGTTGTTGTGTCGTCTGAAAATATGCGGAAGCTTCTTGGGTGCTGTAATGTGTGTATGTGTAATATGTGATGTGTTTATTTGTTGCTGTATATGTGTTAAAGTGAATGAATTTTTGGTTTCATGTATTGTTTGCATAAAAGATAAATATTTTTTTCTTCAATTTGTTGATCATAATAGATAAAGAGTTTTTATGTGTTGCTTGCTTGCGTGTTTAATAATTTAATAATATTTTTATTGGGTCACGTGTAAGATAGATGATGAGCTTTTGTCTGTTAATATATGCATTTAAAAAAGCGTTTTTTTCTGTTTCTTGCATTATATGCATATTGTTCTTTTTTCCTTCGGTTTTTTTTTAAGTTGTTAATACTGTGATGGATTTATGTTTGTTGTGTTATATATAATAACATACCAAGACTTTTATTTTTTAAAAATAGATCTTTAGGGGACTGGTTGGTCTAGAGCCAAGACGCCTGTCTCGAGACAGAGAGGTTGTGAGTTCAAATCCCGGCTGGACCAGTTAGGATTTTTATTTGTGAATGAACACTGCGACAACTACTCCTGGTCTCAGAAGCGAGGCCTGGCTTGAATCGTCAATTGCTCATCAACAGAAAAAATAAATATATAAGTACCTCCGAAGTCGGAGTTTTCTGCCTGTGCGGCGAGGGACCCTTGTGCACACGGCTGCCAGGGAAAAATGGATTAACACGCAAAATTCAGTTCCTAGTCTTTAGGGACTTCGTCAGAGGTGAAAGCTGGCGAACGCAACATTTTTTTTTTTATGTAAAAGAGAGACCAAAATTAAAAAGAAAGCTTACTTCAAACATCAAAAGAAGAAATAAGATACAAGACAGTTTAAGAGTGGGGTTTGGAAGTAAGTCAAGAGTAGAATTGTTAAACAGCTGTAGTGATGGAAAGTTGGGGAGAAACGTGATCACCTTCGCAGCTGGCACGGCACTTTAAAATGATGATGATGGTTTTATTTTTTTATTTTTTTATTTTTTATTTTTTTTTTCGTGCGCGCGTGTGTGTGGGAGAGAGGGGGGAGAGAGAGGGGGGAGATATATATAGAGAGGGGAGAGAGAGGAGGAGAGGGAGGAGAAAGAGAGTGGAGAGAGAGGGGAGGGAGAGAGATATAGAGAGGGGAGAGAGAGAGGGGGGAGAGATATAGAGAGAGGAGAGAGAGGGGAGGGGGAGAGATATAGAGAGGGGAGAGAGGGAGAGAGAGTGGAGAGAGAGGAGAGGGAGAGAGATATAGAGAGGGGAGAGGGGGGGAGAGAATGGAGAGAGAGGGGAGGGAGAGAGATAGAGAGAGAGGGGACGTGGAGAGATATAGAGAGAGGAGAGAGAGAGGGGAGGAGAGAGGGGGGGCAGGTTGATTAGTAACAACAGAAAAAAGAAAACATAATGCCGAAGAGAGAGAGGTAGACGGGACAAATATTCTCCATGGTTTGAGAGCGTAGCTCGGAAAATAGTTATCGGTGGAACTGTGCATAAGATCAAGGACTATGGGGGTACATAACATGCAATGCTCTCATGGCATGGACCGTGCTTGCTTGCTTGCTTGCTTGCTTGCGTTCGCCCGATGACTAAAGTATTCTAGAGTATCCGTAGACTGTAGAATTCCTCTTCGTCATCCGTCCTTAAAAGGACGTTAAGGGGCGTGTCTGCGTTGTGTTGTGGTTTGCAGTATAACTGTTATATTTGCGCCTTTCGGCCCAACACATCCGACTTCAGCACGACATTTTTGAGTACCAGGTTGTCTTCCCTCTTCGATCCCTGCTCGCTTGGCCAGACTAGACAGGTTAGTCTGTTACTGGAGGCACCACGGAGAGGTGGAGCAGGGTCTGGATGGTTTTAGTTAATGAATTCATGTTTAGTAATTTGTCTTATTTTCTGTTTGTTGTTTTCTATGCATAACGGAATCAATAAGAGTAATTATCGTGATTAATAATGGTTGTTTCTTCAATATCATTTTATGTATAGTAGATTAAGGGTACTGTGTGCCGAGTAGTTGCAATTTAATATGATCTAGGAGACCGTTCGAACTTGGAATTGTTCGAACTCTGAATTAGTTTTTCCCATTATAAATAATTGTAAGGGAATTAATCCGTTCCCAGACACACACAAAACAAAACCCATTTTAATTAACATCAAACATATAGTTTAAGGTATAGATAACACAATTAAATGTTCTAAATAATTAATTAGAGCCTGAAAAAAATAATTAAAATACGTAAACACTGTATATATTAAATGAAAAAATGCATTTATTGTAACTCAATAAAGAATAGTGATGTCCCGTGTTGGAGGTGGAGAGGAAGAGAAAAGTTATTTTTATAAGGGGGATTACCGTGCGTAACACATAAGATAACGGTACTTTTGAACTTGGGAGCCGCGATAGCTCAGTGGTTAGTGAACTGGACTACATAGGACAAATCTTATTGTTCGATCTCAACCGACGGCTCCGATTCACCCAGCCTTTAATGGGTATCGGATTTTTTTCTGGGAAAATAAAGCGGCACGGGCGTAATACCGACCACATTACCGCAAGAATCATGTGCCGAAGGACTGTAAAATTTATGGTCACTAACACCATATTCCCTATACGCCACTTGGCGTGACGGGGGTACTTTACTGTCAAAAAGTAATGTTATTGCCATGAAAAATACTAACAACAAAACAAAGGAAAGAAAAGAAATAAAAATGAAGTTTTAATACAATTAAAAATGATAAAAGAACTACAAAACACAATTCAAACAAAACAAAGTATATTGTTGGTACATGTTAAAAGACACAACTGCATACTAAAAGTAATCCTGGTATGGAAAATACAAGGTAAAAGAGGCATAGGCAGACCAAGACTAACATGGACAACATCAAAATATGGACAAGTCAGCCTATGACAATCTGCACTATCAAAGCAAGAAAAAACGGAATGGCGCTCCATGGTAGCCAACCTTCGATGCGGAGACGGCACTTGATGATAATGATCCTGTAGTTGCCTCCATGCAACATTATCTTCTTTTGGTGTAGCGAGCTGTCAGTTTTTGTTGGTGCACTTCTCTTTTGTACTTAAATCATATAAGTAGAGCATTCCGCGTGTACAGATGAACGAGTTGTTGTTGTTTCTAATGAAGGCATTTGTTGGTGAAAGTAATCGAAATGTGTTTAAAAACTAATCAGTAAAATGAGCTCAGTGCAGCGCTGTTAATGTAGCAGTTATTGAAGACTTCAGCTACCCACTGTAGCTTATGAAACACATGGAGAGATTCTGAAATAGGCTATGGAGAGATTCTGAAATAGGCTATGGAGAGATTCTGAATTAGGCTATGGAGAGATTCTGAATTAGGCTATGGAGAGATCTGAATTAGGCTATGGAGAGATTCTGAATTAGGCTATGGAGAGATTCTGAATTAGGCTATGGAGAGATTCTGAAATAAGCTATGGAGAGATTCTGAAATAGGCTACGGAGAGATTCTGAAATAGGCTATGGAGAGATTCTGAATTAGGCTATAGAGAGATTCTGAAATAGGCTATGGAGAGATTCTGAAATAGGCTATGGAGAGATTCTGAAATAGGCTATGGAGAGATTCTGAAATAGGCTAATGAGAGATTCTGAAATAGGTTATGGAGAGATTCTGAAATAGGCTATGGAGAGATTCTGAAATAGGTTATGGAGAGATTCTGAAATAGGCTATGGAGAGATTCTGAAATAGGCTATGGAGAGATTCTGAAATAGGCTATGGAGACAAGGCGCCTGACAGCAGCAGAGTTGAAAGCTGTTAGAGACTCATAGCTGATGACCTCGATCTCTCTCTCTCTCTCTCTCTCTCGCTTTCTTTCTTATCTCTCTTTCTCTCTATCTCTCTCTCTTTCTCCATCTCTCTCTTCTTTCTCTCTCTCTCTCGCTTTCTTTCTTATCTCTCTTTCTCTCTATCTCTCTCTCTTTCACCATCTCTCTCTCTGTCTCTCTTCTCTTTCTCTCTCTCTCGCTTTCTTTCTTATCTCTCTTTTTCTCTCTCTCTCTCTCTTTCTCCATCTCTCTCTCTGTCTCTCTTCTCTCTCTCTCTCGCTTTCTTTCTTATCTCTCTTTCTCTCTATCTCTCTCTCTTTCTCCATCTCTCTCTCTCTGTCTCTCTTCTCTCTCTCTCTCTCTTTCATATAAAACGAAAACTGAGTTCTCAGCTTTTTTTCAAAATGTGCTTTAACGATAATTTAGATATTTAGAAATTATTTCTCTCTCTCTCTCTCTCTCTCTCTCTCTCTTTCTCGCTTTCTTTCTTATCTCTCTTTCTCTCTCTCTCTCTCTCTCTCTCTCGCTTTCTTTCGTATCTCTCTTTCTCTCTCTTTCTCTCTCTCTCTCTCTCGCTTTCTTTCTTATCTCTCTTTCTCTCTCTCTCTCTCTCTCGCTTTCTTTCTTATCTCTCTTTCTCTCTCTCTCGCTTTCTTTCTTATCTCTCTCTCTCTCTCTCTCTCTCTCTCTCTCTCTCTCACACACACACTTTATACTAGTACACCACACCCCGAGTAAGTCGAGAACAGCTGCACCAAGCAATGATGACGAGCGAGTACTATTTGAGACATTTAAAGAGGCTGAAAAAGACACTCCCTATTTGTATTATAACTGTCAATTATTTGAATGCACATCTAATGTATAAATTCTGCTTAATAAGCACTTGAAAAGAAAGTATGACATTGATCCAGTCCTTCAAACCAAGTACATCGGAAAATAAATTTGTTGAGCTCAATTGTATGCAGAGATTAACAGACTCATTGACATGTCTGTCTGCAAACGAGTATCGGCGGACAAACGATTTAGCTTAGACTAGTAATGGATGTCAGACACAGAAATGCTTGGAAATATGTGTACACCATTCCATGGTGTCGACAAGAGAGCAGTACTGTAGGATAGGATACATGGAAATATATTGTTTACAGCATAGGTGCTTCCAATCTGCAGTCTGTGACGCTGAGTGTTTACAGTCTGTTGTCAGGGGTAATGAGTGTTTACAGTATGTTGTCAGGGGTAATGAGTGTTTACAGTCTGTTGTCAGGGGTAATGAGAGTTTACAGTATGTTGTCAGGGGCAATGAGTGTTTACAGTATGTTGTCAGGGGCAATGAGTGTTTACAGTATGTTGTCAGGGGCAATGAGTGCGTACAGTCTGTTGTCAGGGGCAATGAGTGTTTACATTATGTTGTCAGGGGCAATGAGTGTTTACAGTATGTTGTCAGGGGCAATGAGTGTGTACAGTATGTTGTCAGGGGCAATGAGTGTGTACAGTCTGTTGTCAGGGGCAATGAGTGTGTACAGTCTGTTGTCAGGGGCAGTGAGTGTGTACAGTCTGTTATCAGGGGCAATGAGTGTTTGCAGTCTGTTGTCAGGGGCAGTGAGTGTGTACAGTATGTTGTCAGGGGCAATGAGTGTTTACAGTCTGTTGTCAGGGCAATGAGTGTGTACAGTCTGTTGTCAGGGGCAATGAGTGTGTACAGTCTGTTGTCAGGGGCAATGAGTGAGTACAGTCTGTTGTCAGGGGCAATGAGTGTGTACGGTCTGTTGTAAGGAGCAATTGGTGTTTACAGTCTGTTGTCAGGGGCAATGAGTGTTTACAGTATGTAATCTGTTACGATGCGTGTTTATAGTTGTGTCTTAGTGATAGTGACTGTTTACATATCGCAGTCTGCGTAGATGAAATACCAGTTGACCGAGATATAGATCTGCTCATAGAATCGAACGATGGATAAATAATGGCATTTCTAAATATATCACCAACACAAGGTAAGATAATGCCGAGTTTTAGACTGAAGAATAACATCAAGAGGTGGATAAATAATGGCATTTCTAAATATATCACCAACACAAGGTAAGATAATGCCGAGTTTTAGACTGAAGAATAACATCAAGAGGTGGATAAATAATGGCATTTCTAAATATATCACCAACACAAGGTAAGATAATGCCGAGTTTTAGACTGAAGAATAACATCAAGAGGTGGATAAATAAAAGGTTGTTGGAGTGTACCCCAACAGAATAGAAAGAGTGTGGCGATTTACACATTTATACATGAGTAACATTAAGTGGTTGACAAATGCAATCTCTCAGAGTGGATATAGAAAGCTATATAAAAACAAACGTTTAGATGGGACGAGTAATATCAAAATAGAATAATGGAGATAGGCAACCTTGGGAGAATAACGGTATTAGAAAGTAAGTAAAAGACTAGCTTAAAAGTGGGAGAAATAAAAAATTATAAAGCATGTCGAGTCGGGTAAGTTTACCTGCTACTGTCTGCAATAGCGAGTACAACCTGCGGCTGCCCTGCTGCCTTGCAGGTATGCTCGGGAGAGTAAAATGCTAAGGGAGGGTACCCTGAAGTAAAACAACCGCACTGCCTTCTGGTGAGACTTTTTAGTCAAAGGCTAGCAGAGTGAACCGTAAACAAACCGACGGAATGCAACAGAAAAGCACCGTCTTATCTTCTTTGTATAATCATGAGTCGTCATAACTATAGAATCATCATTGTTTGGCCATGTAATGAGAAGGGAACAGATGGAATATCTTGTGACAACTGGGAAATTTGAGGGTCGAAGAAATATGAGTGAGACAAAGAGACAATATATGAGACAGCTTAAGAGATAGGCTTGGCTTAGGTCAACAACAGAAATGATAAATAACTGTCGAGATCAAAGGTCGTGGAGAGACATGTCACTTACGCCAGCTGGCATGGTACATGATGGTGATGATAAAGCAAGAGAAAGACAGCCAGAGATGGAAGATTAATATGGAGTTAGAAAGTTAGAGAAAGACAGCCAGAGATGGAAGATAAATATGGAGTTAGAAAGTTAGAGAAAGACAGCCAGAGATGGATGATAAATATGGAGTTAGAAAGTTAGAGAAAGACAGCCAGAGATGGAAGATAAATATGCAGTTGGAAAGTTAGAGAAAGACAGCCAGAGATGGAATATAAATATGCAGATGGAAAGTTAGAGAAAGACAGCCAGAGATGGAAGATAAATATCGAGTTGGAAAGTTAGAGAAAGACAGCGAAAGATGGAAGATAAATATGGAGTTAGAAAGTTAGAGAAAGACAGCTAGAGATGGAAGATAAATATCGAGTTAGAAAGTTAGAGAAAGACAGCAAGAGATGGAAGATAAATATGGAGTTAGAAAGTTAGAGAAAGACAGCAAGAGATGGAAGATAAATATCGAGTTAGAAAGTTAGAGAAAGACAGCCAGAAATGGAAGATAAATATGGAGTTATATAGTTAGAGAAAGACAGCTAGAGATGGAAGATAAATATCAAGTTAGAAAGTTAGAGAAAGACAGCGAGAGATGGAAGATAAATATCAAGTTAGAAAGTTAGAGAAAGACAGCTAGAGATGGAAGATAAATATCAAGTTAGAAAGTTAGAGAAAGACAGCCAGAGATGGAAGATAAATATCCAGTTAGAAAGCTAGAGAAAGACAGCCAGAGATGGAAGATAAATATGGAGTTAGAAAGTTAGAGAAAGACAGCCAGAGATGGAAGATAAATATGGAGTTAGAAAGTTAGGGAAAGACAGCCAGAGATGGAAGATAAATATGGAGTTAGAAAGTTAGAGAAAGACAGCTAGAGATGGAAGATAAATATCGAGTTAGAAAGTTAGTGAAAGACAGCCAGAGATGGAAGATAAATACCGAGTTAGAAAGTTAGAGAAAGACAGCTAGAGATGGAAGATAAATACCGAGTTAGAAAGTTAGAGAAAGACAGCCAGAGATGGAAGATAAATATCGAGTTAGAAAGTTAGAGAAAGACAGCCAGAGATGGAAGATAAATATCGAGTTAGAAAGTTAGAGAAAGACAGCCAGAGATGGAAGATAAATATGGAGTTAGAAAGTTAGAGAAAGACAGCCAGAGATGGAAGATAAATATCGAGTTAGAAAGTTAGAGTAAGACAGCCAGAGATGGAAGATAAATATCGAGTTAGAAAGTTAGAGAAAGACAGCCAGAGATGGAAGATAAATATCCAGTTAGAAAGCTAGAGAAAGTCAGCCAGAGATGGAAGATAAATATCGAGTTAGAAAGTTAGAGAAAGACAGCCAGAGATGGAAGATAAATATGGAGTTAGAAAGTTAGGGAAAGACAGCCAGAGATGGAAGATAAATATTGAGTTAGAAAGTTAGTGAAAGACAGCCAGAGATGGAAGATAAATACCGAGTTAGAAAGTTAGGGAAAGACAGCCAGAGATGGAAGATAAATATCGAGTTAGAAAGTTAGAGAAAGACAGCCAGAGATGGAAGAAATATCGAGTTAGAAAGTTAGAGAAAGACAGCCAGAGATGGAAGATAAATATCGAGTTAGAAAGTTAGAGAAAGACAGCCAGAGATGGAAGATAAATATCGAGTTAGAAAGTTAGAGAAAGACAGCCAGAGATGGAATATAAATATCGAGTTAGAAAGCTAGAGAAAGACAGCCAAAGATGGAATATAAATATCGAGTTAGAAAGCTAGAGAAAGACAGCCAAAGATGGAATATAAATATCGAGTTAGAAAGCTAGAGAAAGACAGCCAGAGATGGAAGATAAATATCGAGTTAGAAAGTTAGTGAAAGACAGCCAGAGATGGAAGATAAATACCGAGTTAGAAAGTTAGGGAAAGACAGCCAGAGATGGAAGATAAATATCGAGTTAGAAAGTTAGTGAAAGACAGCCAGAGATGGAAGATAAATACCGAGTTAGAAAGTTAGAGAAAGACAGCTAGAGATGGAAGATAAATACCGAGTTAGAAAGTTAGAGAAAGACAGCTAGAGATGGAAGATAAATACCGAGTTAGAAACTTAGTGAATGACAGCCAGAGATGGAAGATAAATATCGAGTTAGAAAGTTAGTGAAAGACAGCTAGAGATGGAAGATAAATACCGAGTTAGAAAGTTAGAGAAAGACAGCCAGAGATGGAAGATAAATATCGAGTTAGAAAGTTAGAGAAAGACAACTAGAGATGGAAGATAAATACCGAGTTAGAAAGTTAGAGAAAGACAGCTAGAGATGGAAGATAAATACCGAGTTAGAAAGTTAGAGAAAGACAGCTAGAGATGGAAGATAAATACCGAGTTAGAAAGTTAGAGAAAGACAGCCAGAGATGGAAGATAAATATCGAGTTAGAAAGTTAGAGAAAGACAGCCAGAGATGGAAGATAAATATGGAGTTAGAAAGTTAGAGAAAGACAGCCAGAGATGGAAGATAAATATCGAGTTAGAAAGTTAGAGTAAGACAGCCAGAGATGGAAGATAAATATCGAGTTAGAAAGTTAGAGAAAGACAGCCAGAGATGGAAGATAAATATCCAGTTAGAAAGCTAGAGAAAGTCAGCCAGAGATGGAAGATAAATATCGAGTTAGAAAGTTAGAGAAAGACAGCCAGAGATGGAAGATAAATATGGAGTTAGAAAGTTAGGGAAAGACAGCCAGAGATGGAAGATAAATATCGAGTTAGAAAGTTAGTGAAAGACAGCGAGAGATGGAAGATAAATACCGAGTTAGAAAGTTAGGGAAAGACAGCCAGAGATGGAAGATAAATATCGAGTTAGAAAGTTAGTGAAAGACAGCCAGAGATGGAAGATAAATACCGAGTTAGAAAGTTAGAGAAAGACAGCTAGAGATGGAAGATAAATACCGAGTTAGAAAGTTAGAGAAAGACAGCTAGAGATGGAAGATAAATACCGAGTTAGAAAGTTAGTGAATGACAGCCAGAGATGGAAGATAAATATCGAGTTAGAAAGTTAGTGAAAGACAGCTAGAGATGGAAGATAAATACCGAGTTAGAAAGTTAGAGAAAGACAGCCAGAGATGGAAGATAAATATCGAGTTAGAAAGTTAGAGAAAGACAACTAGAGATGGAAGATAAATACCGAGTTAGAAAGTTAGAGAAAGACAGCTAGAGATGGAAGATAAATACCGAGTTAGAAAGTTAGAGAAAGACAGCTAGAGATGGAAGATAAATACCGAGTTAGAAAGTTAGAGAAAGACAGCTAGAGATGGAAGATAAATACCGAGTTAGAAAGTTAGAGAAAGACAGCCAGAGATGGAAGATAAATATCGAGTTAGAAAGTTAGAGAAAGACAGCCAGAGATGGAAGATAAATACCGAGTTAGAAAGTTAGAGAAAGACAGCGAGAGATGGAAGATAAATACCGAGTTAGAAAGTTAGAGAAAGACAGCCAGAGATGGAAGATAAATATCGAGTTAGAAAGTTAGAGAAAGACAGCCAGAGATGGAAGATAAATACCGAGTTAGAAAGTTAGAGAAAGACAGCCAGAGATGGAAGATAAATATCGAGTTAGAAAGTTAGAGAAAGACAGCTAGAGATGGAAGATAAATATCGAGTTAGAAAGTTAGAGAAAGACAGCCAGAGATGGAAGATAAATATCGAGTTAGAAAGTTAGAGAAAGACAGCCAGAGATGGAAGATAAATATGCAGTTGGAAAGTTAGAGAAAGACAGCCAGAGATGGAAGATAAATATGGAGTTAGAAAGTTAGAGAAAGACAGCCAGAGATGGAAGAAATATCGAGTTAGAAAGTTAGAGAAAGACAGCCAGAGATGGAAGATAAATATCGAGTTAGAAAGTTAGAGAAAGACAGCCAGAGATGGAAGATAAATATCGAGTTAGAAAGTTAGAGAAAGACAGCCAGAGATGGAATATAAATATCGAGTTAGAAAGCTAGAGAAAGACAGCCAAAGATGGAATATAAATATCGAGTTAGAAAGCTAGAGAAAGACAGCCAAAGATGGAATATAAATATCGAGTTAGAAAGCTAGAGAAAGACAGCCAGAGATGGAAGATAAATATCGAGTTAGAAAGTTAGAGAAAGACAGCCAGAGATGGAAGTTAAATATCGAGTTAGAAAGTTAGAGAAAGATAGCTAGAGATGGAAGATAAATATCGAGTTAAAAAGTTAGAGAAAGACAGCCAGAGATGGAAGTTAAATATCGAGTTAGAAAGTTAGAGAAAGACAGCCAGAGATGGAAGATAAATATGGAGTTAGAAAGTTAGAGAAAGACAGACAGAGATGGAAGATAAATATGGAGTTAGAAAGTTAGAGAAAGACAGACAGAGATGGAAGATAAATATCCAGTTAGAAAGTTAGAGAAAGACAGCCAGAGATGGAAGATAAATACCGAGTTAGAAAGTTAGAGAAAGACAGCCAGAGATGGAAGATAAATATCGAGTTAGAAAGTTAGAGAAAGACAGCCAGAGATGGAAGTTAAATATCGAGTTAGAAAGTTAGAGAAAGATAGCTAGAGATGGAAGATAAATATGGAGTTAGAAAGTTAGAGAAAGACAGCCAGAGATGGAAGTTAAATATCGAGTTAGAAAGTTAGAGAAAGACAGCCAGAGATGGAAGATAAATATCGAGTTAGAAAGTTAGAGAAAGACAGCCAGAGATGGAATATAAATATCGAGTTAGAAAGCTAGAGAAAGACAGCCAGAGATGGACAAATAACATTCTCTGAGAATGTACTCTAGATAACATATAGAAGCACTCTTCACACCAGAAATAGTAAATGACAGTTTGCAGGTAATGACATGAACGACATATAGTCTGTAGATACAAGAAAAGACAACTTAAGAGTTTCAGGTTTGCGAACAAGACAAAGAATCAACGTTTCTACCGTTTTACCTTCAACTGGGACAAAAACAAACAAAACAGAATACAAATCTATAAATCATCAACATCGAGTGCCGTCTCCGCAACGAAGGTTGGCTACAATGGAGCGCCATTCTGCTCTGTCTCTTGCTTTGATGGTGCAGGTTGTCATAGGCTGATTTGTCCATCTTTTGATGTTACTCGTCCATGTCAGTCTTGGTCTGCCTCTTTTACCTTGTATTTTCCCCTCCAGGATTAATTTTAGTAGGCTGTTGTGCCTTTTAACATGGCTCAAAAATCTCATTTGTCTTGTTTGAATTATGTTTAGTAGTTCTCTTTTCAATTTTTATTTGTTTTAAGACTTCGTCGTTTGTTTTCTTTTCCTTCCATCCAATTCTACCTATTCTTCTATATATCCACATTTCAAAGGCTTCAATTCTCTGTTCTGTTTTCTTGTCTAATGTCCATGTTTCTGCACCATATAGGAATATTGAGAAGATGTAACATTTTGCTATTCTTAGTTTTAGCCTGGTGTTATTTGTTTTGATGTTAGTATATTCTTCATGGCATTAAAATAGCTTTTTGCCATTCCTATTCTTTTGTTTATTTCAGTTGTACATTTTCCATCACTGGTTATAGTATGTCCAAGGTAGTTGTAATTCTGAACTGTCTCCAGGTCTATTCCTTCAATTTTGATATCCACTTGTGGGTTTTGAGTATTTTCTTTGTTTATGATAATAGTTTTAGTCTTTTTGATATTCATATCTAGTCAATATTTTTTGCTTATCATGTTTATTTCATTAAGTAAATGTTGTAGATCTTCAGGATTGTCTGCTAGTAGTACAGTATCATCAGCATATCTTAGGTTATTGATTATCTTTCCATTAATTTGTAGGCCTGGCATCTCTATGATGTTTTTAAAGATTTGCTCAGTGTATAGATTGAACAAGCTTGGTGATAGGATGCATCCCTGTCTTACTCCTCTTTTTATATCAATGGTTGTAGAGTTCTCTTTGTTATATTTTATTATTGCTGTTTGCTCCCAGTATAGATTACATATCAGTCGTATGTCCATGTCATCTAGATGTATCTCTTTTAGGCATTCTATAAGTTGTTTGTGGTGTACTCTATCAAAAGCTTTGGTGTAGTCTATAAAAACAGGCATGTATTGGTTTGTTTCCTTCTGTGCACTTTTCGATTAATGTTCTCATACAGAATATGACTTCTTTTGTCCCACTATTTTTCCTAAATCCAAATTGCTGCTCATCTAATTCAGTATTGATTTTATTCTGAATCTTTCCTTGTATAACTTTTAGCCAGATTTTTATAACATGGCTCATTAGACTTATTGTTCTAAAGTCACTGCATTCAACTGCACCATTCTGGTGAAAATCTATAAATCTATTAATATCAGAATAAATCTAAACAGTGTGCACCTGAAAACTTGTCTGTCGAGACGTCGTTGTTTGTGTTTAGTCTTGTCTTGCTCGTACATCCAAAAATGTCCTTGTTATTTTCTTTTAATGTATATGGGATTCAGTATTGCTGTGGGTTTTCACGTGTATTACTGTTTTAAACCTTTGTTACCATGGTGATTATAAACAATTACAAAACACGTAACGATAGTCTCTTTGGTGTAGAGTTTTGTTTGTTAACATGTTTCTCCTATTGTGCTTTGATCGTCGTTAAACAAGGAGCATCGAAGGAAATTAACACGCAATGAATCAGACATGGGGATGTGGTGGACCAAACTATCATGCGGGCAAATGGATAAAACGTGCTTAGTTCATACAATACATGCCAGATTGGATACATTGATGTTTGACCATGTGTCCCTATAATGGGTGAACTTTACAAGTCTGCCAAAATTGTATTAGAAAAAGAGGTTACATTTGGCAACACTCGGTTGCTTTCCATTTATGTAGATGTCTGTTACCTTAACATATGTCATCCACTGACTGTTGCTTTAGCTAACTGTTGCCTTAGCTAACTGCTGCCTTAACTAACTGCTGCCTTAACTAACTGCTGCCTTAACTAACTGCTGCCTTATGTGACTGTTGCCTTAACTGACTGCTGCCTTAACTGACTGCTGCCTTAACTAACTGTTGCCTTAACTAACTGCTGCGTTAACTAACTGCTGCTTTAACTGACTGCAGCCTTAGCTGACGTCTGCCTTAACTGATTGCTGCCTTAGCTGACTGCTGCCCTAACTAACTGTTGCATTAACTAACTGCTGCCTTAACTGACTGCTGCCTTACTCACTGTTGCCTTAATTGACTGCTGCCTTAACTGACTGCTGCGTTAACTAACTGTTGCCTTAACTGACTGCTGCCTTAACTGACTGCTGTCTTAACTGACTGCTGCCTTAACTGACTGCTGCCTTAACTGTCTGCTGTCTTAACTGACTACTGCCTTAACTGACTGCTGCCTTAACTGACTGCTGCCTTAACTGACTGCTGCCTTAACTGACTGCTGTCTTAACTGACTGCTGTCTTAACTGACTGTTGCCTTAATTGACTGCTGCCTTAACTGACTGCTGCCTTAACTGACTGCTGTCTTAACTGACTACTGCTTTAACTGACTACTGCCTTAATTTATTGTCCCTAACCCTGACTACTGCCTTAATTTATTGTCCCTAACCTGACTACTGCCTTAATTTATTGTCCCTAACCCTGACTACTGCCTTAATTTATTGTCCCTAACCCTGACTACTGCCTTAATTTATTTTCCCTAACCCTGACTACTGCCTTAATTTATTGTCCCTAACCCTGACTACTACCTTAATTTATTGTCCCTAACCCTGACTACTGCCTTAATTTATTGTCCCTAACCCTGACTACTGCCTTAATTTATTGTCCCTAACCCTGACTACTGCCTTAATTTATTGTCCCTAACCCTGATTGTTGCCTTAATTTATTGTCCCTAACCCTGATTGTTGCCTTAATTTATTGTCCCTAACCCTAATTGTTGCCTTAATTTATTGTCCCTAACCCTGATTATTGCCTTAATTTATTGTCCCTAACCCTGATTGTTGCCTTAATTTATTGTCCCTAACCCTGATTGTTGCCTTAATTTATTGTCCCTAACCCTGATTGTTGCCTTAATTTATTGTCCCTAACCCTGATTGTTGCCTTAATTTATTGTCCCTAACCCTGATTGTTGCCTTAATTTATTGTCCCTAACCCTGATTGTTGCCTTAATTTATTGTCCCTAACATTGATTGTTGCCTTAATGTATTGTCCCTAACCCTGATTGTTGCCTTAATTTATTGTCCCTAACCCTGATTGTTGCCTTAATTTATTGTCCCTAACCCTGATTGTTGCCTTAATTTATTGTCCCTAACCCTGATTGTTGCCTTATTTTTACTGTCCCTAAACCCGATTGTTGCCTTAATTTATTGTCCCTAACCCTAATTGTTGCCTTAATTTATTGTCCCTAACCCTGATTGTTGCCTTAATTTATTGTCACTAACCCTGACTACTGCCTTAATTTATTGTCCCTAACCCTGACTACTGTCTTAATTTATTGTCCCTAACCCCGATTGTTGCCTTAATGTATTGTCCCTAACCCTGATTGTTGCCTTAATTTATTGTCCCTAACCCTGATTGTTGCCTTAATTTATTGTCCCTAACCCTGATTGTTGCCTTAATGTATTGTCCCTAACCCTGATTGTTGCCTTAATTTATTGTCCCTAACCCTGATTGTTGCCTTAATTTATTGTCCCTAACCCTGATTGTTGCCTTAATTTATTGTCCCTAACCCTGATTGTTGCCTTAATTTATTGTCCCTAACCCTGATTGTTGCCTTAATTTATTGTCCCTAACCCTGATTGTTGCCTTATTTTTACTGTCCCTAAACCCGATTGTTGCCTTAATTTATTGTCCCTAACCCTAATTGTTGCCTTAATTTATTGTCCCTAACCCTGATTGTTGCCTTAATTTATTGTCACTAACCCTGACTACTGCCTTAATTTATTGTCCCTAACCCTGACTACTGTCTTAATTTATTGTCCCTAACCCCGATTGTTGCCTTAATGTATTGTCCCTAACCCTGATTGTTGCCTTAATTTATTGTCCCTAACCCTGATTGTTGCCTTAATTTATTGTCCCTAACCCTGATTGTTGCCTTAATGTATTGTCCCTAACCCTGATTGTTGCCTTAATTTATTGTCCCTAACCCTGATTGTTGCCTTAATTTATTGTCCCTAACCCTGATTGTTGCCTTAATTTATTGTCCCTAACCCTGATTGTTGCCTTAATGTATTGTCCCTAACCCTGATTGTTGCCTTAATTTATTGTCCCTAACCCTGATTGTTGCCTTAATTTATTGTCCCTAACCCTGATTGTTGCCTTAATTTATTGTCCCTAACCCTGATTGTTGCCTTAATTTATTGTCCCTAACCCTGACTACTCCCTTAATTTATTGTCCCTAACCCTGACTACTCCCTTAATTTATTGTCCCTAACCCTGACTACTGCCTTAATTTATTGTCCCTAACCCTGACTACTGCCTTAATTTATTGTCCCTAACCCTGACTACTGCCTTAATTTATTGTCCCTAACCCTGACTACTCCCTTTATTTATTGTCCCTAACCCTGACTACTGCCTTAATTTATTGTCGCTAACCCTGACTACTGCCTTAATTTATTGTCCCTAACCCTGACTACTGCCTTAATTTATTGTCCCTAACCCTGACTACTGCCTTAATTTATTGTCCCTAACCCTGACTACTGCCTTAATTTATTGTCCCTAACCCTGATTGTTGCCTTAATTTATTGTCCCTAACCCTGACTACTGTCTTAATTTATTGTCCCTAACCCTGACTACTGTCTTAATTTATTGTCCCTCACCCTGACTACTGTCTTAATTTATTGTCCCTAACCCTGACTACTCCCTTAATTTATTGTCCCTAACCCTGACTACTCCCTTAATTTATTGTCCCTAACCCTGACTACTGTCTTAATTTATTGTCCCTAACCCTGACTACTCCCTTAATTTATTGTCCCTAACCCTGACTACTCCCTTAATTTATTGTCCCTAACCCTGACTACTGTCTTAATTTATTGTCCCTAACCCTGACTACTCCCTTAATTTATTGTCCCTAACCCCGATTGTTTCCTTAATGTATTGTCCCTAACCCTCATTGTTGCCTTAATTTATTGTCCCTAACCCTTATTGTTGCCTTAATTTATTGTCCCTAACCCTGATTGTTGCCTTCGTCAAACTCATGAGTATCGGCGTCTGAACTGGAAAGGGGTTGGGCGGGGGTGGGGTGGGGGGTATGGGGGGAAGAGCAGTACATTTTTGAATTACTGATCACTTTCCTGTTGTACTAAGGGTAGAACATCACTGTATACAATAATATTTGCAATTATGTTGCTTCTCCTCGTCATGTTAAAAGACGTTTACATATAAAATATAAACAGATATTGAAGCCTTTGAAACGTGGATTTATACACAACAACAAAAATGGGGATATTTGAGTTAAAAGAAGTGAAGACAAACAGCGAAGTTCTGAGTCAGCTAAAATGAAAAATAAAAAGAACTCATTCCTCTTCTTTTCTCTTTTCACTGATACCTAAAAGGTGTCGTGGTCTATATCATTTGTCGTTCTTGAGCTGCTCGAACTGTCTGAATTAGTGATTTTCCTTTGTTGTTACATGTCTCTGTCACTGCATCTATCCATCTTCTTCTAGGTCTTCCTCTTGGTCTTTTCCCATGCATTCTCGAGAAGAACGCCCTCGATGGTGATTGGTAAGGATTCATTCTGACCAGATGGCCAAACCATTTAAGCTGTTGTTGTTCTATATATTCTTGGCAGGGTTTTGTTCATACTATTTTTCTTATGGTTTCATTTGGCATTCTATCTCTTCTTGTGTTGTTTGTTACTTTTCTCAAGCAACGCATCTCACATGTATTGATCTTTCTTAAATGTGATTTAGAAAGGGTCCATGTTTGACTTTCATAGCACAAAGTTGGTATGAAAATGCTATTTATCATTTGTTGTTTAGCTGGCATAGACATGTTTGGATGTCTTAGCAATGGTGAAAGCTGGTATGTGACAGCATTTGCTTTTTGTATTCTCATGTCAATTTCTCTGTCTAGTTTTCCATCTTCTGTGAACATTGTGCCTAAATACTTGAATTCCTCTACTTGTTTTATAAAAGAACTCATTAACATATTGCAAACAAGACAGCATACATTTGAAGGACATATGTAGAGACAGAATACCTTAGTAAATGTCATATGGGAGGGGAAAGTACAAGGTTGGCGTGGCAGAGGCAGAGCAAGACAAAATTGGACTGATACAATCAAAAGGTGGACAGATGAACCTATGACAATGTGCGCTATATGAACAAGACAAAATTGGACTGATACAATCAAAAGGTGGACAGATGAACCTATGACAATGTGCGCTATAAGAACAATAGACAGTTAAATAGCGCTGTTTGGTAGTCAGATTTTAATGTGGAGACTGAGTATAATATGAGATTATAGTAGACTGAGGAAAATCCATTGGCACATAGATAGAACACTACAGACAAAACTATATGGGCCACTGCAAGAATTACAAAAGACAGTAACATTTATACAGGAAACGACATTGCAGATATAGACAATACTTCAGGCAAACGAAAGATAGATAGATAGAATGTGGAGACGACGCCCATGAATGAAATACATATACTCAATGTGTTTATTAATAGGTTTAACCTTTCGGTCACGTTTCGTTCTTTCTTTTTTGTGTTATGATTCTTAGCATCGAATATGCTAACTTTTGGTAATTATAATCGCCCACACACACTTTCGAGCACTCACACACCCACGAGACTCTATTATCTCCCCTCGCTACATGCTCGCACTTTTAATACTTGTTGCTAAATATGGTTACCATAAACGCAGACGAAAGACCGCCTCGTTTGGGTTATTACACAAGTCATTACAATGATGCAAACACGTCTGCTCCTTTGTCCGCGTCTTAAAGATTTTATCAGGAGCATATCGATTAGCATTCTTTGTGTCTTTAACCCACGCGGCGCCAGGCGGTCTGAACCCCCTTCCCATCATCTCTCCACTTCAGGTTCACTTTTTTTCAGGTTCTTTACGTGTTGGTTTTTTTTGTTTTTGTTTTTTTGGTTTGTTTGTTTGTGTCACTTTTCGTTATTGAATTTGTGCTTTTTGGTTATTTGTTTATGGAAGGCCCCGGTATCACTGCAAACGAATTAAAATCCATAATTGCTCAACCGCCCGTGCCAGGGTAATCATCCGAATCTCATCCCCCAAACAAAGAAAGGAAACTGTAGTCCCCATCGTAGCAGTCTCACATCGTGGCAGCAGCACACGGCAAAAGACATAAGGCGAAACCGCGCAGAAAGTGAACACAGCCAACTGTTCCCTGTCATACGATATCATCATTCATCGTAAAGAATTGGAATATCGAAACATGATCAAAACGGATGAGACACACAGCTCACGGTGTGCACAGAGCACTTAACACAGTAGCTCCTGCAACAAGCCGGACTTGGAATATGAGGAAACTGCAACAAGGAACACTTATCACGCATAGCCTTCAATTGTTCCCGCCGCGTATCCACCATATACCGGGAGTTCACGTCCTCTTGAAAATGATGATTGTCGTATTTGAATTTGTGTGTTCCTTTGGGCTTCGTATCTTTGAATTGCCAATGATATTGATAATATTGAAGTTTGCTCAGAATAAAAGGATGGAGATTGTAAAGAGAATCACTAACGTAGAAATAAAGAAAAGTACCAGTCAAATACCAGTGGAGAAAGAGATATAAGAAGACGATGGAGATGGATAGGACATACACCTTGAAAGTCAAATGTGAGAAATAAAACGACAGGCCCTTTTTCGGAATCCCCATGGAAGGAGACAAAGAGGAAGACCAAAATATTCTTGGAGAAGACAGGTGGAAGCAGTGATGCAGATGATGGGGAGAAATGGAATGATCCTAAAGGAATAGCAAGAAAAGAACCGCTTGGAAAGTGTTTGTTGAAGACCTATGCTCCACTGGGAGATAAAAGAAAGAAGAAAATATTGATACTATTTATTAATGTCCATCTGTATGAAACAATGTATACAGCGATGAATTTATCATTACTTGGGCTTTATTTACAGTCTAGCGAAATCATGACAGACATTTAGTCGGGGCTTGAAAATAGGGAAGAATTGAGTTAAGGAAAAGAAGACAGAGAAGGAAGTTTTAAATCAGCTAAAAACTGAAAAAAAGCTGCTTAATACAATTCTAAAATGACAACTGAAATTTGTTGGATGTTTGAAGAATCACAATACATACTAAACAATATCTTGGAAAGGAAGGTACAAGGTAGACGAGGCAGACCAAGATGAAAGTGGACTCATGACATCAAAAGGTGGACAGGTGAGTCTATGACAACATACACCATCAAGACAAGAGACAGAGTAAAACGGCGCTCATGGAAGCCAACCTTAGATGTTGAGATGACACTCAATGAATGAATGGCGCTCATGGAAGCCAACCTTAGATGTTGGGACGGCACCCAATAAATGAATGGCGCTCAATGGTAGCCAACCTTAGATGTTGAGATGACACTCAATGAATGAATGGCGCTCATGGAAGCCAACCTTAGATGTTGGGACGGCACCCAATAAATGAATGGCGTTCAATGGTAGCCAACCTTAGATGTTGAGATGACACTCAATGAATGAATGGCACTCCATGGTAGCCAACCTTAGATGTTGAGATGACACTCACTGAATGAATGGCACTCCATGGTAGCCAACCTTATATGTTGAGATGACACTCAATGAATGAATGGCACTCCATGGTAGCCAACCTTAGATGTTGAGATGACACTCAATGAATGAATGGCACTCCATGGTAGCCAACCTTAGATGTTGAGATGACACTCACTGAACGAATGGCGCTCCATGGTAGCCAACTTTAGATGTTGAGACGACACTCAATGAATGAATGGCGCTCCATGGTAGCCAACCTTAGATGTTGAGAAGACACTCAATGAATGAGTGGCGCTTAATGGTAGCCAACCTTAGATGTTGGGACGGCACCCAATAAATGAATGACGCTCCTTGGTAGCCAACCTTAGATGTTGGGACGGCGCCCAGTGAATGAATGGCGCTCCATGGTAGACAACCTTAGATGTTGGGACGGCGCCCAGTGAATGAATGGCGCTCCATGGTAGACAACCTTAGATGTTTAAACGGCACCCAATGAATGAATGGCATTCCTTGGTAGCCAACCCTAGATGTTGGGACGGCATCCAATGAATGAATGACTCTCCATGGTAGCCTACCTTAGATATTGAGACGGCATCCTATGAATGAATGGCGCTCCATGGTAGTCGACCTTCAATGTTGAGACGACACCCAATGAAGGAATGAATTGAAAAGTCCAGACCCAATGTATCCAGCTGCAGTGAATAACGCAGATACAAGCCACTCGACTTGAATACACGTATAGGTAGGTATATTGCTCAAGTATTGTGGGAGCTTTCGTGGTAATAGAGTGGCCTCGGGTTTCAGGGTAGTTTAAAGGTAACACGTCGGCCTTTGTATAGGATTGATCCGAATTCGAATCCAAACGCAGGTTGTTGTTTTTTTTTTTTTTTTTTTTTTCAAAAATAGGAAAAATGAATCAGCGGTTTCTTCCTGGCGTTACATCCACTCCGCCCCCCCATACCCCCCAACACCCCTCCTTTTTTGGTCCAGATCTCTGGGTAGTGAGATCGTATAAGGGTAATTAATCTGGGGGACCGGTGTGCACTCGCGCACGTTAAACAACTCTTGATAGTTAAAATTGAAAAGAGTAGGCCATAAGTTTAGCTGCTGCTCAAGTAAAATTGTCAGGAAAACCTACCCACACTGCGGATCCAAGACCGTGCTACGGAGTTCATTGCACGTGGGGTATCGGAGCATGTACGAGTTCATCCAGTGTGTGGGTATGGTGATCCCAGCGACAACAACTAATGAGTGGCCTCAGTTCTTCCTGCAGTGGGGGGGGGGGGTGGTAATCATGGCGCAATTTAAGGGCTCCGTCCTGAAAGACATCAGAGATTGTGTGAGATGAAACGTCATGGCTATCAGCGGAGGTGCAATCTTAAGACTGGCCAGAATTGGAAATAAGTGTTAAACAAGGTCGAGATAGATGTGTTGAATAAGGTCGATATAGCTGTGTTGAATAAGGTCGAGATAGATGTGTTGAATAAGGTCGATATAGCTGTGTTGAATAAGGTCGAGATAGGTGTGTTGAATAAGGTCGAGATAGATGTGTTGAATAAGGTCGATATAGCTGTGTTGAATAAGGTCGATATAGCTGTGTTGAATAAGGTCGATATAGCTGTGTTGAATAAGGTCGATATAGCTGTGTTGAATAAGGTCGATATAGCTGTGTTGAATAAGGTCGATATAGCTGTGTTGAATAATGTCGAGATAGGTGTGTTGAATAAGGTCGATATAGCTGTGTTGAATAATGTCGATATGGAAGTGTTGAATAATGTTGAGATCGCTGTGTTGAATAATGTCGAGATCGCTGTGTTGAATAATGTCGAGATAGGTGTGTTGAATGATGTCGATATGGATGTGTTGAATAATGTTGAGATCGCTGTGTTGAATAATGTCGAGATCGCTGTGTTGAATAATGTCGAGATAGGTGTGTTGAATAAGGTCGATATAGATGTGTTGAATAATGTCGATATAGCTGTGTTGAATAATGTCGATATAGCTGTGTTGAATAAGGTCGAGATCGCTGTGTTGAATAATGTCGAGATAGGTGTGTTGAATAAGGTCGATATAGCTGTGTTGAATAATGTCGAGATAGATGTGTTGAAAAAGGTCGATATAGCTGTGTTGAATAATGTCGAGATAGGTGTGTTGAATAAGGTCGATATATCTGTGTTGAATAATGTCGAGATAGATGTGTTGAATAAGGTCGAGATAGGTGTGTTGAATAAGGTCGAGATAGATGTGTTGAATAAGGTCGAGATAGGTGTGTTGAATAAGGTCGAGATAGGTGTGTTGAATAAGGTCGAGATAGATGTGTTGAATAAGTTCGAGATAGGTGTGTTGAATAAGGTCGAGATCGCTGTGTTGAATAAGGTCGAGATAGGTGTGTTGAATAAGGTCGAGATCGCTGTGTTGAATAATGTCGAGATAGGTGTATCCACAACCAGGCAAGCAACTGTAGCCATACGTGTTCAAATACTGTGTTCTCTACAAAACGCAGTTGAACACCTACGTGATTGCCTTGAATGCTGTGATATCATTTCTTACAACAATGGGCAGTGCATGAAAAATATATATATATTTTTTTTTAATTTATCTCAGCAAATGCCTCTATTAAGAGTTGTAAGTAAATGTTATTGACGTCATGCTATCATGGAAATTAGAATATTGTATCTTCTTCATCTTCTACCTTTTCAGCACCATGTGGAGCATAGATCTTCAACAAACACTTTCCAAGTCCTTCTGTTTTGTGTTTTTTTTTGCCGTTGTTTTAAGATCATTCCTGTCTTCCCCATCATCTTCATCCTTGCTTCTATCTGTCTTCTTCAAGAATTTCTTGGTCTTTCTCTTTGTCTTTCCCCCTGGGGATTCCAAAAAACGGTCTGTTGTGTAATACTCTCAGTTGGCTTCCGCAGTGTGTGTCCTATCCAGCGCCATCGTCTTTACTGTATCTCTTTAGGCACATTTCCATAATTCTATGTTAGTGATTTTGTCCTGCCATTTCTAGCCTTTATTAAGCAGAATAATATGGTTTAGGTATCCATATTTTTCCATCATAATTTATTTGTGGTCATTACCACTCCAGACCGGTCTAGTTTTCGTGGTAAGAGCCTTCAGCAACTATTTTCAGTGACTGTGTGTACCTCGAAGCCGTGTCGAGTGGGAAACAACCTGCCGTAGCTGGAAATCAATCCGGACATCAATATAGGCGAGTCCATTTACGACCTCGCCACCAGGCTCGGTTTAAGTAGATGTTAGTAGAAATTACAATTTGCGTACACAGAGAAAACAATACAGTCTAGTCGATGTCTGCTGAAACGTTTCTTTAATCACGGCTGTTTCCTGAGCTCTTTTCTTTGAAGCGTAACCTGCATAGCTCCCACTACTATAGCACAAAGGCTGAGTAAATTAGGAATTTTTCTGTTTCTTTTTCTTAGATAAGGTTCATGTTAATTCTGTAGGAATATCGGCCATGTTTGAAGTTCGCAGTCCAACTATCAACAGATGCAAGATAGCATGAGCATACTTGATGAGAGATCACAAAAACTGGGACTGAAAATAAATAAAGATAAGACCAAAATTATGAGAATTAATGTAGTTGGCAATAGCTAAATATTAATAGGAGAAATACCTCTACTAGACGTACAATCTTATATATATCTGGGCAGTAATATAGACAAAAGTAGGAGGAGCAGAAAATGACTCCAAAATAAGGATAGCAAAAGCAAGAGGAGCGTTTGATGCACTGGGAAACATATGGGAGTCCAAAGAAATTAGGTTAAATAAAAAAAATAAAAATTGTCAACTCCAATGTTAAGTCAGTCTTATTATATGGATATGAAACATGGAGAACAACAAAAATGACAACCATGAAGATACAGACTTTCATTAATGGATGCTTCCGCAGAACAAAAGGGTGGAATTGGCAGGACAAAATCACTAACATAGAATTATGGGGAAAGTACCAGTCAAATAAATACCAGTGGATAAAGAGATACAGCGAAGACGATGGCGCTGTATAGGACACGCTGCGAAGCCGACTGAGAGTATTACACAACAGGGTCTTTTTGGAAATCCCCAAGGAAAAAGAGAAAGAGTAAGACCAATATATTCTTTGAGAAGACAGATATCTGAGAGATGAAGATGGTGGGGAAGACATGGAATGATCTTAAAAGATTGGCAAGAAACAGAACGGCTTGGAAAGTGCTTGTTGAAGACCTATGCTCCACAGGGAGCTGAAAGGTAGAAGAAGAAACAAGAAAAATATTATTACATTTAGAGTGAATTAAAAACAAAACACCTTTTCCATTATAATGTATGGGTGGTCTTTACCACTCTAGACCGGTCTAGTTGTCGTGATAAAAGCCGCAGGTCGCGGGCACTTATGCCTCACTTCCCCCCCCCCTTTTACCCTGCCCATCCACGAGATGCTGCAACACTGCGTCTTCAGTACCAACCAATACCATCACCGCTAAGGTCTAAGGTCATAGTCACCTCGCTAAACATTCATTTTTTTCACAGACTATGACCGAATTGACCAAACGGAAGGTGGAAGGATGTCTCGATCAGCTATTGGTCGCTGAACTCTTCAGGTCTGCTGGCTTGTGCCAACATAAGAAAGCCTAGTAGTGAAGCTTCTGTAGAGTGGACACATTCAAACTTCTCCAGAAGAAGTCGAGAAATCAAGAAAACCTTTCACTCTTCCATCTTACATTCCATGGTCTAATGGCTCGTGCTAACTATCGTATATGACCATTTTGGTCTTGTCCCTTTGGTCTAGTAGAGGCTATTGTGTATTTTATTGAGGTTTTTTTTTGTCGAACAACTTCTCTCATTGCTAATTCTACCAATGTTTGACAAACACACACGGACACAGAATGAACAAGTCAGGCCCACTGGTCCACAGGGTTTTCCATCCTTTCTCATGAGTCTTTTCTCTTCTAAGTTTTGCTTTAGCACAGTCTCAAATGATGTTATACCGTTCCTTATACATGTTCATCATGATGTGCGATCACTTGCCAGATGTTCCCAGTCATATTCACATATGGAGAAGTCATTCAGAGATGATTTACAGATATCTCTATATCGTAGTTTAGTGTTCAACACACCTAACTACCACAGCATTAATCAATCCACACATATATTCAATCAAGTTTTATCTGTTGACTAACTTACACACTCTACATTAGCATATCTACACCAATACGCCTTTTAAAAAGGAGCGTGCTATAAGACTCATCCATATTCGGAAATGAAGGAGGAATTCCTTTGGGAGTCGAACGGACGCATCCTCTTGATAGTGCCAATAATGTTCAAGACATAAACCACTAGTTCGCATGATGTCTCCAAAAGATAATCAAATTACCTGACCGTGCAATGCTGTGCACAATTTCCTGGCACCAGGGGGCAGCTGTAGTATTTGATCCGATTCAGTCCAGGAAATTGTACACACAATTGCTTTGTTCATTTGATTCTTGCTGCTGTGAAATAGGAAGATGTAATAGACGCACTGGAAGGGAAATAAAGTTGTGCCTGGCTTGGAGTGAAACGTTTTATGATTTCAAACGATAAAGTCATCTATGAAAAATGGACACAGAGTTGAGATAGGCTTGAGTAATAGCATCAATGAAACTTTATAACAGCATCACGTGAGCAGACCTGCTAGAGCTGAAATTACGTACCTTCCTCGATCGAAAAATAAAAGGAAGTGAAGATGAAAGGAACAAGTTGAAGAACTTGTCAAGAACTAGAAGATCGTATACAATATGATTATTTTTCTTCCCCTTTTTAATTTTCACGGACAATTACAAACTTGGGCTAGAAATTATTGTCATTTCATGTGTCATGTCTTTTCTAAGATCAATTACAAACTTGGGCTACAAATTATTGTCATTTCATGTGTCATGTCTTTTCTAAGATCAATTACAAACTTGGGCTAGAAATTATTCTCATTTCATGTGTCATGTCTTTTCTAAGATCAATTACAAACTTGGGCTAGAAATTATTGTCATTTCATGTGTCATGTCTTTTCTAAGATCAATTACAAACTTGGGCTAGAAATTATTGTCATTTCATGTGTCATGTCTTTTCTAAGATCAATTACAAACTTGGGCTAGAAATTATTGTCATTTCATGTGTCATGTCTTTTCTAAGATCAATTACAAACTTGGGCTAGAAATTATTGTCATTTCATGTGTCATGTCTTTTCTAAGATCAATTACAAACTTGGGCTAGAAATTATTGTCATTTCATGTGTCATGTCTTTTCTAAGATCAATTACAAACTTGGGCTAGAAATTATTGTCATTTCATGTGTCATGTCTTTTCTAAGATCAATTACAAACTTGGGCTAGAAATTATTGTCATTTCATGTGTCATGTCTTTTCTAAGATCAATTACAAACTTGGGCTAGAAATTATTCTCATTTCATGTGTCATGTCTTTTCTAAGATCAATTACAAACTTGGGCTACACATTATTGTCATTTCATGTGTCATGTCTTTTCTAAGATCAATTACAAACTTGGGCTACAAATTATTGTCATTTCATGTGTCATGTCTTTTCTAAGATCAATTACAAACTTGGGCTAGAAATTATTGTCATTTCATGTGTCATGTCTTTTCTAAGATCAATTACAAACTTGGGCTAGAAATTATTCTCATTTCATGTGTCATGTCTTTTCTAAGATCAATTACAAACTTGGGCTAGAAATTATTGTCATTTCATGTGTCATGTCTTTTCTAAGATCAATTACAAACTTGGGCTAGAAATTATTGTCATTTCATGTGGCATGTCTTTTCTAAGATCAATTACAAACTTGGGCTAGAAATTATTGTCATTTCATGTGTCATGTCTTTTCTAAGATCAATTACAAACTTGGGCTAGAAATTATTGTCATTTCATGTGTCATGTCTTTTCTAAGATCAATTACAAACTTGGGCTACAAATTATTGTCATTTCATGTGTCATGTCTTTTCTAAGATCAATTACAAACTTGGGCTAGAAATTATTGTAATTTCATGTGTCATGTCTTTTCTAAGATCAATTACAAACTTGGGCTAGAAATTATTGTCATTTCATGTGTCATGTCTTTTCTAAGATCAATTACAAACTTGGGCTAGAAATTATTGTCATTTCATGTGTCATGTCTTTTCTAAGATCAATTACAAACTTGGGCTAGAAATTGTTGTCATTTCATGTGTCATGTCTTTTCGACGATAAAGGACAAAATTAGACTAGAAATTATTATAATTTCATTCTGTTTTCTTTTAATTTTAGTTATAGATATTATGTTTTCTTTAGTTCTAGTTATAGATATTATGTATTCTCTATGTTTTAGTTATAGTTATTATGTATTCTCTATGTTTTAGTTATAGATATTGTGAGTTCTAGTTATAGATATTATGTGTTCTAGTTATATATATTATGTGTTCTACTTATAGATATTATGTGTTCTCTATGTTCTAGTTATAGATATGTGTTCTATGTGTTCTAGTTATAGATATTATGTGTTCTCTATGTTCTAGTTATAGATATTATGTGTTCTAGTTATAGATATTCTGTGTTCTCTATGCTCTAGTTATAGATATTCTGTGTTCTCTATGTTCTAGTTATAGATATTATGTGTTCTAGTTATAGATATTATGTGTTCTAGTTATAGATATTCTGTGTTCTCTATGCTCTAGTTATAGATATTCTGTGTTCTAGTTATAGATATAATGTGTTCTAGTTATAGATATTATGTGTTCTAGTTATAGATATTATGTGTTCTAGTTATAGATATTATGTGTTCTCTATGTTCTAGTTATAGATATTATGTGTTCTCTATGTTCTAGTTATAGATATTATGTGTTCTCTATGTTCCAGTTAGAGATATTATGTGTTCTAGTTATAGATATTATGTGTTCTAGTTATAGATATTCTGTGTTCTCTATGCTCTAGTTATAGATATTCTGTGTTCTAGTTATAGATATAATGTGTTCTAGTTATAGATATTATGTGTTCTAGTTATAGATATTATGTGTTCTAGTTATAGATATTATGTGTTCTCTATGTTCTAGTTATAGATATTATGTGTTCTCTATGTTCTAGTTATAGATATTATGTGTTCTCTATGTTCCAGTTAGAGATATTATGTGTTCTCTATGCTCTAGTTATAAATATTATTTTTTTTCTATTTTTAATTTATACATTCTCCTAGGATGTCACCACAATGTTGTTTAAACGTCTTAGCTGCAGGTCGTTCATGTATGCCTCTAGCAAACCAAATTAAATCCAAATCAACGCCCATTAGATCCCCGTTTGCAGCATAGGCCACAATGAAGGTCTCACGATCCATCCCTGTTCACATTTTCACTCCTCTCCAACTTAGGTCAATGTTCTTAATGGTTCCTATGACTATTCCTATGTAACTTCTCTTCTCTAGTGAATCGCCCGGACGTATGTTAGTTCAAATTACTGTTTAATATTGAACCTGTCCTAGAATTTCATTCATTAGTGTCTCAATTATGCGGAGTTTTCTCATTAATATTAAAAGTTGCGTCCACAGTCTCCCCGTACCTGCACAAGAGTTCGCTCCACCCCAACCAAGCAAGAGCGGATCTCAAGGGAAATAAACCTAATCTCACGAACTTCCTCATAAGTACTGTCCCTTCATCATTGTTGATTTCATTAATAAATACGATTAGGAGCAAGCCAGTCTGTATGTATATGTTGATTATTTATGTGCGTGTATACATGCTTAAGTGCAATCATATATATGTATAGTGTTTGTCCTTTGGCGTCTTGACAGGCGGGAGGTAGCAAGCAATCATGTTGAGTCAGTAGTTTAGTAAAATATTAGTGGATTGTGTTGTGGATGCTGTTTTACTGAACAGCTTCTGTCCTGATAATATTGAACAGACATATTCGACAGTAGAATGAACAAGATGTATTTGTGGTGCCTGGCCTCGTACGGTGGAATGAACAAGATGTATGTGTGGTGCCTGGCCTCGTACGGTGGAATGAACAAGATGTATGTGTGGTGCCTGGCCTCGTACGGTGGAATGAACAAGATGTATGTGTGGTGCCTGGCCTCGAACGGTGGAATGAACGAGATGTATGTGTGGTGCCTGGCCTCGTACGGTGGAATGAACAAGATGTATGTGTGGTGCCTGGCCTCGTACGGTGGAATGAACAAGATGTATGTGTGGTGCCTGGCCTCGTACGGTGGAATGAACAAGATGTATGTGTGGTGCCTGGCCTCGTACGATGGAATGAACAAGATGTATGTGTGGTGCCTGGCCTCGTACGGTGGAATGAACAAGATGTATGTGTGGTGCCTGGCCTCGGACGGTGGAATGAACAAGATGTATGTGTGGTGCCTGGCCTCGTACGGTGGAATGAACAAGATGTATGTGTGGTGCCTGGTCTCGTACAGTAGAATGAACAAGATGTATGTGTGGTGCCTGGCCTCGTACGGTGGAATGAACAAGATGTATGTGTGGTGCCTGGCCTCGTCTCCTTTCTCCTGCGTCTTTTGTCTTCTGAATTTGATATCAGCAATGTCTCGGAAGTTACTATGCCATTTTTGTTTGTTGTTCTCCTTTTGTTGCTATCAGCAACCAGATTTTCCCAGTTTCTTTCACTGATAGAGAATTCCCTCAAGGAAGCCCTGCAAACATCTTTAAATCTCAGTACGGGTCTGCCTTTTTATCTCTTTCCATTCCTATGTTCGCCTTACAATATGTGTTTGAGAAATGATTGGGAGTACATATAGTAAGCTAGATTTAATCAACTATCTATTCCTCTGTCTCTGTTCGTCTAATCAGACTCATATATTTGTAAATAGTATTATTAGTCAAAACTGTTCTTGTCCTGCTAGACCTTTGGGTTGCTTGGCTGCGTGGAGAGAAGAAATATGTTGCATGGGCTCGGCTGTGTGGAGAGAAGAAACATGTTGCATGGGCACGGCTGTGTGGAGAGAAGAAACATGTTGCATGGGCACGGCTGTGTGGAGAGAAGAAACATGTTGTATGGGCACGGCTGTGTGGAGAGAAGAAACATGTTGCATGGGCACGGCTGTGTGGAGAGAAGAAACATGTTACATGGGCACGGCTGTGTGGAGAGAAAAAACATATTGCATGGGCACGGCTGTGTGGAGAGAAGAAACATGTTGCATGGGCTCGGCTGTGTGGAGAGAAGAAACATGTTGCATGGGCTCGGCTGTGTAGAGAGAAGAAACATGTTACATGGGCACGGCTGTGTGGAGAGAAGAAACATGTTGCATGGGCACGGCTGTGTGGAGAGAAGAAACATGTTGCATGGGCTCGGCTGTGTAGAGAGAAGAAACATGTTGCATGGGCTCGGCTGTGTAGAGAGAAGAAACATGTTGCATGGGCTCGGCTGTGTAGAGAGAAGAAACATGTTGCATGGGCTCGGCTGTGTAGAGAGAAGAAACATGTTGCATGGGCTCGGCTGTGTAGAGAGAAGAAACATGTTGCATGGGCTCGGCTGTGTAGAGAGAAGAAACATGTTACATGGGCTCGGCTGTGTAGAGAGAAGAAACATGTTGCATGGGCTCGGCTGTGTAGAGAGAAGAAACATGTTACATGGGCTCGGCTGTGTAGAGAGAAGAAACATGTTACATGGGCTCGGCTGTGTGGAAAGAAGAAACATGTTGCATGGGTTCGGCTGTGTAGAGAGAAGAAACATGTTGCATGGGCTCGGCTGTGTAGAGAGAAGAAACATGTTGCATGGGCTCGGCTGTGTAGAGAGAAGAAACATGTTGCATGGGCTCGGCTGTGTAGAGAGAAGAAACATGTTGCATGGGCTCGGCTGTGTAGAGAGAAGAAACATGTTACATGGGCTCGGCTGTGTAGAGAGAAGAAACATGTTACATGGGCTCGGCTGTGTGGAGAGAAGAAACATGTTACATGGGCTCGGCTGTGTGGAGAGAAGAAACATGTTACATGGGCACGGCTGTGTAGAGAGAAGAAACATGTTGCATGGGCTCGGCTGTGTAGAGAGAAGAAACATGTTACATGGGCTCGGCTGTGTAGAGAGAAGAAACATGTTGCATGGGCTCGGCTGTGTAGAGAGAAGAAACATGTTGCATGGGCTCGGCTGTGTAGAGAGAAGAAACATGTTACATGGGCTCGGCTGTGTGGAAAGAAGAAACATGTTGCATGGGCTCGGCTGTGTAGAGAGAAGAAACATGTTGCATGGGCTCGGCTGTGTAGAGAGAAGAAACATGTTGCATGGGCTCGGCTGTGTGGAAAGAAGAAACATGTTGCATGGGCTCGGCTGTGTAGAGAGAAGAAACATGTTGCATGGGCTCGGCTGTGTAGAGAGAAGAAACATGTTGCATGGGCTCGGCTGTGTAGAGAGAAGAAACATGTTACATGGGCTCGGCTGTGTGGAGAGAAGAAACATGTTACATGGGCTCGGCTGTGTAGAGAGAAGAAACATGTTACAAGGGTAACAACTTGTCTCTTTCTCTTTTTTTTCTGCCCAAGCTCGTGCCCTTTAGAGGACACACCAACTTCGCCATTTTGGTGCCGACACAACAAGGGAAGCAGCACTCTAAAGCTCCAACTAAAACAAGAAGCAAATTAGCTAAAGAGAGAGGGAGATTACCACAAGAGAACCATCTGATCAGCTACGATGAAGCCAAATCCATCATCAAAGGCCAGTACCATGAAAAATGGAAACACAAAACCCAAAGTATAACGAGAGGGATGTAACTATCAAGAAGGGATCAAGTCATCTTACTTCGCCTACACACTGGCCACAACAGAATGAGAAACCCCATGTTCAACAAACTCAAAATAGGAACAACCAGCCAATGCCACTGTACACTGGACAACATGACAACAAAACAGGTTCTACAGGATTGCCCCCAGTACACAGACCTGAGAAGGATAATGTGGTCCACACCCACCTCCTTGGAAGAGAAACTATATGGAACAACCGAATCACTTAAACAGACAGCTGCCTTCATAAGAGAGTCTCCGGAATCCTAGTCTGAATGAGCCATGATCGTAGAAGAAGAAGAAACAAGGAGCAGACAGATTCATAGAAAAAGAGAATACACAGCGAAAGAAAATGTAACATTTCTAGGGCGCTGAAAAATCCATAGTCAGCTATGACTAAAGGAGGTTACTACTGCTACTACTACTGCACTGCCACTACTATCACTACCACCACTACTACTACTACTCTTTACGTAAATTCATTCATGTTTTACTCTGTCATTTTTTATTACCACACCAATCTTCTGCATAATTACATTGAAAGGTTTTAGCGCAGCGCAAGAGCATCATAATTATCAGTATGAGTCCCTAAATATTTAATGAGTCATATGTCAGCCGCAGTTTTATCTCTTTAGGGATTTTGCACCGTGTATTGTTCGTCGTAGGCTGCATTCACTACAGTAATCCGGAATCTAAAGGACATTGTCGTGTGTGCTACTTCATTGTAATTGCACATCGTATATCCCTAGACCGGCCATACGCTAATCTTACGGTCTGTTGTTTGACGTGCGACGGGGATAATCTGACGACTAACTGTGTGTTTATATGTTCGGAATTGGTGTTAATAACGATGGCATAACATCATCAAGCGCTATACATTAAAAAAAAAATATGACGATCATCATTTTCAGGAGGAAGTGAACTTCCGGTATATGGTGGATAGGCGGCAGGAACCATAGCAGGCTATGTATGCAATGTGTTCCGTGTTGCAGTTTCCTCATATTCTAAGTCCGGCTTGTTGCAGGAGCTACTGAGTTAAGTGCACTGTGCACACCGTGAGCTGTGTGTCCCATCCGTTTTGATCATGTTTCGATATTCCAATTGTTTACGATGAATGATCATATCGTATGACAGGGAACAGTTGGCTGTGTTCACCTTCTGCGCGGTTTCGCCTTATG
Organism: Megaustenia siamemsis; assembly: GCA_032433765.1. Lineage (NCBI taxonomy): Eukaryota > Metazoa > Mollusca > Gastropoda > Stylommatophora > Ariophantidae > Megaustenia > Megaustenia siamemsis. The sequence goes on from JAVIAB010000117.1 coordinate 13,682,160, forward strand.
TCTTTCGGCGTGTGATGAGACTGCTACGATGGGGACTACAGTTGCCTTTCTTTGTTTGGGAGATGAGACATTAATTCGGAAGATTACGCTGGCCCGGGCGGTTTAACATTTATGGATTTTAATTCGTTTGCAGTGATGCCGGGGCCTTCCATAACCAAATAACCAAATGTTCTTAATCTTATATAAATAACTATCATCATTGTATTTATAGCGTTCATTACCACTTCGATTTGTTGCCTGATTGTATAGAAAGATTACAGCACAAAGAAAGAACTCAGTGGCACTGATATTTATTTATGTCATCATTACAATTAATGCTGTAGTGTCAACATTACGGTTAATGCTGAACTGTCAACTTAAATATTAATGTTAATGTGTCAGTTTAATTTTATATAACTCTATTGACGACTCTATAAATGTCTATTACATTGACTCCTCTATCTTTCTGATGTCCGACTCAATAAATGTCTCTTACATTGACTCCTCTATCTTTCTGATGTCCGACTCAATAAATGTCTCTTACATTGACTCTATCTTTCTGATGTCCGACTCAATAAATGTCTCTTACATTGACTCCTCTATCTTTCTGCTGTCCGACTCAATAAATGTTTCTTACATTGACTCCTCTATCAGGGTGTCCGGTTAGCGCAATCGATAGGCGGTTGGCTTACCACGGCAACAGCCGGGGTTCGTACCCTGGCGAGGACACCTGGGTTTTACTAATTCCCTAAAAATTAGTACCTCTGAAGTCGGAGTAAATCTGCCTGCATGGCGAGGGGCATCCTGTAATGGGATAAAACAGACTTTACACGCAAAATTCAGTCCCACAAAATTGAGTGGGTGGGACTTCGTCAGAGGTCAAAGCTGACGAAAGCGAACGAACGAACGAACGACTCCTCTATCTTTCTGCTGTCCGACTCAATAAATGTTTCTTACATTGACTCCTCTATCTTACTGCTGTCCGACTCAATAAATGTCTCTTACATTGACTCCTCTATCTTACTGCTGTCCGACTCTAAAACTTCTACTCAGGTCTCTCATTTTTTTTATTTGCTACTTCTGAATCTCTCTCTCTCTCTCTCTCTCCTCTCTCTCTCTCTCTCTCTCTCTCTCTCTCTCTCCTACCCAAATCTCTCTCGGTCTCTCTTTGTTTAGTTTTTCTCCAGTTTTGGCCTCCAAATGTTCTGTTTTCACTTCCTGCACAGCCTAACCTCACAATTCTACCACCGTTCCGCTAATACCCAACTCCAAATTAAGCCAATATTGCCTCCGACATGATGATTCCGATTCAAAAACTCTACCGCCTTTATTCCCTTTGCGTAAATATGTATTATATTTTTTTTTCCCTTTCTCTAACGAAACATAACCAAAATAATGTTACTGTTGTAATACATCACAGAAATTATGTTCAATTATGGATACGAGTCTAGTTGCAGCAGAGATAAATGGACTAGTGGGAAATTACCATGAATGAATTGGTTGATATTCAGATTTTTCTACGTTCCTGTATATCAATGTTGGATTGTGCCTTGTTTATTTGTTTTTTTTTTAAATTGTTTGTTCGGCTGGGTGAAGGGATGCATAGTTTGTTGGTCGATTAGGTGATTGGTTAGTTTGTGAATGGATGGTTGTTTTAATTATCGAGGTGTTTATCTGTACACTAACACTGTACTCCCAGTACGTCAAGAAACGTGCCGGGATTCTTTCTTTAATTAGGGGAAATGGGAGTAGAGAAATGGGTGTAGAGAAATGGGAGTAGAGAAATGGGAGTAGAGAAATGGGAGTAGAGAAATGGGTGTAGAGAAATGGGAGTAGAGAAATGGGAGTAGAGAAATGGGTGTAGAGAAATGGGTGTAGAGAAATGGGTGTAGAGAAATGGGTGTAGAGAAATGGGTGTAGAGAAATGGGTGTAGAGAAATGGGTGTAGATAAATTGGTGTAGAGAAATGGGTGTAGAGAAATGGGTGTAGAGAAATGGGTGTAGATAAATGGGTGTAGAGAAATGGGTGTAGAGAAATGGTTGTAGAGAAATGGGTGTAGAAAATGGGTGTAGAGAAATGGGTGTAGAGAAATGGGTTAGAGAAATGGGTGTAGAGAAATGAGTGTAGAGAAATGGGTGTAGAGAAATGGGTGTAGAGAAATGGTTGTAGAGAAATGGGTGTAGATAAATGGGTGTAGAGAAATGGGTGTAGAGAAATGGGTTAGAGAAATGGGTGTAGAGAAATGGGTGTAGAGAAATGGGTGTGGAGAAATGGGTGTGGAGAAATGGTTGTAGAGAAATGGTTGTAGAGAAATGGTTGTAGAGAAATGGTTGTAGAGAAATGGTTGTAGAGAAATGGTTGTAGAGAAATGGTTGTAGAGAAATGGATGTAGAGAAATGGGTGTAGAGAAATGGGTGTAGAGAAATGGGTGTAGAGAAATGGTTGTAGAGAAATGGTTGTAGAGAAATGGGTGTAGAGAAATGGGTGTAGAGAAATGGTTGTAGAGAAATGGTTGTAGAGAAATGGGTGTAGAGAAATGGTTGTAGAGAAATGGTTGTAGAGAAATGGGTGTAGAGAAATGGGTGTAGAGAAATGGTTGTAGAGAAATGGGTGTAGAGAAATGGGTGTAGAGAAATGGGTGTGGAGAAATGGTCTAGAGTTAGGACGTCGGCTAGTCCCGGAATCGATTATCACCGCAGGCGCTGCAAAGAAAAAGGAAAAAAAGTCGAGTCCATGGCTTTACCTTCCCCTGGTCTCTGGGCAGTGACATCAAATAGTTAGCCCTCTCTGGGTAGTGACATCATATATCTAGCCCTCTCTGGGTAGTGTCATCAGATATCTAGCCCTTTCTGGGTAGTGTCATCAGATATCTAGCCCTTTCTGGGTAGTGTCATCAGATATCTAGCCCACTCTGGGTAGTGACGTCATATATCTAGCCCTCTCTAGGTAGTGACATCATATATCTAGCCCTCTCTGGGTAGTGTCATCAGATATCTAACCCTCTCCGGGTAGTGACATCATATATCTAGCCCTCTCTGGGTAGTGACATCAGATATCTAGCCCTCTCTGGGTAGTGTCATCAGATATCTAGCCATCTCTGGGTAGTAACATCAGATAACTAGCCCTCTCTGGGTAGTGACATCAGATATCTAGCCCTCTCTGGGTAGTGACATCAGATATCTAGCCCTCTCTGGGTAGTGACATCAGATATCTAGCCCTCTCTGGATAGTGACATCAGATATCTAGCCCTCTCTGGGTAGTGACATCAGATATCTAGCCCTCTCTGAGTAGTGTCATCAGATAGCTAGCCCTCTCTGTTTAGTGACATCAGATATTTAGCCCTCTCTGGGTAGTGTCATCAGATATCTAACCCTCTCTGGGTAGTGACGTCATATATCTAGCCCTCTCTAGGTAGTGACATCATATATCTAGCCCTCTCTGGGTAGTGTCATCAGATATCTAACCCTCTCTGGGTAGTGACATCATATATCTAGCCCTCTCTGGGTAGTGACATCAGATATCTAGCCTTCTCTGGGTAGTGACATCAGATATCTAGCCCTCTCTGGGTAGTGACATCAGATATCTAGCCCTCTCTGGATAGTGACATCATATATCTAGCCCTCTCTGGGTAGTGACATCAGATATCTAGCCCTCTCTGGGTAGTGACATCATATATCTAGCGCTCTCTGGGTAGTAACATCAGATATCTAACCCTCTCTGGGTAGTGACGTCATATATCTAGCCCTCTCTGGGTAGTGACATCAGATATCTAGCCCTCTCTGGGTAGTGACATCATATATCTAGCCCTCTCTGGGTAGTGACATCAGATATCTAGCCCTCTCTGGGTAGTGACGTCATATATCTAGCCCTCTCTGGGTAGTGACATCAGATATCTAACCCTCTCTGGGTAGTGACATCAGATATCTAGCCCTCTCTGGGTAGTGACATCAGATATCTAGCCCTCTCTGTGTAGTGACATCATATATCTAGCCCTCTCTGGGTAGTGACGTCATATATCTAGCCCTCTCTGGGTAGTGACATCAGATATCTAACCCTCTCTGGGTAGTGACATCAGATATCAAGCCCTCTCTGTGTAGTGACATCATATATCTAGCCCTCTCTGGGTAGTGACGTCATATATCTAGCCCTCTCTGGGTAGTGACATCAGATATCTAACCCTTTCTGGGTAGTGACATCAGATATCTAGCCCTCTCTGGGTAGTGACATCAGATATCTAGCCCTCTCTGGATAGTGACATCATATATCTAACCCTCTCTGGGTAGTGACATCATATATCTAACCCTCTCTGGGTAGTGACATCATATATCTAGCCCTCTCTGGGTAGTGACATCTTATATCTAGCCCTCTGTGGGTAGTGACATCAGATATCTAGCCCTCTCTGGGTAGTGACATCATATATCTAGCCCTCTCTTTGTAGTGACATCATATATCTAGCCCTCTCTGGGTAGTGACATCATATATCTAGCCCTCTCTGGGTAGTGACATCATATATCTAGCCCTCTCTGGGTAGTGACATCATATATCTAACCCTCTCTGGGTAGTGACATCATATATCTAGCCCTCTCTGGGTAGTGACGTCATATATCTAGCCCTCTCTGGGTAGTGACGTCATATATCTAGCCCTCTCTGGGTAGTGACGTCATATATCTAGCCCTCTCTGGGTAGTTACATCATATATATATATCCCTCTCTGGGTAGTGACATCAGATATCTAGCCCTCTCTGGGTAGTGACATCATATATCTAGCGCTCTCTGGGTAGTGACATCATATATCTAGCCCTCTCTGGGTAGTGACATCATATATCTAGCCCTCTCTGGGTAGTGACATCATATATCTAACCCTCTCTGGGTAGTGACATCATATATCTAGCCCTCTCTGGGTAGTGACGTCATATATCTAGCCCTCTCTGGGTAGTGACATCATATATCTAACCCACTCTGGGTAGTGACGTCATATATCTAGCCCTCTCTGGGTAGTGACATCAGATATCTAACCCTCTCTGGGTAGTGACATCAGATATCTAGCCCTCTCTGGGTAGTGACATCAGATATCTAGCCCTCTCTGATTAGTGTCATCAGATAGCTAGCCCTCTCTGTTTAGTGACATCAGATATTTAGCCCTCTCTGGGTAGTGTCATCAGATATCTAACCCTCTCTGGGTAGTGACGTCATATGTCTAGCCCTCTCTAGGTAGTGACATCATATATCTAGCCCTCTCTGGGTAGTGTCATCAGATATCTAACCCTCTCTGGGTAGTGACATCATATATCTAGCCCTCTCTGGGTAGTGACATCAGATATCTAGCCCTCTCTGGGTAGTGACATCAGATATCTAGCCCTCTCTGGGTAGTAACATCAGATAACTAGCCCTCTCTGGGTAGTGTCATCAGATATCTAGCCATCTCTGGTAGTAACATCAGATAACTAGCCCTCTCTGGGTAGTGACATCAGATATCTAGCCCTCTCTGGGTAGTGACATCAGATATCTAGCCCTCTCTGGGTAGTGACATCAGATATCTAGCCCTCTCTGGGTAGTGTCATCAGATATCTAGCCATCTCTGGGTAGTAACATCAGATAACTAGCCCTCTCTGGGTAGTGACATCAGATATCTAGCGCTCTCTGGGTAGTGACATCAGATATCTAGCCCTCTCTGGGTAGTGACATCAGATATCTAGCCCTCTCTGGATAGTGACATCAGATATCTAGCCCTCTCTGGGTAGTGACATCAGATATCTAGCCCTCTCTGAGTAGTGTCATCAGATAGCTAGCCCTCTCTGTTTAGTGACATCAGATATTTAGCCCTCTCTGGGTAGTGTCATCAGATATCTAACCCTCTCTGGGTAGTGACGTCATATATCTAGCCCTCTCTAGGTAGTGACATCATATATCTAGCCCTCTCTGGGTAGTGTCATCAGATATCTAACCCTCTCTGGGTAGTGACATCATATATCTAGCCCTCTCTGGGTAGTGACATCAGATATCTAGCCTTCTCTGGGTAGTGACATCAGATATCTAGCCCTCTCTGGGTAGTGACATCAGATATCTAGCCCTCTCTGGATAGTGACATCATATATCTAGCCCTCTCTGGGTAGTGACATCAGATATCTAGCCCTCTCTGGGTAGTGACATCATATATCTAGCGCTCTCTGGGTAGTAACATCAGATATCTAACCCTCTCTGGGTAGTGACGTCATATATCTAGCCCTCTCTGGGTAGTGACATCAGATATCTAGCCCTCTCTGGGTAGTGACATCATATATCTAGCCCTCTCTGGGTAGTGACATCAGATATCTAGCCCTCTCTGGGTAGTGACGTCATATATCTAGCCCTCTCTGGGTAGTGACATCAGATATCTAACCCTCTCTGGGTAGTGACATCAGATATCTAGCCCTCTCTGGGTAGTGACATCAGATATCTAGCCCTCTCTGTGTAGTGACATCATATATCTAGCCCTCTCTGGGTAGTGACGTCATATATCTAGCCCTCTCTGGGTAGTGACATCAGATATCTAACCCTCTCTGGGTAGTGACATCAGATATCAAGCCCTCTCTGTGTAGTGACATCATATATCTAGCCCTCTCTGGGTAGTGACGTCATATATCTAGCCCTCTCTGGGTAGTGACATCAGATATCTAACCCTTTCTGGGTAGTGACATCAGATATCTAGCCCTCTCTGGGTAGTGACATCAGATATCTAGCCCTCTCTGGATAGTGACATCATATATCTAACCCTCTCTGGGTAGTGACATCATATATCTAACCCTCTCTGGGTAGTGACATCATATATCTAGCCCTCTCTGGGTAGTGACATCTTATATCTAGCCCTCTGTGGGTAGTGACATCAGATATCTAGCCCTCTCTGGGTAGTGACATCATATATCTAGCCCTCTCTTTGTAGTGACATCATATATCTAGCCCTCTCTGGGTAGTGACATCATATATCTAGCCCTCTCTGGGTAGTGACATCATATATCTAGCCCTCTCTGGGTAGTGACATCATATATCTAACCCTCTCTGGGTAGTGACATCATATATCTAGCCCTCTCTGGGTAGTGACGTCATATATCTAGCCCTCTCTGGGTAGTGACGTCATATATCTAGCCCTCTCTGGGTAGTGACGTCATATATCTAGCCCTCTCTGGGTAGTTACATCATATATATATCCCTCTCTGGGTAGTGACATCAGATATCTAGCCCTCTCTGGGTAGTGACATCATATATCTAGCGCTCTCTGGGTAGTGACATCATATATCTAGCCCTCTCTGGGTAGTGACATCATATATCTAGCCCTCTCTGGGTAGTGACATCATATATCTAACCCTCTCTGGGTAGTGACATCATATATCTAGCCCTCTCTGGGTAGTGACGTCATATATCTAGCCCTCTCTGGGTAGTGACATCATATATCTAACCCACTCTGGGTAGTGACGTCATATATCTAGCCCTCTCTGGGTAGTGACATCAGATATCTAACCCTCTCTGGGTAGTGACATCAGATATCTAGCCCTCTCTGGGTAGTGACATCAGATATCTAGCCCTCTCTGATTAGTGTCATCAGATAGCTAGCCCTCTCTGTTTAGTGACATCAGATATTTAGCCCTCTCTGGGTAGTGTCATCAGATATCTAACCCTCTCTGGGTAGTGACGTCATATGTCTAGCCCTCTCTAGGTAGTGACATCATATATCTAGCCCTCTCTGGGTAGTGTCATCAGATATCTAACCCTCTCTGGGTAGTGACATCATATATCTAGCCCTCTCTGGGTAGTGACATCAGATATCTAGCCCTCTCTGGGTAGTGACATCAGATATCTAGCCCTCTCTGGGTAGTAACATCAGATAACTAGCCCTCTCTGGGTAGTGTCATCAGATATCTAGCCATCTCTGGGTAGTAACATCAGATAACTAGCCCTCTCTGGGTAGTGACATCAGATATCTAGCCCTCTCTGGGTAGTGACATCAGATATCTAGCCCTCTCTGGGTAGTGACATCAGATATCTAGCCCTCTCTGGATAGTGACATCAGATATCTAGCCCTCTCTGGGTAGTGACATCAGATATCTAGCCCTCTCTGAGTAGTGTCATCAGATAGCTAGCCCTCTCTGTTTAGTGACATCAGATATTTAGCCCTCTCTGGGTAGTGTCATCAGATATCTAACCCTCTCTGGGTAGTGACGTCATATATCTAGCCCTCTCTAGGTCGTGACATCATATATCTAGCCCTCTCTGGGTAGTGTCATCAGATATCTAACCCTCTCTGGGTAGTGACATCATATATCTAGCCCTCTCGGGGTAGTGACATCAGATATCTAGCCTTCTCTGGGTAGTGACATCAGATATCTAGCCCTCTCTGGGTAGTGACATCAGATATCTAGCCCTTTCTGGATAGTGACATCATATATCTAGCCCTCTCTGGGTAGTGACATCAGATATCTAGCCCTCTCTGGGTAGTGACATCATATATCTAGCCCTCTCTGGGTAGTAACATCAGATATCTAACCCTCTCTGGGTAGTGACGTCATATATCTAGCCCTCTCTGGGTAGTGACATCAGATATCTAGCCCTCTCTGGGTAGTGACATCATATATCTAGCCCTCTCTGGGTAGTGACATCAGATATCTAGCCCTCTCTGGGTAGTGACGTCATATATCTAGCCCTCTCTGGGTAGTGACATCAGATATCTAACCCTCTCTGGGTAGTGACATCAGATATCTAGCCCTCTCTGGGTAGTGACATCAGATATCTAGCCCTCTCTGTGTAGTGACATCATATATCTAGCCCTCTCTGGGTAGTGACTTCAGATATCTAGCCCTCTCTGGGTAGTGACATCAGATATCTAGCCCTCTCTGGGTAGTAACATCAGATAACTAGCCCTCTCTGGGTAGTGTCATCAGATATCTAGCCATCTCTGGGTAGTAACATCAGATAACTAGCCCTCTCTGGGTAGTGACATCAGATATCTAGCCCTCTCTGGGTAGTGACATCAGATATCTAGCCCTCTCTGGGTAGTGACATCAGATATCTAGCCCTCTCTGGATAGTGACATCAGATATCTAGCCCTCTCTGGGTAGTGACATCAGATATCTAGCCCTCTCTGAGTAGTGTCATCAGATAGCTAGCCCTCTCTGTTTAGTGACATCAGATATTTAGCCCTCTCTGGGTAGTGTCATCAGATATCTAACCCTCTCTGGGTAGTGACGTCATATATCTAGCCCTCTCTAGGTCGTGACATCATATATCTAGCCCTCTCTGGGTAGTGTCATCAGATATCTAACCCTCTCTGGGTAGTGACATCATATATCTAGCCCTCTCTGGGTAGTGACATCAGATATCTAGCCTTCTCTGGGTAGTGACATCAGATATCTAGCCCTCTCTGGGTAGTGACATCAGATATCTAGCCCTTTCTGGATAGTGACATCATATATCTAGCCCTCTCTGGGTAGTGACATCAGATATCTAGCCCTCTCTGGGTAGTGACATCATATATCTAGCCCTCTCTGGGTAGTAACATCAGATATCTAACCCTCTCTGGGTAGTGACGTCATATATCTAGCCCTCTCTGGGTAGTGTCATCAGATATCTAACCCTCTCTGGGTAGTGACATCATATATCTAGCCCTCTCTGGGTAGTGACATCAGATATCTAGCCTTCTCTGGGTAGTGACATCAGATATCTAGCCCTCTCTGGGTAGTGACATCAGATATCTAGCCCTTTCTGGATAGTGACATCATATATCTAGCCCTCTCTGGGTAGTGACATCAGATATCTAGCCCTCTCTGGGTAGTGACATCATATATCTAGCCCTCTCTGGGTAGTAACATCAGATATCTAACCCTCTCTGGGTAGTGACGTCATATATCTAGCCCTCTCTGGGTAGTGACATCAGATATCTAGCCCTCTCTGGGTAGTGACATCATATATCTAGCCCTCTCTGGGTAGTGACATCAGATATTTAGCCCTCTCTGGGTAGTGACGTCATATATCTAGCCCTCTCTGGGTAGTGACATCAGATATCTAGCCCTTTCTGGATAGTGACATCAGATATCTAGCCCTCTCTGGGTAGTGACATCAGATATCTAGCCCTCTCTGGGTAGTGACATCATATATCTAGCCCTCTCTGGGTAGTAACATCAGATATCTAACCCTCTCTGGGTAGTGACGTCATATATCTAGCCCTCTCTGGGTAGTGACATCAGATATCTAGCCCTCTCTGGGTAGTGACATCATATATCTAGCCCTCTCTGGGTAGTGACATCAGATATCTAGCCCTCTCTGGGTAGTGACGTCATATATCTAGCCCTCTCTGGGTAGTGACATCAGATATCTAACCCTCTCTGGGTAGTGACATCAGATATCTAGCCCTCTCTGGGTAGTGACATCAGATATCTAGCCCTCTCTGTGTAGTGACATCATATATCTAGCCCTCTCTGGGTAGTGACGTCATATATCTAGCCCTCTCTGGGTAGTGACATCAGATATCTAACCCTCTCTGGGTAGTGACATCAGATATCAAGCCCTCTCTGTGTAGTGACATCATATATCTAGCCCTCTCTGGGTAGTGACGTCATATATCTAGCCCTCTCTGGGTAGTGACATCAGATATCTAACCCTCTCTGGATAGTGACATCAGATATCTAGCCCTCTCTGGGTAGTGACATCAGATATCTAGCCCTCTCTGGGTAGTGACATCATATATCTAACCCTCTCTGGGTAGTGACATCATATATCTAACCCTCTCTGGGTAGTGACATCATATATCTAGCCCTCTCTGGGTAGTGACATCTTATATCTAGCCCTCTGTGGGTAGTGACATCAGATATCTAGCCCTCTCTGGGTAGTGACATCATATATCTAGCCCTCTCTTTGTAGTGACATCATATATCTAGCCCTCTCTGGGTAGTGACATCATATATCTAGCCCTCTCTGGGTAGTGACATCATATATCTAGCCCTCTCTGGGTAGTGACATCATATATCTAACCCTCTCTGGGTAGTGACATCATATATCTAGCCCTCTCTGGGTATTGACGTCATATATCTAGCCCTCTCTGGGTAGTGACGTCATATATCTAGCCCTCTCTGGGTAGTGACGTCATATATCTAGCCCTCTCTGGGTAGTTACATCATATATATATCCCTCTCTGGGTAGTGACATCAGATATCTAGCCCTCTCTGGGTAGTGACATCATATATCTAGCCCTCTCTGGGTAGTGACATCATATATCTAGCCCTCTCTGGGTAGTGACATCATATATCTAGCCCTCTCTGGGTAGTGACATCATATATCTAACCCTCTCTGGGTAGTGACATCATATATCTAGCCCTCTCTGGGTAGTGACGTCATATATCTAGCCCTCTCTGGGTAGTGACATCATATATCTAACCCTCTCTGGGTAGTGACGTCATATATCTAGCCCTCTCTGGGTAGTGACATCAGATATCTAACCCTCTCTGGGTAGTGACATCAGATATCTAGCCCTCTCTGGGTAGTGACATCAGATATCTAGCCCTCTCTGAGTAGTGTCATCAGATAGCTAGCCCTCTCTGTTTAGTGACATCAGATATTTAGCCCTCTCTGGGTAGTGTCATCAGATATCTAACCCTCTCTGGGTAGTGACGTCATATATCTAGCCCTCTCTAGGTAGTGACATCATATATCTAGCCCTCTCTGGGTAGTGTCATCAGATATCTAACCCTCTCTGGGTAGTGACATCATATATCTAGCCCTCTCTGGGTAGTGACATCAGATATCTAGCCCTCTCTGGGTAGTGACATCAGATATCTAGCCCTCTCTGGGTAGTAACATCAGATAACTAGCCCTCTTTGGGTAGTGTCATCAGATATCTAGCCATCTCTGGGTAGTAACATCAGATAACTAGCCCTCTCTGGGTAGTGACATCAGATATCTAGCCCTCTCTGGGTAGTGACATCAGATATCTAGCCCTCTCTGGGTAGTGACATCAGATATCTAGCCCTCTCTGGATAGTGTCATCAGATATCTAGCCATCTCTGGGTAGTAACATCAGATAACTAGCCCTCTCTGGGTAGTGACATCAGATATCTAGCCCTCTCTGGGTAGTGACATCAGATATCTAGCCCTCTCTGGGTAGTGACATCAGATATCTAGCCCTCTCTGGATAGTGACATCAGATATCTAGCCCTCTCTGGGTAGTGACATCAGATATCTAGCCCTCTCTGAGTAGTGTCATCAGATAGCTAGCCCTCTCTGTTTAGTGACATCAGATATTTAGCCCTCTCTGGGTAGTGTCATCAGATATCTAACCCTCTCTGGTTAGTGACGTCATATATCTAGCCCTCTCTAGGTAGTGACATCATATATCTAGCCCTCTCTGGGTAGTGTCATCAGATATCTAACCCTCTCTGGGTAGTGACATCATATATCTAGCCCTCTCTGGGTAGTGACATCAGATATCTAGCCTTCTCTGGGTAGTGACATCAGATATCTAGCCCTCTCTGGGTAGTGACATCAGATATCTAGCCCTCTCTGGATAGTGACATCATATATCTAGCCCTCTCTGGGTAGTGACATCAGATATCTAGCCCTCTCTGGGTAGTGACATCATATATCTAGCCCTCTCTGGGTAGTAACATCAGATATCTAACCCTCTCTGGGTAGTGACGTCATATATCTAGCCCTCTCTGGGTAGTGACATCAGATATCTAGCCCTCTCTGGGTAGTGACATCATATATCTAGCCCTCTCTGGGTAGTGACATCAGATATCTAGCCCTCTCTGGGTAGTGACGTCATATATCTAGCCCTCTCTGGGTAGTGACATCAGATATCTAACCCTCTCTGGGTAGTGACATCAGATATCTAGCCCTCTCTGGGTAGTGACATCAGATATCTAGCCCTCTCTGTGTAGTGACATCATATATCTAGCCCTCTCTGGGTAGTGACGTCATATATCTAGCCCTCTCTGGGTAGTGACATCAGATATCTAACCCTCTCTGGGTAGTGACATCAGATATCAAGCCCTCTCTGTGTAGTGACATCATATATCTAGCCCTCTCTGGGTAGTGACGTCATATATCTAGCCCTCTCTGGGTAGTGACATCAGATATCTAACCCTCTCTGGGTAGTGACATCAGATATCTAGCCCTCTCTGGGTAGTGACGTCATATATCTAGCCCTCTCTGGGTAGTGACATCATATATCTAACCCACTCTGGGTAGTGACGTCATATATCTAGCCCTCTCTGGGTAGTGACATCAGATATCTAACCCTCTCTGGGTAGTGACATCAGATATCTAGCCCTCTCTGGGTAGTGACATCAGATATCTAGCCCTCTCTGATTAGTGTCATCAGATAGCTAGCCCTCTCTGTTTAGTGACATCAGATATTTAGCCCTCTCTGGGTAGTGTCATCAGATATCTAACCCTCTCTGGGTAGTGACGTCATATATCTAGCCCTCTCTAGGTAGTGACATCATATATCTAGCCCTCTCTGGGTAGTGTCATCAGATATCTAACCCTCTCTGGGTAGTGACATCATATATCTAGCCCTCTCTGGGTAGTGACATCAGATATCTAGCCCTCTCTGGGTAGTGACATCAGATATCTAGCCCTCTCTGGGTAGTAACATCAGATAACTAGCCCTCTCTGGGTAGTGTCATCAGATATCTAGCCATCTCTGGGTAGTAACATCAGATAACTAGCCCTCTCTGGGTAGTGACATCAGATATCTAGCCCTCTCTGGGTAGTGACATCAGATATCTAGCCCTCTCTGGGTAGTGACATCAGATATCTAGCCCTCTCTGGATAGTGACATCAGATATCTAGCCCTCTGTGGGTAGTGACATCAGATATCTAGCCCTCTCTGAGTAGTGTCATCAGATAGCTAGCCCTCTCTGTTTAGTGACATCAGATATTTAGCCCTCTCTGGGTAGTGTCATCAGATATCTAACCCTCTCTGGGTAGTGACGTCATATATCTAGCCCTCTCTAGGTCGTGACATCATATATCTAGCCCTCTCTGGGTAGTGTCATCAGATATCTAACCCTCTCTGGGTAGTGACATCATATATCTAGCCCTCTCTGGGTAGTGACATCAGATATCTAGCCTTCTCTGGGTAGTGACATCAGATATCTAGCCCTCTCTGGGTAGTGACATCAGATATCTAGCCCTTTCTGGATAGTGACATCATATATCTAGCCCTCTCTGGGTAGTGACATCAGATATCTAGCCCTCTCTGGGTAGTGACATCATATATCTAGCCCTCTCTGGGTAGTAACATCAGATATCTAACCCTCTCTGGGTAGTGACGTCATATATCTAGCCCTCTCTGGGTAGTGACATCAGATATCTAGCCCTCTCTGGGTAGTGACATCATATATCTAGCCCTCTCTGGGTAGTGACATCAGATATCTAGCCCTCTCTGGGTAGTGACGTCATATATCTAGCCCTCTCTGGGTAGTGACATCAGATATCTAACCCTCTCTGGGTAGTGACATCAGATATCTAGCCCTCTCTGGGTAGTGACATCAGATATCTAGCCCTCTCTGTGTAGTGACATCATATATCTAGCCCTCTCTGGGTAGTGACTTCAGATATCTAGCCCTCTCTGGGTAGTGACATCAGATATCTAGCCCTCTCTGGGTAGTAACATCAGATAACTAGCCCTCTCTGGGTAGTGTCATCAGATATCTAGCCATCTCTGGGTAGTAACATCAGATAACTAGCCCTCTCTGGGTAGTGACATCAGATATCTAGCCCTCTCTGGGTAGTGACATCAGATATCTAGCCCTCTCTGGGTAGTGACATCAGATATCTAGCCCTCTCTGGATAGTGACATCAGATATCTAGCCCTCTCTGGGTAGTGACATCAGATATCTAGCCCTCTCTGAGTAGTGTCATCAGATAGCTAGCCCTCTCTGTTTAGTGACATCAGATATTTAGCCCTCTCTGGGTAGTGTCATCAGATATCTAACCCTCTCTGGGTAGTGACGTCATATATCTAGCCCTCTCTAGGTCGTGACATCATATATCTAGCCCTCTCTGGGTAGTGTCATCAGATATCTAACCCTCTCTGGGTAGTGACATCATATATCTAGCCCTCTCTGGGTAGTGACATCAGATATCTAGCCTTCTCTGGGTAGTGACATCAGATATCTAGCCCTCTCTGGGTAGTGACATCAGATATCTAGCCCTTTCTGGATAGTGACATCATATATCTAGCCCTCTCTGGGTAGTGACATCAGATATCTAGCCCTCTCTGGGTAGTGACATCATATATCTAGCCCTCTCTGGGTAGTAACATCAGATATCTAACCCTCTCTGGGTAGTGACGTCATATATCTAGCCCTCTCTGGGTAGTGTCATCAGATATCTAACCCTCTCTGGGTAGTGACATCATATATCTAGCCCTCTCTGGGTAGTGACATCAGATATCTAGCCTTCTCTGGGTAGTGACATCAGATATCTAGCCCTCTCTGGGTAGTGACATCAGATATCTAGCCCTTTCTGGATAGTGACATCATATATCTAGCCCTCTCTGGGTAGTGACATCAGATATCTAGCCCTCTCTGGGTAGTGACATCATATATCTAGCCCTCTCTGGGTAGTAACATCAGATATCTAACCCTCTCTGGGTAGTGACGTCATATATCTAGCCCTCTCTGGGTAGTGACATCAGATATCTAGCCCTCTCTGGATAGTGACATCATATATCTAGCCCTCTCTGGGTAGTGACATCAGATATTTAGCCCTCTCTGGGTAGTGACATCAGATATCTAGCCCTCTCTGGGTAGTGACATCATATATCTAGCCCTCTCTGGGTAGTGACATCAGATATCTAACCCTCTCTGGGTAGTGACGTCATATATCTAGCCCTCTCTGGGTAGTGACATCAGATATCTAGCCCTCTCTGGGTAGTGACATCATATATCTAGCCCTCTCTGGGTAGTGACATCAGATATCTAGCCCTCTCTGGGTAGTGACGTCATATATCTAGCCCTCTCTGGGTAGTGACATCAGATATCTAACCCTCTCTGGGTAGTGACATCAGATATCTAGCCCTCTCTGGGTAGTGACATCAGATATCTAGCCCTCTCTGTGTAGTGACATCATATATCTAGCCCTCTCTGGGTAGTGACGTCATATATCTAGCCCTCTCTGGGTAGTGACATCAGATATCTAACCCTCTCTGGGTAGTGACATCAGATATCAAGCCCTCTCTGTGTAGTGACATCATATATCTAGCCCTCTCTGGGTAGTGACGTCATATATCTAGCCCTCTCTGGGTAGTGACATCAGATATCTAACCCTCTCTGGATAGTGACATCAGATATCTAGCCCTCTCTGGGTAGTGACATCAGATATCTAGCCCTCTCTGGGTAGTGACATCATATATCTAACCCTCTCTGGGTAGTGACATCATATATCTAACCCTCTCTGGGTAGTGACATCATATATCTAGCCCTCTCTGGGTAGTGACATCTTATATCTAGCCCTCTGTGGGTAGTGACATCAGATATCTAGCCCTCTCTGGGTAGTGACATCATATATCTAGCCCTCTCTTTGTAGTGACATCATATATCTAGCCCTCTCTGGGTAGTGACATCATATATCTAGCCCTCTCTGGGTAGTGACATCATATATCTAGCCCTCTCTGGGTAGTGACATCATATATCTAGCCCTCTCTGGGTAGTGACATCATATATCTAGCCCTCTCTGGGTAGTGACGTCATATATCTAGCCCTCTCTGGGTAGTGACGTCATATATCTAGCCCTCTCTGGGTAGTTACATCATATATATATCCCTCTCTGGGTAGTGACATCAGATATCTAGCCCTCTCTGGGTAGTGACATCATATATCTAGCCCTCTCTGGGTAGTGACATCACATATCTAGCCCTCTCTGGGTAGTGACATCATATATCTAGCCCTCTCTGGGTAGTGACATCATATATCTAACCCTCTCTGGGTAGTGACATCATATATCTAGCCCTCTCTGGGTAGTGACGTCATATATCTAGCCCTCTCTGGGTAGTGACATCATATATCTAACCCTCTCTGGGTAGTGACGTCATATATCTAGCCCTCTCTGGGTAGTGACATCAGATATCTAACCCTCTCTGGGTAGTGACATCAGATATCTAGCCCTCTCTGGGTAGTGACATCAGATATCTAGCCCTCTCTGAGTAGTGTCATCAGATAGCTAGCCCTCTCTGTTTAGTGACATCAGATATTTAGCCCTCTCTGGGTAGTGTCATCAGATATCTAACCCTCTCTGGGTAGTGACGTCATATATCTAGCCCTCTCTAGGTAGTGACATCATATATCTAGCCCTCTCTGGGTAGTGACATCAGATATCTAGCCCTCTCTGGGTAGTGACATCAGATATCTAGCCCTCTCTGGGTAGTAACATCAGATAACTAGCCCTCTTTGGGTAGTGTCATCAGATATCTAGCCATCTCTGGGTAGTAACATCAGATAACTAGCCCTCTCTGGGTAGTGACATCAGATATCTAGCCCTCTCTGGGTAGTGACATCAGATATCTAGCCCTCTCTGGGTAGTGACATCAGATATCTAGCCCTCTCTGGTAGTGTCATCAGATATCTAGCCATCTCTGGGTAGTAACATCAGATAACTAGCCCTCTCTGGGTAGTGACATCAGATATCTAGCCCTCTCTGGGTAGTGACATCAGATATCTAGCCCTCTCTGGGTAGTGACATCAGATATCTAGCCCTCTCTGGATAGTGACATCAGATATCTAGCCCTCTCTGGGTAGTGACATCAGATATCTAGCCCTCTCTGAGTAGTGTCATCAGATAGCTAGCCCTCTCTGTTTAGTGACATCAGATATTTAGCCCTCTCTGGGTAGTGTCATCAGATATCTAACCCTCTCTGGTTAGTGACGTCATATATCTAGCCCTCTCTAGGTAGTGACATCATATATCTAGCCCTCTCTGGGTAGTGTCATCAGATATCTAACCCTCTCTGGGTAGTGACATCATATATCTAGCCCTCTCTGGGTAGTGACATCAGATATCTAGCCTTCTCTGGGTAGTGACATCAGATATCTAGCCCTCTCTGGGTAGTGACATCAGATATCTAGCCCTCTCTGGATAGTGACATCATATATCTAGCCCTCTCTGGGTAGTGACATCAGATATCTAGCCCTCTCTGGGTAGTGACATCATATATCTAGCCCTCTCTGGGTAGTAACATCAGATATCTAACCCTCTCTGGGTAGTGACGTCATATATCTAGCCCTCTCTGGGTAGTGACATCAGATATCTAGCCCTCTCTGGGTAGTGACATCATATATCTAGCCCTCTCTGGGTAGTGACATCAGATATCTAGCCCTCTCTGGGTAGTGACGTCATATATCTAGCCCTCTCTGGGTAGTGACATCAGATATCTAACCCTCTCTGGGTAGTGACATCAGATATCTAGCCCTCTCTGGGTAGTGACATCAGATATCTAGCCCTCTCTGTGTAGTGACATCATATATCTAGCCCTCTCTGGGTAGTGACGTCATATATCTAGCCCTCTCTGGGTAGTGACATCAGATATCTAACCCTCTCTGGGTAGTGACATCAGATATCAAGCCCTCTCTGTGTAGTGACATCATATATCTAGCCCTCTCTGGGTAGTGACGTCATATATCTAGCCCTCTCTGGGTAGTGACATCAGATATCTAACCCTCTCTGGGTAGTGACATCAGATATCTAGCCCTCTCTGGGTAGTGACATCAGATATCTAGCCCTCTCTGGGTAGTGACATCATATATCTAACCCTCTCTGGGTAGTGACATCATATATCTAACCCTCTCTGGGTAGTGACATCATATATCTAGCCCTCTCTGGGTAGTGACATCTTATATCTAGCCCTCTGTGGGTAGTGACATCAGATATCTAGCCCTCTCTGGGTAGTGACATCATATATCTAGCCCTCTCTTTGTAGTGACATCATATATCTAGCCCTCTCTGGGTAGTGACATCATATATCTAGCCCTCTCTGGGTAGTGACATCATATATCTAGCCCTCTCTGGGTAGTGACATCATATATCTAACCCTCTCTGGGTAGTGACATCATATATCTAGCCCTCTCTGGGTAGTGACGTCATATATCTAGCCCTCTCTGGGTAGTGACGTCATATATCTAGCCCTCTCTGGGTAGTGACGTCATATATCTAGCCCTCTCTGGGTAGTTACATCATATATATATCCCTCTCTGGGTAGTGACATCAGATATCTAGCCCTCTCTGGGTAGTGACATCATATATCTAGCGCTCTCTGGGTAGTGACATCATATATCTAGCCCTCTCTGGGTAGTGACATCATATATCTAGCCCTCTCTGGGTAGTGACATCATATATCTAACCCTCTCTGGGTAGTGACATCATATATCTAGCCCTCTCTGGGTAGTGACGTCATATATCTAGCCCTCTCTGGGTAGTGACATCATATATCTAACCCACTCTGGGTAGTGACGTCATATATCTAGCCCTCTCTGGGTAGTGACATCAGATATCTAACCCTCTCTGGGTAGTGACATCAGATATCTAGCCCTCTCTGGGTAGTGACATCAGATATCTAGCCCTCTCTGATTAGTGTCATCAGATAGCTAGCCCTCTCTGTTTAGTGACATCAGATATTTAGCCCTCTCTGGGTAGTGTCATCAGATATCTAACCCTCTCTGGGTAGTGACGTCATATATCTAGCCCTCTCTAGGTAGTGACATCATATATCTAGCCCTCTCTGGGTAGTGTCATCAGATATCTAACCCTCTCTGGGTAGTGACATCATATATCTAGCCCTCTCTGGGTAGTGACATCAGATATCTAGCCCTCTCTGGGTAGTGACATCAGATATCTAGCCCTCTCTGGGTAGTAACATCAGATAACTAGCCCTCTCTGGGTAGTGTCATCAGATATCTAGCCATCTCTGGGTAGTAACATCAGATAACTAGCCCTCTCTGGGTAGTGACATCAGATATCTAGCCCTCTCTGGGTAGTGACATCAGATATCTAGCCCTCTCTGGGTAGTGACATCAGATATCTAGCCCTCTCTGGATAGTGACATCAGATATCTAGCCCTCTCTGGGTAGTGACATCAGATATCTAGCCCTCTCTGAGTAGTGTCATCAGATAGCTAGCCCTCTCTGTTTAGTGACATCAGATATTTAGCCCTCTCTGGGTAGTGTCATCAGATATCTAACCCTCTCTGGGTAGTGACGTCATATATCTAGCCCTCTCTAGGTCGTGACATCATATATCTAGCCCTCTCTGGGTAGTGTCATCAGATATCTAACCCTCTCTGGGTAGTGACATCATATATCTAGCCCTCTCTGGGTAGTGACATCAGATATCTAGCCTTCTCTGGGTAGTGACATCAGATATCTAGCCCTCTCTGGGTAGTGACATCAGATATCTAGCCCTTTCTGGATAGTGACATCATATATCTAGCCCTCTCTGGGTAGTGACATCAGATATCTAGCCCTCTCTGGGTAGTGACATCATATATCTAGCCCTCTCTGGGTAGTAACATCAGATATCTAACCCTCTCTGGGTAGTGACGTCATATATCTAGCCCTCTCTGGGTAGTGACATCAGATATCTAGCCCTCTCTGGGTAGTGACATCATATATCTAGCCCTCTCTGGGTAGTGACATCAGATATCTAGCCCTCTCTGGGTAGTGACGTCATATATCTAGCCCTCTCTGGGTAGTGACATCAGATATCTAACCCTCTCTGGGTAGTGACATCAGATATCTAGCCCTCTCTGGGTAGTGACATCAGATATCTAGCCCTCTCTGTGTAGTGACATCATATATCTAGCCCTCTCTGGGTAGTGACTTCAGATATCTAGCCCTCTCTGGGTAGTGACATCAGATATCTAGCCCTCTCTGGGTAGTAACATCAGATAACTAGCCCTCTCTGGGTAGTGTCATCAGATATCTAGCCATCTCTGGGTAGTAACATCAGATAACTAGCCCTCTCTGGGTAGTGACATCAGATATCTAGCCCTCTCTGGGTAGTGACATCAGATATCTAGCCCTCTCTGGGTAGTGACATCAGATATCTAGCCCTCTCTGGATAGTGACATCAGATATCTAGCCCTCTCTGGGTAGTGACATCAGATATCTAGCCCTCTCTGAGTAGTGTCATCAGATAGCTAGCCCTCTCTGTTTAGTGACATCAGATATTTAGCCCTCTCTGGGTAGTGTCATCAGATATCTAACCCTCTCTGGGTAGTGACGTCATATATCTAGCCCTCTCTAGGTCGTGACATCATATATCTAGCCCTCTCTGGGTAGTGTCATCAGATATCTAACCCTCTCTGGGTAGTGACATCATATATCTAGCCCTCTCTGGGTAGTGACATCAGATATCTAGCCTTCTCTGGGTAGTGACATCAGATATCTAGCCCTCTCTGGGTAGTGACATCAGATATCTAGCCCTTTCTGGATAGTGACATCATATATCTAGCCCTCTCTGGGTAGTGACATCAGATATCTAGCCCTCTCTGGGTAGTGACATCATATATCTAGCCCTCTCTGGGTAGTAACATCAGATATCTAACCCTCTCTGGGTAGTGACGTCATATATCTAGCCCTCTCTGGGTAGTGTCATCAGATATCTAACCCTCTCTGGGTAGTGACATCATATATCTAGCCCTCTCTGGGTAGTGACATCAGATATCTAGCCTTCTCTGGGTAGTGACATCAGATATCTAGCCCTCTCTGGGTAGTGACATCAGATATCTAGCCCTTTCTGGATAGTGACATCATATATCTAGCCCTCTCTGGGTAGTGACATCAGATATCTAGCCCTCTCTGGGTAGTGACATCATATATCTAGCCCTCTCTGGGTAGTAACATCAGATATCTAACCCTCTCTGGGTAGTGACGTCATATATCTAGCCCTCTCTGGGTAGTGACATCAGATATCTAGCCCTCTCTGGGTAGTGACATCATATATCTAGCCCTCTCTGGGTAGTGACATCAGATATTTAGCCCTCTCTGGGTAGTGACGTCATATATCTAGCCCTCTCTGGGTAGTGACATCAGATATCTAGCCCTTTCTGGATAGTGACATCATATATCTAGCCCTCTCTGGGTAGTGACATCAGATATCTAGCCCTCTCTGGGTAGTGACATCATATATCTAGCCCTCTCTGGGTAGTAACATCAGATATCTAACCCTCTCTGGGTAGTGACGTCATATATCTAGCCCTCTCTGGGTAGTGACATCAGATATCTAGCCCTCTCTGGGTAGTGACATCATATATCTAGCCCTCTCTGGGTAGTGACATCAGATATCTAGCCCTCTCTGGGTAGTGACGTCATATATCTAGCCCTCTCTGGGTAGTGACATCAGATATCTAACCCTCTCTGGGTAGTGACATCAGATATCTAGCCCTCTCTGGGTAGTGACATCAGATATCTAGCCCTCTCTGTGTAGTGACATCATATATCTAGCCCTCTCTGGGTAGTGACGTCATATATCTAGCCCTCTCTGGGTAGTGACATCAGATATCTAACCCTCTCTGGGTAGTGACATCAGATATCAAGCCCTCTCTGTGTAGTGACATCATATATCTAGCCCTCTCTGGGTAGTGACGTCATATATCTAGCCCTCTCTGGGTAGTGACATCAGATATCTAACCCTCTCTGGGTAGTGACATCAGATATCTAGCCCTCTCTGGGTAGTGACATCAGATATCTAGCCCTCTCTGGGTAGTGACATCATATATCTAACCCTCTCTGGGTAGTGACATCATATATCTAACCCTCTCTGGGTAGTGACATCATATATCTAGCCCTCTCTGGGTAGTGACATCTTATATCTAGCCCTCTCTGGGTAGTGACATCAGATATCTAGCCCTCTCTGGGTAGTGACATCATATATCTAGCCCTCTCTTTGTAGTGACATCATATATCTAGCCCTCTCTGGGTAGTGACATCATATATCTAGCCCTCTCTGGGTAGTGACATCATATATCTAGCCCTCTCTGGGTAGTGACATCATATATCTAACCCTCTCTGGGTAGTGACATCATATATCTAGCCCTCTCTGGGTATTGACGTCATATATCTAGCCCTCTCTGGGTAGTGACGTCATATATCTAGCCCTCTCTGGATAGTGACGTCATATATCTAGCCCTCTCTGGGTAGTTACATCATATATATATCCCTCTCTGGGTAGTGACATCAGATATCTAGCCCTCTCTGGGTAGTGACATCATATATCTAGCCCTCTCTGGGTAGTGACATCATATATCTAGCCCTCTCTGGGTAGTGACATCATATATCTAGCCCTCTCTGGGTAGTGACATCATATATCTAACCCTCTCTGGGTAGTGACATCATATATCTAGCCCTCTCTGGGTAGTGACGTCATATATCTAGCCCTCTCTGGGTAGTGACATCATATATCTAACCCTCTCTGGGTAGTGACGTCATATATCTAGCCCTCTCTGGGTAGTGACATCAGATATCTAACCCTCTCTGGGTAGTGACATCAGATATCTAGCCCTCTCTGGGTAGTGACATCAGATATCTAGCCCTCTCTGAGTAGTGTCATCAGATAGCTAGCCCTCTCTGTTTAGTGACATCAGATATTTAGCCCTCTCTGGGTAGTGTCATCAGATATCTAACCCTCTCTGGGTAGTGACGTCATATATCTAGCCCTCTCTAGGTAGTGACATCATATATCTAGCCCTCTCTGGGTAGTGTCATCAGATATCTAACCCTCTCTGGGTAGTGACATCATATATCTAGCCCTCTCTGGGTAGTGACATCAGATATCTAGCCCTCTCTGGGTAGTGACATCAGATATCTAGCCCTCTCTGGGTAGTAACATCAGATAACTAGCCCTCTTTGGGTAGTGTCATCAGATATCTAGCCATCTCTGGGTAGTAACATCAGATAACTAGCCCTCTCTGGGTAGTGACATCAGATATCTAGCCCTCTCTGGGTAGTGACATCAGATATCTAGCCCTCTCTGGGTAGTGACATCAGATATCTAGCCCTCTCTGGATAGTGACATCAGATATCTAGCCCTCTCTGTGTAGTGACATCATATATCTAGCCCTCTCTGGGTAGTGACGTCATATATCTAGCCCTCTCTGGGTAGTGACATCAGATATCTAACCCTCTCTGGGTAGTGACATCAGATATCAAGCCCTCTCTGTGTAGTGACATCATATATCTAGCCCTCTCTGGGTAGTGACGTCATATATCTAACCCTCTCTGGGTAGTGACATCAGATATCTAACCCTCTCTGGGTAGTGACATCAGATATCTAGCCCTCTCTGGGTAGTGACATCAGATATCTAGCCCTCTCTGGGTAGTGACATCATATATCTAACCCTCTCTGGGTAGTGACATCATATATCTAACCCTCTCTGGGTAGTGACATCATATATCTAGCCCTCTCTGGGTAGTGACATCATATATCTAGCCCTCTCTGGGTAGTGACAGCAGATATCTAGCCCTCTCTGGGTAGTGACATCATATATCTAGCCCTCTCTGTGTAGTGACATCATGTATCTAGCCCTCTCTGGGTAGTGACATCATATATCTAGCCCTCTCTGGGTAGTGACATCATATATCTAGCCCTCTCTGGGTAGTGACATCATATATCTAACCCTCTCTGGGTAGTGACATCATATATCTAGCCCTCTCTGGGTAGTGACATCATATATCTAGCCCTCTCTGGGTAGTGACATCATATATCTAGCCCTCTCTGGGTAGTGACATCATATATCTAGCCCTCTCTGGGTAGTGACATCATATATCTAGCCCTCTCTGGGTAGTGACATCAGATATCTAGCCCTCTCTGGGTAGTGACATCATATATCTAGCCCTCTCTGGGTAGTGACATCATATATCTAGCCCTCTCTGGGTAGTGACATCATATATCTAGCCCTCTCTGGGTAGTGACATCATATATCTAACCCTCTCTGGGTAGTGACATCATATATCTAGCCCTCTCTGGGTAGTGACATCATATATCTAGCCCTCTCTGAGTAGTGTCATCAGATAGCTAGCCCTCTCTGTTTAGTGACATCAGATATTTAGCCCTCTCTGGGTAGTGTCATCAGATATCTAACCCTCTCTGGGTAGTGACGTCATATATCTAGCCCTCTCTAGGTAGTGACATCATATATCTAGCCCTCTCTGGGTAGTGTCATCAGATATCTAACCCTCTCTGGGTAGTGACATCATATATCTAGCCCTCTCTGGGTAGTGACATCAGATATCTAGCCCTCTCTGGGTAGTGACATCAGATATCTAGCCCTCTCTGGGTAGTAACATCAGATAACTAGCCCTCTCTGGGTAGTGTCATCAGATATCTAGCCATCTCTGGGTAGTAACATCAGATAACTAGCCCTCTCTGGGTAGTGACATCAGATATCTAACCCTCTCTGGGTAGTGACATCAGATATCTAGCCCTCTCTGGGTAGTGACATCAGATATCTAGCCCTCTCTGGATAGTGACATCAGATATCTAGCCCTCTCTGGGTAGTGACATCAGATATCTAGCCCTCTCTGAGTAGTGTCATCAGATAGCTAGCCCTCTCTGTTTAGTGACATCAGATATTTAGCCCTCTCTGGGTAGTGTCATCAGATATCTAACCCTCTCTGGGTAGTGACGTCATATATCTAGCCCTCTCTAGGTCGTGACATCATATATCTAGCCCTCTCTGGGTAGTGTCATCAGATATCTAACCCTCTCTGGGTAGTGACATCATATATCTAGCCCTCTCTGGGTAGTGACATCAGATATCTAGCCTTCTCTGGGTAGTGACATCAGATATCTAGCCCTCTCTGGGTAGTGACATCAGATATCTAGCCCTTTCTGGATAGTGACATCATATATCTAGCCCTCTCTGGGTAGTGACATCAGATATCTAGCCCTCTCTGGGTAGTGACATCATATATCTAGCCCTCTCTGTAGGTCAGTAAGTAGTGACATCTACCCTCTCTGGGTAGTGACATCAGATATCTAGCCCTCTCTGGGTAGTGACATCATATATCTAGCCCTCTCTGGGTAGTGACATCAGATATCTAGCCCTCTCTGGGTAGTGACATCATATATCTAGCCCTCTCTGGGTAGTGACATCAGATATCTAGCCCTCTCTGGGTAGTGACGTCATATATCTAGCCCTCTCTGGGTAGTGACATCAGATATCTAGCCCTCTCTGGGTAGTGACATCAGATATCTAGCCCTCTCTGGGTAGTGACATCAGATATCTAGCCCTCTCTGTGTAGTGACATCATATATCTAGCCCTCTCTGGGTAGTGACTTCAGATATCTAGCCCTCTCTGGGTAGTGACATCAGATATCTAGCCCTCTCTGGGTAGTAACATCAGATAACTAGCCCTCTCTGGGTAGTGTCATCAGATATCTAGCCATCTCTGGGTAGTAACATCAGATAACTAGCCCTCTCTGGGTAGTGACATCAGATATCTAGCCCTCTCTGGGTAGTGACATCAGATATCTAGCCCTCTCTGGGTAGTGACATCAGATATCTAGCCCTCTCTGGATAGTGACATCAGATATCTAGCCCTCTCTGGGTAGTGACATCAGATATCTAGCCCTCTCTGAGTAGTGTCATCAGATAGCTAGCCCTCTCTGTTTAGTGACATCAGATATTTAGCCCTCTCTGGGTAGTGTCATCAGATATCTAACCCTCTCTGGGTAGTGACGTCATATATCTAGCCCTCTCTAGGTCGTGACATCATATATCTAGCCCTCTCTGGGTAGTGTCATCAGATATCTAACCCTCTCTGGGTAGTGACATCATATATCTAGCCCTCTCTGGGTAGTGACATCAGATATCTAGCCTTCTCTGGGTAGTGACATCAGATATCTAGCCCTCTCTGGGTAGTGACATCAGATATCTAGCCCTTTCTGGATAGTGACATCATATATCTAGCCCTCTCTGGGTAGTGACATCAGATATCTAGCCCTCTCTGGGTAGTGACATCATATATCTAGCCCTCTCTGGGTAGTAACATCAGATATCTAACCCTCTCTGGGTAGTGACGTCATATATCTAGCCCTCTCTGGGTAGTGTCATCAGATATCTAACCCTCTCTGGGTAGTGACATCATATATCTAGCCCTCTCTGGGTAGTGACATCAGATATCTAGCCTTCTCTGGGTAGTGACATCAGATATCTAGCCCTCTCTGGGTAGTGACATCAGATATCTAGCCCTTTCTGGATAGTGACATCATATATCTAGCCCTCTCTGGGTAGTGACATCAGATATCTAGCCCTCTCTGGGTAGTGACATCATATATCTAGCCCTCTCTGGGTAGTAACATCAGATATCTAACCCTCTCTGGGTAGTGACGTCATATATCTAGCCCTCTCTGGGTAGTGACATCAGATATCTAGCCCTCTCTGGGTAGTGACATCATATATCTAGCCCTCTCTGGGTAGTGACATCAGATATCTAGCCCTCTCTGGGTAGTGACGTCATATATCTAGCCCTCTCTGGGTAGTGACATCAGATATCTAACCCTCTCTGGGTAGTGACATCAGATATCTAGCCCTCTCTGGGTAGTGACATCAGATATCTAGCCCTCTCTGTGTAGTGACATCATATATCTAGCCCTCTCTGGGTAGTGACTTCAGATATCTAGCCCTCTCTGGGTAGTGACATCAGATATCTAGCCCTCTCTGGGTAGTAACATCAGATAACTAGCCCTCTCTGGGTAGTGTCATCAGATATCTAGCCATCTCTGGGTAGTAACATCAGATAACTAGCCCTCTCTGGGTAGTGACATCAGATATCTAGCCCTCTCTGGGTAGTGACATCAGATATCTAGCCCTCTCTGGGTAGTGACATCAGATATCTAGCCCTCTCTGGGTAGTGACATCAGATATCTAGCCCTCTCTGGGTAGTGACATCAGATATCTAGCCCTCTCTGAGTAGTGTCATCAGATATCTAGCCCTCTCTGTTTAGTGACATCAGATATTTAGCCCTCTCTGGGTAGTGTCATCAGATATCTAACCCTCTCTGGGTAGTGACGTCATATATCTAGCCCTCTCTAGGTCGTGACATCATATATCTAGCCCTCTCTGGGTAGTGTCATCAGATATCTAACCCTCTCTGGGTAGTGACATCATATATCTAGCCCTCTCTGGGTAGTGACATCAGATATCTAGCCTTCTCTGGGTAGTGACATCAGATATCTAGCCCTCTCTGGGTAGTGACATCAGATATCTAGCCCTTCTGGATAGTGACGTCATATATCTAGCCCTCTCTGGGTAGTGACATCAGATATCTAGCCCTCTCTGGGTAGTGACATCAGATATCTAGCCCTCTCTGGATAGTGACATCAGATATCTAGCCCTCTCTGGGTAGTGACATCAGATATCTAGCCCTCTCTGAGTAGTGTCATCAGATATCTAGCCCTCTCTGTTTAGTGACATCAGATATTTAGCCCTCTCTGGGTAGTGTCATCAGATATCTACCCTCTCTGGGTAGTGACGTCATATATCTAGCCCTCTCTAGGTCGTGACATCATATATCTAGCCCTCTCTGGGTAGTGTCATCAGATATCTAACCCTCTCTGGGTAGTGACATCATATATCTAGCCCTCTCTGGGTAGTGACATCAGATATCTAGCCTTCTCTGGGTAGTGACATCAGATATCTAGCCCTCTCTGGGTAGTGACATCAGATATCTAGCCCTTCTGGATAGTGACATCATATATCTAGCCCTCTCTGGGTAGTGACATCAGATATCTAGCCCTCTCTGGGTAGTGACATCATATATCTAGCCCTCTCTGGGTAGTAACATCAGATATCTAACCCTCTCTGGGTAGTGACGTCATATATCTAGCCCTCTCTGGGTAGTGACATCAGATATCTAGCCCTCTCTGGGTAGTGACATCATATATCTAGCCCTCTCTGGGTAGTGACATCAGATATCTAGCCCTCTCTGGGTAGTGACGTCATATATCTAGCCCTCTCTGGGTAGTGACATCAGATATCTAACCCTCTCTGGGTAGTGACATCAGATATCTAGCCCTCTCTGGGTAGTGACATCAGATATCTAGCCCTCTCTGTGTAGTGACATCATATATCTAGCCCTCTCTGGGTAGTGACTTCAGATATCTAGCCCTCTCTGGGTAGTGACATCAGATATCTAGCCCTCTCTGGGTAGTAACATCAGATAACTAGCCCTCTCTGGGTAATGTCATCAGATATCTAGCCATCTCTGGGTAGTAACATCAGATAACTAGCCCTCTCTGGGTAGTGACATCAGATATCTAGCCCTCTCTGGGTAGTGACATCAGATATCTAGCCCTCTCTGGGTAGTGACATCAGATATCTAGCCCTCTCTGGATAGTGACATCAGATATCTAGCCCTCTCTGGGTAGTGACATCAGATATCTAGCCCTCTCTGAGTAGTGTCATCAGATAGCTAGCCCTCTCTGTTTAGTGACATCAGATATTTAGCCCTCTCTGGGTAGTGTCATCAGATATCTAACCCTCTCTGGGTAGTGACGTCATATATCTAGCCCTCTCTAGGTCGTGACATCATATATCTAGCCCTCTCTGGGTAGTGTCATCAGATATCTAACCCTCTCTGGGTAGTGACATCATATATCTAGCCCTCTCTGGGTAGTGACATCAGATATCTAGCCTTCTCTGGGTAGTGACATCAGATATCTAGCCCTCTCTGGGTAGTGACATCAGATATCTAGCCCTTTCTGGATAGTGACATCATATATCTAGCCCTCTCTGGGTAGTGACATCAGATATCTAGCCCTCTCTGGGTAGTGACATCATATATCTAGCCCTCTCTGGGTAGTAACATCAGATATCTAACCCTCTCTGGGTAGTGACGTCATATATCTAGCCCTCTCTGGGTAGTGTCATCAGATATCTAACCCTCTCTGGGTAGTGACATCATATATCTAGCCCTCTCTGGGTAGTGACATCAGATATCTAGCCTTCTCTGGGTAGTGACATCAGATATCTAGCCCTCTCTGGGTAGTGACATCAGATATCTAGCCCTTTCTGGATAGTGACATCATATATCTAGCCCTCTCTGGGTAGTGACATCAGATATCTAGCCCTCTCTGGGTAGTGACATCATATATCTAGCCCTCTCTGGGTAGTAACATCAGATATCTAACCCTCTCTGGGTAGTGACGTCATATATCTAGCCCTCTCTGGGTAGTGACATCAGATATCTAGCCCTCTCTGGGTAGTGACATCATATATCTAGCCCTCTCTGGGTAGTGACATCAGATATCTAGCCCTCTCTGGGTAGTGACGTCATATATCTAGCCCTCTCTGGGTAGTGACATCAGATATCTAACCCTCTCTGGGTAGTGACATCAGATATCTAGCCCTCTCTGGGTAGTGACATCAGATATCTAGCCCTCTCTGTGTAGTGACATCATATATCTAGCCCTCTCTGGGTAGTGACTTCAGATATCTAGCCCTCTCTGGGTAGTGACATCAGATATCTAGCCCTCTCTGGGTAGTAACATCAGATAACTAGCCCTCTCTGGGTAGTGTCATCAGATATCTAGCCATCTCTGGGTAGTAACATCAGATAACTAGCCCTCTCTGGGTAGTGACATCAGATATCTAGCCCTCTCTGGGTAGTGACATCAGATATCTAGCCCTTTCTGGGTAGTGACATCAGATATCTAGCCCTCTCTGGATAGTGACATCAGATATCTAGCCCTCTCTGGGTAGTGACATCAGATATCTAGCCCTCTCTGAGTAGTGTCATCAGATAGCTAGCCCTCTCTGTTTAGTGACATCAGATATTTAGCCCTCTCTGGGTAGTGTCATCAGATATCTAACCCTCTCTGTGTAGTGACGTCATATATCTAGCCCTCTCTAGGTCGTGACATCATATATCTAGCCCTCTCTGGGTAGTGTCATCAGATATCTAACCCTCTCTGGGTAGTGACATCATATATCTAGCCCTCTCTGGGTAGTGACATCAGATATCTAGCCTTCTCTGGGTAGTGACATCAGATATCTAGCCCTCTCTGGGTAGTGACATCAGATATCTAGCCCTTTCTGGATAGTGACATCATATATCTAGCCCTCTCTGGGTAGTGACATCAGATATCTAGCCCTCTCTGGGTAGTGACATCATATATCTAGCCCTCTCTGGGTAGTAACATCAGATATCTAACCCTCTCTGGGTAGTGACGTCATATATCTAGCCCTCTCTGGGTAGTGACATCAGATATCTAGCCCTCTCTGGGTAGTGACATCATATATCTAGCCCTCTCTGGGTAGTGACATCAGATATCTAGCCCTCTCTGGGTAGTGACCTCATATATCTAGCCCTCTCTGGGTAGTGACATCAGATATCTAACTCTCTCTGGGTAGTGACATCAGATATCTAGCCCTCTCTGGGTAGTGACATCATATATCTAGCCCTCTCTGGGTAGTGTCATCAGATATCTAACCCTCTCTGGGTAGTGACATCATATATCTAGCCCTCTCTGGGTAGTGACATCAGATATCTAGCCCTCTCTGGGTAGTGACATCAGATATCTAGCCCTCTCTGGGTAGTAACATCAGATAACTAGCCCTCTCTGGGTAGTGTCATCAGATATCTAGCCATCTCTGGGTAGTAACATCAGATAACTAGCCCTCTCTGGGTAGTGACATCAGATATCTAGCCCTCTCTGGGTAGTGACATCAGATATCTAGCCCTCTCTGGGTAGTGACATCAGATATCTAGCCCTCTCTGGATAGTGACATCAGATATCTAGCCCTCTCTGGGTAGTGACATCAGATATCTAGCCCTCTCTGAGTAGTGTCATCAGATAGCTAGCCCTCTCTGTTTAGTGACATCAGATATTTAGCCCTCTCTGGGTAGTGTCATCAGATATCTAACCCTCTCTGGGTAGTGACGTCATATATCTAGCCCTCTCTAGGTCGTGACATCATATATCTAGCCCTCTCTGGGTAGTGTCATCAGATATCTAACCCTCTCTGGGTAGTGACATCATATATCTAGCCCTCTCTGGGTAGTGACATCAGATATCTAGCCTTCTCTGGGTAGTGACATCAGATATCTAGCCCTCTCTGGGTAGTGACATCAGATATCTAGCCCTTTCTGGATAGTGACATCATATATCTAGCCCTCTCTGGGTAGTGACATCAGATATCTAGCCCTCTCTGGGTAGTGACATCATATATCTAGCCCTCTCTGGGTAGTAACATCAGATATCTAACCCTCTCTGGGTAGTGACGTCATATATCTAGCCCTCTCTGGGTAGTGACGTCATATATCTAGCCCTCTCTGGGTAGTGACATCAGATATCTAGCCCTCTCTGGGTAGTGACATCATATATCTAGCCCTCTCTGGGTAGTGACATCAGATATCTAGCCCTCTCTGGGTAGTGACCTCATATATCTAGCCCTCTCTGGGTAGTGACATCAGATATCTAACTCTCTCTGGGTAGTGACATCAGATATCTAGCCCTCTCTGGGTAGTGACATCATATATCTAGCCCTCTCTGGGTAGTGTCATCAGATATCTAACCCTCTCTGGGTAGTGACATCATATATCTAGCCCTCTCTGGGTAGTGACATCAGATATCTAGCCCTCTCTGGGTAGTGACATCAGATATCTAGCCCTCTCTGGGTAGTAACATCAGATAACTAGCCCTCTCTGGGTAGTGTCATCAGATATCTAGCCATCTCTGGGTAGTAACATCAGATAACTAGCCCTCTCTGGGTAGTGACATCAGATATCTAGCCCTCTCTGGGTAGTGACATCAGATATCTAGCCCTCTCTGGGTAGTGACATCAGATATCTAGCCCTCTCTGGATAGTGACATCAGATATCTAGCCCTCTCTGGGTAGTGACATCAGATATCTAGCCCTCTCTGAGTAGTGTCATCAGATAGCTAGCCCTCTCTGTTTAGTGACA
This sequence comes from Megaustenia siamemsis, assembly GCA_032433765.1. Lineage (NCBI taxonomy): Eukaryota > Metazoa > Mollusca > Gastropoda > Stylommatophora > Ariophantidae > Megaustenia > Megaustenia siamemsis. The sequence goes on from JAVIAB010000117.1 coordinate 13,715,071, forward strand.
TCAGATATTTAGCCCTCTCTGGGTAGTGTCATCAGATATCTAACCCTCTCTGGGTAGTGACGTCATATATCTAGCCCTCTCTAGGTCGTGACATCATATATCTAGCCCTCTCTGGGTAGTGTCATCAGATATCTAACCCTCTCTGGGTAGTGACATCATATATCTAGCCCTCTCTGGGTAGTGACATCAGATATCTAGCCTTCTCTGGGTAGTGACATCAGATATCTAGCCCTCTCTGGGTAGTGACATCAGATATCTAGCCCTTTCTGGATAGTGACATCATATATCTAGCCCTCTCTGGGTAGTGACATCAGATATCTAGCCCTCTCTGGGTAGTGACATCATATATCTAGCCCTCTCTGGGTAGTAACATCAGATATCTAACCCTCTCTGGGTAGTGACGTCATATATCTAGCCCTCTCTGGGTAGTGACATCAGATATCTAGCCCTCTCTGGGTAGTGTCATCAGATATCTAGCCATCTCTGGGTAGTAACATCAGATAACTAGCCCTCTCTGGGTAGTGACATCAGATATCTAGCCCTCTCTGGGTAGTGACATCAGATATCTAGCCCTCTCTGGGTAGTGACATCAGATATCTAGCCCTCTCTGGATAGTGACATCAGATATCTAGCCCTCTCTGGGTAGTGACATCAGATATCTAGCCCTCTCTGAGTAGTGTCATCAGATAGCTAGCCCTCTCTGTTTAGTGACATCAGATATTTAGCCCTCTCTGGGTAGTGTCATCAGATATCTAACCCTCTCTGGGTAGTGACGTCATATATCTAGCCCTCTCTAGGTCGTGACATCATATATCTAGCCCTCTCTGGGTAGTGTCATCAGATATCTAACCCTCTCTGGGTAGTGACATCATATATCTAGCCCTCTCTGGGTAGTGACATCAGATATCTAGCCTTCTCTGGGTAGTGACATCAGATATCTAGCCCTCTCTGGGTAGTGACATCAGATATCTAGCCCTTTCTGGATAGTGACATCATATATCTAGCCCTCTCTGGGTAGTGACATCAGATATCTAGCCCTCTCTGGGTAGTGACATCAGATATCTAGCCCTCTCTGGATAGTGACATCAGATATCTAGCCCTCTCTGGGTAGTGACATCAGATATCTAGCCCTCTCTGGGTAGTGACATCATATATCTAGCCCTCTCTGGGTAGTAACATCAGATATCTAACCCTCTCTGGGTAGTGACGTCATATATCTAGCCCTCTCTGGGTAGTGACATCAGATATCTAGCCCTCTCTGGGTAGTGACATCATATATCTAGCCCTCTCTGGGTAGTGACATCAGATATCTAGCCCTCTCTGGGTAGTGACCTCATATATCTAGCCCTCTCTGGGTAGTGACATCAGATATCTAACTCTCTCTGGGTAGTGACATCAGATATCTAGCCCTCTCTGGGTAGTGACATCATATATCTAGCCCTCTCTGGGTAGTGTCATCAGATATCTAACCCTCTCTGGGTAGTGACATCATATATCTAGCCCTCTCTGGGTAGTGACATCAGATATCTAGCCCTCTCTGGGTAGTGACATCAGATATCTAGCCCTCTCTGGGTAGTAACATCAGATAACTAGCCCTCTCTGGGTAGTGTCATCAGATATCTAGCCATCTCTGGGTAGTAACATCAGATAACTAGCCCTCTCTGGGTAGTGACATCAGATATCTAGCCCTCTCTGGGTAGTGACATCAGATATCTAGCCCTCTCTGGGTAGTGACATCAGATATCTAGCCCTCTCTGGATAGTGACATCAGATATCTAGCCCTCTCTGGGTAGTGACATCAGATATCTAGCCCTCTCTGAGTAGTGTCATCAGATAGCTAGCCCTCTCTGTTTAGTGACATCAGATATTTAGCCCTCTCTGGGTAGTGTCATCAGATATCTAACCCTCTCTGGGTAGTGACGTCATATATCTAGCCCTCTCTAGGTCGTGACATCATATATCTAGCCCTCTCTGGGTAGTGTCATCAGATATCTAACCCTCTCTGGGTAGTGACATCATATATCTAGCCCTCTCTGGGTAGTGACATCAGATATCTAGCCTTCTCTGGGTAGTGACATCAGATATCTAGCCCTCTCTGGGTAGTGACATCAGATATCTAGCCCTTTCTGGATAGTGACATCATATATCTAGCCCTCTCTGGGTAGTGACATCAGATATCTAGCCCTCTCTGGGTAGTGACATCATATATCTAGCCCTCTCTGGGTAGTAACATCAGATATCTAACCCTCTCTGGGTAGTGACGTCATATATCTAGCCCTCTCTGGGTAGTGACGTCATATATCTAGCCCTCTCTGGGTAGTGACATCAGATATCTAGCCCTCTCTGGGTAGTGACATCATATATCTAGCCCTCTCTGGGTAGTGACATCAGATATCTAGCCCTCTCTGGGTAGTGACCTCATATATCTAGCCCTCTCTGGGTAGTGACATCAGATATCTAACTCTCTCTGGGTAGTGACATCAGATATCTAGCCCTCTCTGGGTAGTGACATCATATATCTAGCCCTCTCTGGGTAGTGTCATCAGATATCTAACCCTCTCTGGGTAGTGACATCATATATCTAGCCCTCTCTGGGTAGTGACATCAGATATCTAGCCCTCTCTGGGTAGTGACATCAGATATCTAGCCCTCTCTGGGTAGTAACATCAGATAACTAGCCCTCTCTGGGTAGTGTCATCAGATATCTAGCCATCTCTGGGTAGTAACATCAGATAACTAGCCCTCTCTGGGTAGTGACATCAGATATCTAGCCCTCTCTGGGTAGTGACATCAGATATCTAGCCCTCTCTGGGTAGTGACATCAGATATCTAGCCCTCTCTGGATAGTGACATCAGATATCTAGCCCTCTCTGGGTAGTGACATCAGATATCTAGCCCTCTCTGAGTAGTGTCATCAGATAGCTAGCCCTCTCTGTTTAGTGACATCAGATATTTAGCCCTCTCTGGGTAGTGTCATCAGATATCTAACCCTCTCTGGGTAGTGACGTCATATATCTAGCCCTCTCTAGGTCGTGACATCATATATCTAGCCCTCTCTGGGTAGTGTCATCAGATATCTAACCCTCTCTGGGTAGTGACATCATATATCTAGCCCTCTCTGGGTAGTGACATCAGATATCTAGCCTTCTCTGGGTAGTGACATCAGATATCTAGCCCTCTCTGGGTAGTGACATCAGATATCTAGCCCTTTCTGGATAGTGACATCATATATCTAGCCCTCTCTGGGTAGTGACATCAGATATCTAGCCCTCTCTGGGTAGTGACATCATATATCTAGCCCTCTCTGGGTAGTAACATCAGATATCTAACCCTCTCTGGGTAGTGACGTCATATATCTAGCCCTCTCTGGGTAGTGACATCAGATATCTAGCCCTCTCTGGGTAGTGTCATCAGATATCTAGCCATCTCTGGGTAGTAACATCAGATAACTAGCCCTCTCTGGGTAGTGACATCAGATATCTAGCCCTCTCTGGGTAGTGACATCAGATATCTAGCCCTCTCTGGGTAGTGACATCAGATATCTAGCCCTCTCTGGATAGTGACATCAGATATCTAGCCCTCTCTGGGTAGTGACATCAGATATCTAGCCCTCTCTGAGTAGTGTCATCAGATAGCTAGCCCTCTCTGTTTAGTGACATCAGATATTTAGCCCTCTCTGGGTAGTGTCATCAGATATCTAACCCTCTCTGGGTAGTGACGTCATATATCTAGCCCTCTCTAGGTCGTGACATCATATATCTAGCCCTCTCTGGGTAGTGTCATCAGATATCTAACCCTCTCTGGGTAGTGACATCATATATCTAGCCCTCTCTGGGTAGTGACATCAGATATCTAGCCTTCTCTGGGTAGTGACATCAGATATCTAGCCCTCTCTGGGTAGTGACATCAGATATCTAGCCCTTTCTGGATAGTGACATCATATATCTAGCCCTCTCTGGGTAGTGACATCAGATATCTAGCCCTCTCTGGGTAGTGACATCAGATATCTAGCCCTCTCTGGATAGTGACATCAGATATCTAGCCCTCTCTGGGTAGTGACATCAGATATCTAGCCCTCTCTGAGTAGTGTCATCAGATAGCTAGCCCTCTCTGTTTAGTGACATCAGATATTTAGCCCTCTCTGGGTAGTGTCATCAGATATCTAACCCTCTCTGGGTAGTGACGTCATATATCTAGCCCTCTCTAGGTCGTGACATCATATATCTAGCCCTCTCTGGGTAGTGTCATCAGATATCTAACCCTCTCTGGGTAGTGACATCATATATCTAGCCCTCTCTGGGTAGTGACATCAGATATCTAGCCTTCTCTGGGTAGTGACATCAGATATCTAGCCCTCTCTGGGTAGTGACATCAGATATCTAGCCCTTTCTGGATAGTGACATCATATATCTAGCCCTCTCTGGGTAGTGACATCAGATATCTAGCCCTCTCTGGGTAGTGACATCATATATCTAGCCCTCTCTGGGTAGTAACATCAGATATCTAACCCTCTCTGGGTAGTGACGTCATATATCTAGCCCTCTCTGGGTAGTGACATCAGATATCTAGCCCTCTCTGGGTAGTGACATCATATATCTAGCCCTCTCTGGGTAGTGACATCAGATATCTAGCCCTCTCTGGGTAGTGACGTCATATATCTAGCCCTCTCTGGGTAGTGACATCAGATATCTAACCCTCTCTGGGTAGTGACATCAGATATCTAGCCCTCTCTGGGTAGTGACATCAGATATCTAGCCCTCTCTGTGTAGTGACATCATATATCTAGCCCTCTCTGGGTAGTGACTTCAGATATCTAGCCCTCTCTGGGTAGTGACATCAGATATCTAGCCCTCTCTGGGTAGTAACATCAGATAACTAGCCCTCTCTGGGTAATGTCATCAGATATCTAGCCATCTCTGGGTAGTAACATCAGATAACTAGCCCTCTCTGGGTAGTGACATCAGATATCTAGCCCTCTCTGGGTAGTGACATCAGATATCTAGCCCTTTCTGGGTAGTGACATCAGATATCTAGCCCTCTCTGGATAGTGACATCAGATATCTAGCCCTCTCTGGGTAGTGACATCAGATATCTAGCCCTCTCTGAGTAGTGTCATCAGATAGCTAGCCCTCTCTGTTTAGTGACATCAGATATTTAGCCCTCTCTGGGTAGTGTCATCAGATATCTAACCCTCTCTGTGTAGTGACGTCATATATCTAGCCCTCTCTAGGTCGTGACATCATATATCTAGCCCTCTCTGGGTAGTGTCATCAGATATCTAACCCTCTCTGGGTAGTGACATCATATATCTAGCCCTCTCTGGGTAGTGACATCAGATATCTAGCCTTCTCTGGGTAGTGACATCAGATATCTAGCCCTCTCTGGGTAGTGACATCAGATATCTAGCCCTTTCTGGATAGTGACATCATATATCTAGCCCTCTCTGGGTAGTGACATCAGATATCTAGCCCTCTCTGGGTAGTGACATCATATATCTAGCCCTCTCTGGGTAGTAACATCAGATATCTAACCCTCTCTGGGTAGTGACGTCATATATCTAGCCCTCTCTGGGTAGTGACATCAGATATCTAGCCCTCTCTGGGTAGTGACATCATATATCTAGCCCTCTCTGGGTAGTGACATCAGATATCTAGCCCTCTCTGGGTAGTGACCTCATATATCTAGCCCTCTCTGGGTAGTGACATCAGATATCTAACTCTCTCTGGGTAGTGACATCAGATATCTAGCCCTCTCTGGGTAGTGACATCATATATCTAGCCCTCTCTGGGTAGTGTCATCAGATATCTAACCCTCTCTGGGTAGTGACATCATATATCTAGCCCTCTCTGGGTAGTGACATCAGATATCTAGCCCTCTCTGGGTAGTGACATCAGATATCTAGCCCTCTCTGGGTAGTAACATCAGATAACTAGCCCTCTCTGGGTAGTGTCATCAGATATCTAGCCATCTCTGGGTAGTAACATCAGATAACTAGCCCTCTCTGGGTAGTGACATCAGATATCTAGCCCTCTCTGGGTAGTGACATCAGATATCTAGCCCTCTCTGGGTAGTGACATCAGATATCTAGCCCTCTCTGGATAGTGACATCAGATATCTAGCCCTCTCTGGGTAGTGACATCAGATATCTAGCCCTCTCTGAGTAGTGTCATCAGATAGCTAGCCCTCTCTGTTTAGTGACATCAGATATTTAGCCCTCTCTGGGTAGTGTCATCAGATATCTAACCCTCTCTGGGTAGTGACGTCATATATCTAGCCCTCTCTAGGTCGTGACATCATATATCTAGCCCTCTCTGGGTAGTGTCATCAGATATCTAACCCTCTCTGGGTAGTGACATCATATATCTAGCCCTCTCTGGGTAGTGACATCAGATATCTAGCCTTCTCTGGGTAGTGACATCAGATATCTAGCCCTCTCTGGGTAGTGACATCAGATATCTAGCCCTTTCTGGATAGTGACATCATATATCTAGCCCTCTCTGGGTAGTGACATCAGATATCTAGCCCTCTCTGGGTAGTGACATCATATATCTAGCCCTCTCTGGGTAGTAACATCAGATATCTAACCCTCTCTGGGTAGTGACGTCATATATCTAGCCCTCTCTGGGTAGTGACATCAGATATCTAGCCCTCTCTGGGTAGTGACATCATATATCTAGCCCTCTCTGGGTAGTGACATCAGATATCTAGCCCTCTCTGGGTAGTGACGTCATATATCTAGCCCTCTCTGGGTAGTGACATCAGATATCTAACCCTCTCTGGGTAGTGACATCAGATATCTAGCCCTCTCTGGGTAGTGACATCAGATATCTAGCCCTCTCTGTGTAGTGACATCATATATCTAGCCCTCTCTGGGTAGTGACTTCAGATATCTAGCCCTCTCTGGGTAGTGACATCAGATATCTAGCCCTCTCTGTGTAGTAACATCAGATAACTAGCCCTCTCTGGGTAATGTCATCAGATATCTAGCCATCTCTGGGTAGTAACATCAGATAACTAGCCCTCTCTGGGTAGTGACATCAGATATCTAGCCCTCTCTGGGTAGTGACATCAGATATCTAGCCCTCTCTGGATAGTGACATCAGATGTCTAGCCCTCTCTGGGTAGTGACATCAGATATCTAGCCCTCTCTGAGTAGTGTCATCAGATAGCTAGCCCTCTCTGTTTAGTGACATCAGATATTTAGCCCTCTCTGGGTAGTGTCATCAGATATCTAACCCTCTCTGGGTAGTGACGTCATATATCTAGCCCTCTCTAGGTCGTGACATCATATATCTAGCCCTCTCTGGGTAGTGTCATCAGATATCTAACCCTCTCTGGGTAGTGACATCATATATCTAGCCCTCTCTGGGTAGTGACATCAGATATCTAGCCTTCTCTGGGTAGTGACATCAGATATCTAGCCCTCTCTGGGTAGTGACATCAGATATCTAGCCCTTTCTGGATAGTGACATCATATATCTAGCCCTCTCTGGGTAGTGACATCAGATATCTAGCCCTCTCTGGGTAGTGACATCATATATCTAGCCCTCTCTGGGTAGTAACATCAGATATCTAACCCTCTCTGGGTAGTGACGTCATATATCTAGCCCTCTCTGGGTAGTGTCATCAGATATCTAACCCTCTCTGGGTAGTGACATCATATATCTAGCCCTCTCTGGGTAGTGACATGAGATATCTAGCCTTCTCTGGGTAGTGACATCAGATATCTAGCCCTCTCTGGGTAGTGACTTCAGATATCTAGCCCTTTCTGGATAGTGACATCATATATCTAGCCCTCTCTGGGTAGTGACATCAGATATCTAGCCCTCTCTGGGTAGTGACATCATATATCTAGCCCTCTCTGGGTAGTAACATCAGATATCTAACCCTCTCTGGGTAGTGACGTCATATATCTAGCCCTCTCTGGGTAGTGACATCAGATATCTAGCCCTCTCTGGGTAGTGACATCATATATCTAGCCCTCTCTGGGTAGTGACATCAGATATCTAGCCCTCTCTGGGTAGTGACGTCATATATCTAGCCCTCTCTGGGTAGTGACATCAGATATCTAACCCTCTCTGGGTAGTGACATCAGATATCTAGCCCTCTCTGGGTAGTGACATCAGATATCTAGCCCTCTCTGTGTAGTGACATCATATATCTAGCCCTCTCTGGGTAGTGACTTCAGATATCTAGCCCTCTCTGGGTAGTGACATCAGATATCTAGCCCTCTCTGGGTAGTAACATCAGATAACTAGCCCTCTCTGGGTAGTGTCATCAGATATCTAGCCATCTCTGGGTAGTAACATCAGATAACTAGCCCTCTCTGGGTAGTGACATCAGATATCTAGCCCTCTCTGGGTAGTGACATCAGATATCTAGCCCTCTCTGGGTAGTGACATCAGATATCTAGCCCTCTCTGGATAGTGACATCAGATATCTAGCCCTCTCTGGGTAGTGACATCAGATATCTAGCCCTCTCTGAGTAGTGTCATCAGATAGCTAGCCCTCTCTGTTTAGTGACATCAGATATTTAGCCCTCTCTGGGTAGTGTCATCAGATATCTAACCCTCTCTGGGTAGTGACGTCATATATCTAGCCCTCTCTAGGTCGTGACATCATATATCTAGCCCTCTCTGGGTAGTGTCATCAGATATCTAACCCTCTCTGGGTAGTGACATCATATATCTAGCCCTCTCTGGGTAGTGACATCAGATATCTAGCCTTCTCTGGGTAGTGACATCAGATATCTAGCCCTCTCTGGGTAGTGACATCAGATATCTAGCCCTTTCTGGATAGTGACATCATATATCTAGCCCTCTCTGGGTAGTGACATCAGATATCTAGCCCTCTCTGGGTAGTGACATCATATATCTAGCCCTCTCTGGGTAGTAACATCAGATATCTAACCCTCTCTGGGTAGTGACGTCATATATCTAGCCCTCTCTGGGTAGTGACATCAGATATCTAGCCCTCTCTGGGTAGTGACATCATATATCTAGCCCTCTCTGGGTAGTGACATCAGATATTATAGCCCTCTCTGGGTAGTGACCTCATATATCTAGCCCTCTCTGGGTAGTGACATCAGATATCTAACTCTCTCTGGGTAGTGACATCAGATATCTAGCCCTCTCTGGGTAGTGACATCAGATATCTAGCCCTCTCTGTGTAGTGACATCATATATCTAGCCCTCTCTGGGTAGTGACGTCATATATCTAGCCCTCTCTGGGTAGTGACATCAGATATCTAACCCTCTCTGGGTAGTGACATCAGATATCAAGCCCTCTCTGTGTAGTGACATCATATATCTAGCCCTCTCTGGGTAGTGACGTCATATATCTAGCCCTCTCTGGGTAGTGACATCAGATATCTAACCCTCTCTGGGTAGTGACATCAGATATCTAGCCCTCTCTGGGTAGTGACATCATATATCTAGCCCTCTCTGGGTAGTGACATCATATATCTAACCCTCTCTGGGTAGTGACATCATATATCTAACCCTCTCTGGGTAGTGACATCATATATCTAGCCCTCTCTGGGTAGTGACATCTTATATCTAGCCCTCTCTGGGTAGTGACATCAGATATCTAGCCCTCTCTGGGTAGTGACATCATATATCTAGCCCTCTCTTTGTAGTGACATCATATATCTAGCCCTCTCTGGGTAGTGACATCATATATCTAGCCCTCTCTGGGTAGTGACATCATATATCTAGCCCTCTCTGGGTAGTGACATCATATATCTAACCCTCTCTGGGTAGTGACATCATATATCTAGCCCTCTCTGGGTAGTGACGTCATATATCTAGCCCTCTCTGGGTAGTGACGTCATATATCTAGCCCTCTCTGGGTAGTGACGTCATATATCTAGCCCTCTCTGGGTAGTTACATCATATATATATACCTCTCTGGGTAGTGACATCAGATATCTAGCCCTCTCTGGGTAGTGACATCATATATCTAGCCCTCTCTGGGTAGTGACATCATATATCTAGCCCTCTCTGGGTAGTGACATCATATATCTAGCCCTCTCTGGGTAGTGACATCATATATCTAGCCCTCTCTGGGTAGTGACATCTTATATCTAGCCCTCTCTGGGTAGTGACATCAGATATCTAGCCCTCTCTGGGTAGTGACATCATATATCTAGCCCTCTCTTTGTAGTGACATCATATATCTAGCCCTCTCTGGGTAGTGACATCATATATCTAGCCCTCTCTGGGTAGTGACATCATATATCTAGCCCTCTCTGGGTAGTGACATCATATATCTAACCCTCTCTGGGTAGTGACATCATATATCTAGCCCTCTCTGGGTAGTGACGTCATATATCTAGCCCTCTCTGGGTAGTGACGTCATATATCTAGCCCTCTCTGGGTAGTGACGTCATATATCTAGCCCTCTCTGGGTAGTTACATCATATATATATATATACCTCTCTGGGTAGTGACATCAGATATCTAGCCCTCTCTGGGTAGTGACATCATATATCTAGCCCTCTCTGGGTAGTGACATCATATATCTAGCCCTCTCTGGGTAGTGACATCATATATCTAGCCCTCTCTGGGTAGTGACATCATATATCTAGCCCTCTCTGGGTAGTGACATCAGATATCTAACCCTCTCTGGGTAGTGACATCATATATCTAGCCCTCTCTGGGTAGTGACGTCATATATCTAGCCCTCTCTGGGTAGTGACATCAGATATCTAACCCTCTCTGGGTAGTGACATCATATATCTAGCCCTCTCTGGGTAGTGACATCATATATCTAGCCCTCTCTGGGTAGTGACATCATATATCTAGCCCTCTCTGGGTAGTGACGTCATATATCTAGCCCTCTCTGGGTAGTGACATCATATATCTAACCCTCTCTGGGTAGTGACATCATATATCTAGCCCTCTCTGGGTAGTGACATCATATATCTAGCCCTCTCTGGGTAGTGACATCATATATCTAGCCCTCTCTGGGTAGTGACATCATATATCTAGCCCTCTCTGGGTAGTGACGTCATATATCTAGCCCTCTCTGGGTAGTGACATCATATATCTAGCCCTCTCTGGGTAGTGACGTCATATATCTAGCCCTCTCTGGGTAGTGACATCATATATCTAACCCCCTCTGGGTAGTGACATCATATATCTAACCCCCTCTGGGTAGTGACATCATATATCTAACCCTCTCTGGGTAGTGACGTCATATACCTAGCCCTATAGGACAACGACGAAATATAGGAGGTCCTGTGAGCACTCTGCGCTCTTTAAAGAACTCTTGGAAGTTGGAAATCGAAAAGAGTTGGCCAAAATGGCCGCAGTTCGACAAGATTAATAGGGGAAAAATCTACCCAAATCTTTGTAACTGTCGACCATAAAAATATGACAGTACTTCTGAAGTCGGAGAATATCTGCCTGTGTGGCGAGGGGCACCTAAGAACGCTGCTACCGGTGTGAAAAATAGGAAAAAGTTATTCTTCTTTTCTTTTCTCTTTCTCGCTGATACCGAAAAGGTGTCGTGGTTTTATCATTTGTCGTTGTTGAGCTGCTCGAACTGTCTGAATTAGTGATTTCCCTCTGTTGTTACACGTTTCTAAGGGAGCCGCGATAGCTCAGTGGTTAGTGAACTGGACTACAAAGGACAAGAGGTAGGGTTCGATCCCAACCGATGGCTTCCGAGTTCACCCAGCCTTAAATGGGTACCGGGTTTTTTTATGGGAAAGTAAAACGGCACGGGCGTAATACCGACCACATTACCTCAATAATCATGTGCCGAAGGTCTGTCAAATTTATGGTCACTAAGACCATATTCTCTATACGCCACTTGGCGTGACGGGGGCTCTTTACTTTACTTTTACTTTACATGTCTCTATCACTACATCTATCCATCTTCTTCTAGGTTTTCCTCTTGGTCTTTTCCCATGCATTCTCGAGAAGAACGCCCTTGATGGTGATTGATGAGGATTCATTCTGACCATGTGGCCAAACCATTTACTTTGTTGTTGTTCTATATATTCTTGACAGGGTTTTGTTCCTACCAATTTTCTTATGGTTTCATTAGGTATTTTATCTCTTCTTGCGTTGTTTGTTACTTTTCTCAAGCATCGCATCTCACATGCATTGATCTTTCTTAAATGTGATTTAGAAAGGGTCCATGTTTGACTTTCATAGCATAAAAGTTGTTATGATAATGATATTTATCAATTTTTTGTTGAGCTGCCATAGAAATGTTTGGATGTCTTAATATCCCAAATATAGTGATATTCATGCAAAATTCAGTCCCTCGGGACTTCACTAGAGATATAAAGCTGAAGAAAGCAAACAAACAAACAATCAACTTTCGTTAATTATATTATATTTGTGTCTTTTAAATTGTTAATTGTGTTTTTTCAATGTTTATTTGGTTTGCAGCGTGTGACATGAACGTTCACAAGAGATGCGAGAAGAATGTACCGCTAAGGTGTGGAACGGACCACACGGAGCGAAGAGGCAGAATCCATCTCAAGGCCACGGTCAAGGGCAGCAGGGTAGAACTTAAAAGTAAGTGCCCTTTATTCCAGTGGGTCTCGTCAGGTCAGTGGGTCTCGTCAGGTCAGTGGGTCTCATCGGGCTCGTGGGTCTCATCGGGTCAGTGGGTCTCATCGGGGCAGTGGGTCTCATCGGGTCAATGGGTCTCATCGGGTCAGTGGGTCTCATCGGGGCAGGGGGTCTCATCGAGACAGTGGATCTCATCGGGTAAATGGGTCTCATCGGGTCAGTGGGTCTCATCGGGCCAATGAGTCTCATCGGGTCAGGGGGTCTCATCGGGTCAGTGGGTCTCATCGGGGCAGTGGGTCTCATCGGGTCAGTGGGTCTCATCGGGTCAATGGGTCTCATCGGCATCCTTTTGAAAGGAATCTGTCTCTATCCAAGCCACCCACATCTTGTGTTGTCATGTTCAATGTCTCTTTGGTGTCTTGAAACCACCTTCTTCTTGGTCTACCCCCCGTCTCGTCTTTCAGGAAATATGTCTTCCAGTATCGCTCTTTCCAGCCCGCTGTCTTTTGACATTTTAATTTCCTCTGTAGAACAGTGTTTATAAACCAGTTCTTTTAATGTTTAAATCTTTTAATGTTTAAATCTTTTAATGTTTAAATCTTTTAATGTTTAAATTTTGTAATGTCTTCATTGCTCTTTTTCATTATCTTGGATATCTTAATGATTTTTCGGTAGCATTTTGTTTAGAATGTGTAGATTTGCATCTTTCCTGTTTGCTAGATTGTCCATGATTCACAACCTTATGCTGCTTTCATGACGATTTATTACCTCAAAGCTTAGTAATTCTAGTTTTTGCCTTGTTGATGTCATGTCATGTCATCTACATGACATTTAACTTTAGTGTTGCTTCTGCTAATCCCTTTTTCAGTTAATGCCCGTATCAATAACTTCATAGATATTTCAGTGAAAGTAACTGGTGTCACGTGACATATTCTAATGACGTAGGGAATTGAATCGCGTTCTAAGATTTCGATTCAAAGCTCGTACGTTACCTTACCTTACCTTACCTTACCTTACCTTACCTTACCTTACCTTACCTTACCTTACCTTACCTTACCTTACCTTACCTTACCTTACCTTACCTTACCTTACCTTATATTACTTTACCTTACCTTACCGTATATTACCTTACCTTACCTTACCTTATATTACCTTACCTTACCTTATATTACCTTACCTTACCTTATATTACCTTACCTTACCTTACCTTATATTACCTTACCTTAGCTTACCTTATATTACCTTACCTTACCTTACCTTATATTACCTTACCTTATATTACATTGCCTTACTTTACTTACATTAATTTAGGGAAGTGAAATAGTAAGTGTGTTATGACGTAAGGAAGTGAATTGTGTGCTAAGACGCCGATTCAAGTCTCGTACTTTACCTTTACCTTACCTTACCTTACCTTGCCATACCTTACCTTACCTTACCTTACCTTACCTTACCTTACCTTACCTTACCTTACCTTACCTTACTCTTACCTTACCTTACCTTACCTTGCCATACCTTACCTTACCTTACCTTACCTTACCTTACCTTACCTTACCTTACTCTTACCTTACCTTACCTTACCTTACTCTTACCTTACCTTACCTTACCTTACCTTACCATGCCATACCTCACCTTACCTTACCTTGCCATACTTTGCCTTAGGGAAGTGAAATATTAAGCATCATCGTGCTTGCCCCACAGCATCTTGATGTGAGAGTGCCAGTGCTCTAACTAGTTGGTATTTACCTTTCCCGGCTAATTCAACCACGATATCAATAGTTTCATCGGTAACCAAGTACACAATGTGTGTGTTGATGTAGTGCCAGTGCTCTAACTAGTTGGTACTTACCTTTCCCGGCTAATTCAACCACGATATCAATAGTTTCATCGGTAACCAAGTACACAAAGTGTGTTGATGTAGTGCCAGTAATGAGGAGAATCTCAAAACAAGAACTCAAATGGGAAACAATAGGGAAAAGAAAATGAGGCTGATTTCTTGAGACACTCGGAATAACGTTGACAAGAGAGACAAAAGTAGAAGGCATCAACCTTCTTCCTGAGAGATTGGAAAGGAAAGAAAACTCTCCGGGATGGAGACTATGCGATTTTACATAGTGGAAACAATATTTATTCGAAGGCCCCAGTATCACTACAAACCAATTAAGATCCATAATTGCTCCACCGCCCGTGCCAGTGGAATCATCCGAATTAACATCTCATCGAATATCCAAACAAAGAAAGGCAACTGCAGTACCCATAATAGCAAACACAGCACACGTCAAATATACATAAGGCGTATCAGCACCGAAAGTGAGCGCAGCTGAAATGTCCTTTGTCGTATGATATCATCATTCATCGTAAGAAATCTAAATATAGAAACACCATCCGGATGAAAAGCACAGCACACAACATTTGAAGCGAAAACAATATGACGCCATTTGGCATTGTAAGGATGTATGACGTCAGATTAAATCTAGTTGAAAGCGTCACGCTTAATCCCATGTTAAAATATTACTGGATGTGTCTTATGTGCAAATTTGAGATTTAGTACAGTCAGCTTTGTCTATAGGACTACATTTATCAAATAAAGTCAAAAAAAAAAAAAAAAGTAAAGTGCCCCCGTCACGCAAAGTGGCGTATAGGGAATATGGTGTTAGTGACCATGCATTTTACAGACCTTCAGCACAAGATTTTTGAGGTAATGTGGTCGGTATTACGCCGGTGCCGCTTTACTTTCTCAGAAAAAAATCCGGTAAAAATCCGGATTTAAGGCTGGGTGAACCCGGAAGCCGTCGGTTGGGATCGAACCCTACCCCTTGTCCTTTGTAGTCCAGTTCACTAACCACTGAGCTATAGCGGCTCCACATTTATCAAATACTTCACTGGATATATTTTGTACAAGATCTAGTAACGAGACACTACTAGATATATTTTGTACAAGATCTAGTAGCGAGACACTACTAGATATATTTTGTACAAGATCTAGTACCGAGACACTACTAGATATATTTTGTACAAGATCTAGTAGCGAGACACTACTAGATATATTTTGTACAAGATCTAGTAGCGAGACACTACTAGATATATTTTGTACAAGATCTAGTACCGAGACACTACTAGATATATTTTGTATAGTAGCGAGACACTACTAGATATATTTTGTACAAGATCTAGTAGCGAGACACTTCTCCTGGCCAAGATTCACTTCAAAGATGTTCCAAGCAGGTCGATACTAGTACAGAATAATAAGATTTTTTTTTAAAATAACCAATCAAAAATGCATTCACGTGAACCATGATAATCCAAAAGCTCAATTCACGTTTAAGAATCATAATCATAATTGAGAGCCGTCTCCGCATCGAAGGTTGGCTACCATGGAGCGCCATTCCACTCTTGTCTCTTGCTTTGATGGTGCAGATTGTTATAGGCTGACTTGTCCATCTTTTGATGTTCACTTGTCCATGTTAGTCTTGGTCTGCCTCTGCCTCTTTTACCTTGTATTTTCCCTTCCAATATTACTTTTATTAGGCTGTTGTGTCTTTTAACATGTCCCAAAAATTTCATTTGTCTTGTTCTAATTGTGTTTAGTAGTTCTCTTTTCATTTGTAGTTGTTTTAAAACTTCATCGTTTGTTTTCTTTTCTTTCCATCCAATTCTACCTATTCTTTTATATATCCACATTTCAAAGGCTTCAATTTTCTGTTCTGTTTTCTTGTCTAATGTCCATGTTTCTGCACCATACAGGAATATTGAGAAGATGTAACATTTTGCTATTCTTAGTTTTAGTCCTGGTGTTATTTGTTTTGATGTTAGTATATTTTTCATGGCATTAAAATGACTTTAAGAATAAACGTTTAATAAAAGTGTAAGAATAAACGTTGAAAAATTATAAGCAACTTAAAGTCGGCCCCGTGAGAATTGCCTGTCGACCATTTGCTAAAGATGTGATCAGCATATGAAGAGAGATGCAATCGTCACCCGTCCATCCCTACAGGGCCGGATTTAGTCTCCCAGGACAGATAAGCTACAGCATAGGGTCTCAATTTAAATATCTGGGAACAATGTTAACCTCAGATGGTAGATGTACAACAGAAGTGAGATACAGAATAGCTCAGGTAAAACCTGCTTTACATAATGTGAGGAAGATGCTTTGCAATCCATTTTTGACAATAGAAACAAGAAAAAGAGTTCTTAAATATTATGTATGTTATGTCTTAACATATGGATGTGAATCGTGGACAATATGACAGCAGGCAAGAAAATCACTGGAGGCTGTAGAAATATGGTTTTACAGAAGAATGTTGAGAATACCATGGACAGCTAAGAAGAGTTATGAAATCTGACAGAGGTCAAAGCAAAAAGAGAACTAATATCCAATTTTAGGAAGAAACAATCATCATTTTTTGGCCATGTAATGTTAAAGGAACTGCTGGAATATATTGTAACAACTGGGAAAATTAAGGGACGAAGAGATAGAGGGAAGCAAATGAAACGATACCAGACAGCTTAAGAGAATGGCTTGGCAGAAGGTCAACAGCATAAATTTTAAATAACTATCGAGATCGAAAGTTGTGGAGAGACATGATCACCTACGCCAGCAGGCAAGCCATTCTCTTTAAGCTGTCTGGTATCTTTTCTCTTTGCTTCTCTCTATCTCTTCGTCCCTTAATTTTCCAAGTTGATACTTGATGATGATGTAGGGCCTCACAATCCGCGGGCGGGAGGGACGGACAGGGGGCCTTTTATTTTTTATATTGATATTGACTGTGATAGAGACCTTCTGGTGTTAGTTTCTTTCACTTGTGGCCTTACAAGTTTTATTTTGCTTATCCCGCTTAGGGCCTCGCCAAGTCTAAATCCGTCCCAGCATTCCTAGCAAGCTAGATAGTTTTCATGGAGTCTCTATCGGCCTTGAGCTAACCATTGCTTTCGTTGAACTTTGTAAAATTTGTGTCTGAAAGTGTACACAGCAGATTGAGCAGAAGCCGGCCCAGCTTATCAAACAACCACTCACGGGACAAAGAAATGAAAATGGGGTTGATTATGTATTCATAAATGACATTTCATCGTTAAATTACTTCCCGTATTTCAAGTATGAGCGCCATCTATAACACATTTCTTTAATCCCGCTCCTTTAAATCTAAAACTCCTGGCACGTCAGATATAAATACCCCAGTTGCAGAGACATCGTTTCCAGTTTTAATTCCCATCGGTTATGCTCAGAACTTAACATCCTTAAAAATGTTGCAGCGACCTTTGTTGGCCCAATTTGCATCCGTTGCAACCTTAATTTCCCGGGCTTTTGCCAATATCACACTTTTCTCAGAAAGTGGCTTTCATATAGCTTGCATTTTTTATTTCAAGATTTGAATTTTAAAGGGCGCGATATTTTAGAACACAAGAAAAATATATGAAAGGGGTGGCTAACGGGAAATGGCTTATTTGGAAATCCCTTGATAATGATGAAACGAGGGCTTAATCGTATGAGAAGGATTCAGAGGCCATTTGAAGAGAGGAGAGAATATATTAACTGGTCACTATACGGTAAAGGTAATCGTATATCATGTTGGGCAGTAGAAAAGCTGTGCCGTGTTTTAACAGTATATCTACTTGTCTTCATCTTCTTCTCTTTATCTGCTTCCTTTTC
Organism: Megaustenia siamemsis; assembly: GCA_032433765.1. NCBI lineage: Eukaryota > Metazoa > Mollusca > Gastropoda > Stylommatophora > Ariophantidae > Megaustenia > Megaustenia siamemsis. The sequence goes on from JAVIAB010000117.1 coordinate 13,733,245, forward strand.
CTTCGTATACTTATTATTCATCACATCCTCATCATTGAGCTTAGCCTCATCCTCGTTCTTCTATTACTTCTCATTCTTATCTTCATAATTCATCATATCCTCATTATACAATGTCTCCTTTTTCTTCTATTACTTTTCTTATCTTCATAACTCATCATATCCTCATCAAATTACTTCCCCTCCGTTTTCTCATTCGCCCTAATTCCCTCCGTCTTCTCTTTCTCTTCCATTTTTTGCTATTCCCTCTTTTATTTCTCTGTCTTATCCTCTGCTTCTTCTTTTATTTCTCTTCCATTGAGTTCTTCGGTTTTTTTTCCCTTATTCTTCTTCGTTATCAACTTCCATTTTGTTTACATCTTCTTCCACTTCTTTTCTCTCTTCTTTAGTCGCCTATTGCAACAACACGCCTTGACAGACAGTTGGTAACAAGTAAATATTGAGTTTTTTCGTAGTCATCATCATTGCACCCCGAACAAGTCCATAGGTGCTCAGATCCCCTCCGCAGCATCCAGCTACTGCCGACACCAGTTCTGTGTTGGTTGATAAATCCTCTCATACGCGCCCGCTAAGCTTCTCGTTTCTGGGTGTACTCATAATTACTACTTTCTCTTTCATCCGAAGAAATGACGTGGTCGCAAGTCGTTGACGTCATGCAGCCTTCTCGCATCCTGAATGGCATTGATGACATCCGCCTGATCCATCCGTTGACAGTTTTCAATGACAGCACAGCGTGTCCACTATCATTTCCCCGTACTTCCGCATGTCCAGTGACGTAAACAAAGGTGACTCCGTATCGTTAACTTCTGTATACTAAGTGATTCTATGAGCAAGATAGGAAAAGTGGAGGCGGGTTCTGTGTGTTGGCAGTGAATCGAGTCATTGCATCATCAAGTGCCATGTGCCTGCTGGCGTAGGTGATCATATCTCTTCATAACTTTCGATCTCCACAGTTATTTATCGTTTCTGTTGTTGACCTTCTGCCAAACCATTCTCTTAAGCTGTCTGGTATATTTTCTCTTTGCTTTCCTCTACCTCTTCGTCCCTTAATTTTTTCCAGTTTTCACAATATATTACAGATGTTTCACATTATATGGCCTTTGGCGTCTTGACAGAAGGTTGGTAGCAAGCAATCATTATAAGTCAGTAGTTTGGTAAAGCATTAGTGTCTCATACTGGGTGCTGCTTTACTGAACATCTTCTCTCGTAGCTGAATTTGCCAATTCTGGACAGACAGATTCATCCACAGAACGAGCAAGGTGTATTTCCGGTATTTGTTTCACATTACATGGCCACAAATATGATGATGGTTTCTTCCTAATATTGGAAATTAACACTTTTTTCTGCTTTGGCCTCTTTCAGAACGTTTTCATTACTCTTCTTAGTTGTCCATGGTATTCTCAACATTCTTCTGTAAATCTACATAATTTTTTACAGCCTCCGGTAGTTTTCTTGTCAGTTGTCCTATTGTCCATGATTCACATCCGTATGTTAAGACTAGCTCTACATAACATTTGCATTTTTTCTTGTTTCTATCGAGTCATTACAGAAGAAGAGAATATTGTTGATCAGTAGTTTTGTAATATACTAACAAGTATATCAGGCCGGGCACTGTTTTACTGGGCAACCTCTCTCGTGACTGATAATATTGGATAAACAGATGCGACCGCAGAATGAAGAAGATGTGTTTGAGTAGTCAGACCTTATCTCATTCCTCTTGCGTCTTTTGAGCTTTGATTTTAACATCATACCATCCTTCTTATGCCAGAGATAAAATGTGTTAGACGAATGACAGGAAACAGCTTGAGAGATAAGATCAGGAAAGAAGAACTAGGGATAAAAAATGCTTGGAATAATTCCAGCCATATAGTACATAAAGAAACAACAGATAAATTTGTTTAGCTACGTGATAAGGCAGAAAGATCAAAACACAACATAATAAGCCTTTAATAAACAGGAACAACAGACCCAATGGCCGACCCCGGAACAGATGTATTGATGGAATATTAGAAACACTAGGAAACATAGCAGCAGCAGAGGCCAACAGAAGAGCAAAAGGTGATAAATTATATCTCCCCTAGACGCTGGAAGGCAAATGAGGAAAGAAAAAAGAAGAATTTTGTGTTACGATCTGTCGCCAGATTCTCTTGATCCCTTTCGCTGATGAAGAACGAGATCATGCAAATATCTTTCAACAACGGCACTGATGCGACCATGATCTTCTTAGTGTGTCCCAAAGTTCTCCATTTAACAATTTTTTAGATAAAACAATTACTGTCCATTCTTCTTACATAAACCAACCACATAAAGGAAATAAAGACTTCCCTCCACGTCTCCCTCGTGTTATCGCTCTTATTTTTCGATGATCAACGTGGCATTTTATAGGTGGTGTCAGTATAACGCCACGCCGCCGTGTGTTCCTTTAAAAATCAGTTATCCTTTTAAGCCAATGATGGTAGATTTAATACTAGAAACACCAGTAAATGTAACAGCAGAAAAAACTAAACAATGAGATAAAAACTGTAGACTGTTTCTCTCCACAACCACCACATTCACTGTCTCCCTCCACCTCCAACACCACATTCACTGTCTCCCTCCACCTCCACCACCACTACATTCACTGTCTCCCTCCACCTCCAACACCACATTCACTGTCTCCCTCCACCTCCAACACCACATTCACTGTCAACCTCCACCACGACTACATTCACTGTCACCCTCCAACACCACATTCACTGTCTCCCTCCACCACCACTACATCCAATGTCTCCCTCTACCATCACATTCACAGTCTCCCTCCACCACCACCACCACATTCACTGTCTCTATCCACCATCAAAACATTCACTGTCTCCCTCCACCTCCAACACCACATTCACTGGTCTCCCTCAACCACCACTACATCCAATGTCTCCCTCTACCACCACATTCACAGTCTCCCTCCACCACCACCACATTCACTGTCTCCCTCCACCACCACCACCACATTCACTGTCTCTCTCCACCACCACCACATTCACTGTCTCCCACCATCATCACCACATTCACAGTCTCCTAACCACCACCACCACATTCACAGTCTCCCACCACCACATTCACTGTCTCCCTCCACCTCCACCACATTCACAGTCTCCCACCACCACCACATTCACAGTCTCCCACCACCACCACCACCACCACCACCACCACATTCACTGTCTCTCTCCACCACCACCACATTCACTGTCTCCCACCATCATCACCACATTCACAGTCTCCTAACCACCACCACCACCACATTCACAGTCTCCCACCACCACATTCACTGTCTCCCTCCACCTCCACCACATTCACAGTCTCCCACCACCACCACCACCACCACCACCACCACATTCAGTCTCCCTCCACCACCACCAATACATTCACAGTCTCCCTCTTCCCCACCACCACCACATTCACTGTCTCCCTCCACCACCACCACATTCATAGTCTCCCACCACCACCACCACATTCACAGTTTCCCACCACCACCACCACATTCGCAGTCTCCCTCCCTCCACCACCACATTCGTAGTCTCCCACCACCACCACCACCACATTCGCAGTCTCCCTCCCTCCACCACCACATTCGTAGTCTCCCACCACCACCACCACATTCGCAGTCTCCCTCCCTCCACCACCACATTCACAGTTTCCCACCACCACCACCACATTCGCAGTCTCCCTCCCTCCACCACCACATTCGCAGTCTCCCTCCCTCCACCACCACATTCGTAGTCTCCCACCACCACCAAAACATTCGCTGTCGCCCTCCACCACCACCACCACATTCACTGTCTCCCTCCACCACTGCCACTTTCACTGTCTCCCTCCACCACCACAACATTCACTGTCTCCCTCCACCACCACAACATTCACTGTCTCCCTCCACCACCACAACTTTCACTGTCTCCCTCCTCCACTGCCACTTTCACTGTCTCCCTCCACCACCACAACATTCACTGTCTCCCACCACCACTACAACATTCACTGTCTCCCTCCACCACCCCCACCACATTCACTGTCTCCCTCCACCACTGCCACTTTCACTGTCTCCCTCCACCACCACAACATTCACTGCCTCCCTCCACCACCACAACTTTCACTGTCTCCCTCCTCCACCAACAAAACATTCTCTGTCTCCCTCCACCACCACCACCACCACATTCACTTTCTCCTTCCTGCGCCACATTCTCTCCCCTGGGTACTGAAAGCCAAATGAGAAAGGAAAGAAGCAGACTTTATTATCTTAAACATTTTGGGTTTTTGTTTCCTGACAGGCTTGAACCCGGCATGACCGAACTATAACAATTGTTGTCTGGTTTCCTGAAGTGAGAAAGTAAACATTCAGATAAGTAGGAAAAGCAAAATCGACCATGACCTCCAAATTCTTGGAACTCGCAGGGTAAAACTGATGTATGCCCTACTCATTAATGCTGTGAAATCACCTTTGCATGATATAAAGCAGACAAATCAAAAAATTTACAACAGTCATAAAGACAGACAAATCCAACAGTCGTAAATAAGACAGACAAATCCAACAGTTGTAAATAAGACAGACAAATCCAACAGTTGTAAATAAGACAGACAAAGCCAACAGTTGTAAATAAGACAGACAAATCCAACAGTTGTAAATAAGACAGACAAAGCAAACAGTTGTAAATAAGACAGACAAATCCAACAGTCGTAAATAAGACAGACAAATCCAACAGTTGTAAATAAGACAGACAAAGCCAACAGTTGTAAATAAGACAGACAAAGCAAACTATTTATTGTAATGATCGTAACGGGGACAGATAAATAAAAATTTTTGTAATGCAGCATTCATAAAGGAGACAAACAAATTAATCAAATGATCATCATCATTCTGTGCCATACCGGTTGGCGTAGGCTATCATATTCTTCCACAATTTTCTATCCACCGTGCGTCGCATCAATTCTGTTTTTTCCTGTTTTCCATGCCATGACACCAAGCTATCTAGTATCTTCTCTATTTGTCGTCCGTGATCTCTATTTCCCTGTATTTTGCCAATTGTAACCAAGTATTCCAATTTTCCTCGTCTCATGATGTGCTCTAAAAATGTTGATTGTTTCTTTCTGATGTTTCTTATGAGCTCCCTTTTTGTGTTGGTCTCTTTAGAAATGTCCTCCTTTGTCTTTTTAGCTGTCACGGGATCTCTCAACATTCTTCTGAAAAATCCCATCTATGTGGCCTCTAATCATCTATTTATTTCTTTGTCAACTGTCCATGATTCACTTCCACATGTCAGATTTGGCTCTATATAGCACCAATGAACTCTTTTTCTCACTTCTATTGAATCAAATTATATCAATAATTAATAAAAGAGACAAATCGAACAGCTTATAACAGTCATAAAGACGACATAGAAGTCACATTCAAGCAATCGTAAAGAAGTCAAAGAATTAAAACAAATAACAACAATCATAACGAAGACAGGGAGGAGGGGTGGCCGAATTGATAACTTGTCGGCTCCAAACAATCATCACGAAGACAGGGAGGAGGGGTGGCCGAATTGATAACTTGTCGGCTCCAAACCAGGGAGAAGCTGATTTAAATCCCGGTAGAGTCTAAAGTTTTTTTGTTTTTTTATTTTGGGGGTAAAAACCTTAGACCAAAACACATTGCGACAACTACACTGGACATGCGACCTTTATTCTCTGGCACTATATGTTCCCCTAGCAGACCCCTATAATGGGAAATTGTGTGAAAGATAGCTTATATATATATATATGGTTATTTGGTTATGGAAGGCCACGGAATCACTGCAAACGAATTAAAATCCATAACTGCTCAACCGCCCGTGCCAGCGTAATCATCCGAATTAATATCTCATCTCCCAAACAAAGAAAGGTAACTGTAGTCCCCATCGTAGCAATATATATATATATATATATATCATCATCATCATCATGTGCCATACCGGTTGGCGTAGGTGATCATGTCCCTCCACAATCTTCTATCTACAGTGCATCGTATCAGTTCTGTTGTTGACTGTTTTCCATGCCATGACACCAAGCTATCCAGTATTTTCTCTCTTTGTCGCCCGCGATCTCTCTTTCCTTTTATTTTGCCAGTTGTAACCAAGTATTCCAACTTTCCTCTACTCATGATGTGCCCTAAAAATGTTGATTGCTTCTTTCTGATGTTTTTTAAGAGCTCCCTTTTTGTGTTGGCCTCTTTGAGAACTTCCTCATTGGTCTTTTTAGCTGTCCAGGGAACTTTCAACATTCTTCTGAGAAATCCCATCTCTGTGGCCTCCAATCGTCTTTTCATTTGTTTGGCCACTGTCCATGATTCGCTTCCATATATATAAATATATATGGTCCAGTCCTGGACCCTATATGCAAGAACAATAACAAAACTAACCTCTACTGAGATGAGATGTGTCAGACGAATGACAGGAAACAATATGAGAGATAAGATCAGAAATTAAGAACTGAGAAAAAACCTAGCAATAGCCCCAGCCATAGAATATATAAAGAAACAACAGGTAAAATGGTTTGGCCACATGACAAGGCAGAAAGATCAAAACACAACACAAGCCCTCAACAAACGTTGTGAGAACACCAGACCCAAGGGTCAACCACGAAAAAGATGGGTCGATGGAATATTAGAAGCACTTGGAAACATAACAGCAGCAGAGACGAACAGAAGAGCTAAAGACCGCAAATTATATCTCCCCTCGACCCTGAAAGGCAAATGAGGAAGGAAATAAGAAGAAGAATGTATATATATATAAAAACAAATCATATAATGTATAAAAGTCATAAAGAAGAAAAACAAATACAATTAAAATATTGCAGTCAGCTGACAGATAAATCAAATAAATTACAGCAACCATAAGGCAGTCAAATAAATAAGAGATTTAAAAAACATTGTGAAATGACTTGTTAAGATGAAATCGGTTTAATCTGTAAACATAAAGATTTAGACAGACCATGACATCTGTTGCAAGCAAATACAGAGACAGGCAACTGTCTGTGACATTGATGTTGTGTAAAAGTAAAAAAAAAAGACAACCCGTCACGCCAAGTGGCGTATAGGGAATATGGTGTTAGTGACCATAAATTTTACAGACTTTCAGCACATGATTTTTTGGGGTAATGTGGTCGGTATTACGCTCGTGCCGCTTTACTTTCCAAGAAAAAAAATCCGGTACCTATTTAAGGCTGTGCGAACCCGGAAGCCGTCGGTTGGGATCGAACCCTACCTCTTGTCTTTTGTAGTCCAGTTCACTAACCACTGAGCTATCGCGGCTCCCAATGATGCTGTGTACATTACACTAATTAAATAAAATCAACCAAAGGGGTTTGATCATCAGTTGAGCACTGTTGTTGATTATTTGAACATCAAGTAACATTGTTGAGCGAGCACCTGTTGTGTACTAACGAAAGTGTTATCAGATATTGAAAATTGTTTCACATGTAAGTACCTAAATAACAAATAGCCTTTGTCTGTTTGTTGTTCTGTTGTAATATCTAATGTTCCATGTCTCATTATTTATATAATGCTCCACATCTCATTATTTAACTAATGTTTGTTTTTTCATTCTGTATATAATGTTCCTTGTCTCATTTTTTTATATAATGTTCTTTATCTATTGTTCCTTGTCTCATTCTTAACTAATGTTCTTTATCTAATGTTCTTTATCTGTTCTTTATCCAATGTTTCTTGTCTCATTCTTTATCTAATGTTCTTTATATGGTTCTATATCTAATGCTGTACGTCTCATTATTTATCTAATGTTTGTTGTTTCATTCTATATATAATGTTTCTTGTCTCATTCTTTATATAATGTTCTTTATCTATTATTCCTTATCTCATTCTTTATCTAATGTTCTTTATTTGATTCTATATCTAATGTTTCTTGTCTCATTCTTTATCTAATACTTCTTTGTTTCATTTTGTTTCTAATGTTCCTTGACTTATTATTTATCTAATGTTCTTTATCTCACTCTATATCAAATGTTATTTATCTCATTCTACATTTTATGTACCTTGTCTCATTCTACATCTAATATTCCTCTGTCTCATTCTATATCTAATATTCCAGTCTCATTCTACATCTAATATTCCTCTGTCTCATTCTACATCTAATATTCCTCTGTCTCATTCTACATCTAATATTCCTCTGTCTCATTCTATATCTAATATTCCAGTCTCATTCTACATCTAATATTCCAGTCTCATTCTACATCTAATATTCCTGTCTCATTCTACATCTAATATTCCTCTGTCTCATTCTACATCTAATATTCCTGCTTCATTATACATCTAATATTCCTGCTTCATTATACATCTAATATTCCTGCTTCATTCTACTATAATAATCCTCTGTCTCATTCTGCATCTAATATTCCTCTGTCTCATTCTATATCTAATATTCCTCTGTCTCATTCTATATCTAATATTCCTCTGCTTCATTCTATATCTAATATTCCTCTGTTTCATTCTACATCTAATATTCCTCTTTCTCATTCTACATTTAATATTCCTCTGTCTCATTCTATATCTAATATTCCTCTATCTCATTCTACATCTAATATTCCTCTGTCTCATTCTACATCTAATATTCCTCTGTCTCATTCTACATATAATATTCCTGTGTCTCATTCTATTTTCTTTCAGTTTTAGAAGCAAAGAACTTGTGTCCCATGGACCCTAATGGCTTGGCAGATCCATATTGCAAGGTCAAATTGATACCACATGATTCTCAAAAACTGAAGCTGAAGACAAAGACCATTAAAGCTTGTTTAAACCCACAATGGAACGAAACCTTTACATTGTGAGTAATAATGGATAATTAATGGGGGAAACTCTGAGGTTAATAAAAGACAAATAATTAATGGGGAAAACTCTGAGGTTATTAAAAAACATATAATTAATGGGGAAAACTCTGAGGTTAATAAAAGACAAATAATGAATGGGGTAAACTCTGAGGTTATTAAAAGACAAATAATTAATGGGGTAAACTCTGAGGCTAATGAAAGACGAATAATGAATGGGGAAAACTCTGAGGTTATTAAAAGACAAATAATAAATGGGGTAAACTCTGAGGCTAACAATGAAAAACAAATAATTAATAACTCTGAATGGGGAAAACTCTGAGGCTAATGAAAGACAAATAATTAACAGACAGAGGAAGGACTGAGCCAATGTTTCCCAATAGAAACGGGTTAAAAAGATTGTATTTTATCGCCCTTGTTATTTGGAGTTGTTATGGACTTCATAATAAAGAACAACTACACTGGTAACAAATGCACCGAATAGATACAAGGATACCGTTTGGAGGACCTCGACTTTGCTGATGACATAGTTCTCATCAGCAGTCAGATAAAAACGATGCAAGAAAACACAAATGAACTATCATCAATTGCCAGCAAAATTGGGCTTGAGATCAATCATGAAAAGACTAAAGTCATGAAAAGCTTAATTCCAACAGATGACAGAATATACATGGAAACCAAACCAGTAGAAGATATCGATCACTTTATCTATCTTTGAAGTCGCATTGATCGAGAAGGGGATACAAGCAAAGAAATTAGAATCAGAATAGCTAAAGCAAAAATGTCTTTCAGAAGCTTTGCAAAGTTGTGGAAATCAAAACTCATCAGCACAAACACAAAACTTAGACTATTCAAATAAAACGTGCTATCAACCTTTAAAGTATGCATGTGAGAGATGGAAACCAACAAGAGACATAGAAACAAAGATGAAACGCCAATCATGCACTAATATCTTCAGTAATCAAGAAAAGATGATGGTCATATGTTGGACATGTGATGAGGAGAGATAATAACCGAATACCAAATAAGACCTCATGTGGGACACAACAGGTTAAAGGAAAAGTGGCCGACCCAGAGAGACTATGAGAAGAACATTGATCAGAGAGGCCAGAGCAGCAGGAATCGGCTTCCTCAATGAGATAGAGCTACTTGCACAGAACAAAGACAAATGGCGAGGTTTGATAAACGATCTTTACAAGGATTGAAAACTGCTAGAATAAAAATTTAGATAAGAGAAAGAGTATCTGGTTCTACGCCCTATGGGCCGGCTACGGCTCGAAAGGTCAATAGATAGATAGAAACCCAGAAGCCGTCGATCAGGATCAAACCCGACGTCTTGTCCTTTGCAGTTCAGTTCACTAACCACTAAGCTATCGCGGCTCCCTGTTGACATACAAGGCTGAATAATAAAGGAGACCATGTTGAAACATTGGTCAGCAACTTTCCTAGAAATAAGCTCTCTACGAATACGGTCAGCCCAAGAAAACATTTGCTTGCACAAAACATAAAATAAATAAAATGCAATTGTAGATGTGCATATGCATATCAAGGACAAGAGGTAGGGTTCGATCCCAACCGACGGCTTCCGGTTTTATCAAGCCTTAAATGGGTACCAGATTGTTTTCTGGGAAAGTAAAGCGACACGGGCGTAATACCGACCACATTACCTTAAAAATCATGTGCCAAAGGTCTGTCAAAATTATGGTCACTAACACCATATTCCCTATACGTCACTTTGCGTGACGGGGGCTCTTTACTTTTTTACTTATTAGTGCATATCATTGTTTGTATGTTTTAAACCAATAAGCAGCTGTGTACAATGTAAATTAGACATTAAATTAGTTTGATTTAAGCCACAGAGTTTGAGTTGCCTCTTATTACTTGTCTCTTCAACATAAATGCTGGAAATATAAAGAGAAATCTTAGAGAAGCAAATAATGAACATTTTGACATTCTCCTGTATGGAGGTCATACATCATTAGATATATGATACACTTATAAAACAGACTTTCGGTCAAAATGGCGGATAGACGTCATGAACCATTGAGGCTCAGTCTTAAAAGTGTTCCTTGTTGCAGTTTCCTCATATTCAACCTCCACCTGCTGCCGACGATACTGGGTTTTGCGCTCTGTGCGCACCGTGAGCTGTGTTTTTCATCCGTATCGTGTTTTGATATTCCGATTGCTCAGAATGAATGATGATGGCGTATGACGGACAGTTCAGCTGCGTTCACTTTCGATACCGCTTGGCCTTATGTCTTTTGGCCTGTGCTGTAGCTGTTATATTGGGGAATGCAGCTGCCTTACTTTATTTGGATCCTTCAATGAGATGAGTTTTAATTCGGATGATTCCACTGGTACGGGCGGTTAAGCAATTATGGATTTTAATTCGTTTACAGTGAAACCGGTGCCTTCGACTAACTATAACCATAATTATAAAACATCGCTTTTATCCACCACACTATGTGGCATGAGTTTATTTAGTATTCATTAAATTCCCTCAGCTATGTCATTAAATATCATACCCCTTTAATCCTTTAATCTGTGATAAAGTTAATCTATCTTGGTTCTATGGTTACAACCACTGTCTCCCTTGAAGAAGAAATAAATTCCCAAATCGGAAAGGCAGCTTCCACATTTGGTAAACTTAAAGATAGAGCATGGGCCAACACCAAATTAACACTCAGGACTAAGATTCAAATTTACCAAAGATGTGTGCCCAGTACACTACTATGCGGATCAGAAACTTGGACTACCTATGCAGGGCAGGAGAAAATGTTAAACAGTTTTCATGTGCGCTGCCTTCGAAAGATTATGAATATCAAATGGCAGGAGGATAAAGTAACTAACTCTAATGTCTTACAATGAGCCGAACTCCCATCCATCATGCCAACATTTAAGAGTCAATAGAGGCAAATCATGGGTGGGCCGAGCAGAAGACGTCATCAAACAGGTCTGTTGGCTTACCAATATCAACGTTGTTGAGGAGTGGATACCGGTGCCTACGTTATTCAGGGGGACATTCTCGTGTATTGTCACACTCGACAGGAAATGTAGGGAACAGAACTCAGTCGTGGTCAATGCTGAGGTCAACGGTGTCATCTTGGATAACACCGATGAGAAAGATGCAGTCATCTATACAGACGGATCTGTAATACGACACCAAAGGAGTGCATGGGCATTTACAGCACGCTCGGCAGGCAGAGTAGTCAAGGGAGACAGTGGTGCATACGTCATGACCACGAGTAGCATGACGATGGAGTTGATGGCAGTGACCAAGGCATTCATCTGGTTAGAGTCACAAGACTACACCCACGCCTGTAGATTGAGTGATTCGATGAGCACGATAAGAAAAGTGGAGGCGGGATCTCTACGTATGCAATGGGTAGAGTCATTGCAAAAGTCAAAAATACGTCACCAAATAGGTCACCTTTTGTCTACATCACAGGACATGCGGGAGTACGGGGAAGTGAAAGAGCGGACAGGTTGGCTAGCTGCGCTATTGTTGAGGACGGTCAACAATGGATCGGGCGGACATCATCAATACCCTCCGGGAAGTGGGAAGGACACACTTCGACAACCATGAGTCTACATCACTCCTTCGGATGAAAGAGATGGGAGTTAAGATGGGCACAGCCAGAAACGAGAAACTTAGTGGGCGTGTAAGAAGACTTATCAACCAACACAGAACTGGAGTTGTCAGTTGCTGGACACTGTGAGAATTGCTTAGCATGGGATCTGAGCACCTATGAACATGTTCGGAGTGCATTGATGATGATCCGCAAATAACTCAATAACACATAAGAGTCGTAGACTAAGGTCGCTGGGTCATGTAGGTAGAATAGAAAACATTCGTATTCCCAAACAAATATTGTATGGCAAACGTAGGGGCGGAAAGAGACAAAGGGCAGACCAGAGCTGAGGTATAAAGATGTTTGCAGGGCTTCCTTGAGGGAATTCTCTATCAGTGAAAGAAACTAAGAAAATATGTCTGCAAACTGCAGCACATGGAGAACATAAATTTTAAAAAATGGCACAGCAACTTTTAAGGCAGTGCAGATGTCAAATTCAGAAGACAAAAGGCGCATTAGAAAGGACACGAGGGCAAGGGACAACGAATACATCTTATTCTTTCAGCGGATGGATCTGTCTATCCAATATTAGCAGATTCAGCCACGAGAAAAGCTATGCAGCAAAGCAACATCCAGCATAAGATATTAATATTTTTTTTTACCAAACTACTGACTTATCATGATTGCTTGTTACCAACAGTCTGTCAAGAAGCAAAGGCCATACATAATTAAATGTAATAGTGAAAATGTCTCAGAAGTTAACACAAGCTGGAGAGAATACATTTTATACAAGCTGATAAGAGATGAAGCTAAACAAGAATATGTGTCAAGCTTTATAAGAAGAGGGGGCCACGATAGCTCAGTGGTTAGTGAACTGGACTACAAAAGACAAAGAGGTCGGATTCGATCCTGATCGATGGCTTCTAGGTTCATTCAGCCTCAAATGAGTACAGGATTTTTTTCTGGGAAAGTAAAGTGGCACGGGCGTAATACCGACCACATTACTAACACCATATTCCCTATACGCACTTGGCGTGACGGGGTTCTTTTCTTTTTTGTTATATAAGAAGAAGGCATTGGAAATACGTTGGTCATGTGCTCAGAATAAATGAAGAAAGACCTCCCCACCAGGCATTCATGTGGAAACCACCTGGTAAAAGAAAACAAGAAAGACCAAGAGAAATGCTATACAGAACAAATAGTAGGTAAGGCTCAACTATGGGACTATGAAACAGCCAAGAACTACAAGAACTAACAGAAAATGTTAATTGTGGGGACCTATAACTTTCGTCTTAAGTGCCGTCTTCAGCCCCAAGGGAAAATGAAATGAGATGAAAAGTGAAAAAACAATATTTGTATCTCAATATAACAGAAACTAACATGTTTACAATAAACTCGATGTGGAAGCTGATATTTGTATCTCAATAAAACATAAACTAAAATGTTTACAATAAACTCGATGTGGAAGCTGATATTTGTATCTCAATAAAACATAAACTAAAATGTTTACAATAAACTCGATGTGGAAGCTGATATTTGTATTAATGGACTAAAGCTGGATAGAGTGTCAACAGGTTTCTGGGCTTGTTGCTGACAAACGACAGAAAGACTACACACGAGATCGAAATTGGATTGACAACCTGCTACGAATAAACAAAACAATTGTGCGACATGGCAAGAAAATGCTATAGCAACAAAACTTCAGTTTTTAAGAGCCTGTATTTTTGTTAGAGCAGTTATGGCTGTGATAGACTATCGTCGGAGCTGCTGAACAATTAATAAACTCCTTTTAATGCAAATGTTACTGAACACTTTTGAGCATGTCATGAACAGAGAAAAGAATAAATAAGTCTATTTTATAATTCTTTAATATTTTTTAAAAACTGGTTCCTAAAGAATATAAAACAAGAGAGAAATGTGTGTTGGTCATATAAAATAGCATAATTGCCTGTAGTACATGGGAACCGCGATAGCTCAGTGGTTAGTGAACTGGACTACAAAGGACAAGGGGTAGGGTTCGATCCCAACCGGCTGCTTCCGGGTTCTCCCAGTCTTAAATGAGTACCAGATTTTTTTCTGGGAAAGTAAAGCGGCACGGGCGTAATACCGACCACATTACCCCAAAAGTCATGTACTGAAGGTTTGTAGAATTTATGGCCACTAACACCATATTCCCTATACGCCACTTGGCGTGACGGGGGCTCTTTACTTTTACTACAGTAGATGGGGGGGGGGGGTTATGCTCTCCTCAAGGACACACAACAGATGAAGACCAATAAAAGATTAATGCAAAATATCAGGCTGTTGCAGATGGCAAGGACAGAGAACTTCAGAGTAGCTTCATGAGAGTATGAACTCTGCCCTTTTCAAGTTCAAGCAGGAGAAAATGAGATGATGATGATGATAATGATGAATCATGGTTTAGTTGATATCTAGGCAAGACATAGACAAAGCAAAGAGCAAATATGATCAAAGAAGCATTCCGAGCAAGGTACAAGCACTCAAGCAGTTAATGCGATGCATCTTCAAAGATAAGTCACTAATATGAAAGCCAAGATGGTTTCCTTATAAGTTATTGCCTCAAGTACAACAAAATGACACATTCAAAAACCCAGTGACATCAGTAAACTATGATGACAGGAGCAGAACATCATTAACATGGGCTGGGTCTCATGAGACACATGAAGGATTTCAGAAAACTGAAAGACATCATGAATGATTCTTCTTCTTCCTCCTCTTCTTCCTCCTCCTCTTCTTTTCTTCTTTTCCTTTGCTTCTTCTTCATTCTTTTCTTCTTCCTAATCCTTCTCTTCCTCCTCTTCTTTTTCTTCTTCCTCTTATTTTCTTCTCCCTCTTCTTCTTCTTCTACTTCCCCTCCTCTCCTTCGTCTATTTCTTCTTCTGCTTCTTCAATGATCATCTACTGATATGTATTTAAACGTATAGACCACCATGGGAAACAAACAAGATGGTGCAGTCGAGGTCATCACCTCTTCCCTGTAACTTGTCATGTAGGGTTGTTTATCTGGGCCATATTTGGGTTCTTAGGGTGCTGAGAGTTCTGCAGTCCTGTTGGATATGTTCTGGAGTTTGCCTGGATGATCCACAGTTGCATGTTGCAAAGTCACCGAGTTCTATCTTGTGTATGTATGCTCTGAGTCTAAAGATCTTAGTCTGCTTATGTCTGCTGAGCTTGTTTAGGCTGTCACGTTCTGGCTAATATTATCTATATAACTCACTCCATTCTGTTTTCCAAGCTTGTTTCCTGATTGTCTTTACATCTTTGAAGCTCTGCGGTTGGTCGGACTGTTAAATGTGCGCATCTGCTTTTGTGAGTTTGTCTGCCTTCTCGTTTACAGAGATTCAAAAATATGCCGGTATTCACTGCAGGACTAGTTCTGTCATTTCTGACGGTTAATGAGTTATTTGCGGGTCATCATCATTGCACTCCGAACATGTCCATTAGTGCTCAGATCCCCTCCTCAGCAAGTCCCGCAGTGTCCAGCGACTGACGACTCCAGTTCTATGTTGGTTGATAAGTCTTCTTACACGGCCACTAAGTCTCTCATTTCTGGCTGTGCCCAACTTAACTCCCATTTCCATCATCCGAAGAAGTAACGTGGATCTGTGTTTGTCGAAGTCCTGTGCTCTTTCTACATCTCGGAGAGCATTGATGATGTCCGCCCGATCCATTGGTTGCCCGTCCTCAACGATAGCGCAGCTAGCCAACCTATCCGCTCTTTCATTTCCCCGTACTCTAGCAATGCCCAGGGGCATAGACAAAGGTGACCTTACGTATTTTGGATTTCTGCAACGACTCTACCCATTTCATGCGTACAGAGCCCGCATCCACTTTTTTTTATCATGCTCATCGAATCACACAGTATACATGCGTGTGTGTAGTCTTGTGACTCTAACCATTTGAATGCCTTGGTCACTGCCATCACCTCCATTGTCATGCTACTCGTGGTCATGCTACTCGTGGTCATGCTACTCGTGATCATGCTACTCGTGGTCATGCTACTCGTGATCATGCTACTCGTGGTCATGCTACTCGTGGTCATGCTACTCGTGGTCATGCTACTCGTGGTCATGCTACTCGTGGTCATGCTACTCGTGGTCATGCTACTCGTGGTCATGCAACTCGTGGTCATGCAACTCGTGATCATGCAACTCGTGGTCATGCAACTCGTGGTCATGCTACTCGTGGTCATGCAACTCGTGGTCAAGCTACTCGTGGTCATGCTACTCGTGGCCATGCTACTCGTGATCATGCAACTCGTGGTCATGCAACTCGTGGTCATGCAACTCGTGGTCATGCTACTCGTGGTCATGCAACTCGTGGTCATGCTACTCGTGGTCATGCTACTCGTGATCATGCTACTCTTGGTCATGCTACTCGTGGTCATGCAACTCGTGGTCATGCTACTCGTGGCCATGCTACTCGTGATCATGCTACTCGTGATCATGCTACTCGTGGCCATGCTACTCGTGGTCATGCTACTCGTGATCATGCTACTCGTGATCATGCTACTCGTGATCATGCAACTCGTGGTCATGCAACTCGTGATCATGCTACTCGTGATCATGCAACTCGTGATCATGCTACTCGGGATTATGCAACTCGTGATCATGCAACTCGTGATCATGCTACTCGTGATCATGCTACTCGTGATCATGCAACTCGTGGTCATGCTACTCGTGATCATGCTACTCGTGATCATGCTACTCGTGGTCATGCTACTCGTGGTCATGCTACTCGTGGTCATGCTACTCGTGATCATGCTACTCTTGGTCATGCTACTCGTGGTCATGCTACTCGTGGTCATGCTACTCGTGGTCATGCTACTCGTGATCATGCTACTCTTGGTCATGCTACTCGTGGTCATGCTACTCTTGGTCATGCTGCTCGTGGTCATGCTGCTCGTGGTCATGCTGCTCGTGGTCATGCTGCTCGTGGTCATGCTGCTCGTGATCATGCTACTCGTGATCATGCTACTCGTGGTCATGCTGCTCGTGGTCATGCTGCTACTCGTGGTCATGCTACTCGTGGTCATGCTGCTCGTGGTCATGCTACTCGTGGTCATGCTACTCGTGGTCATGCTACTCGTGATCATGCTACTTGTGGTCATGCTACTCGTGGTATTTCTGACGGTGTAAGGTTTTGTGCTTGATATCGCTTGTATGACTGACCTTACATCCCTAAGGTTGATAATTTATGGAGTTAGTATATTGGATCGAGACCTAGGGGGTGCCCTGTGCTTTCGTTTAAAGATGTCTGTCTGTCAGCGTGACATGAGAAAATCTCACAAGGACATAGAGTCGTGGGATATGCCTCCACAAGATAACCACAGGTGATATGCAGTTTTTATTTGAAGGAAATCATACAGATGAATATTAAAGACACCTTATTTGGCTGAAAAAAAACAAAGGTGTCAAAGGCCAAACACAGTTTTCCATTCAATGATTGTGGGCAAGTGTACCTTTCCAAGATTAGCCTACAATCACTATTGCCACTCTTCAGTAAACAGACAATCTCAATTGGCGTTACAATCCAATATAGTAGTTACGTAGTTAATCGAAGGCCCCAGTATCACTGCAATCAAATTAAAATCCATAATTACTCAACCACCCGCGCCAAAGGAATCATCCGAATTAACATCTCATCGCATTGAACGATCCAAACAAAGAAAGGCAGCTGCAGTCCCCATCATTGCAGCTACAGCACATGCCAAAAGACATAAGCTTAACCGCACCGAAAGTCAACGCAATCAAACTGTCCTTCATCATACGATATCATCATTCATCGTAAACAATCGAAACACAATCTGGATGAAATACACAGCTCACAGTGTGCACAGAGCAGTAAACTCAGTAGCTCCTGCAGCAATCCAATGTTTTATGTGCTAAGAGAGTCTATTATAAGAAGCAGAATCTTCCAGCTAAAAACAGAACACATCAAACTCAAGCATTTAATCTGATAAGACTCAACCTGCCTATTTGTGAACTCATTTGTGGCAGGGCAATGTGTATACACCTTGATGATCCAGGACTCTCAAATGACTACACTCAGCAACTTCACAACACTCGCAGATTTCTAAATTTAGAATTGACATCAGAAAAATAGCAAGCTCATCAGTTATATTTTGGCATCATCAAAAGCATATTTAATATGCGAGTAAGCAGTGGAGAATTGTTTTCAAGTGGTGAGAATAACAAGAATCATATGCAGCAAACAGCATTTTAATAAGCAAGTAAATAAAATACTTCATTCATGTTATCTGAAAGGGGCTTCAGTGAAAATGATAGAAAGGTAATTAAGAAATAATTTATCTTCTTCTTCTTTTCTTTCTCATTTGCCTTTTAGCGTCGAGGGGAGATATAATTTTGGTTCTTTTGCTCTTCTGTTCGTTTTTGCTGCTCTTGTGTTTCCTAGTGTTTCTACAATTCTGTAAATCCTTATTTTTCGTGGTCGGCTCTTGTATCTGGTGTCCTCGAAACGTTTATTGAAGGCTGGTTGTGTTGTGTTTTGGTCATTCTGCCTTGTCACGTGGCCAAACCATTTTATCTGTTGTTTCTTTATATATTCCAAGGCGGGGGTTATTCTTAGCTTTTTACTCAGTTCTTCATTTCTGATCGTATCTCTCAGGCTGTTTTCTGTCTGTCATCTAACATATTTAATCTCAGTAGAGGTTATTTTTGGGAGCCGCGATAGCTCAGTGGTTAGTGAACTGAACTACAAAGGACAAGGGGTAGGGTTCGATCCCAACCGACGGCTTCTGGGTTCACCCAGCCTTAAATGGGTATAGGATTTTTGCTGGGAAAGTAAAGCAGCACGGGCGTAATACCGACCACATTACCCCAAAAATCATGTGCTGAAGGTCTGTAAAATATAAGGTCACTAACACCATATTTCCCTATACACCACTTGGCGTGACAGGGGTACTTTACTTTTTTACTTTTTTTAGAGGTTTTTTTTGTTATTGTTCTTGCATCTGGGACCCAGGACTGGAATTGGTATTACAATGTTGAAATGAATTTTGTATTGTATAGTGCCCGATTTGTCTCTAGAGTTATTTCCTTGTTGGACAATAGTGGCGATAGCTGTCCAATCATTTGACAAGCGTTGAAATAATTTTTGAAAACTGAAATATGAGTAGCTATAGATTGAGACCAGTGGTTTCAAAACTTTTGAAATCCATGGCTCCCTTTCCTTGTAGATCATGTACCAGCATCATCCTCCCTGGCAGTTAGGATTGAATAGGTGGGGTCAAATCTGATTCTTATATTTATTTTTTGGGTAGGTTACTTCCTTAAGTACATGAAGTTAAGTTCATTAGCAATAAAGATATAAACATTATTGAATGTAGCACACACACAAAAACCTACAGTGAACTTATGTTTACGAAAAGCATTTTAACAATTCTTCACAAACACACACAGATACACACAAATGACAACAGAGTTAACACTATACTGTGGAAACTCGTTTATGTAATAACATATATACATATATTGCGCCTCTTTGGATATTGTGATTTCTAACCTCAGTGAACAGGATAATGTTAAGATACCTTAGACAAAATCACTAACATAGAATTATGGAAATGTACCATTCAAATACCACTGGATAAAGAGATACAACGAAGACGATGGCGCTGGATAAGACACGCTGTGGAAGCCACCTGAGAGTATTACACAACAGGCCCTTTTTGGAAATCCCCAAGGAAAAAGGCAAAGAGGAAAACCAAAATATTCATGGAGAAGGCAGATAGAAGCAGAGATGAAGATGATGGGGAAGACATGGAATGATCTTAAAAGAATGGCGGGAAAAAGAACGACTTGGAAAGTGTTTGTTGAAGACCTATGCTCCACAGGAAGCTTAAAGGTAGAAGAAGACCTTGGTTAATGAAAAAGAGCAACAAAGACATAGTATCTGCACACTTTGTTTATTGTGGTCACCACTATGCTAATGCAGTTTTAATTTTCCAGAAAAAATATGGTATCAATGAAAAATAGCAGACTCTGTGCCACTACTTGGACAACAAAATTAAACAAATAAAAATAAAAATAAAAAATTCTGACTCTATTTTTCTCACATGAATCCATTGTGGCTGAGAGGTTAGTATAAATGTGACCATTCATAATAGTCGGCGTTTAAATCCCAGATATCTCTCTTCTACCTTTTTAGCTCCCAGTGGAGCATAGGTCTTCAACAAATACTTCCCAAGTCGTTCTTTTTCCCGCCATTCTTTTAAGATCATTCCATGTCTTCCCCATCATCTTCATCTCTGCTTCTATCTGTCTTCGCCAATAATTCCTTGGTCTTCCTCTTTGTCTTTTCCCCTGGGGATTCCAAAAAAAGGCCTGTTGTGTAATACTCTCAGTTGGCTTCCATGGTGTGTGTCCTATCCAGCGCCATCGTCTTCACTGTATCTCTTTATCCACTGGTATTTGACTGGTACATTTCCATAATTCTATGTTAGTGAATTTGTCCTGCCATTTCCATCCTTTTATTCTGCGTTAGCATCCATCAATGAAAGTATGTATCATCGTGATTGTCAAATTTGTTGTTCTCCATGTTTCACAGCCATATAATAGGACCGACTTAACATTTGAGTTGAAAATTTTTATTTTTGTATTTAACCTAATTTATTTGGATTTCCATGTTTCCCAGTGCAATGAAAGCTCCTCTTGCTTTTGATATCCTTAATCCCAGACATGATGAACTTTATTTCAAACTATCGCAGTTTTGAGGCTCACATAGCCTCAGAGAATTGGTATCAGAGATTTTGATAGGAAAGCAGAGGTGGCCTGACACTAACTATAGCACCATTACAACATACCATTAGACATTACAAAAAATGAACATCATATCCTCCACAACACACAAACCATAAGGTGTAGAGGGAACCTTGACTTTCTTCCCTAATTAATTGTTTACCATATGCAGCACTCAAATGGGAACCAGATGGTAAAAGGAAAAGAGGACAATCTAGAGAAATACTAAAAAGAAAACAAAGGTAAGAGGCAAAATATCAGGCATCAGCTCCCTCACCAATATTGAGCAACTCACACAGAATAGGGATGTGTGGTAAGATACAGTGCGGGTCCTGTACAAGGTCTGACACTTGATAACAAAGATCATCGGACATGGACAGTCTAGAATCTCTGCCTTATATGCCATCTTCAGCTCAAAAGGATAATAGATAGATGTGAGACACCATTGGTGGGTATGAAACATGAAAGAAAGAAATTTGAGAGTGGAGATTGAGGTAGTTACTGCAGTCTAAAATGGCAGTTGGAACAGTAATGATCAGGGCTGCTTTGTTTCTAAATCTCAAGCCAATTTTGAAAGTAAAATAAATAAATGGCTAAGACCATAAGTGGATTGATTACAAAGAAGCAATAGGTTAAGTTTAGAGGCGAGCAATTTTTGTGTAGATTGAACTTGTCTATTTTTAGTCAGGTTGAAACAGATTTAATTTCCCCGGAGGATCAGTAGCTTATTTTTATTTTTTTTAATTGGATATGAAATTAAAACCTCATATGTGTACACAGTCTGGCATCTGTAGTGGTCATTATGGTTTTCTTCTTTTTCTTCTTCTACGTTTCAGCTCCCTGTGGAGCATAGGTCTTCAACAAAATTCAAGTACGAAAATTGTGGAGAGACATGATCACCTACGCCAGAGGCCCAGTACTTGATGATGATGATGATGTTCTCAGAGTGCCTCGGACAGTTATACCAAGAGTAGGTCTTCTTTGGACTCTAGATGACAAGTTATACCAAGAGTAGGTCTTCTTTGGACTCTAGATGACAAGTTATACCAAGAGTAGGTCTTCTTTGGACTCTAGATGACAAGAATGTAAGAGGAAGACCAAGATTCTGGAAGACCAGTTTTTTTTTCTTCTCTTGTTAACTATTTTTTGTTATTTCCGAGTACTGTAAGCATACCTCCTACTCTGAAATGATTCACTGATCTTTAGCTGTCTGGTATTTTTTGTCTTTGCTTCCCTCTTTCTCTTCGTCCCTCAATTGTTCCAGTTGTTACAATATATTCCAGTTGTTCTCTTTTCATTACATGGCCAAAAAATGATGATTGTTTCTTCCTAATATTGGAAATTAGCTTTCTCTTTGCTTTGGCCTCTTTCAGAACGTTTTCATTACTCTTCTTAGCTGTCCATGGTTTTCTCAACATTCTTCTGTAAAACCACATTTCTACACTCCACTGATTTTCTTGTTTGTTGTCCTATTGTCCATGATTCACATCCATATGTTAAGACTGGCTCTACATAACAATTAGGAACTCTTTTTCTCTGAGAACATGGTTTATTAATAACATCTTCACCTTTGGATTTCTGTAGTAACTTCATCATTGCAAGCTAACTTGTGAAGGTCTTTGTTGGAAACAGTGTTAGGCCAAAACAATATTCATTATTTTGTTAACACATCTGTCCTGAGACGTTTCAAATTCTGCTTTAACTAATCTTTAAATATTTATGTAACTTTATGTTTTCTTAACATTCTCAGTGATTTGGGACCAGAGGACCATGCCAAGAGACTCTCATTTGAGATCTGGGACTGGGACAGAACTTCTAGGAATGACTTCATGGGTTCATTATCATTTGGAATCTCAGAGGTAAATTGGACATTAATCCTAAAGATTAGGGACTTTTTTCTCAGTTCTTCATTTCTGATCAGAATTTATAGAGTCATATAATCATCATCATCATGTGCTATACCGGTTGGCGTAGGTGATTATGTCCTTCCACAATCTTCTATCTACAGTGCATCGTATCTGTTCTGTTGTTGACTGTTTTCCATGCCATGACACCAAGCTATTCAGTATTTTCTCTCTTTGTCGTCCGCAATCTCTCTTTCCTTTTATTTGCCAGTTGTAACCAAGTATTCCAACTTTCCTTTTCTCATGATGTGCCCAAAAAATGTTGATTGCTTCTTTCTGATGTTTTTAAGAGCTCCCTTTTTGTGTTGGCCTCTTTGAGAACTTCCTCATTGGTCTTTTTAGTCATATAATACACACATTATTATAATAAAAACAGCGTAATATAATAATAACTGCTTCATAAAACAAAATATGACAACAACTTAAGCCTTGGGACCAATATTCTTCTTCTTCTTTTCTCTTTTCACTGATACCTAAAAGGTGTCGTGGTTTATATCATTTGTCGTTCTTGTGCTGCTCGAATTGTCTGAATTAGTGATTTTCCTTTGTTGTTACATGTCTCTGACACTGCATCTATCCATCTTCTTCTGGGTCTTCCTCTTGGTCTTTTTCCATGCATTCTCGAGAAGAACGCCCTTGGTGGTGATTGGTAAGGATCCATTCTAACCAGGTGGCCAAACCATTTAAATTGTTGTTGTTCTATATATTCTTGGCAGGGTTTTGTTCCTACTATGTCTTATGGTTTCATTTGGTATTCTATCTCTTCTTGTGTTGTTTGTTACTTTTCTCAAGCAACGCATCTCACATGTATTGATCTTTCTTAAATGTGAATTAGAAAGGGTCCATGTTTGACTTTCATAGCACAAAGTTGGTATGAAGATGCTATTTATCATTTGTTGTTTAGCTGGCATAGAAATGTAGAAATAGCACAAGAACGCTTGAATTTCCTTTTCTTCGGGCATTGAAATTCACTTATAACTTAAATTTGACTCCCATCGAAAATTGTGTCGTGTTGCCAGCACAGTCACACACCGGAAGTCTTGGGACCAATAAGCCTGGTTAATTGGACTGAACGTTATTTTATTCTCTGTCAAAAGCCCAATTTTTAATCTGGGATCTCATGTCACATACTAATAATTAAAGGCTTTATATAGCAAGCTGTCATGCAATTTCTTTTAATAGAATGATAGAATAGCTTCAACACAAAGATCTCTGCATCCCAGAGTCAATTGTTATTGTGTTTTGTACTTGATTTATCTGTGAACTTCACAATCGTTGAGGTCAGGGAACATGTTCCTAATGCTAGTCATGGAAAGCAAATAAAATAATTTATTTCTATCATGTGAATTGGAAAAAGGATATCTACAATGGTGGAGGTTAAGGTAAGAAACATTTCTTTATACTGAATCTGGTGTGAATGAAGGAGGGAAGTTATTCTGAGTCTATAAATCATGGTGTAGTAGTAGAGTCCCAGTCACGCCAAGTGGCGTATAGGGAATATGGTGTTAGTGACCATACATTTTACAGATCTTCGGCACATTATTTATATTGAGTTTCCTGTAAATGAAAGTGGGAAGTTATTTTGAGTTTCCTGTAAATGAATGTGGGAAGTTATTTTGAGTTTCCTGTGAATGAAGGTGGGAAGTTATTTTGAGTTTCCTGTAAATGAAGGTGGGAAGTTATTTTGAGTTTCCTGTAAATGAAAGTGGGAAGTTATTTTTAGTTTCCTGTAAATGAAGGTGGGAAGTTATTTTGAGTTTCCTGTAAATGAAGGTGAGAAGTTATTTTGAGTTTCCTGTAAATGAAAGTAGGAAGTTATTTTGAGTTTCCTGTAAATGAGGGGGGGGGGGAGAGTTATTTTGAGTCTGGTGTAAATGATGGTAGTATGTTATTTTGAGTCTGGTGTAAATGAAGGTGACATGATGTAGAGCCACTCTTAACATATGGATGTGAATCATGGACAATAAGACAGCAAACAAGGAAATCACTGGAGGCTGTTGACATTTGATTTTACAGAAGAGTGTTGAGAATACCATGGACAACTAAGAAGAGTAATGAAAATGCCAAAGCAAAAAAAAGAGAGCTAGTTTCAATATTAGGAAGAAATAATCATCATTTTTTGGCCATGTAATGAGAAGGGCACAGTTGAAATAAATTGCGACAACTGGAAAAATTGAGGGACAAAGAGATAGATGGAAGCAAATAGAAAAGATAACAAAGGCTTAAGAGAATGGCTTTGCAGAAGGCAACAACAGAAGTGATAAATAACTGTTGAAATCAAAAGTTGTGGAGAGACATGATCATCTATGCCCACCAGTATGGCACATGATGATGATATGAGAACATGATATATTTAACAATAAATTATTTACAAATCATTACCTTAATTATAAACACCTGATACTTCAGCAGACCCAGCAATTAAGAAAGACCAAGAAATTAAGTTAAATACAAAAATAAAAATTTTCAACTCAAATGTTAAGTCGGTCCTATTATATGGCTGTGAAACATGGAGAATAACAAAATTGACAATCACAAAGGTACAGACTTTCATTAATGGATGCTTGCGCAGAATAAAGGGATGGAAATGGCAGGACAAAGTCACTAACGTAGAATTATGGAAATGTACTGGTCAAATACCAGTGGATAAAGAGATACAGCGAAGACGATAGCGATGGATAGGACACACACTACGGAAGCCAACTGAGAGCCAACGGAAGCCAACTATTACACAACAGGCCCTTTTTTGGAATCCCAAGGGGAAAAGACAAAGAGGAAGACCAAGGAATTCTTGGAGAAGACAGATCGAAGCAGAGATGAAGATGATGGGAAGACATGGAATGATCTTAAAAGAATTGCAAAAAACAGAACGACTTGGAAAGTGTTTGTTGAAAACCTATGCTCCACTGGTAGCTAAAAGGTGGAAGAAGAAGATACTTCAGCATAAAAACTTATTAGTTCTTAAGTGCAAACCACCTCATTAAAGGAGCTTGGTGGCTGAGTGGTTAGTGTGCTCACTTCTTAATCAGAAGGATCTGGGTTTGACCCCCAGGGGATTTTTTTTTCAGACCGACAAGATTCCAGGGTTCACCCAGCCTCTAAAAACAGGAACCAGAGATTATTCTGGGAGGTAAAGGTGGCCTGGCGTGATCCTGACTACCCAAAAATGTGCCGTGGTCATGGTAAAATGTGGTCACTAGCACCATATTCCCCTTACATCTAGTAAGGCGTGGAGGGAACCTTTTTGTTTCAATAAAAGAGCAGTTATTTTAATCTATCTTTTGTAATTTCAAACTGAAAGGGAGCTAATGCCTGTTGTCATTGACTCTCACCTCAGTGCTCATTTTAGTGTTTCTTTAGGTCACCATTTTTTTTTTCCTTTATCTTCTGATCCCCATTTGAGGGCCTGCTTTGAGACTCTCTTGTTGCCTCTTCTGATCACATGGCCAACATATGACTACCTTCTCTTGATTATAGATATTTTTGTCAAATTCTTTGTAACTTCTCTAATTTCTGCAATATTTTAATAGTCACAACAGATTTGTTTTAAAAAATCAATTAACCATGGTCACTATCAGTGGCTAAGCAATACACCTTGACCTTGAATAATGTGACCAATCAGCTTAATCAACCAATCAGTGCAGTTATTGTGCCAACCAACAAATCAGGTCACAGTAAATTACCAACCAGCTATTTAATGCCTTCTGTTGTCATTTTCTACAAAGAATTTCATATTCTTTAACTGTTTAATTAGGGAGCCACGATAGCTCAGTGGTTAGTGAACTGGACTACAAAGGACAAGTGGTAGGGTTCGATCCCAACCGGCTGCTTCCGGGTTCTCCCAGCCTTAAATGAGTACCAGATTTTTTTCTGGGAAAGTAAAGCAGCACGGCCGTAATACCGACCACATTACCACAAAAATCATGTGCCGAAGGTCTTTAAAACTTATGGTCACTAACACCATATTCCCTATACGCCACATGGCGTGACGGGGGCTCTTTATTTCTTTTTTTACTTAACTGTTTAATTGAATTTCAATCTATTGATTAGTCTTATATTATGTTTATATAGTTATGTTTCCCTGCATCAATTTTCATCAAAGCCGTTTGTATTTTACTGCCACCAGTTGATGAAGGATCCAGTGGATGGATGGTTCAAACTCCTCAACCAGGAAGAGGGCGAGTTTTATGGGGTTCCTGTCAGCGATGATATCCCAGGGGATATTCAGGAGCTTCAGAGTAAAATGCATGTAAGAGTTATCTGCCAGTTTCTTCCTGATTTAGCTAGCATAGGTCTTCTAGAACAAAATTAAGCAGTGTTTGAATAAAGTAGGTTAAAGTGCAGCAGCCGAGTAGTTAACATGTTTGCTACTAACCAGAATTTTTTGGATTTATTGTTCCGATGGGGGTAAATTCTCTTTAGGCAAACTGGGCTAAAGAACAACAAAAGAAATGTTGAGACTGTCATCATTCCATATAACTTCCTTAGGAAGATTCTGAGAATCTTATGACCAATCAAAATCAGCAAACAAGAACTGGTCAAGAGATGCAATCTTGAGGAAATGTGTACACTGTGATAACAGGCAAAATTATGGGTCTGGATGGATCATGTGATCCAGAAACAATCACAAGATCTCTATAGTGCAGGCAAAAGAGGGGCAGACCTATGGACAACATGACAAAAGTCAGAGATAAATAATGTGGGCTTGACACGGGGCACACCTCAAAGGATGGTTATAGATTGCAAAAGGTGAGGAAACTCTGCTAATGACTACATTGTTAGTTTGTGCTCAATGATAGAAGAAGAAAAATGTAATGCTCACAGTGGTTAAAGACATCAAATTTTAAATTGGTCCCATAACTTTTACTTCTGTTCTCTATATCTATCTATCTATTGACCTTTCGAACCGTAGCTGGCCCATAGGGCATAGACCATGATACTCCTTCTCTTATCTGAATTTTTGTTCTAGCAATTTTCAATTCTTTTAAAGATGCTCTCTATATATTCATGTTATAATAATCCTAGTAATAATTATTTCTTACATTGTTTTATTTCTCTGGATCAATCGTGTGGATCAATCGTGTGCAGAGATCAAGTATTAGTGAACAGAGGAAGATTCCAGAACCAGACAAGCTTCAGAGTTTGAGCAAGCAGGACATTGTCCGAGCCAGTGACTTCAATTTTCTTACTGTTCTGGGCAAGGGCAGTTTTGGAAAAGTAGGTCACAGATTTTCCCTCCAAGAAAAAAATCATCTATAAATCATCATCATCATCAAGTACCGGAATGACAGAGGCTACTATAGACAACTATGACTGACGGAGACTACTATAGTGAACAATGATTGACGGAGGCTAGTATAGTGAACAATGACTGACAGAGACTACTATAGTGAACAATGACTGACAGAGGCTACTATAGTGAACAATGACTGACAGAGACTACTATAGTGAACAATGACTGACAGAGGCTACTATAGTGAACAATGACTAACAGA
This sequence comes from Megaustenia siamemsis, assembly GCA_032433765.1. NCBI lineage: Eukaryota > Metazoa > Mollusca > Gastropoda > Stylommatophora > Ariophantidae > Megaustenia > Megaustenia siamemsis. Next base: position 13,761,819 of record JAVIAB010000117.1, read on the forward strand.
GACTACTATAGTGAACAATGACTGACAGAGGCTACTATAGTGAACAATGACTGACAGAGACTACTATAGTGAACAATGACTGACAGAGGCTACTATAGTGAACAATCATTTATGGAGGCTACTATAGTGAACAATGACTGACAGAGGCTACTATAGTGAGCAATGGCTGACAAGAGACTACTATAGTAAACAATGACTGACAGAGGCTACTATAGTGAACAATGACTGACAGAGGCTACTATAGTGAACAATGAATGACAGAGGATACTATAGTGAACAATGACTGACAGAGGCTACTATAGTGAACAATGACTGACAGAGGCTACTATAGTGAACAATCACTTATGGAGGCTACTATAGTGAACAATGACTGACAAGAGGCTACTATAGTGAACAATGACTGACAGAGGCTACTATAGTGAACAATGACTGACAGAGACTACTATAGTGAACAATGACTGACAAGAGGCTACTATAGTGAACAATGACTGACAGAGGCTACTATAGTGAACAATGACTGACAGAGACTACTATAGTGAACAATAACTGACAGAGACTACTATAGTGAACAATGACTGACAGAGGCTACTATAGTGAACAATGACTGACAGAGACTACTATAGTGAACAATGACTGACAGAGGCTACTATAGTGAACAATGACTGACAGAGGCTACAATAGTGAACAATGACTGACAGAGGCTACAATAGTGAACAATGACTGACAGAGGCTACAATAGTGAACAATGACTGACGGAGACTACTATAGTGAACAATGACTGACAGAGGCTACTATAGTGAACAATGACTGACGGAGGCTACTATAGTGAACAATGACTGACGGAGGCTACTATAGTGAACAATGAATGACAGAGACTACTATAGTGAACAATGACTGACAGAGGCTACTATAGTGAACAATGACTGACAGAGACTACTATAGTGAACAATGACTGACAGAGACTACTATAGTGAACAATGACTGACAGAGGCTACTATAGTGAACAATGACTGACAAGAGGCTACTATAGTGAACAATGAATGACAGAGGCTACTATAGTGAACAATGAATGACAGAGGCTACTATAGTGAACAATGAATGACAGAGGCTACTATAGTGAACAATGACTGACAGAGACTACTATAGTGAACAATGACTGACAGAGACTACTACAGTGAACAATGACTGACAGAGGCTAATACAGTGAACAATGACTGACAGAGGCTACTATAGTGAACAATGAATGACAGAGGCTACTATAGTGAACAATGACTGACAGAGGATACTATAGTGAACAATGAATGACAGAGGCTACTATAGTGAACAATGAATGACAGAGAATACTATAGTGAACAATGACTGACAGAGAATACTATAGTGAACAATGACTGACAGAGACTACTATAGTGAACAATGACTGACAGAGACTACTATAGTGAACAATGACTGACAGAGACTACTATAGTGAACAATGACTGACAGAGACTACTATAGTGAACAATGACTGACAGAGGCTACTATAGTGAACAATGACTGACAGATACTACTATAGTGAACAATGAATGACAGATACTACTATAGTGAACAATGAATGACCGAGGCTACTATAGTGAACAATGAATGACAGAGGCTACTATAGTGAACAATGAATGACAGAGGCTACTATAGTGAACAATGAATGACAGAGGCTACTATAGTGAACAATGAATGACAGAGGCTACTATAGTGAACAATGAATGACAGAGACTACTATAGTGAACAATGAATGACAGAGGCTACTATACTGAACAATGAATGACAGAGGTTACTATAGTGAACAATGACTGACAGATACTACTAAAGTGAACAATGACTGACAGAGGCTACTATAGTGAACAATGACTGACAGAGGCTACTACAGTGAACAATGAATGACAGAGGCTACTACAGTGAACAATGAATGACAGAGGCTACTACAGTGAACAATGAATGACAGAGGCTACTACAGTGAACAATGAATGACAGAGGCTACTACAGTGAACAATGACGGACAGATACTACTAAAGGGAACAATGACTGACAGAGGCTACTACAGTGAACAATGACTGACAGAGGCTACTACAGTGAACAATGAATGACAGAGGCTACCACAGTGAACAATGACTGACAGAGGCTACTAAAGTGAACAATGAATGACAGAGGCTACTACAATGAACAATGACTGACAGATACTACTAGAGTGAACAATGACTGACAGATACTACTATAGTGAACAGTGAATAACAGAGGCTACTATAGTGAACAATGACTGACAGAGGCTACTATAGTGAACAATCACTTATGGAGGCTACTATAGTGAACAATGACTGACAAGAGGCTACTATAGTGAACAATCACTTATGGAGGCTACTATAGACAACTATGACTGACGGAGGCTACTGTAGTGAACAATGACTGACAGAGACTGCTATAGTGAACAATGACTGACAGAGGCTACTATAGTGAACAATCATTTATGGAGGCTACTATAGTGAACAATGACTGACAGAGGCTACTATAGTGAGCAATGGCTGACAAGAGACTACTATAGTAAACAATGACTGACAGAGGCTACTATAGTGAACAATGACTGACAGAGACTACTATAGTGAACAATGGCTGACAGAGGCTACTATAGTGAACAATGACTGACAGAGGCTACTATAGTGAACAATGACTGACGGAGCCTACTATAGTGAACATTGACTGACAGAGCCTACTATAGTGAACAATGACTGACAGAGGCTACTATAGTGAACAATGACTGACAGAGACTACTATAGTGAACAATGACTGACGGAGGCTACTATAGTGAACAATGACTGACAGAGGCTACTATAGTGAACAATGAATGACAGAGGCTACTACAGTGAACAATGAATGACAGAGGCTACTACAGTGAACAATGACTGACAGATACTACTAGAGTGAACAATGACTGACAGATACTACTATAGTGAACAGTGAATGACAGAGGCTACTATAGTGAACAATCACTTATGGAGGCTACTATAGTGAACAATGACTGACAGAGGCTACTATAGTGAACAATGACTGACAGAGGCTACTATAGTGAACAATGACTGACAGAGACTACTATAGTGAACAATGACTGACAGAGGCTACTATAGTGAACAATGACTGACAGAGGCTACTATAGTGAACAATGACTGACAGAGACTACTATAGTGAACAATGACTGACAGAGACTACTATAGTGAACAATGACTGACAGAGGCTACTATAGTGAACAATGACTGACAGAGGCTACTATAGTGAACAATGACTGACGGAGACTACTATAGTGAACATTGACTGACAGAGACTACTATAGTGAACAATGACTGACAGAGACTACTATAGTGAACAATGACTGACAAGAGGCTGATATAGTGAACAATGACTGACAGAGATTACTACAGTGAACAATGACTGACAGAGGCTACTATAGTGAACAATCACTTATGGAGGCTACTATAGACAACTATGACTGACGAGGCTACTATAGTGAACAATGACTGACAGAGACTGCTATAGTGAACAATGACTGACAGAGGCTACTATAGTGAACAATGACTGACGGAGACTACTATAGTGAACAATGACTGACGGAGGCTACTATAGTGAACAATGACTGACAGAGACTACTATAGTGAACAATGACTGACAGAGGCTACTATAGTGAACAATGACTGACAGAGACTACTATAGTGAACAATGACTGACAGAGACTACTATAGTGAACAATGACTGACAGAGAGTGCTGACTATAGTGAACAATGACTGACAGAGGCTACTATAGTGAACAATGAATGACAGAGGCTACTATAGTGAACAATGAATGACAGAGGCTACTATAGTGAACAATGACTGACAGAGACTACTATAGTGAACAATGACTGACAGAGACTACTACAGTGAACAATGACTGACAGAGGCTACTACAGTGAACAATGACTGACAGAGGCTACTATAGTGAACAATGAATGACAGAGGCTACTATAGTGAACAATGTCTGACAGAGGATACTATAGTGAACAATGAATGACAGAGGCTACTATAGTGAACAATGAATGACAGAGAATACTATAGTGAACAATGACTGACAGAGAATACTATAGTGAACAATGACTGACAGAGACTACTATAGTGAACAATGACTGACAGAGACTACTATAGTGAACAATGACTGACAGAGACTACTATAGTGAACAATGACTGACAGAGACTACAATAGTGAACAATGACTGACAGAGACTACTATAGTGAACAATGACTGACAAGAGGCTGATATAGTGAACAATGACTGACAAGAGGCTGATATAGTGAACAATGACTGACAGAGACTACTACAGTGAACAATGACTGACAGAGGCTACTATAGTGAACAATCACTTATGGAGGCTACTATAGACAACTATGACTGACGGAGGCCACTGTAGTGAACAATGACTGACAGAGACTACTATAGTGAACAATGACTAACAGAGGCTACTATAGTGAACATTGACTGATGGATGCTACTTTAGAGAACAATGACTGACAGAGGCTACTATAGTGAACAATGACTGACAGAGGCTACTGTAGTGAACAATGACTGACAGAGGCTACTATAGTGAACAATGACTGACAGAGACTACTATAGTGAACAATGACTGACAGAGGCTACTATAGTGAACAATGACTGACAGAGACTACTATAGTGAACAATGACTGACAGAGGCTACTATAGTGAACAATGACTGACAGAGACTACTATAGTGAACAATGAATGACAGAGGCTACTATAGTGAACAATGACTGACAGAGGCTACTATAGTGAACAATGAATGACAGAGGCTACTATAGTGAACAATGACTGACAGATGCTACTATAGTGAACAATGACTGACAGAGGCTACTATAGTGAACAATGACTGACAGATACTACTATAGTGAACAATGAATGACAGAGGCTACTATAGTGAACAATGAATGACAGAGGCTACTATAGTGAACAATGAATGACAGAGGCTACTATAGTGAACAATGAATGACAGAGGCTACTATAGTGAACAATGAATGACAGAGGCTACTATAGTGAACAATGAATGACAGAGACTACTATAGTGAACAATGAATGACAGAGGCTACTATACTGAACAATGAATGACAGAGGCTACTATAGTGAACAATAACTGACAGATACTACTAAAGTGAACAATGACTGACAGAGGCTACTATAATGAACAATGACTGACAGAGGCTACTACAGTGAACAATGACTGACAGAGGCTACTACCGTGAACAATGAATGACAGAGGCTACTACAGTGAACAATGAATGACAGAGGCTACTACAGTGAACAATGAATGACAGAGGCTACTACAGTGAACAATGAATGACAGAGGCTACTACAGTGAACAATGACGGACAGATACTACTAAAGGGAACAATGACTGACAGAGGCTACTACAGTGAACAATGACTGACAGAGGCTACTACAGTGAACAATGAATGACAGAGGCTACCACATTTAACAATGACTGACAGAGGCTACTACAGTGAACAATGACGGACAGATACTACTAAAGTGAACAATGACTGACAGAGGCTAATACAGTGAACAATGACTGACAGAGGCTACTACAGTGAACAATGAATGACAGAGGCTACTAGAGTGAACAATGACTGACAGATACTACTATAGTGAACAGTGAATGAAAGAGGCTACTATAGTGAACAATGACTGACAGAGGCTACTATAGTGAACAATGACTGACAGAGGCTACTATAGTGAACAATCACTTATGGAGGCTACTATAGTGAACAATGACTGACAAGAGGCTACTATAGTGAACAATGACTGACAGAGGCTACTATAGTGAACAATGACTGACAGAGACTACTATAGTGAACAATGACTGACAAGAGGCTACTATAGTGAACAATGACTGACAGAGGCTACTATAGTGAACAATGACTGACAGAGACTACTATAGTGAACAATGACTGACAGAGACTACTATAGTGAACAATGACTGACAGAGGCTACTATAGTGAACAATGACTGACAGAGACTACGATAGTGAACAATGACTGACAGAGACTACTATAGTGAACAATGACTGACAGAGGCTACTATAGTGAACAATGACTGACAGAGGCTACTATAGTGAACAATGACTGACGGAGACTACTATAGTGAACATTGACTGACAAAGACTACTATAGTGAACAATGACTGACAGAGACTACTATAGTGAACAATGACTGACAGAGACTACTATAGTGAACAATGACTGACAGAGGCTACTATAGTGAACAATCACTGACAGAGACTACTATAGTGAACAATGACTGACAGAGACTACTACAGTGAACAATGACTGACAGAGGCTACTACAGTGAACAATGACTGACAGAGGCTACTATAGTGAACAATGACTGACAGAGGCTACTATAGTGAACAATGAATGACAGAGACTACTATAGTGAACAATGACTGACAAGAGGCTGATATAGTGAACAATGACTGACAGAGATTACTACAGTGAACAATGACTGACAGAGGCTACTATAGTGAACAATCACTTATGGAGGCTACTATAGACAACTATGACTGACGGAGGCTACTGTAGTGAACAATGACTGACAGAGACTACTATAGTGAACAATGACTAACAGATGCCACTATAGTGAACATGACTGATGGATGCTACTTTAGTGAACAATGAATGACAGAGGCTACTATAGTGAACAATGACTGACAGAGGCTACTATAGTGAACAATGAATGACAGAGGCTACTATAGTGAACAATGACTGACAGAGGCTACTATAGTGAACAATGAATGACAGAGGCTACTATAGTGAACAATGACTGACAGATGCTACTATAGTGAACAATGATTGACAGAGGCTACTATAGTGAACAATGACTGACAGATACTACTATAGTGAACAATGAATGACAGAGGCTACTACAGTGAACAATGAATGACAGAGGCTACTATAGTGAACAATGAATGACAGAGGCTACTATAGTGAACAATGAATGACAGAGGCTACTATAGTGAACAATGAATGACAGAGGCTACTATAGTGAACAATGAATGACAGAGACTACTATAGTGAACAATGAATGACAGAGGCTACTATAGTGAACAATGAATGACAGAGGCTACTATAGTGAACAATGAATGACAGAGGCTACTATAGTGAACAATGAATGACAGAGGCTACTACAGTGAACAATGACTGACAGAGGCTACTACAGTGAACAATGACGGACAGATCCTACTAAAGTGAACAATGACTGACAGAGGCTACTACAGTGAACAATGACTGACAGAGGCTACTACAGTGAACAATGAATAACAGAGGCTACTATAGTGAACAATGACTGACAAATGCTACTAGAGTGAACAATGACTGACAGATACTACTATAGTGAACAGTGAATGACAGAGGCTACTATAGTGAACAATGACTGACAGAGGCTACTATAGTGAACAATGACTGACAGAGGCTACTATAGTGAACAATCACTTATGGAGGCTACTATAGTGAACAATGACTGACAAGAGGCTACTATAGTGAACAATGACTGACAGAGGCTACTATAGTGAACAATGACTGACAGAGACTACTATAGTGAACAATGACTGACAAGAGGCTACTATAGTGAACAATGACTGACAGAGGCTACTATAGTGAACAATGACTGACAGAGACTACTATAGTGAACAATGACTGACAGAGACTACTATAGTGAACAATGACTGACAGAGGCTACTATAGTGAACAATCACTGACAGAGACTACTATAGTGAACAATGACTGACAGAGACTACTACAGTGAACAATGACTGACAGAGGCTACTACAGTGAACAATGACTGACAGAGGCTACTATAGTGAACAATGACTGACAGAGGCTACTATAGTGAACAATGAATGACAGAGACTACTATAGTGAACAATGACTGACAAGAGGCTGATATAGTGAACAATGACTGACAGAGATTACTACAGTGAACAATGACTGACAGAGGCTACTATAGTGAACAATCACTTATGGAGGCTACTATAGACAACTATGACTGACGGAGGCTACTGTAGTGAACAATGACTGACAGAGACTACTATAGTGAACAATGACTAACAGATGCCACTATAGTGAACATTGACTGATGGATGCTACTTTAGTGAACAATGAATGACAGAGGCTACTATAGTGAACAATGACTGACAGAGGCTACTATAGTGAACAATGAATGACAGAGGCTACTATAGTGAACAATGACTGACAGAGGCTACTATAGTGAACAATGAATGACAGAGGCTACTATAGTGAACAATGACTGACAGATGCTACTATAGTGAACAATGATTGACAGAGGCTACTATAGTGAACAATGACTGACAGATACTACTATAGTGAACAATGAATGACAGAGGCTACTACAGTGAACAATGAATGACAGAGGCTACTATAGTGAACAATGAATGACAGAGGCTACTATAGTGAACAATGAATGACAGAGGCTACTATAGTGAACAATGAATGACAGAGACTACTATAGTGAACAATGAATGACAGAGGCTACTATAGTGAACAATGAATGACAGAGGCTACTATAGTGAACAATGAATGACAGAGGCTACTATAGTGAACAATGAATGACAGAGGCTACTACAGTGAACAATGACTGACAGAGGCTACTACAGTGAACAATGATGGACAGATCCTACTAAAGTGAACAATGACTGACAGAGGCTACTACAGTGAACAATGACTGACAGAGGCTACTACAGTGAACAATGAATGACAGAGGCTACTATAGTGAACAATGACTGACAGATGCTACTAGAGTGAACAATGACTGACAGATACTACTATAGTGAACAGTGAATGACAGAGGCTACTATAGTGAACAATGACTGACAGAGGCTACTATAGTGAACAATGACTGACAGAGGCTACTATAGTGAACAATCACTTATGGAGGCTACTATAGTGAACAATGACTGACAAGAGGCTACTATAGTGAACAATGACTGACAGAGGCTACTATAGTGAACAATGACTGACAGAGACTACTATAGTGAACAATGACTGACAAGAGGCTACTATAGTGAACAATGACTGACAGAGGCTACTATAGTGAACAATGACTGACAGAGACTACTATAGTGAACAATGACTGACAGAGACTACTATAGTGAACAATGACTGACAGAGGCTACTATAGTGAACAATGACTGACAGAGACTACTATAGTGAACAATGACTGACAGAGACTACTACAGTGAACAATGACTGACAGAGGCTACTACAGTGAACAATGACTGACAGAGGCTACTATAGTGAACAATGACTGACAGAGGCTACTATAGTGAACAATGAATGACAGAGGCTACTATAGTGAACAATGACTGACAGAGGCTGATATAGTGAACAATGACTGACAGAGATTACTACAGTGAACAATGACTGACAGAGGCTACTATAGTGAACAATCACTTATGGAGGCTACTATAGACAACTATGACTGACGGAGGCTACTGTAGTGAACAATGACTGACAGAGACTACTATAGTGAACAATGACTGACAGAGGCTACTATAGTGAACAATGACTGACGGAGACTAAAATAGTGAACAATGACTGACGGAGGCTACTATAGTGAACAATGACTGACAGAGACTACTATAGTGAACAATGACTGACAGAGGCTACTATAGTGAACAATGACTGACAGAGACTACTATAGTGAACAATGACTGACAGAGACTACTATAGTGAACAATGACTGACAGAGGCTACTATAGTGAACAATGACTGACAGAGGCTACTATAGTGAACAATGACTGACAGAGGCTACTATAGTGAACAATGAATGACAGAGGCTACTATAGTGAACAATGACTGACAGAGACTACTATAGTGAACAATGACTGACAGAGACTACTATAGTGAACAATGACTGACAGAGGCTACTATAGTGAACAATGACTGACAGAGGCTACTATAGTGAACAATGAATGACAGAGGCTACTATAGTGAACAATGTCTGACAGAGGATACTATAGTGAACAATGAATGACAGAGGCTACTATAGTGAACAATGAATGACAGAGAATACTATAGTGAACAATGACTGACAGAGAATACTATAGTGAACAATGACTGACAGAGACTACTATAGTGAACAATGACTGACAGAGACTACTATAGTGAACAATGACTGACAGAGACTACTATAGTGAACAATGACTGACAGAGGCTACTATAGTGAACAATGACTGACAGAGACTACTATAGTGAACAATGACTGACAGAGGCTACTATAGTGAACAATGACTGACAAGAGGCTGATATAGTGAACAATGACTGACAGAGGCTACTATAGTGAACAATGACTGACAGAGGCTACTATAGTGAACAATGACTGACAGAGGCTACTATAGTGAACAATGACTGACAAGAGGCTACTATAGTGAACAATGACTGACAGAGGCTACTATAGTGAACAATGACTGACAGAGACTACTATAGTGAACAATGACTGACAGATGACTACTATAGTGAACAATGACTGACAGAGGCTACTATAGTGAACAATGACTGACAGAGACTACTATAGTGAACAATGACTGACAGAGGCTACTATAGTGAACAATGACTGACAGAGGCTACTATAGTGAACAATGACTGACAGAGGCTACTATAGTGAACAATGACTGACAGAGGCTACTATAGTGAACAATGACTGACAGAGACTACTATAGTGAACAATGACTGACAGAGGCTACTATAGTGAACAATGACTGACAGAGGCTACTATAGTGAACAATGACTGACAGAGGCTACTATAGTGAACAATGACTGACAGAGGCTACTATAGTGAACAATGACTGACAGAGGCTACTATAGTGAACAATGACTGACAGAGACTACTATAGTGAACAATGACTGACAGAGGCTACTATAGTGAACAATGACTGACAGAGGCTACTATAGTGAACAATGAATGACAGAGGCTACTATAGTGAACAATGACTGACAGAGGCTACTATAGTGAACAATGAATGACAGAGGCTACTATAGTGAACAATGACTGACAGAGGCTACTATAGTGAACAATGAATGACAGAGGCTACTATAGTGAACAATGACTGACAGAGGCTACTATAGTGAACAATGAATGACAGAGGCTACTATAGTGAACAATGACTGACAGAGGCTACTATAGTGAACAATGAATGACAGAGGCTACTATAGTGAACAATGAATGACAGAGGCTACTATAGTGAACAATGAATGACAGAGGCTACTATAGTGAACAATGAATGACAGAGGCTACTATAGTGAACAATGATGACAGAGGCTACTATAGTGAACAATGATGACAGAGGCTACTATAGTGAACAATGACTGACAGAGGCTACTATAGTGAACAATGACTGACAGAGGCTACTATAGTGAACAATGAATGACAGAGGCTACTATAGTGAACAATGACTGACAGAGGCTACTATAGTGAACAATGACTGACAGAGGCTACTATAGTGAACAATGACTGACAGAGGCTACTATAGTGAACAATGACTGACAGAGGCTACTATAGTGAACAATGAATGACAGAGGCTACTATAGTGAACAATGACTGACAGAGGCTACTATAGTGAACAATGACTGACAGAGGCTACTATAGTGAACAATGACTGACAGAGGCTACTATAGTGAACAATGACTGACAGAGGCTACTATAGTGAACAATGACTGACAGAGGCTACTATAGTGAACAATGACTGACAGAGGCTACTATAGTGAACAATGACTGACAGAGGCTACTATAGTGAACAATGACTGACAGAGGCTACTATAGTGAACAATGACTGACAGAGACTACTATAGTGAACAATGACTGACAGAGGCTACTATAGTGAACAATGACTGACAGAGGCTACTATAGTGAACAATGACTGACAGAGACTACTATAGTGAACAATGACTGACAGAGGCTACTATAGTGAACAATGACTGACAGAGGCTACTATAGTGAACAATGACTGACAGAGACTACTATAGTGAACAATGACTGACAGAGACTACTATAGTGAACAATGACTGACAGAGGCTACTATAGTGAACAATGACTGACAGAGGCTACTATAGTGAACAATGACTGACAGAGGCTACTATAGTGAACAATGAATGACAGAGACTACTATAGTGAACAATGACTGACAAGAGGCTGATATAGTGAACAATGACTGACAGAGATTACTACAGTGAACAATGACTGACAGAGGCTACTATAGTGAACAATCACTTATGGAGGCTACTATAGACAACTATGACTGACGGAGGCTACTGTAGTGAACAATGACTGACAGAGACTGCTATAGTGAACAATGACTGACAGAGGCTACTATAGTGAACAATGACTGACGGAGACTACTATAGTGAACAATGACTGACGGAGGCTACTATAGTGAACAATGACTGACAGAGACTACTATAGTGAACAATGACTGACAGAGGCTACTATAGTGAACAATGACTGACAGAGACTACTATAGTGAACAATGACTGACAGAGACTACTATAGTGAACAATGACTGACAGAGGCTACTATAGTGAACAATGACTGACAGAGGCTACTATAGTGAACAATGACTGACAGAGGCTACTATAGTGAACAATGAATGACAGAGGCTACTATAGTGAACAATGACTGACAGAGACTACTATAGTGAACAATGACTGACAGAGACTACTACAGTGAACAATGACTGACAGAGGCTACTACAGTGAACAATGACTGACAGAGGCTACTATAGTGAACAATGACTGACAGAGGCTACTATAGTGAACAATGTCTGACAGAGGATACTATAGTGAACAATGACTGACAGAGGCTACTATAGTGAACAATGAATGACAGAGAATACTATAGTGAACAATGACTGACAGAGAATACTATAGTGAACAATGACTGACAGAGACTACTATAGTGAACAATGACTGACAGAGACTACTATAGTGAACAATGACTGACAGAGACTACTATAGTGAACAATGACTGACAGAGACTACAATAGTGAACAATGACTGACAGAGACTACTATAGTGAACAATGACTGACAGAGGCTGATATAGTGAACAATGACTGACAGAGGCTGATATAGTGAACAATGACTGACAGAGACTACTACAGTGAACAATGACTGACAGAGGCTACTATAGTGAACAATCACTTATGGAGGCTACTATAGACAACTATGACTGACGGAGGCCACTGTAGTGAACAATGACTGACAGAGACTACTATAGTGAACAATGACTAACAGAGGCTACTATAGTGAACATTGACTGATGGATGCTACTTTAGAGAACAATGACTGACAGAGGCTACTATAGTGAACAATGACTGACAGAGGCTACTGTAGTGAACAATGACTGACAGAGGCTACTATAGTGAACAATGACTGACAGAGACTACTATAGTGAACAATGACTGACAGAGGCTACTATAGTGAACAATGACTGACAGAGACTACTATAGTGAACAATGACTGACAGAGGCTACTATAGTGAACAATGACTGACAGAGACTACTATAGTGAACAATGAATGACAGAGGCTACTATAGTGAACAATGACTGACAGAGGCTACTATAGTGAACAATGAATGACAGAGGCTACTATAGTGAACAATGACTGACAGATGCTACTATAGTGAACAATGACTGACAGAGGCTACTATAGTGAACAATGACTGACAGATATACTATAGTGAACAATGAATGACAGAGGCTACTATAGTGAACAATGAATGACAGAGGCTACTATAGTGAACAATGAATGACAGAGGCTACTATAGTGAACAATGAATGACAGAGGCTACTATAGTGAACAATGAATGACAGAGGCTACTATAGTGAACAATGAATGACAGAGACTACTATAGTGAACAATGAATGACAGAGGCTACTATAGTGAACAATGAATGACAGAGGCTACTATAGTGAACAATGACTGACAGAGGCTACTATAGTGAACAATGACTGACAGAGGCTACTATAGTGAACAATGAATGACAGAGGCTACTACAGTGAACAATGAATGACAGAGGCTACTACAGTGAACAATGACGGACAGAGGCTACTAAAGTGAACAATGACTGACAGAGGCTACTACAGTGAACAATGACTGACAGAGGCTACTACAGTGAACAATGAATGACAGAGGCTACTATAGTGAACAATGACTGACAGAGGCTACTACAGTGAACAATGACTGACAGAGGCTACTAAAGTGAACAATGACTGACAGAGGCTACTACAGTGAACAATGACTGACAGAGGCTACTATAGTGAACAATGAATGACAGAGGCTACTATAGTGAACAATGACTGACAGAGACTACTATAGTGAACAATGACTGACAGAGACTACTACAGTGAACAATGACTGACAGAGGCTACTATAGTGAACAATGACTGACAGAGGCTACTATAGTGAACAATGAATGACAGAGGCTACTATAGTGAACAATGACTGACAGAGGCTACTATAGTGAACAATGAATGACAGAGGCTACTATAGTGAACAATGACTGACAGAGAATACTATAGTGAACAATGACTGACAGAGAATACTATAGTGAACAATGACTGACAGAGACTACTATAGTGAACAATGACTGACAGAGACTACTATAGTGAACAATGACTGACAGAGACTACTATAGTGAACAATGACTGACAGAGACTACTATAGTGAACAATGACTGACAGAGACTACTATAGTGAACAATGACTGACAGAGGCTACTATAGTGAACAATGACTGACAAGAGGCTACTATAGTGAACAATGACTGACAGAGACTACTATAGTGAACAATGACTGACAGAGGCTACTATAGTGAACAATCACTGATGGAGGCTACTATAGTGAACAATGACTGACGGAGGCTACTATAGTGAACAATGACTGACAGAGACTACTATAGTGAACAATGACTGACAGAGGCTACTATAGTGAACAATGACTGACAGATGCTACTATAGTGAACAATGACTGACAGAGGCTACTATAGTGAACAATGACTGACAGAGGCTACTATAGTGAACAATGACTGACAGAGGCTACTATAGTGAACAATGACTGACAGAGACTACTATAGTGAACAATGACTGACAGAGGCTACTATAGTGAACAATGACTGACAGAGACTACTATAGTGAACAATGACTGACAGAGGCTACTATAGTGAACAATGACTGACAGAGACTACTATAGTGAACAATGACTGACAGAGGCTACTATAGTGAACAATGACTGACAGAGGCTACTATAGTGAACAATGAATGACAGAGGCTACTATAGTGAACAATGACTGACAGATGCTACTATAGTGAACAATGACTGACAGAGGCTACTATAGTGAACAATGACTGACAGATACTACTATAGTGAACAATGAATGACAGAGGCTACTATAGTGAACAATGAATGACAGAGGCTACTATAGTGAACAATGAATGACAGAGGCTACTATAGTGAACAATGAATGACAGAGGCTACTATAGTGAACAATGAATGACAGAGGCTACTATAGTGAACAATGAATGACAGAGACTACTATAGTGAACAATGAATGACAGAGGCTACTATAGTGAACAATGAATGACAGAGGCTACTATAGTGAACAATGACTGACAGAGGCTACTATAGTGAACAATGAATGACAGAGGCTACTATAGTGAACAATGAATGACAGAGGCTACTATAGTGAACAATGAATGACAGAGGCTACTACAGTGAACAATGACTGACAGAGGCTACTAAAGTGAACAATGACTGACAGAGGCTACTACAGTGAACAATGACTGACAGAGGCTACTATAGTGAACAATGAATGACAGAGGCTACACATTGAACAATGACTGACAGAGGCTACTATAGTGAACAATGACTGACAGAGACTACTAAAGTGAACAATGACTGACAGAGGCTAATATAGTGAACAATGACTGACAGAGGCTACTATAGTGAACAATGAATGACAGAGGCTACTATAGTGAACAATGACTGACAGATACTACTATAGTGAACAATGAATGACAGAGGCTACTATAGTGAACAATGACTGACAGAGGCTACTATAGTGAACAATGACTGACAGAGGCTACTATAGTGAACAATGACTTATGGAGGCTACTATAGTGAACAATGACTGACAGAGGCTACTATAGTGAACAATGACTGACAGAGGCTACTATAGTGAACAATGACTGACAGAGACTACTATAGTGAACAATGACTGACAGAGGCTACTATAGTGAACAATGACTGACAGAGGCTACTATAGTGAACAATGACTGACAGAGACTACTATAGTGAACAATGACTGACAGAGGCTACTATAGTGAACAATGACTGACAGAGGCTACTATAGTGAACAATGACTGACAGAGACTACTATAGTGAACAATGACTGACAGAGACTACTATAGTGAACAATGACTGACAGAGGCTACTATAGTGAACAATGACTGACAGAGGCTACTATAGTGAACAATGACTGACAGAGACTACTATAGTGAACAATGACTGACAAAGACTACTATAGTGAACAATGACTGACAGAGACTACTATAGTGAACAATGACTGACAGAGACTACTATAGTGAACAATGACTGACAGAGGCTACTATAGTGAACAATGACTGACAGAGACTACTATAGTGAACAATGACTGACAGAGACTACTATAGTGAACAATGACTGACAGAGGCTACTACAGTGAACAATGACTGACAGAGGCTACTATAGTGAACAATGACTGACAGAGGCTACTATAGTGAACAATGAATGACAGAGACTACTATAGTGAACAATGACTGACAGAGGCTGATATAGTGAACAATGACTGACAGAGATTACTACAGTGAACAATGACTGACAGAGGCTACTATAGTGAACAATCACTTATGGAGGCTACTATAGACAACTATGACTGACGGAGGCTACTGTAGTGAACAATGACTGACAGAGACTACTATAGTGAACAATGACTAACAGATGCTACTATAGTGAACATTGACTGATGGATGCTACTATAGTGAACAATGACTGACAGAGGCTACTATAGTGAACAATGACTGACAGAGGCTACTATAGTGAACAATGACTGACAGAGGCTACTATAGTGAACAATGACTGACAGAGGCTACTATAGTGAACAATGACTGACAGAGGCTACTATAGTGAACAATGACTGACAGAGACTACTATAGTGAACAATGACTGACAGAGGCTACTATAGTGAACAATGACTGACAGAGACTACTATAGTGAACAATGACTGACAGAGGCTACTATAGTGAACAATGACTGACAGAGACTACTATAGTGAACAATGAATGACAGAGGCTACTATAGTGAACAATGACTGACAGAGGCTACTATAGTGAACAATGAATGACAGAGGCTACTATAGTGAACAATGACTGACAGATGCTACTATAGTGAACAATGATTGACAGAGGCTACTATAGTGAACAATGACTGACAGATACTACTATAGTGAACAATGAATGACAGAGGCTACTATAGTGAACAATGAATGACAGAGGCTACTATAGTGAACAATGAATGACAGAGGCTACTATAGTGAACAATGAATGACAGAGGCTACTATAGTGAACAATGAATGACAGAGACTACTATAGTGAACAATGAATGACAGAGGCTACTATAGTGAACAATGAATGACAGAGGCTACTATAGTGAACAATGAATGACAGAGGCTACTATAGTGAACAATGAATGACAGAGGCTACTATAGTGAACAATGACTGACAGAGGCTACTACAGTGAACAATGACTGACAGAGGCTACTAAAGTGAACAATGACTGACAGAGGCTACTATAGTGAACAATGACTGACAGAGGCTACTACAGTGAACAATGAATGACAGAGGCTACTATAGTGAACAATGACTGACAGATGCTACTATAGTGAACAATGACTGACAGATACTACTATAGTGAACAATGAATGACAGAGGCTACTATAGTGAACAATGACTGACAGAGGCTACTATAGTGAACAATGACTGACAGAGGCTACTATAGTGAACAATGACTTATGGAGGCTACTATAGTGAACAATGACTGACAAGAGGCTACTATAGTGAACAATGACTGACAGAGGCTACTATAGTGAACAATGACTGACAGAGACTACTATAGTGAACAATGACTGACAAGAGGCTACTATAGTGAACAATGACTGACAGAGGCTACTATAGTGAACAATGACTGACAGAGACTACTATAGTGAACAATGACTGACAGAGACTACTATAGTGAACAATGACTGACAGAGGCTACTATAGTGAACAATGACTGACAGAGACTACTATAGTGAACAATGACTGACAGAGACTACTATAGTGAACAATGACTGACAGAGGCTACTATAGTGAACAATGACTGACAGAGGCTACTATAGTGAACAATGACTGACGAGACTACTATAGTGAACAATGACTGACAGAGAATACTATAGTGAACAATGACTGACAGAGGCTACTATAGTGAACAATGACTGACAGAGACTACTATAGTGAACAATGACTGACAGAGGCTACTATAGTGAACAATGACTGACAGAGACTACTATAGTGAACAATGACTGACAGAGGCTACTATAGTGAACAATGACTGACAGAGACTACTATAGTGAACAATGACTGACAGAGGCTACTATAGTGAACAATGACTGACAGAGGCTACTATAGTGAACAATGACTGACAGAGGCTACTATAGTGAACAATGACTGACAGAGGCTACTATAGTGAACAATGACTGACAGAGGCTACTATAGTGAACAATGAATGACAGAGGCTACTATAGTGAACAATGAATGACAGAGGCTACTATAGTGAACAATGACTGACAGAGGCTACTATAGTGAACAATGACTGACAGAGACTACTACAGTGAACAATGACTGACAGAGGCTACTATAGTGAACAATGACTGACAGAGGCTACTATAGTGAACAATGAATGACAGAGGCTACTATAGTGAACAATGACTGACAGAGGCTACTATAGTGAACAATGAATGACAGAGGCTACTATAGTGAACAATGAATGACAGAGGCTACTATAGTGAACAATGATGACAGAGAATACTATAGTGAACAATGACTGACAGAGACTACTATAGTGAACAATGACTGACAGAGGCTACTATAGTGAACAATGAATGACAGAGGCTACTATAGTGAACAATGAATGACAGAGAATACTATAGTGAACAATGACTGACAGAGACTACTATAGTGAACAATGACTGACAGAGGCTACTATAGTGAACAATGACTGACAGAGACTACTATAGTGAACAATGACTGACAGAGACTACTATAGTGAACAATGACTGACAGAGGCTACTATAGTGAACAATGACTGACAGAGACTACTATAGTGAACAATGACTGACAAGAGGCTGATATAGTGAACAATGACTGACAGAGATTACTACAGTGAACAATGACTGACAGAGGCTACTATAGTGAACAATCACTTATGGAGGCTACTATAGACAACTATGACTGACGGAGGCTACTGTAGTGAACAATGACTGACAGAGACTACTATAGTGAACAATGACTAACAGATGCTACTATAGTGAACAATGACTGATGGATGCTACTTTAGTGAACAATGACTGACAGAGGCTACTATAGTGAACAATGAATGACAGAGGCTACTATAGTGAACAATGACTGACAGAGGCTACTATAGTGAACAATGACTGACAGAGGCTACTATAGTGAACAATGACTGACAGAGGCTACTATAGTGAACAATGACTGACAGATACTACTATAGTGAACAATGAATGACAGATGCTACTATAGTGAACAATGAATGACAGAGGCTACTATAGTGAACAATGAATGACAGAGGCTACTATAGTGAACAATGAATGACAGAGGCTACTATAGTGAACAATGAATGACAGAGGCTACTATAGTGAACAATGAATGACAGAGACTACTATAGTGAACAATGAATGACAGAGGCTACTATAGTGAACAATGAATGACAGAGGCTACTATAGTGAACAATGAATGACAGAGGCTACTATAGTGAACAATGAATGACAGAGGCTACTACAGTGAACAATGACTGACAGAGGCTACTACAGTGAACAATGACGGACAGATACTACTAAAGTGAACAATGACTGACAGAGGCTACTACAGTGAACAATGACTGACAGAGGCTACTACAGTGAACAATGAATGACAGAGGCTACTATAGTGAACAATGACTGACAGAGGCTACTAGAGTGAACAATGACTGACAGATACTACTATAGTGAACAATGAATGACAGAGGCTACTATAGTGAACAATGACTGACAGAGGCTACTATAGTGAACAATGACTGACAGAGGCTACTATAGTGAACAATCACTTATGGAGGCTACTATAGTGAACAATGACTGACAAGAGGCTACTATAGTGAACAATGACTGACAGAGGCTACTATAGTGAACAATGACTGACAGAGACTACTATAGTGAACAATGACTGACAGAGGCTACTATAGTGAACAATGACTGACAGAGGCTACTATAGTGAACAATGACTGACGGAGACTACTATAGTGAACAATGACTGACAGAGAATACTATAGTGAACAATGACTGACAGAGACTACTATAGTGAACAATGACTGACAGAGACTACTATAGTGAACAATGACTGACGGAGGCTACTATAGTGAACAATGACTGACAGAGACTACTATAGTGAACAATGACTGACAGAGACTACTATAGTGAACAATGACTGACAGAGGCTACTATAGTGAACAATGACTGACAGAGACTACTATAGTGAACAATGACTGACAGAGGCTACTATAGTGAACAATGACTGACAGAGGCTACTATAGTGAACAATGACTGACAGAGACTACTACAGTGAACAATGACTGACAGAGGCTACTACAGTGAACAATGACTGACAGAGGCTACTATAGTGAACAATGAATGACAGAGGCTACTATAGTGAACAATGACTGACAGAGGCTACTATAGTGAACAATGAATGACAGAGGCTACTATAGTGAACAATGAATGACAGAGAATACTATAGTGAACAATGACTGACAGAGACTACTATAGTGAACAATGACTGACAGAGACTACTTAGTGAACAATGACTGACAGAGGCTACTATAGTGAACAATGAATGACAGAGGCTACTATAGTGAACAATGATGACAGAGAATACTATAGTGAACAATGAATGACAGAGACTACTATAGTGAACAATGACTGACAGAGACTACTATAGTGAACAATGACTGACAGAGACTACTATAGTGAACAATGACTGACAGAGACTACTATAGTGAACAATGACTGACAGAGACTACTATAGTGAACAATGACTGACAGAGGCTACTATAGTGAACAATGACTGACAAGAGGCTGATATAGTGAACAATGACTGACAGAGACTACTACAGTGAACAATGACTGACAGAGGCTACTATAGTGAACAATCACTTATGGAGGCTACTATAGACAACTATGACTGACGGAGGCTACTGTAGTGAACAATGACTGACAGAGACTACTATAGTGAACAATGACTAACAGAGGCTACTATAGTGAACATTGACTGATGGATGCTACTTTAGTGAACAATGACTGACAGAGGCTACTATAGTGAACAATGACTGACAGAGGCTACTATAGTGAACAATGACTGACAGAGGCTACTATAGTGAACAATGACTGACAAGACTACTATAGTGAACAATGACTGACAGATGCTACTATAGTGAACAATGACTGACAGAGACTACTATAGTGAACAATGACTGAAGAGGCTACTATAGTGAACAATGACTGACAGAGACTACTATAGTGAACAATGAATGACAGAGGCTACTATAGTGAACAATGAATGACAGAGGCTACTATAGTGAACAATGACTGACAGAGGCTACTATAGTGAACAATGAATGACAGAGACTACTATAGTGAACAATGAATGACAGAGGCTACTATAGTGAACAATGATGACAGAGGCTACTATAGTGAACAATGACTGACAGATACTACTAAAGTGAACAATGACTGACAGAGGCTACTATAGTGAACAATGACTGACAGAGGCTACTATAGTGAACAATGACTGACAGAGGCTACTACAGTGAACAATGAATGACAGAGGCTACTATAGTGAACAATGACTGACAGAGACTACTATAGTGAACAATGACTGACAGAGACTACTATAGTGAACAATGACTGACAGAGACTACTATAGTGAACAATGAATGACAGAGGCTACTATAGTGAACAATGACTGACAGAGGCTACTATAGTGAACAATGAATGACAGAGGCTACTATAGTGAACAATGAATGACAGAGGCTACTATAGTGAACAATGAATGACAGAGAATACTATAGTGAACAATGACTGACAGAGACTACTATAGTGAACAATGACTGACAGAGGCTACTATAGTGAACAATGAATGACAGAGGCTACTATAGTGAACAATGAATGACAGAGAATACTATAGTGAACAATGACTGACAGAGACTACTATAGTGAACAATGACTGACAGAGACTACTATAGTGAACAATGACTGACAGAGACTACTATAGTGAACAATGACTGACAGAGACTACTATAGTGAACAATGACTGACAGAGGCTACTATAGTGAACAATGACTGACAGAGACTACTATAGTGAACAATGACTGACAAGAGGCTGATATAGTGAACAATGACTGACAGAGATTACTACAGTTAACAATGACTGACAGAGGCTACTATAGTGAACAATCACTTATGGAGGCTACTATAGACAACTATGACTGACGGAGGCTACTGTAGTGAACAATGACTGACAGAGAATACTATAGTGAACAATGACTGACAGAGGCTACTATAGTGAACAATGACTGACAGAGACTACTATAGTGAACAATGACTGACGGAGGCTACTATAGTGAACAATGACTGACAGAGACTACTATAGTGAACAATGACTGACAGAGACTACTATAGTGAACAATGACTGACAGAGGCTACTATAGTGAACAATGACTGACAGAGACTACTATAGTGAACAATGACTGACAGAGGCTACTATAGTGAACAATGACTGACAGAGGCTACTATAGTGAACAATGACTGACAGAGACTACTACAGTGTACAATGACTGACAGAGGCTACTACAGTGAACAATGACTGACAGAGGCTACTATAGTGAACAATGAATGACAGAGGCTACTATAGTGAACAATGACTGACAGAGGCTACTATAGTGAACAATGAATGACAGAGGCTACTATAGTGAACAATGAATGACAGAGAATACTATAGTGAACAATGACTGACAGAGACTACTATAGTGAACAATGACTGACAGAGACTACTTAGTGAACAATGACTGACAGAGGCTACTATAGTGAACAATGAATGACAGAGGCTACTATAGTGAACAATGAATGACAGAGAATACTATAGTGAACAATGAATGACAGAGACTACTATAGTGAACAATGACTGACAGAGACTACTATAGTGAACAATGACTGACAGAGACTACTATAGTGAACAATGACTGACAGAGACTACTATAGTGAACAATGACTGACAGAGACTACTATAGTGAACAATGACTGACAGAGGCTACTATAGTGAACAATGACTGACAAGAGGCTGATATAGTGAACAATGACTGACAGAGACTACTACAGTGAACAATGACTGACAGAGGCTATTATAGTGAACAATCACTTATGGAGGCTACTATAGACAACTATGACTGACGGAGGCTACTGTAGTGAACAATGACTGACAGAGACTACTATAGTGAACAATGACTAACAGAGGCTACTATAGTGAACATTGACTGATGGATGCTACTTTAGTGAACAATGACTGACAGAGGCTACTATAGTGAACAATGACTGACAGGGGCTACTATAGTGAACAATGACTGACAGAGGCTACTATAGTGAACAATGACTGACAAAGACTACTATAGTGAACAATGACTGACAGATGCTACTATAGTGAACAATGACTGACAGAGACTACTATAGTGAACAATGACTGAAAGAGGCTACTATAGTGAACAATGACTGACAGAGACTACTATAGTGAACAATGAATGACAGAGGCTACTATAGTGAACAATGAATGACAGAGGCTACTATAGTGAACAATGACTGACAGAGGCTACTATAGTGAACAATGAATGACAGAGACTACTATAGTGAACAATGAATGACAGAGGCTACTATAGTGAACAATGAATGACAGAGGCTACTATAGTGAACAATGACTGACAGATACTACTAAAGTGAACAATGACTGACAGAGGCTACTATAGTGAACAATGACTGACAGAGGCTACTACAGTGAACAATGACTGACAGAGGCTACTACAGTGAACAATGAATGACAGAGGCTACTATAGTGAACAATGACTGACAGAGACTACTATAGTGAACAATGACTGACAGAGACTACTATAGTGAACAATGACTGACAGAGACTACTATAGTGAACAATGACTGACAGAGGCTACTATAGTGAACAATGACTGACAGAGACTACTATAGTGAACA
Organism: Megaustenia siamemsis; assembly: GCA_032433765.1. Classification (NCBI taxonomy): domain Eukaryota; kingdom Metazoa; phylum Mollusca; class Gastropoda; order Stylommatophora; family Ariophantidae; genus Megaustenia; species Megaustenia siamemsis. Next base: position 13,786,534 of record JAVIAB010000117.1, read on the forward strand.
ATGACTGACAAGAGGCTACTATAGTGAACAATGACTGACAGAGATTACTACAGTGAACAATGACTGACAGAGACTACTATAGTGAACAATGACTGACAGAGGCTACTATAGTGAACAATGACTGACAGAGACTACTATAGTGAACAATGACTGACAAGAGGCTGATATAGTGAACAATGACTGACAGAGATTACTACAGTGAACAATGACTGACAGAGGCTACAATAGTGAACAATCACTTGTGGAGGCTACTATAGACAACTATGACTGACGGAGGCTACTGTAGTGAACAATGACTGACAGAGACTACTATAGTGAACAATGACTAACAGATGCTACTATAGTGAACATTGACTGATGGATGCTACTTTAGTGAACAATGACTGACAGAGGCTACTATAGTGAACAATGAATGACAGAGGCTACTGTAGTGAACAATGACTGACAGAGGCTACTATAGTGAACAATGACTGACAGAGGCTACTATAGTGAACAATGACTGACAGAGGCTACTATAGTGAACAATGAATGACAGAGGCTACTATAGTGAACAATGAATGACAGAGGCTACTATAGTGAACAATGAATGACAGAGGCTACTATAGTGAACAATGAATGACAGAGGCTACTATAGTGAACAATGACTGACAGAGGCTACTATAGTGAACAATGAATGACAGAGGCTACTATAGTGAACAATGACTGACAGAGGCTACTATAGTGAACAATGAATGACAGAGGCTACTATAGTGAACAATGACTGACAGAGGCTACTATAGTGAACAATGACTGACAGAGGCTACTATAGTGAACAATGACTGACAGATACTACTATAGTGAACAATGAATGACAGATGCTACTATAGTGAACAATGAATGACAGAGGCTACTATAGTGAACAATGAATGACAGAGGCTACTATAGTGAACAATGAATGACAGAGGCTACTATAGTGAACAATGAATGACAGAGGCTACTATAGTGAACAATGAATGACAGAGGCTACTATAGTGAACAATGAATGACAGAGGCTACTATAGTGAACAATGAATGACAGAGGCTACTATAGTGAACAATGAATGACAGAGGCTACTATAGTGAACAATGAATGACAGAGGCTACTACAGTGAACAATGACTGACAGAGGCTACTACAGTGAACAATGACGGACAGATACTACTAAAGTGAACAATGACTGACAGAGGCTACTACAGTGAACAATGACTGACAGAGGCTACTACAGTGAACAATGAATGACAGAGGCTACTACAGTGAACAATGACTGACAGATGCTACTAGAGTGAACAATGACTGACAGATACTACTATAGTGAACAGTGAATGACAGAGGCTACTATAGTGAACAATGACTGACAGAGGCTACTATAGTGAACAATGACTGACAGAGGCTACTATAGTGAACAATCACTTATGGAGGCTACTATAGTGAACAATGACTGACAAGAGGCTACTATAGTGAACAATGACTGACAGAGGCTACTATAGTGAACAATGACTGACAGAGACTACTATAGTGAACAATGACTGACAAGAGGCTACTATAGTGAACAATGACTGACAGAGGCTACTATAGTGAACAATGACTGACGGAGACTACTATAGTGAACATTGACTGACAGAGAATACTATAGTGAACAATGACTGACAGAGGCTACTATAGTGAACAATGACTGACAGAGACTACTATAGTGAACAATGACTGACGGAGGCTACTATAGTGAACAATGACTGACAGAGACTACTATAGTGAACAATGACTGACAGAGGCTACTATAGTGAACAATGACTGACAGAGACTACTATAGTGAACAATGACTGACAGAGGCTACTATAGTGAACAATGACTGACAGAGGCTACTATAGTGAACAATGACTGACAGAGACTACTACAGTGTACAATGACTGACAGAGGCTACTACAGTGAACAATGACTGACAGAGGCTACTATAGTGAACAATGAATGTCAGAGGCTACTATAGTGAACAATGACTGACAGAGGCTACTATAGTGAACAATGAATGACAGAGGCTACTATAGTGAACAATGAATGACAGAGAATACTATAGTGAACAATGACTGACAGAGACTACTATAGTGAACAATGACTGACAGAGACTACTTAGTGAACAATGACTGACAGAGGCTACTATAGTGAACAATGAATGACAGAGGCTACTATAGTGAACAATGAATGACAGAGAATACTATAGTGAACAATGAATGACAGAGACTACTATAGTGAACAATGACTGACAGAGACTACTATAGTGAACAATGACTGACAGAGACTACTATAGTGAACAATGACTGACAGAGACTACTGTAGTGAACAATGACTGACAGAGGCTACTATAGTGAACAATGACTGACAGAGGCTACTATAGTGAACAATGACTGACAGAGGCTACTATAGTGAACAATGACTGACAAAGACTACTATAGTGAACAATGACTGACAGAGACTACTATAGTGAACAATGACTGACAGAGGCTACTATAGTGAACAATGACTGACAGAGACTACTATAGTGAACAATGACTGACAGAGGCTACTATAGTGAACAATGACTGACAAAGACTACTATAGTGAACAATGAATGACAGAGGCTACTATAGTGAACAATGACTGACAGAGGCTACTATAGTGAACAATGAATGACAGAGGCTACTATAGTGAACAATGACTGACAGAGGCTACTATAGTGAACAATGACTGACAGAGACTACTATAGTGAACAATGACTGACAAGAGGCTGATATAGTGAACAATGACTGACAGAGATTACTACAGTTAACAATGACTGACAGAGGCTACAATAGTGAACAATCACTTGTGGAGGCTACTATAGACAACTATGACTGACGGAGGCTACTGTAGTGAACAATGACTGACAGAGACTACTATAGTGAACAATGACTAACAGATGCTACTATAGTGAACATTGACTGATGGATGCTACTTTAGTGAACAATGACTGACAGAGGCTACTATAGTGAACAATGAATGACAGAGGCTACTGTAGTGAACAATGACTGACAGAGGCTACTATAGTGAACAATGACTGACAGAGGCTACTATAGTGAACAATGACTGACAGAGGCTACTATAGTGAACAATGACTGACAAAGACTACTATAGTGAACAATGACTGACAGAGACTACTATAGTGAACAATGACTGACAGAGGCTACTATAGTGAACAATGACTGACAGAGACTACTATAGTGAACAATGACTGACAGAGGCTACTATAGTGAACAATGACTGACAAAGACTACTATAGTGAACAATGAATGACAGAGGCTACTATAGTGAACAATGACTGACAGAGGCTACTATAGTGAACAATGAATGACAGAGGCTACTATAGTGAACAATGACTGACAGAGGCTACTATAGTGAACAATGAATGACAGAGGCTACTATAGTGAACAATGACTGACAGAGGCTACTATAGTGAACAATGACTGACAGAGGCTACTATAGTGAACAATGACTGACAGATACTACTATAGTGAACAATGAATGACAGATGCTACTATAGTGAACAATGAATGACAGAGGCTACTATAGTGAACAATGAATGACAGAGGCTACTATAGTGAACAATGAATGACAGAGGCTACTATAGTGAACAATGAATGACAGAGGCTACTATAGTGAACAATGAATGACAGAGACTACTATAGTGAACAATGAATGACAGAGGCTACTATAGTGAACAATGAATGACAGAGGCTACTATAGTGAACAATGAATGACAGAGGCTACTATAGTGAACAATGAATGACAGAGGCTACTACAGTGAACAATGACTGACAGAGGCTACTACAGTGAACAATGACGGACAGATACTACTAAAGTGAACAATGACTGACAGAGGCTACTACAGTGAACAATGACTGACAGAGGCTACTACAGTGAACAATGAATGACAGAGGCTACTACAGTGAACAATGACTGACAGATGCTACTAGAGTGAACAATGACTGACAGATACTACTATAGTGAACAGTGAATGACAGAGGCTACTATAGTGAACAATGACTGACAGAGGCTACTATAGTGAACAATGACTGACAGAGGCTACTATAGTGAACAATCACTTATGGAGGCTACTATAGTGAACAATGACTGACAAGAGGCTACTATAGTGAACAATGACTGACAGAGGCTACTATAGTGAACAATGACTGACAGAGACTACTATAGTGAACAATGACTGACAAGAGGCTACTATAGTGAACAATGACTGACAGAGGCTACTATAGTGAACAATGACTGACGGAGACTACTATAGTGAACATTGACTGACAGAGAATACTATAGTGAACAATGACTGACAGAGGCTACTATAGTGAACAATGACTGACAGAGACTACTATAGTGAACAATGACTGACGGAGGCTACTATAGTGAACAATGACTGACAGAGACTACTATAGTGAACAATGACTGACAGAGACTACTATAGTGAACAATGACTGACAGAGGCTACTATAGTGAACAATGACTGACAGAGACTACTATAGTGAACAATGACTGACAGAGGCTACTATAGTGAACAATGACTGACAGAGGCTACTATAGTGAACAATGACTGACAGAGACTACTACAGTGTACAATGACTGACAGAGGCTACTACAGTGAACAATGACTGACAGAGGCTACTATAGTGAACAATGAATGTCAGAGGCTACTATAGTGAACAATGACTGACAGAGGCTACTATAGTGAACAATGAATGACAGAGGCTACTATAGTGAACAATGAATGACAGAGAATACTATAGTGAACAATGACTGACAGAGACTACTATAGTGAACAATGACTGACAGAGACTACCTTAGTGAACAATGACTGACAGAGGCTACTATAGTGAACAATGAATGACAGAGGCTACTATAGTGAACAATGAATGACAGAGAATACTATAGTGAACAATGAATGACAGAGACTACTATAGTGAACAATGACTGACAGAGACTACTATAGTGAACAATGACTGACAGAGACTACTATAGTGAACAATGACTGACAGAGACTACTGTAGTGAACAATGACTGACAGAGGCTACTATAGTGAACAATGACTGACAGAGGCTACTATAGTGAACAATGACTGACAGAGGCTACTATAGTGAACAATGACTGACAAAGACTACTATAGTGAACAATGACTGACAGAGACTACTATAGTGAACAATGACTGACAGAGGCTACTATAGTGAACAATGACTGACAGAGACTACTATAGTGAACAATGACTGACAGAGGCTACTATAGTGAACAATGACTGACAAAGACTACTATAGTGAACAATGAATGACAGAGGCTACTATAGTGAACAATGACTGACAGAGGCTACTATAGTGAACAATGAATGACAGAGGCTACTATAGTGAACAATGACTGACAGAGGCTACTATAGTGAACAATGAATGACAGAGGCTACTATAGTGAACAATGACTGACAAGAGGCTACTATAGTGAACAATGACTGACAGAGGCTACTATAGTGAACAATGACTGACAGATACTACTATAGTGAACAATGAATGACAGATGCTACTATAGTGAACAATGAATGACAGAGGCTACTATAGTGAACAATGAATGACAGAGGCTACTATAGTGAACAATGAATGACAGAGGCTACTATAGTGAACAATGAATGACAGAGGCTACTATAGTGAACAATGAATGACAGAGACTACTATAGTGAACAATGAATGACAGAGGCTACTATAGTGAACAATGAATGACAGAGGCTACTATAGTGAACAATGAATGACAGAGGCTACTATAGTGAACAATGAATGACAGAGGCTACTACAGTGAACAATGACTGACAGAGGCTACTACAGTGAACAATGACGGACAGATACTACTAAAGTGAACAATGACTGACAGAGGCTACTACAGTGAACAATGACTGACAGAGGCTACTACAGTGAACAATGAATGACAGAGGCTACTACAGTGAACAATGACTGACAGATGCTACTAGAGTGAACAATGACTGACAGATACTACTATAGTGAACAGTGAATGACAGAGGCTACTATAGTGAACAATGACTGACAGAGGCTACTATAGTGAACAATGACTGACAGAGGCTACTATAGTGAACAATCACTTATGGAGGCTACTATAGTGAACAATGACTGACAAGAGGCTACTATAGTGAACAATGACTGACAGAGGCTACTATAGTGAACAATGACTGACAGAGACTACTATAGTGAACAATGACTGACAAGAGGCTACTATAGTGAACAATGACTGACAGAGGCTACTATAGTGAACAATGACTGACGGAGACTACTATAGTGAACATTGACTGACAGAGAAAACTATAGTGAACAATGACTGACAGAGGCTACTATAGTGAACAATGACTGACAGAGACTACTATAGTGAACAATGACTGACGGAGGCTACTATAGTGAACAATGACTGACAGAGACTACTATAGTGAACAATGACTGACAGAGACTACTATAGTGAACAATGACTGACAGAGGCTACTATAGTGAACAATGACTGACAGAGACTACTATAGTGAACAATGACTGACAGAGGCTACTATAGTGAACAATGACTGACAGAGGCTACTATAGTGAACAATGACTGACAGAGACTACTACAGTGTACAATGACTGACAGAGGCTACTACAGTGAACAATGACTGACAGAGGCTACTATAGTGAACAATGAATGTCAGAGGCTACTATAGTGAACAATGACTGACAGAGGCTACTATAGTGAACAATGAATGACAGAGGCTACTATAGTGAACAATGAATGACAGAGAATACTATAGTGAACAATGACTGACAGAGACTACTATAGTGAACAATGACTGACAGAGACTACCTTAGTGAACAATGACTGACAGAGGCTACTATAGTGAACAATGAATGACAGAGGCTACTATAGTGAACAATGAATGACAGAGAATACTATAGTGAACAATGAATGACAGAGACTACTATAGTGAACAATGACTGACAGAGACTACTATAGTGAACAATGACTGACAGAGACTACTATAGTGAACAATGACTGACAGAGACTACTATAGTGAACAATGACTGACAGAGACTACTATAGTGAACAATGACTGACAGAGGCTACTATAGTGAACAATGACTGACAAGAGGCTGATATAGTGAACAATGACTGACAGAGACTACTACAGTGAACAATGACTGACAGAGGCTATTATAGTGAACAATCACTTATGGAGGCTACTATAGACAACTATGACTGACGGAGGCTACTGTAGTGAACAATGACTGACAGAGACTACTATAGTGAACAATGACTAACAGAGGCTACTATAGTGAACATTGACTGATGGATGCTACTTTAGTGAACAATGACTGACAGAGGCTACTATAGTGAACAATGACTGACAGGGGCTACTATAGTGAACAATGACTGACAGAGGCTACTATAGTGAACAATGACTGACAAAGACTACTATAGTGAACAATGACTGACAGATGCTACTATAGTGAACAATGACTGACAGAGACTACTATAGTGAACAATGACTGAAAGAGGCTACTATAGTGAACAATGACTGACAGAGACTACTATAGTGAACAATGAATGACAGAGGCTACTATAGTGAACAATGAATGACAGAGGCTACTATAGTGAACAATGACTGACAGAGGCTACTATAGTGAACAATGAATGACAGAGACTACTATAGTGAACAATGAATGACAGAGGCTACTATAGTGAACAATGAATGACAGAGGCTACTATAGTGAACAATGACTGACAGATACTACTAAAGTGAACAATGACTGACAGAGGCTACTATAGTGAACAATGACTGACAGAGGCTACTACAGTGAACAATGACTGACAGAGGCTACTACAGTGAACAATGAATGACAGAGGCTACTACAGTGAACAATGAATGACAGAGGCTACTACAGTGAACAATGAATGACAGAGGCTACTACAGTGAACAATGAATGACAGAGGCTACTACAGTGAACAATGACGGACAGATACTACTAAAGTGAACAATGACTGACAGAGGCTACTACAGTGAACAATGACTGACAGTGGCTACTACAGTGAACAATGAATGACAGAGGCTACTACAGTGAACAATGACTGACAGAGGCTACTACAGTGAACAATGACTGACAGATACTACTAAAGTGAACAATGACTGACAGAGGCTACTACAGTGAACAATGACTGACAGAGGCTACTACAGTGAACAATGAATGACAAAGGCTACTACAGTGAACAATGACTGACAGATACTACTTTAGTGAACAGTGAATGACAGAGGCTACTATAATGAACAATGACTGACAGAGGCTACTATAGTGAACAATGACTGACAGAGACTACTATAGTGAACAATGACTGACAGAGACTACTATAGTGAACAATGACTGACAGAGGCTACTATAGTGAACAATGACTGACAGAGACTACTATAGTGAACAATGACTGACAGAGGCTACTATAGTGAACAATGACTGACAGAGGCTACTATAGTGAACAACGAATGACAGAGGCTACTATAGTGAACAATGACTGACAGAGGCTACTATAGTGAACAATGAATGACAGAGGCTACTATAGTGAAAGGCCAGTGGTGAGGAGTGTAGAACACTCCAAGGTATGAAGACAGCTTCACAAGGGAGGAACACAACACAATACTGACGTTTCGGCCAGGGGCCTTTTTCAGAGTTCAAGGACAACGAAAACAAACAATGAAACACAATTATCTATAAATACATGATCAGAAGAAGAGGATAGAAAAGAAAAAAGTAGGATGATGAAAAAATAAAAAAAGAAGAGAGCTAAGATAAGAATATAGAAAGGATATGAGAATATATGTATAATTAAAATATAAAATACAGAATCACTTAGCTTTGAACGACTGGTTAATCCGCCGGGAACCCAACGAAAGAATGACTACAAAAGGATCTCCCGAGGCGGGAAAATGGAAACGAGGCTATGACTGACCAGAGTTCATACACCTGAAGAAAGAACTAGAAACCCAAACGACAGCTTCTACAGCTAATGTCGTACAAGAAAAAAAAGGGGGGGGGGAATAAGGTAACAAGAAATAACGGGGCCTAACAAGAAAGGGGTGGGGGGGGAAGAGAAATGAAAAGGACTAAGAGAGTCCGGAATGGGGAATATGAGGAGAGGAAGTGAAAGAAAGAAGGAACGAAAGAAATAGGGCCCAGCGAGGAAAAGAAGTAGGGAACGGAGAGACTCAGGAGGATACTAGGAATATATATACAAAGAAGAGTATACATCAGAGGAGGACAGGTAAAAGATAGGATGAGAAGCGGAGGGGATACACAGAGAATAATACGCTGGCAGGATTGCCTAAAGAGGAAAGGAAAAGGGGAAACGGAGAAAGCGATGAGGAGGAGAAGGATAAAAAGGTAATACGCAAAAAGGAAAAAAGAAGAGGGGGGGAGATGGAAGGGTACAGAAGGATGGGGGTGAAGACAAGGAGCAGATGAGCATAAATATGAGATGAGAAGAAGAGTAGGGGTGGGAGAAGGGTGCAGAGGAAGATGGGTCCTCAGAGGGACTGGGATACATTGATGCCACGAGGGGTGAGGCAACCCCAGCGAGCGATCAGACGGTGCTCAAGAGTGAGACGACTATGGTGGTCAGAAGAGCATGATACTAAGCCCGTGACCCAGACATCGGCTATACCGTGATGGCCACTCGAGTTAAAGTGGGCAGCTACAGGAGTGCCAGCTTCTCGGGTGATGTCGTATAAATGTTCTCGGCACCTATCGCCGATCCGACGACCAGATTGACCGATGTAGGTTAACTTGCATCTCTTGCAGATGATGGCATAAATGATATTACGCGATGTGCAAGTGAATCCCTCTCTGATCTCGAAAGGACCATTAGGAAAGAGAACAGTGTCCGTCTGGAGAACGTGGTCACAAGTTTTGCACACTCTGCGGTTGCAGCGAATAGTACCTCTATGGTTAGGGAGGGAAGCTGGAAGACGACCTCTGACAAGAAAGTCGCGGAGGTTACGGTCACGTCTAAAGGCCACCAGTGGTGGGTCAGGAAAGAGCAGACGAGTAGTAGGGTCAGATCGGAGAATAGGGAGGTAGCGATGAATCGTCCTAATCACAGCGTAATGGTGAGGGTGATATGTGAGGGCGAGTACTACTCTATCCAAGGGGGGATGAGTAGAAGGGGTAAGAGCAGATTGACGAGAAGTGTGGAGAACTCGACGCAGGGCCGGGAGGAGAGTAGATTCAGGATAGAGGCGTTGGCGGAAGAAGTCGAGCATAAGGTGGGCATTGTGAAGGAAATCTTCATCGTCTTGGCAAAGGCGACGAAGTCTGAGCAGCTGGGAATATGGAAGTGAGTTCTTACAGGAAGTAGGATGAGAGGAGTCGTAGCGGAGGAAACTGTGGGAATCAGTGGTCTTGTAGAAGACCGAGGTGAGAAGATGAGAGGTGCCCAAAGAGACTGAGATATCAAGAAAAGATACGGAGGAGGTAGAGATGTAGTAGGTGATGCGGATAGAGGCGTGGAAATGACCAACATACTCGATGAAGCGAGAGATCTCATCCTCTGGAAGGTCAGTCAGACCAATGCAATCATCGATGTACCTACGATACATAAGGGAAGAGGACCCTGGTAGGTATGGAATATTTGGTGCTCGAGATAACCCATGAAGAGACAAGCATAGCTAGGGCCCATTTAGTGCCCATAGCTACACCGCTGATCTGGGTAAAGAAGTTGCCATTGAACTCAAAAGAGTTGAGGTTCAAGACTAATTCCGCCAGACGGAGGAGGACGACAGTAGCAATAGAAGGTTGGATCCTACGATCCAGGAAAAACTGGAGAGCTAGAAGGCCGTCGGAGTGGGGAATAGAAGTATAAAGAGAGCAGACATCCATCACGAAGAGGCGGTAATGGCGATCAGGAAGGAGGGAGATAGAGGAGAAGATATGGAGGGCGTCGTTAGTGTCTTTAACAAAAGAAGGTAGACCCATAACTATGGGTTGAAAGACACTATCAAGGAAGTCGGAAATGAGGACTGTAGGACATGAGATGGAAGAGACAATAGGTCGTCCAGGAGAGTCAAGTTTATGTATTTTGGGCAGCATATAGAAAGAGGGTTTGCCCAAGCAATGATCAGGAAGGATCATACGGGAGGAGCTAGAAGGAAGTAGCCCATCCTTGATGAACCGGAGGATCGTACGACGCACTACGGCGTTGTTGGAGACAGTGGTGTCGTCGGGAGTAGGGAGGTAGAAAGTAGGGTCAGATAATTGTTTATCCCTTCCCGGATATAGAGATCCTTCCTCCAGACGACCACCGAGCCTCCCTTGTCAGCCGGCTTGATGACAATGTCATCGCGTCGGCGAAGGTCTTGAAGGGCTTTATATCCATCACTACTTAAATTGGAGCGTCGAAGTCTATGAGGACGGAGTGACATAATCTCCCTGAGAGTACTCTTGATGAAAAGGTCCAAAGCCTGAGAGTCTCCCGGGGAGGGAGTCCAGTCAGATTTACGTGAGGAGAAGCGGGCAAATATGTCAGTAGGATGAGGTAAAGAGGAAGGGTTCGGATGAAGAAAGTGATAGAGTTTGAGACGTAATCGTCTATGATACTCATGTATGTCCCGTAAGAGGGAAAATGAGTCACTCGATGGGCGAACGGGGACAAACTTAAGACCCTTGCTGAGAAGAGAGCGCTCGTGGTCAGAAAGGGACAGATCAGGGGGAATACAGACAACAAGGGAGCTCGAGTCAGAGGCAGTCGGGGGAGGAGAAGGTGAGGGGGGAGGAGGACGAAGGTTGGAGAGTTTACGTTTATGATGGGAGGACCAGCTTCACCGCAGCATCGCAATTATTTGCCTGTTCCCTACTATAGTGAACAATGAATGACAGAGGCTACTATAGTGAACAATGAATGACAGAGAAGTAGTAGGAAACTCTTTGTACAGAGCTTCGCAGCAGGAGGCAATCTGATCATCAGAAGAAGACCCCCCGTCGAGCAAGTGTTTCGGCCCTTTAGCTTCTTGACACTCTAGGGGAGGTGGGCCCGCCTGGGTCATGACTTCCAGGCGTCGACCTCCTGCCGCAATGACTGACAGAGACTACTATAGTGAACAATGACTGACAGAGACTACTATAGTGAACAATGACTGACAGATACTACTATAGTGAACAATGAATGACAGAGGCTACTATAGTGAACAATGAATGACAGAGAATACTATAGTGAACAATGACTGACAGAGACTACTATAGTGAACAATGACTGACAGAGACTACTATAGTGAACAATGACTGACAGAGACTACTATAGTGAACAATGACTGACAGATACTACTATAGTGAACAATGAATGGCAGAGGCTACTATAGTGAACAATGAATGACAGAGGCTACTATAGTGAACAATGAATGACAGAGGCTACTATAGTGAACAATGAATGACAGAGACTACTATAGTGAACAATAAATGACAGAGGCTACTATAGTGAACAATGAATGACAGAGGCTACTATAGTGAACAATGACTGACAGATACTACTAAAGTGAACAATGACTGACAGAGGCTACTATAGTGAACAATGACTGACAGAGGCTACTACAGTGAACAATGACTGACAGAGGCTACTACAGTGAACAATGAATGACAGAGGCTACTACAGTGAACAATGAATGACAGAGGCTACTACAGTGAACAATGAATGACAGAGGCTACTACAGTGAACAATGAATGACAGAGGCTACTACAGTGAACAATGACGGACAGATACTACTAAAGTGAACAATGCCTGACAGAGGCTACTACAGTGAACAATGACTGACAGAGGCTACTACAGTGAACAATGAATGACAGAGGCTACTACAGTGAACAATGACTGACAGAGGCTACTACAGTGAACAATGACGGACAGATACTACTAAAGTGAACAATGACTGACAGAGGCTACTACAGTGAACAATGACTGACAGAGGCTACTACAGTGAACAATGAATGACAGAGGCTACTACAGTGAACAATGACTGACAGATACTACTATAGTGAACAGTGAATGACAGAGGCTACTATAATGAACAATGACTGACAGAGGCTACTATAGTGAACAATGACTGACAGAGGCTACTATAGTGAACAATCACTTATGGAGGCTACTATAGTGAACAATGACTGACAAGAGGCTACTATAGTGAACAATGACTGACAGAGGCTACTATAGTGAACAATGACTGACAGAGACTACTATAGTGAACAATTTCTGACAAGAGGCTACTATAGTGAACAATGTCTGACAGAGGCTACTATAGTGAACAATGACTGACAGAGACTACTACAGTGAACAATGACTGACAGAGGCTACTATAGTGAACAATCACTTATGGAGGCTACTATAGACAACTATGACTGACGGAGGCTACTGTAGTGAACATTGACTGACAGAGACTACTATAGTGAACAATGACTAACAGAGGCTACTATAGTGAACAATGACTGATGGATGCTACTTTAGTGAACAATGACTGACAGAGGCTACTATAGTGAACAATGACTGACAGAGGCTACTGTAGTGAACAATGACTGACAGAGGCTACTATAGTGAACAATGTCTGACAGAGGCTACTATAGTGAACAATGACTGACAGAGGCTACTATAGTGAACAATGACTGACAAAGACTACTATAGTGAACAAAGACTGACAGAGACTACTATTGTGAACAATGACTGACAGAGGCTACTATAGTGAACAATGACTGACAGAGACTACTATAGTGAACAATGACTGACAGAGGCTACTATAGTGAACAATGACTGACAGAGACTACTATAGTGAACAATGAATGACAGAGGCTACTATAGTGAACAATGACTGACAGAGGCTACTATAGTGAACAATGAATGACAGAGGCTACTATAGTGAACAATGACTGACAGATGCTACTATAGTGAACAATGACTGACAGAGGCTACTATAGTGAGCAATGACTGACACATACTACTATAGTGAACAATGAATGACAGAGGCTACTATAGTGAACAATGAATGACAGAGGCTACTACAGTGAACAATGAATGATAGAGGCTACTATAGTGAACAATGAATGACAGAGGCTACTATAGTGAACAATGAATGACAGAGGCTACTATAGTGAACAATGAATGACAGAGACTACTATAGTGAACAATGAATGACAGAGGCTAATATAGTGAACAATGAATGACAGAGGCTACTATAGTGAACAATGACTGACAGATACTACTAAAGTGAACAATGACTGACAGAGGCTACTATAGTGAACAATGACTGACAGAGGCTACTACAGTGAACAATGACTGACAGAGGCTACTACAGTGAACAATGAATGACAGAGGCTACTACAGTGAACAATGAATGACAGAGGCTACTACAGTGAACAATGAATGACAGAGGCTACTACAGTGAACAATGAATGACAGAGGCTACTACAGTGAACAATGACGGACAGATACTACTAAAGTGAACAATGACTGACAGAGGCTACTACAGTGAACAATGACTGACAGAGGCTACTACAGTGAACAATGAATGACAGAGGCTACTACAGTGAACAATGACTGATAGAGGCTACTACAGTGAACAATGACGGACAGATACTACTAAAGTGAACAATGACTGACAGAGGCTACTACAGTGAACAATGACTGACAGAGGCTACTACAGTGAACAATGAATGACAGAGGCTACTACAGTGAACAATGACTGACAGATACTACTATAGTGAACAGTGAATGACAGAGGCTACTATAATGAACAATGACTGACAGAGGCTACTATAGTGAACAATGACTGACAGAGGCTACTATAGTGAACAATCACTTATGGAGGCTACTATAGTGAACAATGACTGACAAGAGGCTACTATAGTAAACAATGACTGACAGAGGCTACTATAGTGAACAATGACTGACAGAGACTACTATAGTGAACAATTTCTGACAAGAGGCTACTATAGTGAACAATGTCTGACAGAGGCTACTATAGTGAACAATGACTGACAGAGACTACTATAGTGAACAATGACTGACAGAGACTACTATAGTGAACAATGACTGACAGAGACTACTATAGTGAACAATGACTGACAGAGGCTACTATAGTGAACATTGACTGACAGAGGCTACTATAGTGAACAATGACTGACAGAGGCTACTATAGTGAACAATGACTGACGGAGACTACTATAGTGAACATTGACTGACAGAGACTAGTATAGTGAACAATGACTGACAGAGGCTACTATAGTGAACAATGACTGACAGAGACTACTATAGTGAACAATGACTGACGGAGGCTACTATAGTGAACAATGACTGACAGAGACTACTATAGTGAACAATGACTGACAGAGGCTACTATAGTGAACAATGACTGACAGATACTACTATAGCGAACAATGACTGACAGAGACTACTATAGTGAACAATGAATGACAGAGGCTACTATAGTGAACAATGACTGACAGAGGCTACTATAGTGAACAATGACTGACAGAGGCTACTATAGTGAACAATGAATGACAGAGGCTACTATAGTGAACAATGACTGACAGAGACTACTACAGTGAACAATGACTGACAGAGGCTACTACAGTGAACAATGACTGACAGAGGCTACTACAGTGAACAATGACTGACAGAGGCTACTATAGTGAACAATGAATGACAGAGGCTACTATAGTGAACAATGACTGACAGAGGCTACTATAGTGAACAATGAATGACAGAGGCTACTATAGTGAACAATGAATGACAGAGAATACTATAGTGAACAATGACTGACAGAGACTACTATAGTGAACAATGACTGACAGAGACTACTATAGTGAACAATGACTGACAGAGGCTACTATAGTGAACAATGAATGACAGATGCTACTAACTAACTAGTTGCTACAATAAGTACTTTGTCAAGTGTTAATAGAAGTCCTTTTAGGTTACTACATTTATTTGTGTTAGCTGTTAATGTTTCACATCATTAATTGATGTTTGTTATGAATATTAGGATTAACAGTTTATGTCTTTACTCTACTCCTGTCTTTTGATAAAACTTATGAGTGACAAGCACCTACATTAACTTTCTTTTATTTAATTATGATGATTTTAAAAAATAGACTTTTACACATATTTGCAAGCTGGTTGTTTATTTACTCAGTAGATTTGCAAAATAATCCCCTGATTATAGTTTATCCAGCCTCTATCAAATATCTCTTCCTGGTCATGAAATACACAACGTAGTTCTTGATTTTACTTGTTTAATAATATCTTAGTTTGGTGTCTCAAAGAAATGATAGCTTCTCTTCAACTCCTGTTTTTCCTTAATTCCATTTGCTTTTTACATAATTCAGATTCAGTTACGTATCTTAATGTTTGCAAAAAAATTTACAGAAATAACTTCTACTTTGGCTGATAATGATACTTCACTGTATTGTGTACAATCTTGTTTGTGGATCTTTTACGTTTTCCAAGAGGGAACAATGGTGCTGTATTGTTTTCACAGGCTGTGTATTTGATGTAGCCTGTTGGCCTTTTAAATATATTTCTGTTTTTTTTTTTTAGTGGTTCTTTAACTCGTTCATTCCACCACAGAGTTATCTTTCTTCTAGAATTATTTTTTTTTCTTTACGAAACCACATATTTTTGGCAGTTTTTATTATGCTGGTTTTGAATAAGTTTCATTCTTCTTTGTCTGTTTTTGTTTTTTCTGGTGAGTTCATGAAGTATTCACCTACATTCTTTTCACAAGCTTAACATTGTTTTAGTCTCATTCATTTTATTCAGTCTTATTGTTTTGTCTTTGTTCATTGCTTCTGTTTTTCTGTTGTTACTACAAGATATTGTTAAAACATGATGTTTCTATGATCTGTATCAGCATTTATGATGTTACAGTACTTTAATAAGTTACTCAATCAAAAGTCAATCAGGTTCTTGTGTTCCAACCTGCTCCTCCACATCAACATCATCATCAAGTACCGGGACTGCTGTTGTAGGTGATCATGTCTCTCCACAACTTTCTATCTCGGCAGTTATTTATCATTTCCATTGTTGACCTTCTACCAAGCCATTCTCTTAAGCTGTCTGGTATCTTTTCTCTTTGCTTCCCTCTATCTCTCTGTCCCTTGATTTTTTCAGTTGTTACAATATATTCCAGCTGTTCCCTTCTCATTACATGTCCAAAATATGATGATTATTTCTTCCTAATATTGGAAATTAGCTCTCTTTTTGCTTTGGCCTCTTTCAGAACATTTTCATTACTCTTCTTAGCTGTCTATGGTATTCTCAACATTCTTCTGTAAAACCACATTTCTACAGCCTCCAGTCTTCTTCTTGCCTGTTGTCCTATTGTCCCACATATGCCTTGAATATATTTGGGATTGTGTGCTAACAAATTATATTTATAATATAAAGGTTATATAGGCTGGAGCCTCAAGTGGCTGAGTTGTTAGTGTTCTCATGTCCTGATCAGAAGGGTTAAATTCAAATCCCAGAAGAGGTGGATTTGATGAAAATGGGTACCAGAGATTTGTTTCTGGGATGTAAAGGTGGCTGAGCATGATACCAATCACA
The DNA here is from genome assembly GCA_032433765.1 of Megaustenia siamemsis. Classification (NCBI taxonomy): domain Eukaryota; kingdom Metazoa; phylum Mollusca; class Gastropoda; order Stylommatophora; family Ariophantidae; genus Megaustenia; species Megaustenia siamemsis. The sequence goes on from JAVIAB010000117.1 coordinate 13,804,192, forward strand.
TCACCCTACAATGTACCATGGTCGTGAAAAGTTAACCACTAACACCATTTTCCCCAAACACCTAGCAAGATGTGGAAGGAACCTTTACTTTTTACTTATAAACTGTCATACAGGAGGTAGGGTTCGATCCCAACCGACGGCTTCCAGGTTCACCCAGCCTTTAATGGGTACCTGATTTTTTTCTGGGAGAGTAAAGCGGCATGGGCGTAATACCGACCACATTACCCCAAAAATCATGTGCCGAAGGTCTGTAAAATTTATGGTCACTAACACCATATTATCAACCCTTACGTATGCGTGTGAAAGCTGGAAAACAACAAGAGATATAGAAACAAAGTTGAACGCATTCGAAAATAAATGTCTAAGGAAAATACTTGGTATAGCATGGAACGAATTCAAAACAAACGAGGAAATTAGAGAAATCGCCAATCAACCACTAATATCTTCAGTAATAAAGAAAAGACGATGGTCATACGTTGGACATGTGATGAGAAGAGATAATAACCGAATAGCAAAGCAAGCCCTCATATGGGAAACAACAGGTAAAAGAAAAAGAGGAAGACCCAGAGAGACACTGAGAAGAACATTGATGAGAGAGGCAAGAGCAGCAGGAATCGGCTCCCTCAATGAGATAGAACTGCTTGCACAGAACAGAAACAGATGGCGAGATTTGATAAAATATCTTTAAAAGAAAACTGCTAGAACAAAAAAAAAAATTCATATAGAAGAAGGTGTATCTTGGTCTATGCCCTATGGGCCGGTTACGGCTCGAAAGGTCAATAGAATAGAACACCATATTCCCTCTCCGCCACCTGGCGTGATGGGGGTATTTTACTTTTTTTTTTATAAACTGTCATGTTCTGAAAATTTCCTGCTTCTTTTACCAAGAGAATCTCCAATTGTACGTAGGTATTATGTGACAGTAACAACAAGAAACAGTCTATAACAGTCTGTGCACCATTATGACAAGATGACAATAGATCTATAAATATGAGTTTAATATCATGAAATAGACCAAAAGCAGTCAGTCAAAAATTATGTACCGCTATGACAAGATGACAATAGATCTATAAATATGAGTTTAATATCATGAAATGGACCAAAAGCAGTCTGTCAAAAACTATGTACCGATATGGCAAGATGACAATAGAACTATAGATGAGAGTTCAGCATCTTGAAATGAACCAAAAAATTAGTCTATCAGAATCTGTGTACTAGTCTGTCACTGAAACAGACAATGCAATGAACTTTCTATGCAGAGATGGCAACTGACATCAAAGTAAATTTTGTTCTCTTTTTTTATATTCTCAAATGTAACTTAAGCTTGAACATTTTTTAGGTAGTGCTGGCAGAACGGAAAGGAACAGATGAGCTTTATGCAATCAAGATTTTGAAGAAAGATGTCATTATACAAGATGATGATGTGGAGTGTACAATGATAGAGAAACGAGTCCTAGCCCTTCCAAATAAACCACCATTCCTTGTTCAGCTGCACTCTTGCTTCCAGACCATGGTAATTTGCTCTAAATTATGTGTTATCCACTGATATTTTAGTTGTCTTGTCTTGTTCTGTTTTTTTGTTTTTTTGTGTTCTGATTTACTGTTTATTTAACTGTTTACTAAATGTCTACATTTATTTGGTAGTGCCTAGAGGAAAACCAAGGGAATAAAATATTGACCATCTTATCCAAATGATGTAATAAAAGATCACTGACTGAAATTATGACATACATGAAGGAGCAAGAAATGTGGAGAGAGATGATCGCCTATACCAACTGGCATGGCACCTGATAATGATGATGATGATAAGGCAATGGCTCAGTGATGAAGGGAACATGGGTTCATTTCCAACTTAACACTTCCTACTTGAGGGGTTAAGGAAATGAAATGCAAATGAATGCATAAAAATGCGAAGCTGCAGTAAAGCTGAATGTGAGGGAAAATTGAAAAAAAAAAAATAGAAAAAATGGTTAGTAGACGGTACAGATTTGAACGACGCTTTGGCCCAATAGGCCTTCAGCAGGAACAAACAAACAACACACACAGATATGTAAGTAAACAAAACTAATCCTACATAGCTAACTAGTAATGAAACATCCAAAACAAAATAATCGAAATATGTTAAAGAAAAGAAAATTGACTTCCCTGTGTAGTGAACCGTGGACAATTTCTTTCCCATTCTGAACACCCATGGACATGTTTTGGAGTGCAATGATGATGACCCTCAAATAACTCAATAACTCAGTGTAAATTCATAGTGAAGAGAAGGCAGGACAACCAGTTGTAACATATAGCAACGACCCAAACACCTAATCGTTATGGCAACACTTAAGAGTCAGAGATTAAAGTGATTGATTCACATGATAAGAATGAACAACAACTGTATTCCCAAACAATTATTGAATAGTGAACTTAGAGCCCAAAAGGCAGATCAGTGCTGAGATATTATAATGTTATAATTATGATGTTATAATTATGATGTTATAATAATGATGTTATAATCAGAGCTTCCGTGAGAGAGAAACTCTATCAGCAAATGAGACTGGTGAAAATCTAGTGCCAGATTGTCAATGGAGAACAATTTTATTTTTTAAATGGCATAGCAACGTTCACATAAGTGATGATGTCAAAATCAGGAAGAAAAAAAAAAAAGATGAGACCAGGCATCATATATTTTGCCATCAGATCTGCTTATCCAATATTGGCAGATTCAGTCATGAGAGAAGCTCAGACTACTGACAAACTAATATATTACTAGACTACTGACAAACTAATATATTACTAGACTACTGACAAACTAATATGTTACTAGACTACTGACAAACTAATATATTACTAGACTACTGACAAACTAATATATTACTACACTACTGACAAACTAATATATTACTAAACTACTGACAAACTAATATATTACTAGACTACTGACAAACTAATATATTACTACACTACTGACAAACCATCACTACCAAGCATCTATCAAGGTGCCAAATGGTGTATATATATATATATATATATATATATATATATATATATATATGAGACATCCTGAAAGCTCTTTTTCTGATTTCCAGTGTACAGTATTGTTTAGTACAGTCACTACTCATAATTTCATCATTATTTATGTTACAAAGTGGCTTAAAACGGGCATTTATTTTTCTAGGACCGGCTCTATTTTGTGATGGAGTATGTGAATGGAGGTGACCTCATGTACAGGATACAACAAGAAGGGAAGTTCAAAGAGCCAGTAGCTGCGTAAGTTTCAAACATTTATATGTGTTTTAATCCATTGGAATTGCTTCTTCTATCAAGTATATAAGTATCTTCAGTGTTTTTTAAATTATCTTTTTTACATTTATATGTATACATATATTTACATATCATTTTTTTTATTTTTACAACTTATTGTCTCTACAATTTTTTATCAACACAGCCATTGACTTTCTATCATACAGTTTCAAAAAATGGCCTAGTAACTTTTCTCTAATTAAAGAAAGAAGATGGACATATGTTGGGCATGTGCTGAGAAGAGACAACAAGAGAATTCCAAAACAAGCTCTTGTATGGGAAACATCAGGATACAGAAAAAGAGGAAGACCTAAAGAGAGACTAAAAAGAACACTTATAATAAGAGAAGCAGAGTTGGCAGGCATATACTCATTAAATAAGATCGAACATCTTGCCCAGAATAGAGATGGGTGGTGAAAAATACTACAAGCCCTGTGCAACATCAAATGGCACGGGAAAGATCAAGAATGAAGATCTTATCTCTGTTTTCTTTATCACCTCTTTCATTAATTTTTCTAGTTGTCATGATGTATTTCAGCTTTCCTCTTCTCATTCTGTAGCCAAAAGATTGTTTCTTTCTTGTGTTAGTAGTAAACTTTCTTTTTGCCTTGGCCTCTCTTTCTAAAATTCTTCTATAAACCTACATTCTTTTGATTCTCTCCCTTGCTATGCAAGGACGTTGTTTATGCATTCACTGCTGACCAGAAAGATCAACTCCCTGAGGTAGCAGATGTTTTTCCAGACCAACATGGCCTAAGAGTTTGCTCAACATCTGAAAATGGGTATCAGAGGTTTTTCAGAGGAAAAAGTAGGAACCATTATTATAATTATTATTAATGTTATATTAGTCTGTGTTATAGTAAGGTTCATGTAAAAAAAAAAAAGTAAAGTACCCCCATCACGCCAAGAGGCATATAGGGAAATATGGTGTTAGTGACCCTATATTTTACAGACCTTCAGCACATGATTTTTGGGGTAATGCGGTCGGTATTACGCCCGTGCTGCTTTACTTTCCCAGAAAAAAATCCTGTACCCATTTAAGGCTGGGTGAACCCGGAAGCCGTCGGTTGGGATCGAACCCTACCACTTGTCCTTTGTAATCCAGTTCACTAACCACTGAGCTATCACGGCTCCCTGTTCATATACATGTGTGTGTGTATGTGTATATATATATATATATATATACACACACACACATTCTGTTTCATATAATTTAGTCTGATGATACTTAGAAACGGATACAGAATCTTGTTATGATTCATGAAGTTATTACTAGAAGTCTTATCCCAGATCTCCTCAGGTTGTGTCACCTAACTTCATAAGAAACATGATGTCTGCTGTATCATTGTTGTGTGTTTGTGCAACATACATCAAAATGTTGCAGCTTATTTTTAATTCACAAAATATTGGTCACCCTACGTTTCCATCACTTGTGCATTTACTGAAGTGGTGAATTACTTATTGTAGTGAACAATAACCAATCATGGGCGCTCACATCATCAATAAAGAAGAGAACTGGTTCATTCAAAGCAAAACTCTCTCATTACATGGATAATAAAAAAAAACAGTGAAGAAATATTAAAAGATCTAAATATCGAAGAGAACTGGCTTATAAACAATAACTTACAAAGGAAAATTAAATATTTCAGCTACTAAAACGACATGGTGGTTTGGAAAAAAATCAATTTTGGAAGGCATAGTTTAAGCAAGACAAGAGTAGACCTGGAAGAAGATGGTTTCAAAACATGAAGCAGACTTTGAACTTCACAACAAAGGATTGGGAGATCTAACTAGAGACAGAGATTCATTCGAACAGAATGTTGTAAGAGTAGTGTTCTATAAAACACATGCAACTAGATGAGATAATTCCAGAGACCGTAGAAGTTACAGCTTTACTTTCTCACTTCCACTTTCCTCCCCATTCCTTACTTAATCTCCACTCAATTGTCATTCTTCTTCTTCTACCTTTCAGCTTCCTGTGGAGCATAAGTCTTCAATATTTTCCAAGCCGTTCTGTTTCCTGCTATTCTTTTAAGATCATTTCATGTCTTCCCCATCATGTTCATCTCTGCTTCCATCCAACTTCTCCAAGAATATTCTTTCCATGTTTGTGAAGTTCTTTTTGGCTTATGTTTTTCACAGTACGGGATAGCCAGTCCCATGCCCAACCCTCCTTAGTTGCTTCTTATGAACATATCTGGTAGGGAACAGCGCCACAATTCTTTACTCACCTTTAGGGCACGGGCAATTGTCATTGGCAACAATTAAATGGTTGCCCACCACACAAGGATAACACAACTAAAAGAAGAGAAGGACACAGAGCTTGAGGCAGATGCAGACGATGTTGGACTGATAACATCAGAGAAACTCTACAATAGCATCATGTGTTAATAACTGTGGCTGCCAAAAAAGCAAGAACCAAAACTTTTTATCTTCCTTGACACCAAAAGCTGTAAAAGAGGAAGAAAAGCTGTAAAAGAGGAAGAGACCTCAGCTGCATTTCATCATAGTTAAAGAGTGTTCCGATCAATGCTCATTGATTCCTCTGTGTATGGTGCTCATCATGATTTTTGATATCTCATCGATTGACCATCTTCTAGGGCTGCCTTTTCCCATTAATTCTGAGTGTTAAATACACTTCTTTGGGGATATTGACTTGTGAAGATTATATTAAATAAACACAACATTTTGTTTGTTGTTTCTTAATGTAATCCAGTTCTGATGCAGCCCAAACACTTTTCCTAAATATTATTTCAATTTCTGCCTCTTCTTGATACATTCTTGCAACAATAGTCCTTGCAATTTAGATTCAACAGGACACAGTACAGTTTTAATACCTGATCTCCCTCTCCAATATTTTAACAGTTTGCATCAGATTGTTGTCTCTTTCTGATGTTTTTTTAGGAGCTCCCTTTTTGTGTTGGCCTCTTTGAGAATTTCTTCATTTGTCTTTTTAGCTGTCAGGGAACTTTCAACATTCTTCTGAGAAATCCCATCTCTGTTACCTCTAACAGTCTTTTCATTTGTTAGAGGCCATCGCAGACAACAAAGAGAGAAAATACTAGATAGCTTGGTGTCATGGCATGAGAAAAACAGTCAACAACAGAACAGATACAATGCACTGTAGATAGAAGATTGTGGAAGGACATGATCGCCTACGCCAATCGGTATGGCACATGATGATGATGATGATGATGATGATCAGATTGTGTTTACATAATCCAGTTTAATGAACAATTGACATATCCTGTTTGATCATTTCAGCTTTTATGCAGCAGAAATTGCCATAGGATTATTTTATCTACACACCCAAGGAATTGTCTATCGGTAAGTATTGTTCCATATTATTTATTTATAATGTTGTTGCTAAGAGTTTACTTTAAAGGACTCTTTATTCTGAGATGTCTAAAAAAGAGCTGTGAAAAGATTTATTCCATTATGGATTATTCTATTTTTCTTTGTTTTTTTCTTGTACCTGCTGAGTATTTAAGGGAACAGATTTTGATTCTCGTACTTCTAGCAGTCTCAACCTTTGTCATTTGATGCAGTTGTATAACAAGACAAATGAAATTTTGGGGGCATGTTAAAAGACACAACAGCCAACTAAAAGTAATATTAGAAGGGAAAATACAAGGTAAAAGAGGCAGAGACAGACCAAGACTAACGTGGACGAGTAACATCAAAAGATGGACAAGTCAATCTATGACAGCCTACACCATCAAAGCAAGAAACAGAGTAGAATGGCGATCCATAGTAGCCAACCTTCGTTGCGGAGAAGGCACTCGATGATGATGATGATTTGTACAGGGGGTCTTACTTGCTACCAAACTTGACATTTCTTTGTCATTGACATTCACATTTTTTGTGTGTTTGTTTTTGTTTTCATGAGTTTTACCACTAAACATTCACTCCTCCAGAGTATACCATTTTCCAGCAATCATGTGTGAATTTGCATGTACTGTATGTCAATACTCACAAAACAACAACCGTATTGTGTACACATACTCACCCAAATGATGCAGATCAGCAGAGAGGCACAGCAGACAGACTGCCATATTCAGTTTTGCAATATTTAATACAACACAGACACTAAGACACATTTCTTTTCATTTCCCATACAAAGCACATAGCAGAAAAACACATAAATGACAACTACCCACAGGACTCCTGGTCTCACATATACACAGATGGCTCTGTAACAAACGCCACCAGGAGGAGGAGGTGTGTTCTTGAGGCTGAATAACCAGGAAGAGATCACCAAGTCAATAGCTACAGGGAAATTCTCAAACAACTATAAAGCACAAACTGAAACCCTTGAAGACGCTGCAAAACTGGTTGTTATCTAACACAAAAATAATGTGCACAAGAAATTGGTGATACTGACCGATACTCTGTCAGTCCTAACAGCTCTAAAAACCTCCAGGAACAGTGAGCTAATTGACTTGAGAACAACCCTAGATCAACTGTGCAATAACTCCCAGAGAGTGGTCATCCAGTGGACACTATCACACTGCAATATATATATATATATACGGAAACGAACGTGCAGACAAATTAGCTAAAGAGGGCGGGAGATTACCACAAGAGAACCATCTGGTCAGCTATAATGAAGCCAAATCCATTTTCAAAGGCCAGTACCATGAAAAATGGAAACAAGAACACCCAAAGTATAATGAGTGGGATGGATACCTCCAACTATAAAGGAGGGATCTTACTTCGCCTACACACTGGCCACAACAGAATGAGAAACCACATATTCACCAAACTCAGAATAGGAACTACCAGCCAGTACCACTGTACCCTGGATAACATGATAACAAAACATGTTCTACAGGATTGTCCCCAGTACACAGACCTGAGAAGGACAATGTTGCCCACACCCACCTCCATGGAAGAGAAACTATACGGGGCAACCAAATCACTTAAACAGACAGCTGCCTTCATAAGAGAGTCTGGAGTCCTAGTCTGAATGAGCCATGATCGCAGAAGAAGAATTTCCCATACAATGAACGCACTCCTGTTCAAATTGTGTTGCATTGTCTTCATTGGTGCTAGAATTATTGAGTAAATGCCAGGTTTTGTAGCAAGTGAGACATTCTGTACAAATAATATTGGTACTTATTTAGTTGGCTAACTCTTTGAGACAAATTTTCATGATTTATTCGCAAAATGTTTGTTGCCTTTTATATTTCATTTCACCAATTTGTTACACATTAATATAATTTTCACAACTAACTTGAAAGTTTGCATTAATTCATTTGCAGAGATCTGAAGCTTGACAATGTGATGTTAGATGCTGAAGGACACATCAAAATAGCTGATTTTGGGATGTGCAAGGAGAACATTCTAGGAGATAAGACCACACGGACATTTTGTGGGACACCTGACTACATTGCTCCAGAGGTTGTCTACTTTTTTTTTAATAAGAAATGTATATTATTGCACATTGGTAATGAGTTCTTTATTTTATGTAAATATTTTCTTTAAAGTAATATTTTCAGACCAAAATCATGAGAATAATGCAGTTGGCAATAACCAAATAACACATAGGAGAAAGGTAAAGGTAAAGGTCAAGGATAAAGTATGAGACATGAGGCGGCGTTTTAGCACATGAGTTTATACCCACATGCGCTCGGCCACCTATCCAGAAGTGTTCAGAAGCTTCTGGATAGTGTCACTTGAAGCATCAAAACTCACAATGCGAGGTGGCATTCCTCACCTTCCCAGAGTACTACCCTGGTACCCATATCTGACAGCGGCTGCGTCGACCACAAGGGTATTTTTTTTTAAACCATGAGTACAATTCACACTGCTTCCAGTGGGAATCGAACACGGGTTGTCTGAACATCGGTAGCTCAGTCGAGTGGCTTTCCCCAACCCAACATGGGAGAAATACCTCAAATAGACATAAAATGTTATAATAATAATATAGACAAAAAAGGAGGAACAAATATTGATACCACAATAAGGATAAAAAAACAAGAGGAGCCTTCATTACATTTGGAAACAAATGGAAAAAAAATAAGTGAAATACAAAAATAAAAATTTATCAACTCCCAAATTTTAAATCAATCTTTTTATATGGCTGTGAAACATGGAACACAATAAAAATTACATTCATGAAAACAAAGACTTTCATTAATTGATGTTTGCACAGAATAAAAGGATAGAGATAGCAGGACTATTTCACTAACTTAGAACAAGGGAAAATACCAGTCAAATACCAGTGGTCTAAGAGGTAAGACAGAGAAGATGGTGCTGGATAGGACACACATTTCAGAAACTACATACCTTCCATATATTTTTTAGATGAATCTATACACCAGACTGAAAAAACCAGTACAAATGGGGAAAAAATGTACAATTGAAACTGTCAATTTTCACTGTTAATGTATAATAGAATTAAATATTAATGATTATTAATTGATAGTTTATGCAAGAACTTCCAACTTAGAAACGTAAAGCTATTATAAAATTATTGATTATTATTGACAGAAACAAGTGATCTTTCTTTCTTTGCAGAGAATTGGAGATGCTCCACTTCCTTAAAAATGTTATTATTTTGACATGAATTAATAAGCAGATCACTCAAATTTTGAAAAAATAAATTTTAAATTAAATTTGAATAAAATTGTTGTGGGCAGTTCTGTGTTTTACAGTTAAAGTGTTTCAGTTTAAATCAAATCATTTATTTTAGACTTCAAAACACTTTCACAGAGTTGCCCACAACTATTTTATTAAAATTATAAATTTATGAAATGGATGTTGGTTTTTTTTTTTTTAAACTCTCAGAACTCTGCACTAGTAAATTAATAATAATTTTTAAAATATTGAAAAAAGCCACACCTACGCAGCCTACCACATTCAATCATGAATCTGATATCTTGAAATTTTAAAACTGCCAAGTGACATATCATATATTAATTACAATTATGTCAACAATCAATAAAATGCTTCAACTCTTTCCATACGGAAGCTTTTTATCGATGCAACCGAAGAGATTTTAGAGACAAAATTGTTCATGGTTTTAAGAATCAATCTATCTATCTATCTATCTATCTATCTATCTATCTATTGACCTTTCGAGCCGTAACCGGCCCATAGGGCGTAGACCAAGATACACCTTCTCCTATATGAATTTTTGTTCTAGCAGTTTTCTTTTAAAGATATTTTATTAAATCTCGCCATCTGTCTCTGTTCTGTGCAAGCAGTTCTATCTCATTGAGGGAGCCGATTCCTGCTGCTCTTGCCTCTCTCATCAATGTTCTTCTCAGTGTCTCCCTGGGTCTTCCTCTTTTTCTTTTACCTGTTGTTTCCCATATGAGGGCTTGCTTTGCTATTCGATTATTATCTCTTCTCATCACATGTCCAACGTATGACCATCGTCTTTTCTTTATTACTGAAGATATTAGTGGTTGATTGGCGATTTCTCTAATTTCCTCGTTTGTTTTGAATTCGTTCCATTCTATACCAAGTATTTTCCTTAGACATTTATTTTCGAATGCGTTCAACTTTGTTTCTATATCTCTTGTTGTTTTCCAGCTTTCACACGCATACGTAAGGGTTGATAGTACATTTGATTTGAATAGCCTAAGTTTTGTGTTTGTGCTAATGAGTTTTGATTTCCACAACTTTTCAAGGCTTCTGAAAGACATTGCTGCTTTAGCCAGTCTGATTCTAATTTCTTTGCTCGTATCCCCTTCTCGATCAATGTGACTTCCAAGATAGATAAAGTGATCGATCTCTTCTACTGGTTTGTTTTCCATGTATATTTTGTCACTTGTTGGAATTAAACTTTTCATGACTTTAGTCTTTTCATGATTGACCTCAAGCCCAATTTTGCTGGCTATTGATGATAGTTCATTTGTGTTTTCCTGCATCGTTTTTATCTGACTGCTGATGAGAACTATGTCATCAGCAAAGTCGAGGTCCTCCAAATGGTCTCCTTGTATCCATTCGATGCCTTTATTACCAGTGCAGCATTTCTTCATTATGAAGTCCATAACAATTCCAAATAACAAGGGCGATAAAATACATCCTTGTTTAACCCCAGTTTCTATTGGGAATCAATCTACATATTTATATTTATCTAGCATATAACATATTATATATAAATGTTTAGATAATTGAACAAGGTATTAGATTTCACCAATATCCAGATGATACAAGACATGTAAAACGAATATGGTTTGATGGCGTTCACACTAATAAAATTTAGCATGGTGCACCATGCGGCGGAACACATACGCAACCGAAACGGAAATGGCGCACCATGGGTCGGAACGTACGGAAAGAGTTAATTTTCATCCTGTTATTCATTGAGAACATAGACAGTATGTAGCTATATATAACTGTTATTGTTGTCTTAACTCTTTCTGTACGGAAGCTTTTTATTGATGCAACGGAAGAGATTTCAGAGACAAAATTGTTCATGGTTTTAAGAATCAATTTATATATTTATATTTATCTAACATATAACATACGTAAATGCAGTCAATGGAATGGCATCATCCGCAGTCACCAAAAAGAATATTTTTGATAAATTATTAATCAGAATATTTTTTTAGTATTATATATGAATATTCAGATAATTGAAAAAGCTATTAGATTTCACCAATATCAAGATGATACAAGACATATAAAAAGAATATGGTTTGATGGCGTTCACACTAATAAAATTGAGCATGGTGCACTATGCGGCGAATCGTACACTGCCGAAATAGACATGGCACACAGTGCGGTGAAACGTACGGAAAGAGTAAAAGGTTTTCACTACTTTTTGGTGAGACACATTCCCCTCAATTTTAGACCAAGTTTTCCAGGTTTTATTAGACAACAATTTCCATTCAAAAGTGAAATAGAAAACTACTTTGGGCTATATGTAGCCAACGAATTGTGTTACATGCAAAGTTATTTTCTTGACCTCTCACCTGATGTCATCATCATCATCATCATTGAGTGCCATCTCCGCATCAAAGGTTGGCTACCATGGAGCATCATTTCGCTTTATCTCTTGCTGTGGTAGTTCAGGTTGTCATGGTCTGACTTGTCCATCTTTTGATGTTACTTGTCCATGTTAATATTGGTCTGCCTCTGTTACCTTGTATTTACCCTTTTAAGATTACTTTTAGTAGGCTGCTTAGTCTTTTAACATGCCCCAAAAGTCTCATTTGTCTTGTCACTTGATGTGTGTATATATTATATATATATGTATAGTAACACTATAGTCATATGACATCTCAGATTAAATGCATTAAAATGTGAGTCGTTCTCAGGAACATCCTGACTATAAAAATATCATCATTATCAAGTACCGGGCCTGCTGGCGTAGGTGATCATGTCTCTCCACAACTTTCAATCTCGGCAGCTATTTATCATTTCTGTTGTTGACCTTCTGCCAAACCATTCTCTTAAGCTGTCTGTTATTTTTTCTCTTTGCTTCCCTCTACCTCATCGTTCCTCAATTTTTCCAGTTGTTACAATATATTCCAGTTGTTCTCTTCTCATTACATGGCCAAAAAATGATGATTGTTTCTTCCTAATATTGGAAATTAGCTCTCTTTTTGCTTTGACCTCTCTCAGAACATCTTCATTACTCTTCTTAGCTGTCCATGGTACTCTCAACATTTCTACAGACTCCAGTGATTTTCTTGTCTGTTGTCCTATTGTCCATGATTTGCATCCATATGTTAAGACTGGCTATACATAACATTTAAGAACTCTTTTTCTTGTTTCTATTGTCAAAAATGGATTGCATAGTATCTTCCTCATTTTTTGGAAAGCTGCTTTTGCCTGAGCCATTCTGCATCTCACCTCTTTTGTACATCTTCTGTCTGAGGTTAGCAAAGTTCCCAAATAATTAAATTCACTTACCTGTTTTAATATTGTTCCACTTGTCTTTATTTTGCACTGAGGTGGTGTCTTTTTCTTTGTTGTTACCATTACCTCTGTCTTTTTGCTATTAAGGCTGAGTCCTTTATTTTTGCTTTCTTTCACTATAATGTCTAACATTTCTTGTAACTCATTTTCACTCTTAGCGATTAAGACTGTATCATCAGCATACCTTAGATTATTTATATTATTATCTCCAATTGTTATTCAAGGAATGTCCCTTATGGATCTTAAAATAATCTCACTATACATATTAAACAAATCTGGTGACAGCACACAACCTTGTCTAACACCCTGTTTTATTTGTTGAAACATTCCCAATTTTTTTCCAGTTCTTATGGCTGCTGTTTGTTGCCAGTACATGTTCTTTATTATTCTTAGATCTTTGCTGTCTACGTTAAAAATATAAAAATATAGTAACACCATAATCATGTGATATGTCTGGTTAAATGTGTTAAAACGCTTCAGCCATTCACAGTAACTTGTTTTGTCATTTCACGGCTTCCAGAATTAGCCCATATACACTTTTTTTTAATGTTATGTGTAGAGTAATTTAAAGAAGAATACAGAGTTTCACCAAAAAAATCTTCTTCTTCCTAGTTAATTGAGAATACTGGCCATATTTTAAAAAAAACACATGAAAAGCATATTTACTTTTTTGGACTCTTATCTTTTTTTATGTAATCTTTAGATTTAGACGAGAATGGACCAGATTAATTTTAAGTTTAGAAAAATTCCATCACGTCTTTTTTTTATTTAAAATATCACACAATAATATAATTAAATGTGGTACATGTTACACATCACTGGAAAGGAAAATGGTTGAAAGAAATGAAAATAGTATTATATTGGTGATATCTGGAGGAAAAAATATATTATTTATTATAAATATTTTAAAATATTCAAAGGCAGATAATTTTCAATTCAAAATATCATAATTCAAATACCTCTATTCTCCCATGATTAGAAAGGTGTTGCAATTCATTCTTCTCAAAATTTTACACAAATTATTCCCATGTTCTTCAAAATACACTTTGTTTGATGCGTTTATGTCTGCAAATAATGAAATTATGTGAAAGAAAAAGTAGATTACTAAGAAGTAGTGGATGTGGCCACTATATGCAAAAAAAACAACACATTTACATAGAAAATTGAACTAATTTATCAAGTTAACACAGTAAATCATCATCATCATCGAGTGCCGTCTCCGCAACGAAGGTTGGCTACCATGGAGCGCTATTCTGCTCTGTCTCTTGCTTTGATGGTGCAGGTTGTCATAGGCTGATTTGTCCATCTTTTGATGTTACTCGTCCATGTTAGTCTTGGTCTGCCTCTGCCTCTTTTACCTTGTATTTTCCCCTCCAGGATTACTTTTAGTAGGCTGTTATGTCTTTTAACATGGCCCAAAAATGGCATTTGCCTTGTTTGAATTATGCTTAGTAGATCTCTTTTCATTTTTAGTTGTTTTAAGACTTCATCATTTGTTTTCTTTTCCTTCCATCTAATTCTACCTATTCTTCTATATATCCACATTTCAAAGGCTTCAATTCTCTGTTCTGTGTTCTTGTCTAATGTCCATGTTTCTGCACCATATAGGAATATTGAGAAGATGTAACATTTTGCTATTCTTAGTTTTAGCCCTGGTGTTATTTGTTTTGATGTTAGTATGTTCTTCATGACATTAAAATTACTTTTTGCCATTCCTATTCTTTTGTTTATTTCAGTTGTACATTTTCCATCACTGGTTATAGTATGTCCAAGGTAATTGTAGCTCTGAACTGTCTCCAAGTCTATTCCTTCAAAACATAATTGTAGTTCTGAACTGTATCCAAGAATATTCCTTCAACACATAGTTGTAGCTCTGAACTGTATCCAAGAATATTCCTTCAACACATAGTTGTAGCTCTGAACTGTATCCAAGAATATTCCTTCAACACATAGTTGTAGCTCTGAACTGTCTCCAAGTCTATTCCTTCAAAACATAGTTGTAGTTCTGAACTGTCTCCAGGTCTATTCCTTCAACACATAATTGTAGTTCTGAACTGTCTCCAAGTCTATTCCTTCAACACATAGTTGTAGCTCTGAACTGTATCCAAGAATATTCCTTCAACACATAGTTGTAGCTCTGAACTGTATCCAAGAATATTCCTTCAACACATAGTTATAGCTCTGAACTGTATCCAAGAATATTCCTTCAACACATAGTTGTAGCTCTGAACTGTATCCAAGAATATTCCTTCAACACATAGTTGTAGCTCTGAACTGTATCCAAGAATATTCCTTCAACACATAGTTGTAGCTCTGAACTGTATCCAAGAATATTCCTTCAACACATAGTTGTAGCTCTGAACTGTCTCCAAGAATATTCCTTCAACACATAGTTGTAGCTCTGAACTGTCTCCAAGAATATTCCTTCAACACATAGTTGTAGCTCTGAACTGTATCCAAGAATATTCCTTCAACACATAGTTGTAGTTCTGAACTGCCTCCAGGTCTATTCCTTCAATACATAGTTGTAGCTCTGAACTGTCTCCAAATCTGTTCCTTCAACACATAGTTGTAGCTCTGAACTGTCTCCAAGTCTATTCCTTCAACACAGTGAATACCATGTGGTAATCAAAGGAAGTAATTATAAAGCTTCTTCTAGATATCGAATACAAGTACTGGTGAATATTTATATACAGAATCACTACTTTACTTTAAAATATCAACCGTGCTTGGTCTGAGCCGATGTGCCGCTTTTTGGTTCCATAGCTACCTTCATAAGCAGACCTGATGTGTTGATTATTGGTCTGGAAAACTTTTAATATGGGAAGATCATATAGAAGAACATATCATATGGAAGGTTTGAAACTAACTGAGAGTATTACACGACAAAACTTTTTGGGGTCAACATGGGAGGAGACAAAAAGGGTTGCCAAAATATACTTGGAGAAGACAGATGAAAGCTGAGATAAAGAGCATAGGCACAATATGGAGTGATTTTTTAATTAAGAGAATGGCAAGAAAAACAACAGCATGGAAGGTATTTTTTTGCATGCTAATCCATTTCTCCCTGGCAGCCGTGTGCACAGGGGTCCCTCGCAGTACAGACAGATAACTAAGACTTCGGAGGTACTCATATTTGTTCCATCGATGAATAATTGACGTTTCAAGCCGGGCCTCGCTGCTGAGACCAGGGGTGGTTGCCGCAGAGAGAAATCATAAATAAAAATCCCAACCATGAAAGGTATTTGTTGAAGACCTATGCTCCATAGTGAACTGAAAAAGAGGAAAAAAAGAATATTTTTTTCATTAACATTTGTCTATGTGACACTGAGAGACCTAGAGAGACACTGAGAAGAACATTGATCAGAGAAGCAAGAGCAGTAGGAAGCTGCTCCCTCAATGAGATCAAGATGCTTGCACAGAACAGAGACAAATGGTGAGATTTTATAAAAGATCTTTACAAGAACTGAAAACTGCTAGAATAAAAATTTAGATAAGAAAAAGAGTATCTGGGTCTATGCCCTATGGGCCGGCTATGGCTTTATAGATCAATAGATAGATAGATGTGGAAGTTTTAGTAAGTTTTGTATTCTTAAATTCTTCATTCCCAGATTGTTTTGTACCAGCCTTATGGCAATTCTGTCGACTGGTGGGCTTATGGTGTTCTATTGTATGAGATGCTTGCTGGCCAGGTAAGTGCTACAAAAACTACATCAGTATTTTAATTATTATAAATAAATAAACACATACCAAAACACAACACAACCAGACTTTAATAAATGTTACAAAAACACCGGACTCAATGACTGACCACGAAAAAGATGGATTGATGGAATATTAGAAACACTAGAAAAAATAACAGCAAGAGAGACCAACAGGATAGCAAAAGGCAGCAAATTATATCTCCCCTCGATACTGAAAGGCAAATGAAGAAGGAAAAAATAATGAACACCACATTTGATGGTCTGTGTATTTGTTTTTAAACATTTGTGTCTGTAAATAAAGGGCAGAAGACATTGTTATTAGGCTTTCATTATTATTATTACTTTAGAATGTCTGTCTATTGTCCTTTGATCTCAAGACGGCATGTAGGGCAGAAATTCTAGACTCTGTGTCTGACAATCTTTGCTATTGAGTGTTAGACTTTACACAGGACTCCTGTTGTATCTCGTCACATGTCTCTGTTCTAGATAAGCCTCTCAACCTCAGCAAGGGAGTTAATGCCTGCTGTTGTTGCCTCTCACCTCAGTGTTCTTTCTAGTGTTACTTTAGAATAACATTAGGAAAAAGAAGTTTTCCATACTTATTTTACCCTCTGTATTGAATTTATTTATTATCAACATATAAATATCATATAATATATATATTATATTATCATCATCATCATCATCAAGTACCAGGCCTGCTGGCATTGTTGATCATATCTCTCCACAACTTTCGATCTCGACAGTTATTTATCATTTCTGTTGTTGACCTTCTGCCAAGCCATTCTCTTAAGCTGTCTGGTATTTTTTCTCTTTGCTTCCATCTATCTCTTCGTCCCTCAATTTTTCCAGTTGATACAATATATTCCAGTTGTTACAATATATTCAATTTGTTCTCTTCTCATTGTGTGGTCAAAAAATTATGATTGTTTCTTCCTAATATTGGAAATTAGGTCTCTTTTTGCTTTGACCTCTTTCAGAATATTTTCATTACTCTTCTTAGCTGTCCATGGTATTCTCAACATTCCTCTGTAAAGCCACATTTCTACAGACTCCAGTAATTTTCTTGTCTGTTGTCCTATTGTCCATGATTCACATCCATATGTTAAGACTGGCTCTACATAACATTTAAGAACTCTTTTTCTTGTTTCTTTTGTCAAAAATGGATTGCATAGTCTCTTCCTCATTTTTTGGAAAGCTGCTATATATTTTATTATATCAACATATAAAAAAAGATGATTTGTTGACTAAACTAAACTAAACTAAACTAAAACTAAACTAAAACTAAACTAAACTAAACTATCTAAACAAAAATCATTCTAATTATATCTGTATAAGTTTGTTTTCCTTTTTTATTCATTAATAACAGCCACCATTTGATGGTGAAGATGAGGAAGAGCTGTTCACCTCAATCACAGACCACAACGTCTGCTATCCTAAATCATTATCCAGGGAGGCTGTATCTATATGTAAAGGGGTGAGTATTTCTTTAACATGCGCTGTCTTATTTTTTTATTTTTCTACACTCACCCAAGCACTGCTCCTCTTCATTGTCTACCCTTCATCATCATGTGCCATACCAGATGGCGTAGGTGATCATGTCCTTCCACAATCTTCTATTTACTGTGCATCATGTCACTTCTGTTGTTGACTATTTTCCATGCCATGACACAAACCTATCCAGTATTTTCTCTCTTTGTCATCTGCACTCTTTCCCTGTATTTTGTCAGTTGTAACCAAGTATTCCAACTTTCCTCTTCTCATGATGTGCCTGAAATATGTTGATTGTTTCTTTCTGATGTTTTTTTCTCGTCTGCCCTTAATAAACACTAAATGGGAAAAGATATGTTGTGTTGTGATTTACAACAAGCTGCCTTTTACAGTCTGTTTATGGACCTACTATGAGATTATGGTGTTTTGCCTTTTACAGTCTGTTTATGGACCCAAATGAGATGATGGTGTTTTGCCTTTTACAGTCTGTTTATGGACCTACTATGAGATGATGGTGTTTTGCCTTTTACAGTTTGTTTATGGACCTACTATGAGATGATGGTGTTTTGCCTTTTACAGTCTGTTTATGGACCTACTATGAGATGATGGTGTTTTGCCTTTTACAGTCTGTTTATGGACCTACTATGAGATGATGGTGTTTTGCCTTTTACAGTCTGTTTATGGACCTAAATGAGATGATGGTGTTTTGCCTTTTACAGTCTGTTTATGGACCTACTATGAGATGATGGTGTTTTGCCTTTTACAGTTTGTTTATGGACCTACTATGAGATGATGGTGTTTTGCCTTTAACAGTCTGTTTATGGACCTAAATGAGATGATGGTGTTTTGCCTTTTACAGTTTGTTTATGGACCTACTATGAGATGATGGTGTTTTGCCTTTTACAGTCTGTTTATGGACCTACTATGAGATGATGGTGTTTTGCCTTTAACAGTCTGTTTATGGACCTACTATGAGATGATGGTGTTTTGCCTTTAACAGTCTGTTTATGGACCTACTATGAGATGATGGTGTTTTGCCTTTTACAGTCTGTTTATGGACCTACTATGAGATGATGGTGTTTTGCCTTTTACAGTTTGTTTATGGACCTAAATGAGATGATGGTGTTTTGCCTTTTACAGTTTGTTTATGGACCTAAATGAGATGATGGTTTTACCTTTTACAGTCTGTTTATGGACCTACTATGAGATGATGGTGTTTTGCCTTTTACAGTCTGTTTATGGACCTACTATGAGATGATGGTGTTTTGCCTTTTACAGTCTGTTTATGGACCTACTATGAGATGATGGTGTTTTGCCTTTTACAGTCTGTTTATGGACCTACTATAAGATGATGGTGTAAAATCTTGTTCTGGTTCACTGATCCTCTCATACACATGAGTTGTATGTTTTTATTTATTTATATATTTGTGGTGTATATATGTATGGTTATAAAAAAAAATAATAAAGTACCCCTGTCACAGCAAGTGGCGTATAGGGAATATGGTGTTAGTGACCATAAATTTTACAGACCTTCTGCACATGATTTTTGGGGTAATGTGGTAGGTATATGTATGGTTATATGTTTATTTATATTGGTGTATTTTGTATGTACATGTATGTAGGTGGGTGTATGTGAGTTTTTACTTGTGTCTAACTGTGATGCTTTACGGTATTCTTTATGCGGATGAAGTGAAACGCTGTCTAATGTGGTAGGGATGTTGGACTGCTGTGTCTGTCGGATAAACGCACTTCCCTGAATCCCCCTATAACCCTAACTAACCCCCCTCCCCCTTTTAGCTTTCATCCCTGTAATAGCTGGTGGGTGAGTTAACTTTCACTTTCATCCCTGTAATAGCTGGTGGGTGAGTTAACTTTCACTTTCATCCCTGTAATAGCTGGTGGGTGAGTTAACTTTCACTTCCATCCCCTTTTTGTTCTCCTCCCCATTTCTTATCTCTCAACTCTTGTTCAGTCTTTGTACCATGCTCATACAGTGAGGAACTTGGATTTCACATGCAGCAAAGTTTTTTTCTCAATAATATATTATTTCTAATTTTCCCTCATTTTAGTTACTTCCTATAATATAGTTAGGTTTATATTACATTTCTCTAGTGTTTCTATCTGTCTGTTTTTCTTGCTGCTTTTTTAGGAAGGCCATATGTTGGCCTAAACATATTGGTTTTGTATTTTTCTCCTAAATTAAACTGTTACAAAATGCTGCATCCAACTCATTCCCTTCTTCTCCTATAGTTTTGTTTGGTGTAAAGTCTCTTTAATTTATTTTTAGAGCCTCTAGAGATTTTTGTATTCGAAGAGAGTGAAATAAACTCATTCAAATTCAAATGCATTTTCCAGTTACTGACCAAAGTGCCCACTAAGAGATTGGGATGTGGAGCCAGTGGGGAAAGGGACATTAAAGAGCATGCCTTCTTCCGGAGGATAATGTGGGATAAGATAGAGGTTCGAGAAGTTCAGCCACCATACAAACCAAAGATTGTGAGTAATCAGTCATTTCTTAATCAAATTTGTGCACAATTTTTATGTAGTGGTTTTATGTATTTTAAAATTTTCATTGGGCATGCTGTTTGTGGGTATTTTATTCAATTATATATGAGAGAATACATAATTAAAGCTCAATCTAAATTTAAAAATCAAGAAAAGAATCAACCATATTTTGAGTAAACTTTATTTGAAGAAAAAAAATGTCAGTTACCAGTTTCTTCTTTTTTCCACTTATGGTTTTATGGTTATGGAAGGCCCCAGCATCACTGCAAACGAATTAAAATCCATAATAGCTCAACCACCCGTGCCAGTGGAATCATCCAAATTAATATTTCATCTCCCAAACAAAGAAGGAACATTTTTCAGTCACAGCCGTTAATGGTTCCTGCGGCCTATCCATCATATTGACCGGAAGTTCACATCCTCCTGAAAATGTTGATCATCATATTTTTTTTAATGTATAGCGCTTGATGATATTAGGACATCGTTTTTGTCTTCAAATCCAAACATATGGAACACAGTTATTTGTCGGATTATCCTCATTGTACATCAAACAACAGTCCGTAAATGCTCACATCTTCCCTGTAATATGAATTTGTGAAATCATAAACCAGTTCACACGGGGGGCTGCAAAGTCATTTTGTCCTTCATTATAAGCATACATCCAGTTTAGGGGTATATGATCAGCCATCATGATGACATACTACACCAACAATGCATGTGCCCACAAAATGAATGTTTAATCTAGTGAATGCAGCCAGCAACGCACAAAACACCTTAACTATGGTGCAAAATCCCTAAAGTGAAACCTTCAGTTGACTTGACAGAGCAGTCCATATTAATGAGTTGTAACTTGCAAATAATTGGCGTCAAACAATTCCAACGGCGGCCATTAAACAGCACATTCTTTCAGAATAAGCAGATATTTCTCTCCATGAGTGCTGGTATCTCATGTGCATTGCAGTGTCCATTATAGTTTCCCCTTATCGGTTTCTTTGGTCTAATTAAATTTCTTACCCTATGGGACACTTCCCATTCATTTTTCCTATTTTCCCAATATTTTATTGTTTGGTTCCTTTGGTCCAATTAAATGCTATCTGCCTTAAAGGTAAAGGTAAAGTACGAGACTTGAACCGGCGTCTTAGCACACGAGTTTACACCCATATGTGCTCGGCCGCCTATCCAGAAATGTTCGGATATTTCCGTATAGTGTCGCCTCAAGCATCGAAACTCAGATGCGAAGCGACATTCCTCACCTTCCCAGGATAATACCCTGGTACCCATTTCTGCCAACGGCTGGGTCGATGGTGGGGGTATTTTTTTAATTTTTACAACCACGAGTACAATTCACACTGCTCCCAGCGGGAATCGAACACGGGTTGTCCGAACGTCGCTAGTCTAGTCGGGTGGTTTTCCCAACTAGGCTACCGAGGCCCCCAAGCATCTGCCTTATTGTCTATTAATCTTTTAACCAGACTCTATGTAAGTCCTGGCCACCATTCTTTCCACCATTTTTTTTTAGCTGTGATGTGTTTTCTGCCTTGGATTTTTATGTTTAATTTGTATAGTTTGTTTTTTTATACCTAAGGAAGGCTTTTCCTGAAACATTGTAGTTTTCTTGTTTTTCTGTTAGTCTGGGTGCTCAATACCAATTTGTTTATTTTATAGTTTCCCCTTGCATTCCATACAAAAATGTCACAAAACAAATGCTGAAAGGTTGGTGATCTACTACAATTGAATCTGTTGGATCCTAACTGGGACAAAGGGTCACAGACATCCTTCTTTCATGTGTCCCAAAATTAATCATCATCTTATTGATTGATTGGTGTAAGCACCTCACAGGCAAGGTCTATCCTCCATTTTCAGCTTGCAGTTTTAGGGACTTCTTCCCAGTTGGATTAATATTTTTGATCTACTGCATGTTGACTCAAGGAGGCAGTGACTGTTCAGTTAGTAGCCTCCGTCAGTCATAGTTGACTATGGATTTTTCACCGCCCCTAGAAATGTTCAACACCAAAATGGTGAAGCTGGCGTGTCCTCTCTAGGGCGTGAGCTTGGGCAGAAAAAGACAGAGACAAGTTGTTGCCTATGTCATGTTTTTTCTCTCCACGCAGCCGAGCAATCCAAAAGTCTAGCAGGGCAAGAACAGTTTGGTGCCAACTGCATTGCAGAAGTTGCCAGAGCAATATTGAAATCAGCACTGAACTGCTTTAGGGACTCCATCTCCAGATTTTTTCATCAGGCTTTATTCCCAATATCTATTCCATGAACAGGTACCCGCTAGACAGCGGGGGTTTATAGTCAGAGTTGACGTTCTCCTATATGCGTTGATATATCTAACGGGTCGCATTAATCTGGGGAGGAGATTATGGTGCCTCCGTCTCACCGTCAGGGTGCCTCCAACTCACCGGTGAAAGCATCATAGGGCATATGGGTCATTTCATAGAATTAGCTACCCAATGCTACTAATTCACCCCACCCTCTGTAATCACCACTTGACTTCTACTTTTAAATTAACAGTCAAAAAAACCATCTTATTTGCTCTACTGATACAGACAGTATTATCACTATCTTTACATATGGCCCCATCCAAGGTAGTTCATGTGTACGAATGTTTCACAATTGGAACAGATTGATTACTGATAGGCTCTTGCCTTGTGTAATTACTGATAGGCTCTTGCCTTGTGTAATTAGTGATAGGCTCTTGCCTTGTTTAATTACTGATAGGCTCTTGCCTTGTTTAATTACTGATAGGCTCTTGCCTTGTGTAATTAGTGATAGGCTCTTGCCTTGTTTAATTACTGATAGGCTCTTGCCTTGTTTAATTACTGATAGGCTCTTGCTTTGTTTAATTACTGATAGGCTCTTGCCTTGTGTAATTAGTGATAGGCTCTTGCCTTGTTTAGTAACTAATAGGCTCTTGCCTTGTGCAATTAGTGATAGGCTCTTGCCTTGTTTAGTTACTAATAGGCTCTTGCCTCTTTTAATTACTAATAGGCTCTTGCCTTGTTTAATTGCTGATAGGCTCTTTCATCTTGTTATTTAATTACTGATAGGTTCTTGACTTGTTTAATGATAGGCACTTTAATCATTGTTTAATTACTGATAGGCTCTTGTCATGTTGTTTAATTGATAGCTTATGAGCTAGTTCATCTCTCCCATTATACTTCTATCTGTAACAATATCATCCTCTTGCCTTTTGCACTCTATATTTCTCTGTAATGTTTTCCCATGCTCGACAACTTTTCCTATCACTATATTGATCTCTTTCTTGTCTTGTTCCCTATTATCTTTTTCCTTTAAGGGAGAATTGAGTGTTCCCCACAGTGCTGTTTGTTGTGTCATTTACTTCACTTTTAATATTTATTCATTAATATTTTTTTATTATTATCTAGAATTCCAAAAACTACTTTCTCCATTTAATTTTCCTCAGAATAAATGTGTTCTTTTTGCGTGCAACTGCACTTTTTTAGGGCTGAATTAAGTTCAGTCTTCTATCTGTTCAGTGAGTTTAAGTTTCTCAAGTCTGTGCATCATAAAGTAGACCTGAATAAATATAGAGCCTAGCACTTCTCATTTATTTTTATGTATGAATCTTCTTCAATTTTGTTAAATATTTTTCTTTACTTTTCCAGTGTTTCTTGTTCTGTGTATCACATCTGCACTTTTCTGCTATTATTCATTCAAGATTTATATTCCCAAAAGAATTGTTAAATTTCCTGAAATCTGCATTCTGTGTGTCTTTTTTTTATCCATTTTGTCATGGCTTAAATGCCTTCTCTTTTAAGTATATTCACCTTTTGTTTTATCACCTCTCACTTAAATTTTTCCTGCGAATTAATTTGCTATAGAATTATTTCATCGTTACTTTATTTCCTTTTTAGCAGTAATTCCTTGATGGAATTGGCATGCTATTTTCTAGTTCTTCTCGTGAGGCAGACATAACTCAAAGCATATTCTTTTTGTTTGTTTCTTCACCCAACATGTTTGTCAGTTCATTTCGAGCTGAAGACAGCACAAAGGACAAAAAAACTTGTCTGTGTTTTAAGATTTGTTTCTGGTCTCCCCACATCTATCTATTGACCTTTCGAGCCGTAGCTGGCCCATAGGGCGTAGACCAAGATACTCCTTCTCTTATCTGAATTTTTGTTCTAGCAGTTTTCAATTCTTTTAAAGATATTTTATCAAATCTCGCCATTTGTCTCTGTTCTGTACAAGCAGCTCTATCTCATTGAGGGAGCCGAATCCTGCTGCTCTTGCCTCTCTCATCAATGTTCTTCTCAGTGTCTCTCTGGGTCTTCCTCTTTTTCTCTTACCTGTTGTTTCCCATATGAGGGGCTTGCTTTGCTATTCGGTTATTTATTTCTCCCCACATAGGTGCAATCAAATTCATTCAAGATTGCCTTTGTCTTGTTTTAGTCTTGTGAGAAGTACAGTTCCTTAAAGAAGACTATTTCTGTTTCTATCTTTTGGGAGAGTTATTAAATGGTAGAAAATTCATTTCTTGCATTGGTTATTATGAATATAAGGGCTTTTATGTGAAGAGTTCTCAATGGCATCTGTGTGGAGGATCATCTATTGGTTTTTTTTTTTTGCCTGTGGGGAACTCCCAATTATTTTTATGCAAATTGTATTTAATTGGTTGTCCATTGCTTTCATCTGACAGACTGTCTTTATGGGGATAATGGGAAACTTTACTGCTGTTTTATTGAGGAATCTCTTGCTTTAAATCTTATGTGGTGAACTGTAGAGTTTTTTGGTGACTTTTTAAAAATGTGTATTGTTTTAGAGGACATTTATTTTATTTTTGGTGTGAGACTTGTTTTTGTGTGGACTCTTTATGTGTACGACTATAGTTTTAAGGGATGGACTTTACATTAGACTCCACCACTTGTCTATCCTAGAGGTACTGCATTACTAGGTCTTCTATATATTAGACTCCATCACTTGTCTATCCTAGAAGTACTGCAATACTAGGTCTTCTATATATTAGACTCCACCACTTGTCTATCCTAGAGGTACTGCAATACTAGGTCTTCTATATATTAGACTCCACCACTTGTCTATCCTAGAGGTACTGCAATACTAGGTCTTCTATATATTAGACTCCACCACTTGTCTATCCTAGAGGTACTGCAATACTAGGTCTTCTATATATTAGACTCCATCACTTGTCTATCCTAGAGGTACTGCAATATACTGGGTACAAATAATAATACATAAATATTATTATATGGGGAACTTCCGAGGCGATAATAGGGAATAATAGAACAAAGAAGTATGTGTTAGCACTCGGAAAAATTGACAGACAAACAACAATAGAAAAAAACGAAGAACAATATATGGTCCGAAGTGGGATCGAACCCGTACTCAGTGGCACCGCGCCTTGCCACGAGAAGCCGAACGCTTGGTACACTGCCACGCAGCCAACTAAAAAATTGGCTATTGCAGTAGTGTCTTCCACGAAAGGCGATCTCAATGACTATAGCATAGGGTAACGATCACAGACCGGAAATAAATTGTATATTTGTACTTTCCTATTAATGCAAGTATCTCCCAGTAGGGCTGAATACTTGTGTTGTAGACAAACATTTATTGGACGAAACAGCACGAATAGTAGTTCCCAGTGGTTATATACTGGGTACAAATAATAATACATAAATATTATTATATTTATGTATTTATTTATGAAAAACCACCAGAAAAACCACTGGGAACTACTATTCGTGCTGTTTCGTCCAATAAATGTTTGTCTACAACACAAGTATTCAGCCCTACTGGGAGATACTTGCATTAATAGGAAAGTACAAATATACAATTTATTTCCGGTCTGTGATCGTTACCCTATGCTATAGTCATTGAGATCGCCTTTCGTGGAAGACACTACTGCAATAGCCAATTTTTTAGTTGGCTGTGTGGCAGTGTACCAAGCGTTCGGCTTCTCGGGGCAAGGCGCGGTGCCACTGAGTACGGGTTCGATCCCACTTCGGACCATATATTGTTCTTCGTTTTTTTCTATTGTTGTTTGTCTGTCAATTTTTCCGAGTGCTAACACATACTTCTTTGTTCTATTATCCTCAGGTACTGCAATACTAGGTCTTCTATATATTAGACTCCACCACTTGTCTATCCTAGAGGTACTGCAATACTAGGTCTTCTATATATTAGACTCCACCACTTGTCTATCCTAGAGGTACTGCAATACTAGGTCTTCTATATATTAGACTCCATCACTTGTCTATCCTAGAGGTACTGCAATACTAGGTCTTCTATATATTAGACTCCATCACTTGTCTATCCTAGAGGTACTGCAATACTAGGTCTTCTATATATTAGACTCCATCACTTGTCTATCCTAGAGGTACTGCAATACTAGGTCTTCTATATATTAGACTCCACCACTTGTCTATCCTAGAGGTACTGCAATACTAGGTCTTCTATATATTAGACTCCACCACTTGTCTATCCTAGAGGTACTGCAATACTAGGTCTTCTATATATTAGACTCCATCACTTGTCTATCCTAGAGGTACTGCAATACTAGGTCTTCTATATATTAGACTCCACCACTTGTCTATCCTAGAGGTACTGCAATACTAGGTCTTCTATATATCAGACTCCATCACTTGTCTATCCTAGAGGTACTGCAATACTAGGTCTTCTATATATTAGACTCCATCACTTGTCTATCCTAGAGGTACTGCAATACTAGGTCTTCTATATATTAGACTCCACCACTTGTCTATCCTAGAGGTACTGCAATACTAGGTCTTCTATATATTAGACTCCACCACTTGTCTATCCTAGAGGTACTGCAATACTAGGTCTTCTATATATTAGACTCCACCACTTGTCTATCCTAGAGGTACTGCAATACTAGGTCTTCTATATATTAGACTCCACCACTTGTCTATCCTAGAGGTACTGCAATACTAGGTCTTCTATACATTAGACTCCATCACTTGTCTATCCTAGAGGTACTGCAATACTAGGTCTTCTATACATTAGACTCCACCACTTGTCTATCCTAGAGGTACTGCAATACTAGGTCTTCTATATATTAGACTCCACCACTTGTCTATCCTAGAGGTACTGCAATACTAGGTCTTCTATATATTAGACTCCATCACTTGTCTATCCTAGAGGTACTGCAATACTAGGTCTTCTATATATTAGACTCCATCACTTGTCTATCCTAGAGGTACTGCAATACTAGGTCTTCTATATATTAGACTCCATCACTTATCTATCCTAGAGGTACTGCAATACTAGGTCTTCTATATATTAGACTCCATCACTTGTCTATCCTAGAGGTACTGCAATACTAGGTCTTCTATATATTAGACTCCACCACTTGTCTATCCTAGAGGTACTGCAATACTAGGTCTTCTATATATTAGACTCCACCACTTGTCTATCCTAGAGGTACTGCAATACTAGGTCTTCTATATATTAGACTCCACCACTTGTCTATCCTAGAGGTACTGCAATACTAGGTCTTCTATATATTAGACTCCACCACTTGTCTATCCTAGAGGTACTGCAATACTAGGTCTTCTATATATTAGACTCCATCACTTGTCTATCCTAGAGGTACTGCAATACTAGGTCTTCTATATATTAGACTCCACCACTTGTCTATCCTAGAGGTACTGCAATACTAGGTCTTCTATATATTAGACTCCACCACTTGTCTATCCTAGAGGTACTGCAATACTAGGTCTTCTATATATTAGACTCCACCACTTGTCTATCCTAGAGGTACTGCAATACTATGTCTTCTATATATTAGACTCCATCACTTGTCTATCCTAGAGGTACTGCAATACTAGGTCTTCTATATATTAGACTCCACCACTTGTCTATCCTAGAGGTACTGCAATACTAGGTCTTCTATATATTAGACTCCATCACTTGTCTATCCCAGAGGTACTGCAATACTAGGTCTTCTATACATTAGACTCCACCACTTGTCTATCCTAGAGGTACTGCAATACTAGGTCTTCTATATATTAGACTCCATCACTTGTCTATCCTAGAGGTACTGCAATACTAGGTCTTCTATATATTAGACTCCATCACTTGTCTATCCTAGAGGTACTGCAATACTAGGTCTTCTATATATTAGACTCCATCACTTGTCTATCCTAGAGGTACTGCAATACTAGGTCTTCTATATATTAGACTCCACCACTTGTCTATCCTAGAGGTACTGCAATACTAGGTCTTCTATACATTAGACTCCACCACTTGTCTATCCTAGAGGTACTGCAATACTAGGTCTTCTATATATTAGACTCCACCACTTGTCTATCCTAGAGGTACTGCAATACTAGGTCTTCTATACATTAGACTCCACCACTTGTCTATCCTAGAGGTACTGCAATACTAGGTCTTCTATATATTAGACTCCACCACTTGTCTATCCTAGAGGTACTGCAATACTAGGTCTTCTATATATTAGACTCCATCACTGGGGGAGCTGAAGCAATCCTCAACTTACCACCCAGTCTGTTTTTATATAAACTATTTCTAGGGATTCCCTCAGAGAAGTAAAGTGAGGTCTTGATCAGCTGTGGGTTACTGACCCTGTTAGGGTGACCACAAGTCACATAACCCATGCACCCTCATATGCTGCAAAGTAATTTACATTATGAGCCACATTCAGTGAACCTGAAGCTGGTTGCATTGATTCAGTTTTATACAATGTTGGTTGCATTCAGGGATTCTAAAACTAGTTGGGTGGGGACTCACTTTAACTGTAGTTAACCTGCATGATTTTTGTTTGGCTTTGTGTTCACTGTTGTTATCACCCGCTTGACCCCTCATTGTGTTCACTTGTCAGGCCCTTATGTTGTCTCATTGATATTTACTATAATGCTATGTGTCTTTGTATCATAAACAGAAAACAGCACATTTCTTGCTATTAAACTGAAAGATAACATTTCTTTGCATCATAAACAGAAGGCACTTATTGTAAATAAAAACAGAAAACTCACACCTCCCAAAGATTCATAAACATATTATTTCAATGGAAAATGATCATAGCAGATATTTAAAACACACATCAGATAGATAATAACTGTAAAACATGAACTCATTGTCTCCCCATTTTGCTTTATTTTTGCCCTTTGATTCACTCAAATTATAACTACACAATAGCAATAGTATCCTTACACAACAGCAATAGTATCCCTACAAAAAAGCAATAGTATCTCTACGCAATAGCAATATTATCTTGCTGTATAAAAGTGAGCTCATAATTTTAATACTCGAATGTATAGTTGAACCATAATAACTTTATGTAACAAGAAGACAGCAAAATATTCATATACAGAAACTACTGCTATTTTTAAGTTTCTTTATTTTAGCATATTTGTTATTAATTTTGACATACAACCCAGTTCTTGAAATTATTAGCATTCCTACTGGCCTTAAAAGAGTTTATGAATTACATTTGTCAAAATAAATGAAGAAAAAACTTAAAACATTTTAACAGCACAACTATGTTTAAAATTTTGCAAATTCAGATTTTAGTTTTTTCACAGTATGGTTTAATCATGTGATTCAACAACGTTATCACAGTTGAAGACTGCACATATATATCATCATCATCATCGAGTGCCTTCTCCGCAACGAAGGTTGGCTACCATGGATCGCCATTCTACTCTGTTTCTTGCTTTGATGGTGCAGGCTGTCATAGATTGACTTGTCCATCTTTTGATGTTACTCGTCCATGTTAGTCTTGGTCTGCCTCTGCCTCTTTTACCTTGTATTTTTCCTTCCAATATTACTTTTAGTAGGCTGTTGTGTCTTTTAACATGCTCCAAAAATTTCATTTGTCTTGTCTTAATTGTATTTAGTATATATATACTTAAAACAAATGTAATGAAATAGTTAATTCATCTGTACATCATAAATAAATATTTACCACATTTTTTATTCTTTCTATCTATTGATCTTTCGAGCCGTGGCCGGCCAATAGGGCATACTCTTTCTCTTTGTCTAAATTTTCTTTCTAGCAGTCTCAATCTTTGCAAAAAACATTTATTAAATTTTACCATTTGTCTCTATTCTGTGCAAGCATCTTGATCTCATTGAGGGAGCTGATTCCTGCTGCCTGCTTCTTTGATCAATGTTCTTTTCAATGTTTCTCTGGGGTCTGCCTTTTTCCCTCCTACCTGTTGTTTCCCACTTGAGAGCTTGCTTTGCTATTTGGTTATTTTCTATTAATCCACATAAAAACATTATTGTAGTTAGTTGTTTGCATTAACATGTATTCAAGTTTTTGAATATTTAATTAATTAACTGTACAATTTTTTGTATTTGATATTATCTTTTTTAGTTGTAACGGCAGATAAGACATGTTCCAATCTTTGTATTATTAGAATGTAAAATTTAGCATCAAAATTTGTCAAATTTAATGACAAAAGCTCTACAAATAGCAACTACAGATTACTTTGTTAATATATTAAAATTTAATAATGAGTAGGAAATTGAAATGAAAACAAAACTTAATTTGTATTTTGCTGTGCATTTTAAATATTCATACATTGATCTTTTAATTTTATACTATTTTCTTTTTTTTTTGTAAATTGTTATTAAAGTTTTGTTTGTTCACTTCATTTATTTTTTTATTCATCCAACCAAATTTTAACCCATTCCCTTCTGAACCTAAACTCACTCTCTTCTGCCCCTCCTTAACAGTAAGGGTTTTTGTCTTCTGGTTATCTAATGCTCCAACAACTTTATGAAACCTGACAAATATCATGATGTAGCTTATCAAACATATATCAATCAATTAAAGAATCAATGACATGTCATGGTTATGGTTATGGTTAGTCAAAGATCCCAGTATCACTGCAAGCGAATTAAAATCCATAATTGCCCAACCGCTTATGCCGGTGGAATCTTCCGAATTAAAACTCATCTCATTTAAGGGTCCAAACAAAGAAAGGCAGCTGCAGTCCCCATCATAGCAGCTACAGCACACATCAAAAGACTAAGGCCAAGTGGCACCGAAAGTGAACACAGCTGAACTGTCCTTCGTCATACGATATTATCATTCATCGTAAGCAATCAGAATATTGAAGCACAATCCGGATGAAAAACACAGCTCACTGTGCGCACAGAGCACTAAACTCAGTAGCTTCGGCAGCAAGCCGGATTGGGAATATGAGGAAACTGCAAAAAGGAACACTTTTCAGACTGAGCCTCAATGGTTCTTGCTACCTATCCACCATATTGACCAGTATTATTTAGTTGACAATCATGCTTCTCTATTTGCGTCTGTTTGAGATATGTCCAGTTAGGTTTATCAGCTTTTGTTCTTTAGCAGCATAATCATTGGTCTCCATCTTGAATTTATCTATTGTACTTTTGAGCCACAGATGGCTCATAGGGCAGAAGTTTCTGGCCCTTCATGTCCAATGATCTTTGCTCTATAGTGTCAGTTGTTTACATTTTTGTGTAAATATTAAAAATAACAGGACCCACATTGTGTGTCACCACCTGTCCCAGTTCTCGACAAACCTGTCAACCTGACAAGAGAGCTGAAGCATGTTGTTGTTGCTTCTCACTTCAATGTTCTTTTATAGTGTTTCTCTAAGTTTGCCCCTATTCCTTTCACTCTCTGGTTCCTGTTTGAGGGCTTGCTTTGAAGATTCTCTCACTGTCTTGTCTCTTTATATCTTATATCCACCTTTGATGCTGCACAGATATTTCCTGTAGATCTTGCATATTTTTAAAACCCCTGGTGGACCATACTCCATTCAGCATTCCTTCTGGGTAATCTTGTAAGTTTATGAAATGAGATTTACATTATCTTCTACTGCATCCATACTGTGACTGTTCCTTTTCCATTCATTAAAGGATGTTAAGTGGACAGAGATGCGTTTTATTGTGAAGCAAACAGCCGTATCTGCATCTTTTGGTCGAATATATCCGTCTTCTTCTTCTTCTTCTTCTTCTTTCCTTCCTCATTTGCCTTTTGGGGGGACTCGTTGGTCTCAAGGCAAGATGCCGGCCTCGAAACAGAGAGGTTGTGGGTTCAAATCCCGGCTGCAACGGTTGGGATTTTTATATATGATTTCTCTCTGCCGCAACCACCCCTGGTCTCAGCAGCGAGGCCCGGCTTGAAACATCAGTTACTCATGGACGTAAAAAATATGAGTACCTCCGAAGATGGAGTTATCTGCCTGTGCGGCAAGGGACACCTGTGCACATGGCTGCCAGGGAAAAACGGATTAATACGCAAAAATTCAGTTCCTAGTCTCTAGGGACTTTGTCAGAGGTCAAAGCTGGCGAACGAAAAAAACGAAAAAAAAAAATTTGCCTTTCAGCGTCGAGGGGATATATAATTTGTGGTCTTTTGCTCTTCTATCTACCTCTGCTACTGTTATGTTTCCTAGTGCTTCTAATAATCCATCGATCCATCTTTTTTGTGGTTGACCCTTAGGTCTGGTATCCGTCTTCAGTATTAGGAAATAAAATATACTTAGTAAAATTAATGAACTTGTAAAAATGTATATTCAAACATTACTTAAAACTATAGATTAATTAAAAACTATTTCATCTTTGCAAAATTATACCATAAAACTGAACCTTATTTGTGTTTTAAAACACGATTTGTTATCAACCATATATTATTCTATAACAATATGTATTGTGATTCTGGTTAATAGTTGAACTCAAGAAGAGCTGAGAACTTTGACAAAATGTTTACTAAACTTCCTATGAAAGAGACACCAACTGATCAAGTAATTATCAAGAACATTGAAGATAATGTGTTCCGAGGATTCTCCTTCACAAACCCTTTTTTGGATCCTGTAAGATAGAGTCCACAGACATGTAGAGGCAAGATGTAATTTCATAATAATTAAATAATTTGTTTTCTTATATAAAGAACTGCTTATGTACACTGTTAGAAATATTTAATATCAGCTAATTTATTAATTTACCTGGGGTCTCATGGATAGCCCAGCTACAAATAATCTGTTACTTTTTCATGTTTGTTTAAAATTGTATAATATGAGTCATTTTTCTCTCTTTTCTCTGTTTTGAAAACACACAAACATATGTTTTTGGTGCCTTAAAATGTTGAAGAAAAATTTAGTAATCTGTAGAGAACTTTGTTTTTTTTTCTTTTTACATAACAATTTTATGGGTGTTTTATATGTCACTAATCCATCCTGATGACATTATGTATATACAATAATATCAAGTCAGATGTTTTGTCTAAACTAGCTGAATAATTATGGAATGCAAAAGTTAAAAATGTGGTCCTTTTTTCCAATGTCGTTTTGAATCTTTTTTTTTTATTGATTTAGGGGGACTGGTAGTCTTGAGGCAAGACACCAGTCTCCAGACAGAGAGGTTGTGAGTTCAAATCTTGGCTGCACCAGTTGGGATTTGTATTTGTGATTTCTCTCTGTGGCAACCACTTCTGGTCTCAGCAGCGAGGCCGGCTTGAAATGTGGATTACTCATCAACGAAAAAAATATGAGTACTTCCAAAGACGGAGTTATTTGCCTATGCGGTGAGGGATCCCTGTGCACCTACAGCTGGCAGGGAAAAATGGATAAACACACGAAATTCAGTTCTTAATCTCTAGGGACAATACCAGAGGTGAAAGCTGGCAAATGCAAAAAAAAAAAAAAGAAAAAATTTGATTGCACTTTCAGTCTTTACCAATATTTTTGATAACCAAAAGGACTTTTCAAAGAATATTTTCCATACATGTAATTGAACTGACAGCAATGATATATCTTCAGCTTCTTGTTCATCAATTTTTTTCTACTTTTACTTCTACATTTTCTATGTTTGACCATCTTTGTTCATCTAAAAGAGGCATTTGTTCTGTAGCAATTTAGGTCACAACTACACTAGTTATGCATTTCAACCTAACATGTCCAACTTTATCATAATATTTATATGGAAACCATGATTGCCTTTTCTAATTGGTCTTAACTTTCATTTACCTTTTTATTTGATCTCTTTTGTCATTAACCTTTTCTCTTTGATCTCTACCACAATTAGTTTTCTTTCTTTGATCTCTATTGTCAGTCGATTTTTCTCTTTAATCTGTGCTTTCAGTTACCTTTTTCTTTGAACTCTACAGCCTGTTACCTTTTCTTTTTGATCTCTCCCCCACGGTTGCTTTTCTCTCTTTAATCTCTATTGTCAGTCGATTTTTCTCTTTAATCTGTACTTTCAGTTACCTTTTTCTTTGAACTCTACAGCCAGTTACCTTTTTTTTTTTTTTGATCTCTCCCCCACAGTTGCTTTTCTCTCTTTGATCTATACTGTTAATTACATTTCTCTTTTTGATCTCTTTTCTTAACTATTTTTCTCTCTTTGATCTCTAATCTCAGTTATTATTTTTTTCTTTGATATCTACTCTGTCTGTCAAACTGAGAAGCCTGTTTCTAGCTAAACTTTTGGTCATCATTCACTCATTGTGATGTCTGCAGTTAAAGTCATAAGCTAGCCGCTATCAGCACATTGAGTTTCAATATTTATATAAACAGGACAATATTTGTAAAAAACATAATATATTTATCGGGATTTTTGTAGAAATGCTATTTATTGTCATTAAGTATGTTTCTGTAACATTTTTTAAATAATAAAATACAAATAACATGTTGCAATTTATGACTTTCTTTTATAACTGTTATTTTAAAAAAAAACACTATAACACTGTGGGTTTTTCTGAAAATTATGGAAATATACATCACATATTCTATCATTTAGAAACATATCTTTTATTAGTGTTGTACAATTTATATTATTACTTAACTTCTCATAATTTGTTTGTATATTCTTATGTTATTGTTAAAAGCAATTAATCTTTAGAATTCATTGTTGCAAGTATTTATATTGAGCACAAGAAGCATTATTGTTATCAGTTGTACAGTTGCAAATCATCATCAACAGTGAAGAACTTGAAATTGTAACAAACTATGAATGTCTGGGATCTGTAGTAACTAATAATGGAGACTGCCAGAAAGAAATCAAAAGAAGATTAGCAATATCAACCAAAAAATTAAAAGCTATGAAGAACATGTGGCACAATACCAGCAAGGCAGTAAAATTAAAATTACTGAGGACATGTGTCTTCCTGATAGCAACATATGGTTGTGAATCATGGACAATCTTGTAAGGAAGAAAATCTATTCATTTGAATTGAAATGCTACAGAAAAATCCTTAACATACTTTGGATAATGAAAAATAGCAATGAAGACATGTAAAAAGACTTAAACAGTAAAAAAAACCAGCTTATAATCACCATTCTGCAGAGAAAATTAAAATACTATGGCCACATCATAAGGCACAGCGGACTGGAAAAGAACAATAATGGAAGTTGACGCATTGATGCATGACCAAGAAAAAGGTGATTTCAAGACATCTTAGAGACCTTGAACATAACAACAGAAAAAAATGGGAGATCTGGCTATAAAGACAGAGATTCTTTCAGATGCTGTGGTTAATGCAATGTTCTGCAAAGGTCATGTGGCCTGATAATAATACTTGCAAAATAAAGGCACATGTAGGGAATAGTGTGTTTAACATGCCTGTTAATGATTGTATTTATCAATATGTATTGAGTACATATATTTTCTTCAATATGTATTATTATTTTGTATTAATTAACTGTGTAAATGTAAAAAAATAAATGCTTCCTTCATCCTTAAGGTGTATGCAGAATATAGTGTTAGTACCAATATTTTTCAGGAAACCATGATAGCTCAGTGGTTAGTTAACTAGATTACAGATGACAAGAGTTTCGGTTCTATCCTGATCGACCTCCAGGTTCACCCAGCCTTAAATAGGTACCAGATTTTTTTCCGGGAAAGTAAAGCAGCATGGGCGTAATACTGACCACATTACCCCAACAAATCATTTGCCGAAGGTCAATAAAAATTATGGTCGCTAACTAGGTATTCCCTATATGCTACTTGGCATGATGGGGCTCTTTACTTAACTTATCCATATTTTTCAATGACTTACAGCAACTGTTATGGATGATGTGGTTAGTTGCATCCCAGACTATCCTACTCTTCAAAAAAAATCTGGTACACATTTAAGGCTGGGTGAACCTAGAAGCTTTCAATCAGGACCGAACCCAGTTTTTGGTGTTTAGTAGTCCAGTTAAGAGAGGCAAGAAAAGCAGGAATCAGCTCCCTCATTGAGATAGAGTTGCTTGCACAGAACAGAGACAAATGGCGAGTTATGATAAAATATCTTTAGAAGGATTTAAAACTGCTAGAATAAAAATTTAGATAAGAGAAAGAGTATCTGGGTCTATGCCCTATGGGTCAGCTATGGCTCGAAAGGTCAATAGATAGATAGATAGTCCAGTTCAATTAGTTAACTGGATCTGGTATAAATTGGCTGGTGATAACAAGGTAATTAGAACTTATAAAACAGTTAGTTTGGAATAGTGAGGTGATACATGTTGAACTTAGAGTAGTGCTCATGTAGCAAAAGGAATTTGTGTTATCTTCAAATGATGAGATGAAAAAACTAACTTGCAGATCTCTGAATGTAGAACAGTGAAACTGAAGGAATTTGATAATCATAAATTTAGAATAGTGAAACTGCAAGATCTTGATATATGTGAATATAGATGAATGAGGTAAATAGAACAAGTATGAGAATGTAGAACAATGAGGTAATTAGAATTTGTAGATCTGAGAATGTAAAACAATGAAGCAAATGGAACTTTTAGACCTGGTGTAAAACAATGAGGCAGACAATGAAATGGAAATAATGAATGTGACAAGTCATTGCCTCTCAATCTACATGAAAGCTATCGACTAGCCATGTTTTTTTAATATGCCAGTGACCTCTGTATTCTATATAGTTTTAAAATTGTACTGTATCTAGTCATATTATGCTTACACTGCTGCTTACATTTGCCCAATGACTAAAGTATTCTAGAGTATTCGTAGACTAGAATTCTTCTTCGTCATCAGCCCTTAAAAGGACGTTAAGTGGACGTGTCTGCGTTGTGTTGTGGTTTGCAGTATAACTGTTATATTTGTGCCTTTCGGCCCAACACATCCGACTTCAGCACAACATTTTTGAGTACCGGGTTGTCTTCCCTCTTCGATCCCTGCTCGCTTGGCCAGACTAGGCAGGTTAGTCTGTTACTGGAGGCACCACAGAGAGGTGGAGCAGGGTCTGGAGGGTTTTGGTTCACAGATCCTGGCCCAAGCCATCAGCTGTGGTTTGCTGACAACTTCCAGCTCTGGTGCTGGAGGCGCGCCTTCGCCTCCAGTGTGCTCTTTCTTTTAGGAAAAAAAAATCTATCAGAAATTTAGTTTAGTAATATTTTTTTACTTCAGTTATTTTTTTAAAATTTAAACATTGCATTTTTTAATGTGTATTGTTGCGAAGCGGAGAAACCATCCATGATTGTAGAATCTTGTGGTGTTACAATGAGTCGTGCCTAAAAACCTGCTCAAGAAAGTAGTGTGGCAAATATCATTAGCTCAAAAGCGCTAATGTAAATAGGCTACTAGTAGAGAGTTCCATAACAGGCTCTTCTATGGGAGATATCAGATTACAGAAAAAAGAGGAAGATCTAGAGAGAGACACTGAAAAGAACACTTATAAGAGAAACAAAGTTGGCAGGCATAGACTCATTAGATAAGATTGAACATCTCGCCCAGAATAGAGATGGGTGGTAAAATACACTACAAACCTTTTGTCTAACGGCGTGGAAAGAATTAAGATCAATATCGTTGTTAGTGGCATAGATGGTGAGAATTAGAAAAATTGTAAAAGAATATGATGAGTTCAAACTTTTCCATCTTTTGGACGGTTGAACTAGCACAGGCATGTTGTTATAAGAATTGATAAAAATGGACATGCAGAAGTCCATGTAATATGCATATCATCATCATCATCATCAAGTACCGGGCCTACTGGCGTAGATGATCATGTCTCTCCACAACTTTCGATCTCGGCAGTTATTTATCATTTCTGTTGCTGACCTTCTGCTAAGCCATTCTCTTAAGCTGTCTGTTATTTTTTCTCTTTGCTTCCCACTATTTCTTCGTCCCTCAATTGTTCCAGTTGTTACAATATATTCCAGTTGTTCTCTTCTCATTACATGGCCAAAAAATGATGATTGTCTCTTCCTAATATTGGAAATTAGCTCTCTTTTTGCTTTGACCTCTCTCAGAACATCTTCATTACTCTTCTTAGCTGTCCATGGTACTCTCAACATTTCTACAGACTCCAGTGATTTTCTTGTCTGTTGTCCTATTGTCCATGATTCGCATCCATATGTTAAGACTGGCTCTGCATAACATTTAAGAACTCTTTTTCTTGTTTCTATTGTCAAAAATGGATTGCATAGTATCTTCCTCATTTTTTGGAAAGCTGCTTTTACCTGAGACATTCTGCATCTCACCTCTTTTGTACATCTTCCGATTGAGGTTAACAAAGTAATATGCATATCTATCTATCTATTGACCTTTCGAGCCTTAGCCGGCCCATAGGGCGTAGACCAAGATACTCCTTCTCTTATTTGAAATATGCATATACAAACACCAAATAAAATTGCTCAAACACTTGGAAAGAATGAAACCAGATGAAACAACATCAAAAGATTTTGACCGCCTGCCGACCAGGAAGACTCCACTCAAAATAACTTTTGATTTCAGCTCTACAGTCCCTACTTCATTTTTTGCCATTAGGTGATGATCTTGTTCTAATGAGTTTTCATCCATGGGTTTCTTTGTTTCTAAAATGTCACTTTCATTTATATGATTTTTTTTTTTTTTTTTTAGAGATTTCTCTTCTCAGAAATAACATTCCTGATTTTGCTTTGAAGACAAATAAATCATGAAAGTGTGTTCAACGGTTTTATCAATGAAAATAACATTTATTAAATAATAATTCAGTTTTCATTATAATTATTATTTTTCTTCTCAGAATGTATTTATTCACTCTGAGAATTAATTAAAGTTTCTTTTATACATTATTATTATTATATATATATATATTTATATCATTATTAATATATAAATGACATATTATGCATTATATGTTTAAACAACATCAATAGATTTAAAATATAATTTTATCATTATATACATTCTCGTACTACAAATATTGCCCTAATCCTCTTACATCACATATTTTGATCTAATCCTTTTCTATCTATCTATCTATGTATCTACTTACCTACCTACCTATCTATCTATCTATCTGTCTATCTGTCTATCTACCTATCTATCTGTCTATCTACCTATCTATCTGTCTATTATCCTTTTCAACCGAAGATGGAACATAGGGCAGAAATTCTAGAAACTTGTATTCAACAATCTTTAAAGTGTCAGACCTTTCACAGGACCTGCATTGTGTTTTGCCACAGTTCTCTTCTGAGTGAGTTGCTCAATCTCAGTGAGGGAGTTGATGTCTCCTGTTGTTACTTCGTGGCTTAGTGTTCTTTTTAGCGTTTCTCTAGGTTAACCTCTTTTTCTTTTACCCTCTGATTCCCATTTTAGAGCCATCTATTCCTCTTATATCACAATCATTTGCTCTAATACTCTTGTACATCACAGTTATTGCTCTAACCCTATTACATCATTGATATTGCTCTAATCCTCTTGTATATCACAGCTATTGCTCTAATCTTCTTACATCACAGTTATTGCTCTAATACTCTTGTACATCACCGTTATTGCTCTAACCCTATTACATCACTGATATTACTCTAATCCTCTTGTATATCACAGTTATTGCTCTAATCTTCTTACATCACAGTTATTGCTTTAATCCCTGTTTACCTAACAGTACAATATTCCAGGTCATGCTCTAATACTTTCAGATATTCAACAATTGCAACATATATCCCATATCCTCTATATATTTCCAAGGGTCATAACTCATACCTCAATTCTGTTATACACCCAAGTTCCAATCCTCTTATAATTCAAACATTATATCTTGTACTTTATTTTATTGTATATTTATTTTAGATAGTGTTATTTTTTTGTATGCAAGATTTTTTTTAAATATAAGAATTCTTCTCTTCTTTTTCTCTTTTTACCATGTTGAGTGTGGAGGGAGAAAGTTTTGGTTCTTGCATTTCTGGGAGCCTCAGTCACTGACATTTCTGATGTTGTTACTCAAACGTAGTCTGAGTCTTGTCTCAAGCCTTTTATTTATCTTATTTTTGTATGTGCCTTGTATGGTATAGCATCACTAGTTATTCTTTTGAAGTGGGTAGAAATTGTATTTGTTCTATCTATCTTTCGTTTGCCTGAAGTATTGTCTATATCTGCAATGTCGTTTCCTGTATACATTTTACTGTCTTTTGTAATTATTGCAGTGGCCTATATAGTTTTGTCTGTAGTGTTGTATCTATGGGCCAATGGATTTTCCTCAGTCTCGTATATTCAGTACAGTCTTGAAGTATGTGTTCAGCTGTCTGGGGTGCCTATCCACATGTACAAGTAGTTGAGGTGCCAATCTTGGAATTTTGTATACATGTGATTATGGAGTCAATTGTGTCCTATTCTGAGGTGTATAATGATAACTTGTTTACACACATCTCTTCATATTATGAAAGGCATCCTGCTTTGGGGCTTGTGGTCGTCTGATTGATTTGATTATTTATTTCTTATGATGGTATGTAACTGGTGCATCTGGTTGTGTATTGTATTTGTTGTCTTTATATCTAATTCAAAATTGGTTCTTTGCCAACTCTTTCTATTGCGACTTCTGTTCTGATTTTGTCTTTTCTGGTCACTCCTACAGCCTTTTTCAAACATCTCATTTCTGTGATGACTAACTCTCTTTGCTGATATGTTTGTGAGTAATAATGTAACATAAATATCTTTTGTGCAAAATGTTTCTTTCTTGCGCTCTGCACTGTCATGTTTTGTAGGAGAGGGCTGCCTTCCCAATACTTTATTTGCCTTTTTTTACTGAATGTTAATTTATTTATCCATTTTACCATCTTCAGAGAATGTTATTCCTAGATACTTGAACTCTGATGTCTGTATTGCACCTGTGTCCTCATTTGATATATTTACATTTTGCCTTTCTCTTCCTATTGCAATGACTGCTGCTTTTTTCTGTGTGTTGATTCTCATATTGTTTGTTGCAGTCTCCTTATTCATGGACATGAGATGTTGTTGCAGTTTCTCAGTTTGTTCTGCTGTCAAGACCTGGTCATCTGCAAAAAATAGTTTATTGTTATAATTTTCATTGTTGGCCTTGGCATGTTTGTTGATACTTTTGATGTAGGTGATGAGCCGGAGTGATGATATGACACAAATCTGGACATGACTTTCAATGTTTCTGTTTCTTGATTTGGTGTGACCACTCACCAGCAGTCACTTTTAAACTTGTACATAATATAATAAGATGTTCACTTATTCCTCACTGAGCCATTACTTCCTACAGTACTTTTCTATCAACTGTTGAATACATTCTCATTCTCTCAAAACCATGT
Source organism: Megaustenia siamemsis (assembly GCA_032433765.1). Taxonomy (NCBI): domain Eukaryota; kingdom Metazoa; phylum Mollusca; class Gastropoda; order Stylommatophora; family Ariophantidae; genus Megaustenia; species Megaustenia siamemsis. The sequence continues at coordinate 13,846,532 of JAVIAB010000117.1, forward strand.
TCAATGTTTTTACTATGAGCTGCCTAAGTATAAAGCTTGCATTTGTGCAGCTTCTGTTTCTTCCAAAGCCTATCTGTTTCACTGTCAACTGTGGTTCTGTAATTGGATATAATAATTCACTTACACACATAATTGTAAATTACATTTACAACATCTATCAAATATTTATATGCAGGAAAGGTGTAAAACAATGTTATTTTCTGTTTTCGTTGGGATTGCCTGACATAAATTATTTTGGTTGTGCCACATATTTATTTTATTTGCCACAAGTTTATAAAAGGTTTTTATACTGTTAGATTTACCCAATGTTTTTTTATTTTATCAAGTTAATCTTAAATCAATAGCACAATGGATATCAGGGTGGTATTGTAGAATAGTGACAGTTTATTCCTAGTGTCTAACCCAGTTGGTAAAAAATTGGTACATAACATGACTCACTGAGTTGTGGGAGGTACCATTTATTAAGAGCACTGACTCTTCACCTACAAATGCTGAGCCTACCTAACACTGTGAAGTTTATATATCACTTCTCTGCAACATCATACGCTGTGGGACTTTTCTTATTTTTAGTCTCAAATCACTGTTAGCAGATATGTTTTTTTTTCAAAGAACAGAATTTGTTTATTTATATTATCACCGAGGACTAAAACATTTGCTCATTGTAGAACTATCATGACAATCTCTTCCAATACTCTAGTCTTCTTTTATTACACAAACTTTCATGATAATGTTATTTTTTTACTTTGTTTTAAGTCTATCATCTCTATACTCAGGTAGTGGTACCATTCCAAACATCTACTTAGCATCTACTTTGATTTGTAATTATTGTCACTACAAGTTTATCGATGTGAAGACTTGTTATCATGTCTATCGTTACCAGTGAGCCACAGTAGAACAGTTACACTCTATGAAACCCTGATGCTAGTATAGCAAGACAGGTTCTGTCTTGGAATCCACAGGGAAAGTGAAAGTCAGGAATACATGAGAAAGTGAAGTTATGAAAACCCTCAAGATCATTGGCCTAGAATGGAGAGAAATAGAAAAAAATGCCAGAGTAAAGAAATGGATAAGAGACCTTATCTGTGGTTTTTGCTTCAAAATCTGAAAGGCTTTGATTGATTCATTGACAGTAGAATAGTGATTAGTGAACTGGTGTAATGAGATTTTACACATCAGTCGACCAGTTTCTAGATTCCATAGGCTTAATGTGTGCACAGTTTTTTTTTTTCTTGGGAAGAAATAATGTGCTGAAGTTGAACTGACCACATTACCTAAAAATGTGCCAAGGAAAAGAGGATGACTTCAAGAAAAACTGAAAAGAGCTCTAACAAATGAGACAAGGTTGGCAGGCATAGATTTTCTATAATCAAAATTGTTTCCAATTTGAGAGCCTGCTTAGTATTTCTCTGGTCATTTCTTCTATGTACTTGCCTAACATATGTCCATCTTCTAGTACATCAGGCATGTATAAATTATATGTATTTCATAAACAGGACAAATCTGAAACAAGTGCAATGCTTCAAATACTTGGGCACAATAATAACATCAGATGGAAGATGCACCACAAAAATAACAAGCAGAATAGCTCAGGCCAAAATAGCATTTCAGAACATGAAAAATATCTTATGCAACAAATCTATGTCAATATAAGTGAGAAAGAGAGTTCATTGGTGGTATATAGAACCAATTCTATCCTATGGAAGCAAATCATGGATAGTAGACAAACAAATGAAAAGATGATTAGAGGCCGCAGAGATGGGGTTTCTCAGAAGAAAGTTAAAAGTTCCCTGGACAGCTAAAAAGACGAATGAAGAAATTTTCAAAGAGGCCAACACAAAAAGGGAGCTCTTAAAGAGCATCAGAAAAAAACAATCAACATTTTTCTGGCACATCATGAGAAGAGGAAAGTTGGAATACTTGGTTACAACTGGCAAAATAAAAGGAAAGAGAGATCGTGGATGACAAAGAGATAAAATACTGGATAGCTTGGTGTCATGGCATGGAAAACAGTCAACAACAGAACTGATACGATGTACTGTAGATAGAAGATTGTGGAAGGACATGGACATGCCAACCGGTATGGCACATGATGATGATTTAATAAAACAAGCATCCTGGATAACAACAACTGAGTCATAGAAATTACTGTTTCAATATTCAAATTGTAACAAATCTACAGTTTGTTCCATCAGTTGCTTTTCTCCTCGATGCAGGTCTACCTTCCTAAATGTTAAAGTCAGTCACCTGTGATGCGTCATTGTGATTGGACATTTTTTATACACCCAGTGTGTCAAATAAAAGTCATAGTTAACATATAATAATTTTTATTATTTCAATTTTTGCATCAGATGAATCTGTCACTTCACATATATACATATATATATATATATTGTTATTGGGTTATTTGCGGGTCATCATCATTGCACTCCGAACATGTCCATAGGTCCTCAGATCCCCTCCTCAGCAATTCCCTCAGTGTCCAGCGACTGACGACTCCAGTTCTATGTTGGTTGATAAGTCTTCTTACACGCCCACTAAGTTTCTCATTTCTGGCTGTGCCCATCTTAACTCCCATCTCTTTCATCCGAAGAAGTGACGTGGATCTGTGTTTGTCGAAGTCATGTGCTCTTCCCACATCTTGGAGGGCAGTGATGATGTCCACCCGATCCATTGGTTGCCCGTCCTCAACAACAGCGCAGCTAGCCAACCTGTCCACTCTTTCATTTCCCTGTACTCCCGCATGTCCAGGGATATATAAATATATATATCATATATACTTATTGCTGTACTCCTTAATTCTTTCAATTATTTATCTTAAACTGTAGTTCTTCCAAAGTGTTATTCTCCTAAAATTTGTACAAAAAATTTTGATAAATGCATTTTTGTCCTAGTTACTTATGGTTTTTTTTTTAGTAGTAAATTGATAATCGTAAAAACATGATTTGAAATGAAGTATCATAATCTATAGTTAATTAGGCTGCACATTTTGTGAAAACGACAACAGTCATGTATACAGCAAAATATAACAAACAACCTGACATATTTGTGCTATTTTAAACCAAACTTCATTATTTTATTGAGTGATGTTCATATAACTTTTTTTTTACCCAAAAGCATTATTGATCATTTGAGAAATAATTTCTGATCAACATTCCATTTCTGTTATTTATTCATATATTTATAGCTAAGCAAATCAACTTTACTGCATTCTACAGATTTATAATTATTGAAATTCTGACAAACTGCAAAAATACTTAAAAGTCCATTATATTTTTGTTTCAAGGAGAACTATTTTTTTTTAAAAACACCTATTAATTTGCAATATTTAAGTTAATTATATACTTTTTTCATGTTCACATATTTTGTATTATTCTTAAATTTGACCAAAATTCTTTTCTTTTTCAAACCATGTGTGCAAATCTACTTTACTTATCTGCATTCATTAACCTCAGATAAACCATATTTTCAAATTACTATTTCTATTATTATTATCATATTATTACATTTTTTTCCAATGATTTTTTAAATTTATCATAAACCCATATTTCTTATTTACCACCACTGAGCTCATTTGAATGAAAGATCAGTTTGCAAATAAAGTGGTTTTTTTACAGCCAAATTACAGATGAAATTATGTTAATTATTTATTGTGGTCTGATTTCCTGAATTCTCTTTATGGGGAAATATATATTTTCTTTAAATATAAGAATTCGTCTTTTGACTTTGTCTTGCTCACTTCATCACATATTCTCTGTGCCAGTTGTGTGTGTGCATGTGCATGTGTAATATATGAGGCCTTAATTAATTATAGAATAAATTGTCTTTCTACCTATATGGTTTAGAGGCGTGCCTCTGACACATTCATCTGTCACATGGTGTTTTGTCATACCAATGGGTATAGTAAGGTGGGGTAGGTACTTATCTGCACAGCCAATGAAGTGTATGGATTTTTTTAATACTAACCAATTGAATTGAAGTGCCAAGATTGGTGACCAGATGTTAGAAAAATATATAACCAAGCCTCAATGTTGGTTGAGAATTTTTGGTAGCTTTTGATAGATGGAGATTATAATCTGACAGGATTTTGATAGGATAGACACAGATAGACAGAGATTCCAAATTAGGAGACATCAGCCACAAAGATATTATTATTAGAGCGTAGTGTAGTATGTGATTTCACCAGTTCACAAGTTGAATTTATATGTAAATTTGGCAAGTCAAGAAGTATACAACAAATTATTAGAGAATCTGGAAGTGATAATTACATCAGGTGGTAACCAGTTACTAAGTTAGGATTTGCTAGAGATCACAACAGCTGAGACTGAATTTCTTGATGAAGTCTAGATGTTTTCTGTTAAAAATAAAAGCTCAGACTTATTTGACTTAAGTGCTATGTGATTTATTTGATGAATATAAATTGTATTCAGTCACTTTTACATATAAATACAAAATATATCAAAACAATAGCATAAACTACCACATAATGTTTTCTTGCTACAAACATGAGACATTAGACAGAGCCAAAATTATGAAAAAATGTAATTAAGCAAGTATTGTTACAGTTTTCAGGTATATTAAATATCTTTGAGACAAAACCATAGTCAGAATATTTCTTTGGTTCTTCCACACATTTATTTGATTGTTCTCAGTTCAATTATTATATAAAATAGCAGCATGAAAACATTGAAAGGTACAGACACACACACAAGTTTTCCCAGCCTTACATCTGTTTAAATGGATAATTTGGATATCAGTGGTATTCAAGGTAAGATATGTTTTTCCATAGAGGTTGACTACATTACTAACTGAACTTTTTTAGCCATTATATATGTTTGAATCTTTTGCCTTAACATAACAAAATTTTCTCTTTCAGTTAGTGTTTTTTTTTAATCATTGCATATAAGTAAACTTTTTCTCATAATTTTTGTTTTCAAATTATATTTGAATTTTTATATCTATCTATCTTATCTATCTGTTGACTTTTCGAGCCATAACTGGCCCATAGGGCATAGACCAAGATACTCCTTCTCTTATCTAAATTTTTATTCAAGCAGTTTTCAATCCTTGTAAAGATATTTTATAAAATCTCGCCATTTGTCTCTGTTCTGTGCAAGCAGCTCTATCTCATTGAGGGAATCGATTCCTGCTGCTTTTGCCTCTCTCATCAATGTTCTTCTCAGTGTCTCTCTAGGTCTTCCTCTTTTCCTCATACCTGTTGTTTCCCACATGAGGGCTTGCTTTGCTATTCGGTTATTATTTCTTCTCATCACATGTCTAACATATGACCATCGTCTTTTCTCAATTACTGAAGATATTAGTGGTTGATTGGCAATTTCTCTAATTTCCTCATTTGTTTTGAATTCATTCCACACTATACCAAGTATTTTCCTTAGACATTTATTTTCGATTGAGTTCAAATTTGTTTCTACATCTCTTGTTGTTTTCCGGCTTTCACACGCATACATAAGGGTTGATAGTACATTTGATTTGAATAGTCTAAGTTTTGTGTTTGTGCTGATGAGTTTTGATTTCCACAACTTTTCAAGGCTTCTGAAAGCCATTGCTGCTTTAGCTATTCTGATTCTAATTTCTTTGCTTGTATCCCCTTCTTGATCAATGTGACTTCCAAGATAGATAAAGTGATCGATCTCTTCCACTGGTTTGTTTTCCATGTATATTTTGTCGTCTGTTGGAATTAAACTTTTCATTCATCTCCTCATCTTTGATGTCTTGAAACCACCTTCTTTTTTGGTCTACCACTCCTCATCTTCCTGGAACCATAACTTTCATTATTGTTCTTTGTATCTCTTGGCGTGGTCATTCCTCTCCTAATTGACCTATAATATCAGATATGGTCATTCCTCTTCTCATAGACCTGTAATGCAAGCATGGGCATTCCTCTCCTAGTGGACCTATAATACCAGGCATGGTCATTCCTCTCCTAATGGACTTTTAATGCCAGGCATAGTCATTCCTCTCCTAATGGACTTTTAATACCAGGCATGGTCATTCCTCTCCTAATGGACTTATATTGCCAGGCATGGTATTTCCTCTCCTAATGGAGTTATAATTGCAGACATGGTTATTCCTCTCTAATGGACCTATAATGCCAGGCTTGGTCATTCCTCTCCTAGTGTACCTATAATGTCAGGCATATTCATTGTTTCCTAATGGACCTATAAAGCCGACAGACATGGTCATTCCTGTCCTAATGAACCTATAATACAAATTGTGGTCATTTCTCTCCTAATGGACATAATGTCAGGCATGGTCATTCCTTTCCTAATGGACCTATAATGCCAGGTGTAGTTATTCCTCTCCTAATGGACCTATAATGCCAGGTGTAGTTATTCCTCTCCTAATGGACCTATAATGCCAGGTGTAGTTATTCCTCTCCTAATGGACCTATAATGCCAGGTGTAGTTATTCCTCTCCTAATGGACCTATAATGCCAGGTGTAGTTATTCCTCTCCTAATGGACCTATAATGCCAGGTGTAGTTATTCCTCTCCTAATGGACCTATAATGCCAGGTGTAGTTATTCCTCTCCTAATGGACCTATAATGCCAGGTGTAGTTATTCCTCTCCTAATGGACCTATAATGCCAGGTGTAGTTATTCCTCTCCTAATGGACCTATAATGCCAGGTGTAGTTATTCCTCTCCTAATGGACCTATAATGCCAGGTGTAGTTATTCCTCTCCTAATGGACCTATAATGCCAGGTGTAGTTATTCCTTTCCTAATGGACCTATAATGCCAGGTGTAGTTATTCCTTTCCTAATGGACCTATAATGCCAGGTGTAGTTATTCCTTTCCTAATAGACCTATAATGCCAGGTGTAGATAATTCCTTTCCTAATGGACCTATAATGCCAGGTGTAGTTATTCCTCTCCTAATGGACCTATAATGCCAGTATCTTCCAACACATCTATCTATTTTGATAACACACTTTTCTCACCAACAGAACAATTTAAAAACATATGTCCCTTTGTATGAGAGGATGGGAGACATGGGCTGTAAAGGACAGGATGCTAACAGCTGAAAGAGGTTAAATTAAATGAAGCCATGAAATTATACTTTCCCTATCCAAAGGCAAGGTACCAATTTCTCTAAAGGATATGGTTCAAGCCGTGATGTTCACCATGAGAGTGCGAACCCTCTCAAACTCACTAATCCATCAGCATCAATTATCTTTTAATCTTGTAATAGAAGACTTTTTATATAGAGCTTTGCTGCTGGAGACAATCTGATCATCATACATTTTTCATAATGTCATTCTAACATGAGCACATTAATATCTCAGTAACTTTGCCCTGTTCTACCACTAACATATAATTTACACTATGTCTATCAATAACCTATTTTATCTCAGGCTAGCACTAATATATTCTACATCAATCTATCAATAACCTATTTTATCTCAGGCTAGCACTAATATATTCTACATCAATCTATCAATAACCTATTTTATTTCAGGCTAGCACTAATATATTCTACATCAATCTATCAATAACCTATTTTATTTCAGGCTAGCACTAATATATTCTACATCAATCTATCAATAACCTATTTTATCTCAGGCTAGCACTAATATATTCTACATCAATCTATCAATAACCTATTTTATTTCAGGTTAGCACTAACATATTCTACATCAATCTATCAATAACCTATTTTATTTCAGGCTATCACTAACATATTCTACATCAATCTATCAATAACCTATTTTATTTCAGGCTAGCACTAACAAATTCTACATCAGTCTATAAACAACCTATTTTATTTCAGGTTAACACTAACAAAGTCTACATTATTCTGGCACTATTACAGTCTACATTATTCTAGCACTAACATGATAAACATTGTTCTAATTTTTAAATAATTTACTTTATAATTCTATATCATGATATTGTTCATCATTCTAGTATGCTATCTGTTTCTCTAGGTAATATCTCCCTCTCTACTTAGTGTAGTAGTTATTGTAGTTAGCCGGAGGTCCTGGTATCACTGCAAATGAATTAAAATCCATAATTGCTCAAATGCCCGTGCCAGTGGAATCACCCAAATTAACATCTCATCTCATTGAAGGATCAAAACAAAGAAAGACAGCTGCAGTCCCCATCATAGCAGCTATAGCACGTGCCAAAAGTCAGGGTGTAACCACACAGAAAGTGAATGCAGTCAAACTGTCCTTCATCATACAATATCATAATTCATTGTAAACAATTGGAATATCGAAACACGATCCAGATGAAATACATAGCGCACATTGTGCACAGAGCAGTAAACTCAGTAGCTCTGGCAGCGAGCTGGTTCTATCATTAAATTGGCGCAGATGTGTTATGTTGCTTGTTTACGGCAAGCAGCTATAAGTTCCCTTTTGACATGAAACATCCATCTTCAGTTTTGGCAGATTAGCTTAACAATTTTGCCCAGGCAGTGGCCATTTTTTCCTACTCTTTTTTGACCTTCATGTTAAGAGTTCTCTAACATGCACAGAATGCACACAGGACTTCCTGTTTTTTGCCACTTTCCTAGAGGGCTAGACATTGAATCTCACTACCAACAGGCCTGGGAAAGGGTCAAGTCATGAAAAAAATCACAGATTCAAAAAGAAACATCCCCACTGCATATGGTGTGATTTGAACCTAGAACCTTCTTGTCCAGAGGCCAACATCTTACTTCTAGACCACCCAGTGTCCCACTGTCTCCCACCATGTAATATCAAATTCCAGCATCCAGGGGACTTGTTGGTCTTGAGGCAAGATGCAGGTCTCAAGGTTGTGAGTTCAAATCCAGACTGCACCAGTTGGGATTTTTATTTATGATTTCTCTCTGCGACAACCACCCCTGGTCTGAGCAGCGAAGCCCGGCTTGAAATGTCAGTTACTCATTGACGGAAAAAATATCAACACCTCCGAAAACAGAGTTATATGTCTGTGTGGCATGGGACCCTGTGCACATGGCTGCCAGGGAAAAACGGATTAACACACAAAATTCTTTCCCAGTCTCTATGGACTTTACCAGAGGTGAAAGCTGGCGAATGCAAAAAAAAAATAAATAAATAAAAATACATGAATGCTTCATTTTTAGGTTCTCTTTATTGAAAATTATTAGACACACATCATACATGCACACACTCACACATGTATATAAAGAGTGTAAACGGAATTCCATTTTTGGGGTTAAAATTAAATTAAATTAAATTTCTTAAGCAGCAATTCATAACGTGAAATTAATGTGTCAGCAAATTAGCTTATTTCACTGAAAAATAACATTTGTGCTGTTATATTAATAAAATTTGTTGTGATTCTGTACTATTTGTGTTTATAGAAATGTGGGCTAAATTATGTAACACCTTGTACCAAGATTTATTTTGGTTGGTGACATGTTTTGCTTTCTTAGTATTTTCTAGTCTCTAGTCTACTCCCCTTATATACACACTTGTAGCATACAAGTATATAACCATATATATATATATATATATATATATATATATATATATATATATATATATATATATTGTTTGTTTTGCTAATATTGTTTATATTGTGCATATCATTCTTCTTAAGCATGCTAGAAATTATTTTATTTGCTTCTTTATTTATCAACAAGTATTTTTTTTAGCACAACTTGATTGTCAATAATTCTTGAAGTGAATATCCAATGATGTAAGCTTAAGTAAGGTAATGTAATACTTCCAGGTTTAAACCACAATTTTATTATATTTATTTTCTGGTTGTTAAATTATATCCTCAGTTTAATAAATAAAATTGAAAAGTACATTTGATAAGAAATTATTTTATAGTTATATTGCCTAAGCACATGTTTATAATTATACATTTTCTGAATAATTTGAAATGCATATCTTGATGTTTGTATGTTGTACTCAACGAAATGACCTCATAAATTAAGAACTGGAAACACTGTTGCATGTGAATGTTTAGGTCAAGTTTTTTCTCAATAATTATAAATAAATTATCCACATGACAAGATCTTTGTTATCTTGGAAGAGCTAGAGGTCACACATAATGTAGTACATCATTTAAATCCATTTTGATGTCCAAAATCCCTAGAAGGAGAACAATGAATAAGAAGAAGAAGAAAAGAATGACTGCACTACATATTAGCACAAAGATTAGTTATTTTAAACAATCATGTTAATTATTGGTTATGTATTTTATTTGCACTCTACTAAATAAAAAAATCACTACAAATTTTCGGCTCTCTTTTTCCCCGTGTCATATAGCAGGGCATATAGTAAATGCAACCTTTTCTGCTACTCCTTAACTATTTACTGAAAATTACAACAGTCATAGTCAGTCTTGGTATCTGACTGAAATATTTGACTTTGTTCAGCTTAACAGTATTCAGCTTTCTCTGACTTAGGAAAAACATGGCTGATTGATAGTACAATTTTTATATAAAATTCTGTTAAAAAACAATCAACCAATCATTTTAGTGTATTGTCATTTGGCACTTTGATCATTCTTCCACTTGGCTGATTTTATTAGGTCTACCATCTTTAATTAATTTAACTATTTTGATAATCCTGTTAGATATTCTTTCTTAATATTGCTATTCTATTTTGTCCTCCATTTTCCTTATGTTTGTTTGTTTTGTTTATCAGCTTTATATCTCTAGTAAGTCTTGAGGGACTGAATTTTGCACGAATATCACTTTCCCCTATTTTTCACACCAGCAGCTGTGTGATCAGGTGTCCCCCGCCATACCGGCAGATATTTTCCAACTTCAGAGATACTCTCATATTTTTATCATGAGTTTTAACATTTTGGGTAGATTTTTTCTTATTAATTTTTCCTAGGCAACAGTCATTTTTGTCAACTCTTTTAGAATTACAACTACCAAGGGTTCTTAAAGTGCGCAGAATGCACACAGGACATCTTGTATTTTGCTGCTATGTTCTTTAGAGGGCTATACATCAGATCTCACTACCCAGAGACCAGGGGAGGGTAAAACCACAAAGAAACGAAGGATTCATGTTTTTAAAATTGTCTACCACCTGTGAAGAGAATCAAACCCAGGACCTTTGTGTTCAGAGGCTAATGTCCTACCTCTAGACCATCCAGCCTCCCTTCTTTATTATTAAGTGATCTCACTTCTAAAAATATGTTCAAATTACTGTGTTTGTCTTTTCCTTTTGGCATCAAATTTCATTAGCCTTTTCATCTTTCTGTATGTCTGTAAAGTTCTGGGAAACTTTCTCCAGAACCACATCACCAATTTTTTATATTTCTTTGTCATCTCATATTTAATGGGTTGGCCAAGCAGGTGAATCTGTTTCAGAATAACACTGAAAATGTGCCAATATTGACTATTTGTTTCACACTACATAATCTAAGTGATAGGTTTTTTTTAATTTCAACCCAAACAGTACAGATTACATTAAAAACATGTATCAGTTTTTCTCCGCTAAAAAAATCTATCTATCGTCCTTTCGAGCCGAAGATGGCACATAGGGCAGAACCACAATCTCAAAAACAGAAACCTTGCGTGCCAAAGTGGCACATATTGCAGAGATCACTGCTCTAAAAAATATGGCGCTGTTTCCATAACAATACTTTTTACAATGACAGCTTGTCAAGCCATCGATCAACCTCCTTAGTCGCCTCTTATGACATGCCTGGAAGAGTCACAGTGTCACTATTCTTTACTTCCCTCATAACGAGGCCCTGGTAACATACAGGATAACACTGAAAAAATACAATGACCAAATAGACATCATTTTTAAATGAAAGAAAAGATAATTTAATGATTTGAAAATATTATAACACATTTCTTTTATGTTGAGAAGATAATCAATGTAATAACATATTATTAGAACATCGCCACACAACATTTTATTTACATATTTTTTTATTTATTAATCTTGCAGAAAAGTCGGAAAGATGTTAGTAACTTTGACAGAGAGTTTACATCGGAAGCCCCAAAGCTGACACCAACAGACAAACTTTTTATCATGAACTTGGACCAGTGTGAATTTTCAGGATTTTCTTATGTCAATCCTGAATTTGTGGTGACTGTGTAGATGTCAAATTATGAGTTAGATCTGAATTTATAAATTGGATCTGAGTTTATGATATTCTTGTATTTCACAAATGATCCTCAATTCATGTGATAGTCATGCTCCACAAATATAAAAGTTGTCTGAAATCTTATAAATCAAATTCATTTGTCTACTCTCATTGTTATTTATTTTTCCTATTTCTTTGCCATTGTATATTTTGAAAAGTCCATTCTTTCCTTTGTAATATTATTTCTACATCCAAGTAAAATATGAATTAATAGTAGCAAAGACAAGGCTTAATCTTGAATATGAACTTCTTTCTAAGAAAATGACAAATCAAGTGGATGTTTATGTACATGTATGTGTTTATTATATTTTTTTTCCTTTAGGAATTTCAGCTATAAACTATATTCTTACACCTCTAAGTGTAGGATCCGTGTATATACAATGGGTAGAGTCATTGCAGAAGTCAAAAATACGTAAGATCACCTTTGTCTACATCCCAGGACATGCAGGTGTACGGGGAAATGAAAGAGCGGACAGGTTGGCTAGCTGCACTATTGTTGAGGACAGTCAACCAATGGATTGGGCAGACATCATCAGCGCCCTCTGGGAAGTGGGGAGGACACAGGACTTTGACAACCATGACTCTACATCACTCCTTTGGATGAAAGAGATGGGTGTTCAGATAGGCACAGCCAGAAACAAGAAGCTTATAAGAAGACTAATCAACGAACACAGAACTGGAGTCATCAGTCACTGGACACTTCGAGACTTGCAGAGGAGGGGATCTGAGCACCTATGGGCATGTTAGGATGCAATAATGATGACCCGCTAATAACTCAATAACCTTTAATCTTTTTATTCTTTTTATTCTGTTATTGATTTGGTCAGTTCCCTATATTCTGCATCCACACAGAGAGATGAGCTACTTTCATTAATTCTAGATTACATCACCTATCAGCGAATCACATTTTATGACACTTTGTAATCTTTAAGAACCCTAAATATTACAAGTGGAATTCAAACATTAGTATTTTCTTTGAATTTTTGCTACACAGCTTTCTGTTTACACTATAGGAGAGACACGAGAATCAGATGCAGTAATCATTTCCTGACTTATGTTTAATTTATGGCTTGAAAGTTTAAAACATGGCGCCGTAGCTAACAGAGGTGTTACATTGTCTATCCACACCTTGGCCATCAGTCTGTCATTCAAGACATATTTTAGGCTTCCTTTTAGCATCATCCGCTGCCAATCCTGTGTTATAAAGATTTGTGTGATGTCTCGCTGACAGCTGAACAGATCTCCCCTGTCATAAGTAAAAAAGAAAGAAAAAAAACATAATTACTTGAAAATTGGCCAAATTAATTTTTTTTAAATGCCACATTATTTTGACACCTTCGTAAATTTTACGAAGCACACGTTGTGTTTTAAGCAAAATCCTACATTAAGAGAAACAAATCAAACACTCAGAGGTTATCTGAAGCAATATTTAGGAAGATATAAGGAGGGAGGAAATGTTTACTCGAGGCAAACTGTTGAATTCCAAGAATTTGTATTTTGAGTTTGTAAATGTTACGAAGGTGTCGTAATCTAGAGTTAATTTAGCAAGACATCTTTATAAATGCCTCATAGTTTGTCTGTCGTGGGACAAAATTTCTCACCTTAGATCCCTATACTATTCACAAGTTTTGCAGGACATATTCTGAAGTCTGGAGGCCACGTTCAGTGCAGGGCCTTGTTAGGACAGATATGGACATATCCGTAATCTAAGTTTTCAGACACAAGAAACTTTACATTGAAAATTAAGATAATACGTGCTCATTTTAATGTTAAAATGTTGGCTTTGTAACAAATTAGGGGTTTGCACTGCTTAACACATTTACTACCAAGAAGTTTAACATGCTATGGTGATGTCATTTTTTTGTTGTTGTTTTTTTTTTATTGAAATGACAACAAGAAAATTAATTAAAATTGATCTAAAACACATGATTTGTTCAAACAATTTACTGAGGTAAGTCAGAAAAGTTGTTAAATAAGGGAATTACAAGGTTTTAGTGGAAATAATTGCGGAAACGTTGACTAATTAAAGCCGCAAAATACAGTTGTTAGGTCTCTCGCATCGGCCACAGAATGTAGTACAGAATGTGCTATAACTCACAGTTTTTACTGAAAACATTTATAAATGAGATGTCCTATGTGCATCCTCACTCTTTATATCTTTCTTAACTCTGTCAGTAAGGTATCTCTATTCAATAAAACTGGAGAGCATCTGACCTAGAATGAGCCAGTGATTCAATTGGGACTTGAAGCTAAATTATGTTAAACTGTTAATATTGCTAATCTTGTGATGTCTATCAGTCATAGTTTTATGTGTTTTGTTAACAGATTAGTTTATAAATAAATTTGAATGCAAAAATTATAATAATTTATTGGGGGGGGGTGTTTGTGTGGGTTTTTTTCAACCCACCAGTTCAATGACCTTAGACTTTGGCTTGATGCTCCATAGTTATTGATCAAACCATAAGTGGACACTAGCCTTTGGCCAAATACAATGAACTTGTGGCATTTTGTTGTTGCTGTGTCTGTAAATTTTCCACCAACCTTGTCTGGAGTTTGAAAACAACTGTCAGATTGCTAAAGGATATGAGATAGTGTCTGCAAGCCCATCAAAGATACTACAGCCAAGGCGGACCTCATAGCAATCATTCCCAATCATCATTTACTTACTGGTTGTACAGAAATTTGGTACCAAATGATGGAGACAAAAGAACTGTGATATACTGAGCTACTGTGCTTTACAGTAAGTTTATAATTTCAAAAATTACAGCTTGACATACTTCTTGTCCTCATTGTTGTGTAGTCAGTTCTGGTTCTTTCATAACCATAAAGGTTGAATATATTGTTTTGAAGAACACATACTTTTACAGATGATTACTGGCAAGGTTTTAACCTTGTTTAACAAGTACCATATCTAATGTCTGATGAGGGGTTGGAGAAACCTGTAAGAATCACTAACATCAGTATCATGAACACTACTGTCAATTAAGACAGACTGCATAGTTGTTTGATACCTCTGTTGAAAGTCTGTCAAAGACCATATGAAAATAAATGGGCTATTGCATAATCACCATGCAAAACATCATGGACAGGTTATTGGAAAAGATAATTGCCAGGAAATAAGACCTACCAGTTGGAGAAGTTGCATCTCATTTATCTATCCTTGGAGTGTAACATCCAAACAGAGAGACTTGGACATATGTTGTGATCTTTGCTCATGACGAGGGTTTCTATGCAGGCATTGAAACCTTTGCTGCTGCAACTGACCTACAAGATGCATTAAACTGAGTACCCCTGGATTTCCTGATGTTTGAGCTTCATTCTTCTTTAATTGGATTTCTGCTGCCTTTTCCAAAGGAAGGGGCTGTTTAAATGTTGTTCATGGGTCTGAACCAACAACTGTACACCCCAGCCTACCTCATTGTTCACCATTATCTCCAGTGTTGTTCAGTGGTGCACAGTATAAATCACAAGCAAATCTTAGGACAGAGCAGGATATTATCTTTTGCTTATGTTGTTTTGGTGTATTACCAGGGCAAGGACAGAGGGAGTGTGGCAGGAGAACTTTAGACAGAGCTTGAACATATTAGCATGTGGTGTGAGTAGGCAGGTACACCTGTCAGGCTGATGAAGGCAACGGTGACAAGGTTCTCTTTGAATAATGGTACAATCAACAAGTCAATGCCAAAAATGAGTCTAAGCTCAGAAGTTGTGGAGAGAACTCATACAATGAGATACCTGGAAGTGTTCTTGGACTGGAGTCTTGCTTTATCAAGCACGTAGACCAGGTGGTATTGAAAGCCAGAAAAAGCTTGTTTGTGATGAGGGTCATGGATGCAGTACAATTTGAGATGTTATCTTGTTTTCTTAAACCAAGGGTGGTCATGTCTGTCATACACAGGGGATTCTAACTCTCTGCTATATTTGAATGGAAAAACTGGAAAGGATACAGAATGAGGCTATGCAAATCATCTTTTGGTGCATAAAAGATACTGAGTGCAGGGCAATGTGTATGTTATCTTCTTGATTTTCCCACCATGGGCACAATAAGACTTTGCACATGCCTACCTCATAATTAATGCAGATACACAACATCCACTATACTGTGAATTTATGAGTACAAAAATATAGTGAAAAGAAGAAAATCATGGATGGGTCAGACTGTGGATATTGTTCCACAGGTATGTTTAAAGGAGAACATAGAGGCGTGTGAGGAATGAATATGTGTGTGGATATTGTTCCACAGGTGTGTTTAAAGGAGAACATAGAGGCGTGTGAGGAATGAATATGTGTGTGGATATTGTTCCACAGGTATGTTTAAAGGAGAACATAGAGGTGTGTGAGGAATGAATATGTGTGTGGATATTGTTCAACAGGTATGTTTAAAGGAGAACATAGAGGCGTGTGAGGAATGAATATGTGTGCAGTCACAGTGTAGTACATCCTTTCTCATAGTCATCATACTGGGCAGAGAATGTAGACAACAAAACCCGATAGTTGTTGAGGCATAAGTGCAGGCCTTTATTTTTTAGAACTCTTCTGAGAGCGGTGCAATCACCTACACAGATAGTTCCGTTATTTGACATGTTTAGAGCTCTTGACCTTTCACAGCTTGTTTTGGAGATTGAACTGTGAAGGAAGGCAGGGATTCTTTCATATTGAGTACAAGTAGTTTGACTATGGAAATTATAACTATAAGTTATATTAACATTATCTGGTTCATGAATATGTAAGTGAAAATTATATAATGAATCAGTCAGTTGAGGTAGGAGGAGACAACCTGTTGGAATTGCTTGTCGTATATAAACAATTACACAGAATTATTACAAATTTAGCCAGTCATACAGCATTGACAAAGAAAGATACTAGTGATTTGTTCATTTACAAATATCAATAACTTTAATTAAATGTTATTTTAGTGTAACTGCTGGTCTTATTTTTATTTTTAGCGGCTTCCATTTGATTCAAGCGTCATGAATTAATAAATATATCATTCTCATCTTTGCTTTTTTTGTTTACACTTAAAAAAACTACAAGTTAACACCTCCAACAGCATGGAGCTATATACTGTCTAAGTACCTGGCAATATAAATAGGTTATATTGAGAGGTATAATTAAATAATAAAATTAAAATAGATTCACTTGGGGAGCACCAACAACATGGTTGGTTCTGCCCCAGCCTAATACTGTCCAGTTTGCTAAAATGAAGAAATAATTAGTGTCTTTCTCACTGACACAAGTAATAACAGTGAGGAAGTGCACTGTCTGCCTTTAAAGTGATATTACTTATAGTATCATTGGGCTTAATACCTCATTCCCCTTCAACATTATGAGTTAGGGGATATCCTTTCATTTTTTAAATTGTGTGGAGATTCTGAAATTTATTTGTGCTTTTAGCCAAAGTTATTGATGTAATAAAATTCATGACATGAAAATAGAGTAGAATACCCAGTAGTAAAAACATATTCGCGAACATTAATTTTCTTCTTTCCTTGGTCACAAACCAGTAAAACAGTTATTGGCTGATATTTTAGGGGTAGCTGTTTGTGGGGTAACATTAAAATTCCTCAACTTTTTTGTCTGTAATCAGGAAGGTCAACCACAGGCAGTGGGAATTTTTCTCTTCAAATCTGTGATTTCTTCTTGGCTTTACCCTCCCCTAGTCTCTGGGTAGTGTGATCCAATGTTTTGCCCTCTTGGGTAGTGGTAAAAAAAAAAAAAACAGGTGGTGCACTCTGTGCATGTTAAAAAAACTCTTCACAGTTAAAAATCTAAAAGAGTAGGCCAAAAATCTCTGTTTCCCAGGCAAAAATGGTTAAACCATAAATTTTCCCATGTCGAAGACAGATTTATTGGGCTGAAAGGTGCAGATATCACAGCTCACCTTACACTAGCAGCACAATGCATCCATACCCATTTAACTGGTGAATACTAAGAAGAAATAGAAGAAAGTCCTCAACAGGATTTCCACACAATTTGTCACTTTTTCCACTTTCCTCCATCAAATTATCCTTAGTCAACCTCTCTTTCATCAAATTTAATATTATTAAAGAATTAAAAACACAGTATAATTACTGCTATTAATAAACGCCTGATTGTTTGTTGCTTAATTATAAACTGAATATAAAAGTTTATGTGATTTTAATATTGTTTCATCATCCATAATGAAAGTTAATGAGAAACTGAACAGAGAAATGAAGTCAGAGGTATTGTAATGATCATGAGAAGGGATTTCAATTTGTCATTTTTATTCATTAATTTCTTGACACTTATCATGGGAAAGGTAAAATATTTTGAGATGTGTCTCCCAAATGTAATTTATATATCTCTTTATTATTATTATTATTCAAAGCAAAGCTGTTTTGGTTGTCAAATTGCCACCTTATCAGGTCTGTCAAAGTTCAGGATGGTACAAGAAATAACATTTAGTTTAGGAAGTGCGCTGGCTTTCTCATCTCAACATGCTATGGTTAACACATGAAGATTATTGCTTCATTTCACAACAACATAATGGCTATTGCAGTATGTCCTTACCTATTGTTTTCAACATGGAATTTATTCATTTGACATAGTTATGTGTGCATTTTCTGGGGTTGCACATTTCCTATCTTTCCTTGTCTATGCCAGGTTGGGAAACATATCTTATACATCATTTTAGCTGTTCTATATTAGACATAGAATAGTAGTGTTGGAGGGGCTTGATTAAAGCACCTGTCCATCTTTTGATGTTACTCATCCATGTTAGTCTTGGTCTGCCTCTACATCTTTTACCTTGTATTTTCCCTTCCAAGATTACTTTTAGTAGGCTGCTGTGTCTTTTAACATGCTCCAAAAATTTCATTTGTCTTGTTTGAATTGTGTTAGTAATTCTCTTTTTATTTTTAGTTGTTTTAAAACTTCATCCTTTGCTCTTTTTATTTTTAGTTGTTTTAAAACTTCATCATTTGTTTTCTTTACTTTCTATCCAATCCTTCCTATTCTTCTATAAATCCACATTTTGAAAGCTTCAATTGTCTATTCTGTTTTCTTATATAATGTCTATATTTCTGCATTATACAGGAATATTGAGAAGATATAACATTTTGCTATTCTTAGCTTTCTGGGCAGTTAATGGAAATTTTATTTCTCCAAAGTTAAAAAAGCAAGAGTGCTCCCTGTACTTTGAGAAATGTATAGAGAATATGGTGTTAGCGACCCATTTTTTTCCCATGACCAATGGCAATTTTTTAGGCTATGTGGTCAGCACCACATCAGGCCATCCTTACTCCCCAGAAAAATCCTTGTTTCCTATTTTTAGAGGTTGGATGAATACTGAGGTCTTAATAGCAAAAAAAAATGTACCACTTTGAGGAATCGAACCTAGACCCCTCCTGATCAGAAGTAAGTGTACTCAGCCACTGAGTCTTTTTTTTTAATGGTGCTCATTTATTTAGGGTAAAGTTATAGAACTTTCTACAAACCAATGGAACTGATCTGAACCCAATGGAACCTGGGACTGACTCACATTTGAGTAGCTGAAACTTTATTTTTATTTTGAGTGACAGTTCCTGAAAAACCTCTACCTTAAAATGATGGGTCCAAAGTGTGCTTTATCTCTGCCTTCTTCTTTGGCAATCAGCTATTGCTTTGTATTTAGACCTTTAGACATTTAGACTTTTAGACATTTAGACTTTTAGACATTTGGACATTTAGATTTTTAGACATTTAACTTTTAGACATTTAGACTTTTAGATATTTAGACTTTTAGACATTTAGACTTTAGACTTTTAGACATTTAGACTTTTAGACATTTAGACTTTTAGACATTTGGACTTTTAGACATATGGACTTTAAGACTTTTAGACATTTAGACTTTTAGACATTTAGACTTTTAGATATTTAGACTTTTAGACATTTAGACTTTTAGACATTTAGACTTTTAGACATTTAGACTTTTAGACATTTGGACATTTAGATTTTTAGACATCTAGACTTTTAGACATTTGGACTTTTAGACATATGGACTTTAAGACTTTTAGACATTTAGACTTTTAGACATGGACATTTAGACATTTAGACTTTTAGAC
Organism: Megaustenia siamemsis; assembly: GCA_032433765.1. Lineage (NCBI taxonomy): Eukaryota > Metazoa > Mollusca > Gastropoda > Stylommatophora > Ariophantidae > Megaustenia > Megaustenia siamemsis. Next base: position 13,866,689 of record JAVIAB010000117.1, read on the forward strand.
ATTTGGATATTTAGACTTTTAGACATTTAGACCAGCATGAGTAACAAACAAGATGGGGTGTTTAAGGTCTTCACTGGTTTCCCCATAACTTCTCATGCAGAGTTGTTTCTGCGAGCCATATTTGTGTTCTCAGGGTGTTGAGAGTGCTGCAGTCCTTTAGGATAGGCTCTGGAGTTTGTCTGGATGCTCCCCAGTTAATGTTGCAAACTCACTGAGTCCTATCTTGTGTAGGTGTGCTCTGAGGCCACAGTGACAAGTTGTGACTCTGAAGATCTTGGTCTGCTCATGTGTGCTGAACATGTTTAAGCTGTTATATTCCGGCTCATATTTTCTATATAAATCACTCTATTTTTGTTTTCCTAGACTGTCCTCTCCTATTGACTCTGAGATCTGCAGACACATGTTAATTAAGGTACCATACCTGTTTCAGCAGACAGGCCAAGTCTTGAAATGTCTTATTTTCTACAATAAAGTGAACATGTTACCTTGGCAAATTGTTTTCATATAACCACATTTTTAATTCATAGAATTTGTAATGACCTACATCAGATCTGTCAAATAAATTTGTTACATCTCACATTCACTGCTGCTTAGTAACAGCATGTTATATTTGTCTGTATCAAGCTGACACAATTAAGTGCTAATTTTGCACCTAGACTCCATTTTTGTGTGTAGGTGAATTGTACGGGAGATATCCAGTAAGGGTAAATATTGTACTGTAATTAACTGCACTTGTAAAAGATGATTAAGTGAGGATTGGACATGGAGCTAACTGCTTCGCCCAAAAGAGAACAAAAGCGGTCTTTTTTTTTAATAAGAAAAACAATTTAAATATATTTTTCAAATATTTTTAAAGATTTGTGCTTATAAAGAGCTTAAATGATGCTGATGGTAATTTTTGCATTGGACATTTATCAAAACTGTTATCATATAGAGGCTTTTTATCAAAATATCATTACTATTCCCTCATCTCATTAAATGAACAAAAACTAATGGGAAATGAATTAACTTGATTTAAAACTGTTTTAATTTAATTTAAAACAATTTGTGAAGAAAGGTTAATCTTTATTAAAACAATTTGTGAAGAAAGGTTAATCTTTATTAAAACAATTTGTGAAGAACGGTTAATCTTTTTTAAAACAATTTGTGAAGAAAGGTTAATCTTTTTTAAAACAATTTGTGAAGAAAGGTTAATCTTTTTTAAAACAATTTGTGAAGAAAGGTTAATCTTTTTTAAAACAATTTGTGAAGAAAGGTTAATCTTTATTAAAACAATTTGTGAAGAATGGTTAATCTTTATTAAAACAATTTGGCAAGAACGGTTAATCTTTTTTAAAACAATTTGTGAAGAAAAGTTTTAACATATTAATTTATTATATAAATTATATCATTGAATACCAATAAAATCATTGACTGGAATTTTGCTGTAAGCATTTATTCCAAGTTACTGTACATTTTTTTATATTTTACTTCCAGTTTGTACTTTCTTGTTAGTTGTTATTTTGTGAATATACATTTCAGCTGTTGTGTTTGTTCAGTGTGTTCAATTGAAGTTTAAATAATTTATAATATTTCCTTGTACAGTATTTTTGGCACCAACATTTCATTTCTTAACACTCAATGTCATCAGCATATAAGAAACTGCTTTCATTTAGTATTACTGTTTTATCAGGTTGTAATAAATTACATCAATTTTTGTAATGTTTTCAGTCATTTGTAAAGGAAAAATATAAACTGTTATTTTTTGTGTTATATTTTCAGAAATCAGTAACAAAATGTTGTTATATTATATTATAAGTCATCTATTATACAATGACACCTGTAATTGCATTCACATTTTACAAGTGTAAAATATATTTCAGCTTTTATTAAGTTGTTAAATTTAGTGATAATTATAGTGGCATCATTTTTAAACTTAGCCATTGTAACAAAGTTTATGAAGTAACAAGGAGAAACACGCCATTTTATTTCATCACAGCTAACATTTTACATTTAGACAATTTATGTAATTCTCCATTATTGGATCAAACAGGGGAATAACTATTACACTGTTGGGTAAAGATGTTGACATAATCATATTCCTTTTACATAATTTGACTTTATAATTTGTATGTTAAATATCCAAAATCACAATCAAATATTTTTTTATTTAAAAACATCAGTGCAGCAAAACTGACATGTCCTGCATATTTTAATAACATATGTACATGCTTTTTCCCATTTTAAACAAATCTCAAGGTTCAAAGTGTTTTCATATTTGTTGGGAAAATCAAATCATTGCACGAAAAATGTATCAATTTTTTTTTCCCTATGGAAAAACTAAACAATCATTGTTTTGGCCATGTGATGAGAAGGGAACAGCTGGAATATATTGTAAAAACTTGAAAAATTGAGGGGCGAATAAATAGAGGGAAGCAAAGAGAAAATATACCAGACAGCTTAAGAGAATGGCTTGGCAGAAGGTCAACAACAAAAGATGATAAATAACTGTCGAAAATGAAAGTTGTGGAGAGACATGATCACCTACACCAGCAGGCATGGTACTTGATGATGATGAAAATGGAAAAACTGAATAAAAAGCACAAATCGCAAACTTAGGATGATCAAATTTTGTGGCCATAAACTTCCTATGTAATTCAGTGAATATAATTTGTATTTTGTAACTAAGTGTCTTGGTGTTTAAAATGCTACAGATTTGGGAATCTTAATTAAGATAACTCCATATTGTGACAACAAATTGAATTATCTGCCCACATGAGAGAATTCCTTGTGGTTTTTACCATAGATGTTGTATCTGGTGATGGAGGAAGAAGAAGAACAAAGTATAACCTGAATAAAATGGAAAGATGACATCTTGGAAACATAGCAACATCATGAAATGACAATGGTTGAGACTGTCTTTAGTGGGAGGTCTAAATCATTGTATCTCTCTTGAAACACAAAAGTGGTTTAAGGGAAGTAAAAAACAAGAAAAAAATTATGAATAATTCAAAATATAATTTATTTTTTTTTGCGAATAATCTTAATGTCATGAATGTCCATATTTGAATGCTTGTTTTTGATTACTATGACAATAGCATTTGAACAATAATGTTGCTTATTTTAACACATAGTATTTCATTTGTGTTATCATGTTATATTATATACAATGGCCTCTTTATGACCAGTCTGTTGCTAACAGTATTTTGTTGATTACTCACTGTCCATACGTCATTTGACTGTTTAAAAAATTATTAAAGTAATTTTTTAACAAGTAATAATATTAATATATGAAGTCATTATTTTTAATTAGGTGTCCAGTTTGTTTGTATTTGTTTGCCTTTTGTTACCAAATTTTGAGGGCCATATATTTGTTTTTTGACAATAGTAGCAGCACTCTTGCTCATAGGCTTATAAATAAATAATAAATTATCAAGTATATGAGCATAGTCTGTGTGTTACCGGGGCCTCATTATGAGGGAGTAAAGAATAGTGACACTGTGACCTTCCAGGCATGTCGTAAGAGGCAACTAAGGAGGTTGATCGATGGCTTGACAAGTTGTCATTGTAAAAAGTATTGTTATGGAAACAGAGCCATAGATTTTGGAAGCAGTAATCTCTGCAGTATGTGACATTTTGGCACGCAAGGTTTCTGTTTTTAAGATTGTGGTTCTGCCCTATGTGCCGTCTTCAGCTCGAAAGGACAATAGATAGATAGATATGAGAATAATTTTTATATTAACACCAAACAACAGAAATGACAGATGTGATTTGCCAGCCTGTCCCAGAAAGTAACCATTGTCAATAGATAAAGCATCTCTTCACCAGGCTGATAAACAATAAAGTTGGCCAGTTTGTCATTTTTAAAAAAAAATTAATTAATGTTGGTTTACATATCTTCCATATTGTAAGGGTTTCCTTTAATTTGTAAAAGATTTTCTTAAAAATGTGCTTATAAACCTTGCAGGGCAATCTGTAAGAGAAAATAGACATTTTGTGCAGCTTTCTACATTTTTACAAAATTGAAATAAATTTATCTCTATCTATCTATTGTCCTTTCGAGGTGAAGATGGCACATAGGGCAGAACCACAATCTCAAAAACAGAAACCTTGCGTGCCAAAGTGGCACATATTGCAGAGATCACTGCTCTAAAATATATGGCGCTGTTTCCATAACAATACTTTTTACAATGACAGCTTGTCAAGCCATCGATCAACTTTCTTAGTCGCCTGTTACGACATGCCTGGAAGGTCACAGTGTCACTATTCTTTACTTCCCTCATAATGAGGCCCCGGTAACACACGGGAGATAAATTTATACACAACAGTTAATAGTAAAAAAAGTTTTGTTTACATGCACACTAGCCTATCAAATTGTACCTGTCTTTGAAATGGGCCTAATATTGAAGCTAATCAATTATGCCACATATTTATACACATAACTTATAAAATGTAATTTTCACTACAATTTTCTATGACAAATGTGGTCCTGCAAGACATAGTTTGGTGTTGAGCTGCGAAAACTGTGGTCCTAGAAGACAAAGTTTGATGTTAAACTGATCACACCTCATCCAGGAGAAACAAATAAAATTTGAATGTAAGGTTTTTTCTTTGTTTCCTTTTGTAAGACTTTTTTTTTTAATCTGGTGTACAGGTTTGCCCTTAAAAAATATGGAAGGTATGGGTTTAAATTTAATCATTTTTGCTCATTTTAATTGCAGCACTATGGCCAACTTTATACAGGAATTAACTTATAACCACTAATGGTATTCCTCCTTTTTTGTTTCAATTTTGATGAATAGACCAAATACAATAGCAATACATTTTTCTACAGGATTTAACATGTAGAGTTTATTTATCAGATGTTTGATAAGTCACTAGATTACACAGGGTTTAATTAATTGATACTGGGCCGTTGATAAAATTTTTGTTGATTCTTTATGCTATACATATTTTATTAATGCCACAAAATTAGCTGAATTGTTTTATGTAGCTGAGATTAATTTCTGTGCATTTTGATATATAAAACATTTATGCAAAACAAGGAAGAGACAAACCTGGAAGATGATAGATAAATAAAATAGCAGACGGCACGATGAGTCTATGAGTCAGAGCATCAACCCAAGCACTGTCCTCTATGCTGTAGGGCAACAATGACAAAGGAAAGTAACAAGTAAAATAAGAAATAAACAACTTTACATTTTAAAAAAAGACAGTTCATACAAATTATTTCACATATTTAGTCATTTATAGTAACCAACTTCAGGATATAAAACAACAACTTAAATTATGAAGCAACAATTTCACACAAAAAACAAACTATCTATCTATTGTCCTTTTGAGCTGAAGACAGCACATGGGGCATAAATTCTAGACTCTTGTGGCGTATAAAACAAATGTTTATACAGAAATTAATTTTGTGAAGATCATTAGAATAAACTGAATCTTAAGATTTACTTTTTGAGTTCAACATTTGAACTGGTTGACTAGAAGTTAATTCATAATATTTGTCATCAGTCACTGGACACTGCGAGACTTGCTGAGGAGGAGATCTGAGCACCTATGGACATGTTTGGAGTGCAATGATGATGACTCGCAAATAACTCAATAACTCATAATATTTATAATATTATTTATTTACAGCTGTATTAATTACAGTAGCACTTTTGTATGTGGGGGTCTGGTTATATCTTTTGAGAAATCCTTTGACTTCCACGTAATAAGATGTCAGATATGTTTTAACTTGTATTGTCTACTCCAATATGTTTATATAACATACAAGCAAAACACCAACAATGGCTGGTAAGTAGCATCCATGTCAGGTTAAGTCACTGTGCTATTGACTATTGTGACTTATGATGTTTCGATAAGTAAAAAAAAAAAGTAAAGAGCCCCCGTCACGCCAAGTGGCGTATAGGTAATATGGTGTTAGTGACCATAAATTTTACAGACCTCCAGCGCATGATTTTTGGGGTAATTTGGTTGGTATTACGCCAGCGCCGCTTTACTTTCCCTTTTAAAAAATCCGGTACCCATTTAAGGCTGGGTGAACCCGGAAGCTGTCGGTTGGGATCGAACCCTACCCCTTGTTCATTGTGATGTTTTGATAAGCTGAACCAAAATTCTGCTAGTCTGATGCTAAAAGGGTACAAAAATATAATTCTGTATTGTTAAATTATTTGTATGGCTATGTACAATTGTATGGACCATGTTCACAAGAGATTGATTGATAAACAAAATTTGTTTATATGTATGGGAGACCAAATTAAAAATGTATGTTAGGTTTAGAGGTAAATATGAGAAGATATGTATAATTATACATAATTCAATAAGAAAAGTGCATCACATTTTTAAAAAAAGTTTTTATTTAAAGTATTCAACCTTCCAAACTTGTCTTATTCCTCATGAAATGTATAGTTTATAGTGATAACTTCTTTTCTTAACCAATTTTAATCATGGTCTTTACTGTTAAGCTCTGCTTAAATGTTCACACTACTCTGACCTTCTCATCAGCATTTTTGTTCCTTTAATCGTGTGTCATTTAACATTCCCACTATTCCTTTGCAATGTGGGTTCCAAAAAATTGCCCTGTGCTCTTAGATTGTTTCCTGAGAATTGTTCTATGTTGTAGATCATGGATTTTGTTGTTGCAAGAAAATGGAAGAAAGAATTCTGTCAAATCTTGAGCGTGGTATATAATGTTTATGGTGTCTACGCTGGTATTTTGAGTACACATTTTTGAGGTAATAAGGGCAGCACTGCACCAGTACTGTGTTTATTTCCCAGAAAAATCACCAGTACCCATTTAAAGTTGAATAAAGCTAGAAGCAATTGACTGGCATTGAAATCAACCTGATATTTTCATCAGGTCAGTTTATAACTGCTGCTCTAGTGTGGGCCCTTGTTGATGTTAAGGTGATCTAACACCACAGATTCAAAATGAGCTGCTAGCTCCTATACCAGATTAATGATCAGGCAAGCTACAGCGGCTTTTTAGATTTCCTTGTTTTGTTGGGTCTTCTATAACAATAGATCTGCAGTAACTATGACAATCCTCATCTCACTAGCCAGTTTTTTTCTTTTTGGCTCAAACTTTTCTGGGCAGCCAATCTGTAAAAATGAAATGAGGTCTTCAGCAGATTTGGGCTGCTATTCCTGCCATGACAAAAACAGGTAATTTGGGTCATATATAGAGAATACATTTTATATATTTGTTGCACAATCTAACCTTATTTTTTCTTGGGAAAAGTGACTGAATTACTTGTCCAACAGATATTATTTTTTTTTACACAATGTCCTACTGTGTTCTTCAAAATTTGTCCATGTTGACTTCTAAAATAAAGAAAACTTTCATTCTTCAAAAATCCTGTCAAATGGTTGTTCCTCAATATGTTTCTTTCTTTTTTTGCTGTTTCTTTTTTTTTTATATATTAATTTGTAGTTTAATTTTTAGTGTTGCTTTTGTTTGTTTGCCTTTTCCTGTACTAGATGTTTTATTTGTTTAAATATACTAATCATCTCATAATCAGGATCTTCCAGTTGCTGATTAAATTTCCATTGGATTTCTGCTTTTTTTTCCTTTGCTGTTTATATTATCTAGTCCATTATAAAGATTGTTGGGATTAAGAAGCATTCATTCTCCTGTTTGAATTGTACTAGACTCCTGATAATTATTATTATTTTTAAAAACATGTTTTTGGCTTCTTAATCAAATTCCTTTATAATTTTGATTAATTTTTCTGCTGTTTCAAAATGTCTTAATATTTGCAATGCTGCTGTCTGTTGAGCCAGACAATGCCTGTTTCAAAGTTTACATAACTCAAATACTGAGGTGATTGCTGTTGCTGTTCATTGTTTTGAAATATTCTTGAAGCATTAATTAAATAAATGTCAACAGAAAAATATACAACATTATGTTTAAAGAAATGTGTGTTAAAACATTGTGTTCAACTTTTATAATTTATTTTGAAGAATAATTTTACATTAGTGAGTTTTTAAAACATGTCTGGTTAAATACAATAAAGATAATGGAGAAGTTTATTTTTACAAATTATGAAAATGATGATAAATAATGAATATCTTATCTCATATAAAAATAAAAGATGGTGTATGCAATAAATGAAAGATGGATGTGGTAAATCTAGAGATGAAATATATAAAAGAGGTAAATCTGAGAGTAATGAAAGGTTATTGTTACTTAAAGTTATCCTTGATATTTGAACATTTCTTTGGACATTGTCCTGGATAGATGAAGCTTATTTTAAAAGATGCACCAAAAGTTTTAATGTTGAGAATAATAAGAGTAATGTTGTCTAGTGTTGAATGATATAGTGAATATTTTTTTTTTTATTGTTCATTCATTCATTAGCTGACCGTCATCAGTTGTTCCTTATTAAAGATATTTTGCTGCATTTTTGTAATTGTAAATCTAGTCCTGTAACACAATTCTCATTTTCTGTGCAATGAATGGTTCTTAATTACAAGCATAACATTTTTATATTACAAAGAAATATTTTGTCTAGTTTAGACAGCAGTATTTTTATTCATCATAAAAATAATTTATATAATGAACTTCTACTTGTTATTTTACATATTTTTCCTGAGATGTCCTAACAACTGTTCATAAATGGAATCTCAATTGCATCTTTATTGATGCATCATTTCTGGGTATATTCTGTCATGAAAAATATGTATTTTACAGGTAATCATATAGAATGAGCAAAATGTGATACAGGAAATATTTTAGCATCACAAGTGTTAAGATACCTTATTTGGTGTTCAGGAAGTGACCAATTCTCATTCTCACTTTTGTTGCTGGCCAACTTCATGGGCCGGGTACTAGTAGAGGATGTCTATCTGGAAAGAAATTCATGAACTTTGGGTTGTGAAATATGTGGCCAGCTATGTGTTACTTCCATTCTCAATGTATTATGGGTACATCTTAAAACCTGTGTTTTATAGTAACACCAGCACATTTTTTGACAGGTTATCTCATTATGCCAACAAGCTTACATTCAACCACTTTCATTCAAATGGTTTGAGCTCACTTCAGCTATTTGTCAAGAATATATTTGAAATGCCACAGATTATACAGACAATATTAACTGTCTTGTCAAGAATATATTTGAAATGCCACAGATTATACAGACAATATTAACTGTCTTGTCAAGAATATATTTGAAATGCCACAGATTCTACATACAATATTAACTGTCTTATACAAAGATTATATTTCTAATGAGACTATTTGTAAATTAAGAAATTTTTCAATTCAATGACCTACTAACCATGTTCCAGAAATTCAAAACTAGATCATCATCAGGTGCCATGCTGGTTGGCATTGGCGATCATCTCTCTCCACATCACTCAGTCCTTCAAACATGTCATTATTTCAGCAATTAAAAAGGATGTATGTTATTACAGTGTGTAAACTTTGTGTGCAGTGAGTCATTGAGGTAGACAGCAGTTAACATCAACATTGATGAATATAAACTAACTCCAGTATAGTTCAATATATTTAATGTCTTGTTAAATAATGACTAAAATAGCTTCTATTATATATATATATATATATATATATATATATATATATATTATAAAATAGCAGTTCCTCCTTGCTAGATTTGTCTCTCAACAAATTTGACATTCCACAGTTTTAATTGCACGAATCTGATATTAGTACTTTACAACCCTAGGTTTTATTCTTAGATGTCTATCTCCTGACTGTTGACTGTATGCTTCATATAACTGGCTCGTTTGCTCTAATGATTGCCATTGTTCTGAATTCCTGACTGAACTAGCTCTCAAGTCCTTCTTGCTTAACTCTACACTGACTGTATTTGTATCTTCTGCTGTTGCCTATCTCTTTATTGTATTTCTCATTGCTAATTGTTCTCTGGGTTTTACTAACCTCCTGTTTCTAACTGATCTAGGGTCTCATTGCTGTCCCGTCCCTCACTATCTCTTTTCTGTACCTCACTATCTCTGTCCTGTACCTCACTATCTCTGTCCTGTCCCTCACTATCTCTGTCCTGTCCCTCACTATCTCTGTCCTGTCCTTCACTATCTCTGTCCTGTCCCTCACTATCTCTGTCCTGTCCCTCACTATCTCTGTCCTGTCCCTCACTATCTCTGTCCTGTCCCTTACTATCTCTGTCATGTCCCTCACTATCTCTGTCCTGTCCCTCACTATCTCTGTCATGTCCCTCACTATCTCTGTCCTGTCCCTCACTATCTCTGTCCTGTCCCTCACTATCTCTGTCCTGTCCCTCACTATCTCTGTCCCGTCCCTCACTATCTCTGTCCTGTCCCTCACTATCTCTATCCTGTCCCTCTCTATCCCTGTCCTGTCCCACAGTATCTCTGTCCTGTCCCTCACTATCTCTGTCCTGACCCTCACTATCTCTGTCCTGACCCTCACTATCTCTGTCCTGTCCCTCACTATCTCTGTCCTGTCCCACAATATCTCTGTCCTGTCCCTCACTATCTCTGTCCTGTCCCTCACTATCTCTGTCCTGTCCCTCACTATCTCTGTCCTGTCCCTCACTATCTCTGTCCTGTCCCTCACTATCTCTGTCCTGTCCCACAGTATCTCTGTCCTGTCCCTCACTATCTCTGTCCTGTCCCACAGTATCTCTGTCCTGTCCCTCACTATCTCTGTCCTGTCCCTCACTATCTCTGTCCTGACCCACAGTATCTCTGTCCTGTCCCTCACTATCTCTGTCCTGTCTCTCACTATCTCTGTCATGTCCCTCACTATCTCTGTCCTGTCCCTCACTATCTCTGTCATGTCCCTCACTATCTCTGTCCTGTCCCTCACTATCTCTGTCATGTCCCTCACTATCTCTGTCCTGTCCCTCACTATCTCTGTCCTGTCCCTCACTATCTCTGTCCTGTCCCTCACTATCTCTGTCCCGTCCCTCACTATCTCTGTCCCGTCCCTCACTATCTCTGTCCTGTCCCTCACTATCTCTATCCTGTCCCTCACTATCCCTGTCCTGTCCCTCACTATCTCTGTCCTGTCCCTCACTATCTCTGTCCTGTCCCTCACTATCTCTGTCCTGTCCCTCACTATCTCTGTCCTGTCCCTCACTATCTCTGTCCTGTCCCTCACTATCTCTGTCCTGACCCTCACTATCTCTGTCCTGTCCCTCACTATCTCTGTCCTGTCCCTCACTATCTCTGTCCTGTCACTCACTATCTCTGTCCTGTCCCTCACTATCTCTGTCCTGACCCTCACTATCTCTGTCCTGTCCCTCACTATCTCTGTCCTGTCCCTCACTATCTCTGTCCTGTCCCTCACTATCTCTGTCCTGTCCCTCACTATCTCTGTCCTGTCCCTCACTATCTCTGTCCTGTCCCTCACTATCTCTGTCCTGTCCCTCACTATCTCTGTCCTGTCCCTCACTATCTCTGTCCTGTCCCTCACTATCTCTGTCCTGTCCCTCACTATCTCTGTCCTGTCCCTCATTATCTCTGTCCTGTCCCTCACTATCTCTGTCCTGACCCTCACTATCTCTGTCCTGTCCCTCACTATCTCTGTCCTGTCCCACTTTATCTCTGTCCTGTCCCTCACTATCTCTGTCCTGTCCCTCACTATCTCTGTCCTGTCCCTCACTATCTCTGTCCTGTCCCTCACTATCTCTGTCCTGTCCCTCACTATCTCTGTCCTGACCCTCACTATCTCTGTCCTGTCCCTCACTATCTCTGTCCTGTCCCTCACTATCTCTGTCCTGTCCCTCACTATCTCTGTCCTGTCCCTCAGTATCTCTGTCCTGGACCGTCTCTCCCTCTAACTAATCAAGTCCCAGCTTTTCAAGTCCAAATCTAGATGGATAAACCAAATATCACAATTAACAAGCCAGTAACAGCTTCTACCTTTTAGAAAAATGTGATTTTTGGGCCATGTTAAAAGACACAACAGCCTACTAAAAGTAATCTTTGAGGGGAAAATACAAGGTAAAAGAGGAAGAGACAAACCAAGACTAACATGGACGAGTAACATCAAAAGATGGACAAACCAGCCTATGACAACCTGCATGATCAAAGTAAAAGCCAGAGCAGAATGACGCTCCATGGTAACCAACCTTCATTGCGGAGATGGCACTCAATGATGATGATTACAGCTAGTTTGTCAAGACACAGTCAATGATGGGAGCCGCGATAGCTCAGTGGTTAGTGAACTGGACTAACACGGACAAGGGGTAGGGTTCGATCCCAACCGACGGCTTCCGGGTTCACCCAGCCTTAAATGGGTACCGGATTTTTTTTTGGGAAAGTAAAGCAGCACGGGCGTAATACTGACCACATTACCCCAAAAATCATGTGCTGAAGGTCTGTAAAATATATGGTCACTAACACCATATTTCCCAATACGCCACTTGGCGCGACAGGGGTACTTTACTTTACTTTTACAGTCAATGATCAAGGGAATATATATATGAAAGAAAAAGGATGTGGGAAGACAAAATAAAAGAATGGACAAGCATTGATTTTGCAAGGAAACAAAGATGCTATTTGGACGAGAATTTTCAAAGAAAGTGGTTATAACCTCAATACTGTCCATAAGCCTGGAACAAAGGTTAGTCAAATAATGTTATTGGGTAAGTTTGAAATCCCATTGACACATTCGTCTTGTTCTTGTCAACAATCACGGACCAACAAATCCTATAGCCAGCAACAACATTTCTCCATCATGTGGCACTCCTTGCAGCATACTCCAAGTCTAGTCAATTCTTGCTGGTGTACATGGCAGTGCAATAGCTGATAAAATTGCTGGCAGCTCTGGCGTTGAGTGTGGCCTTACTCTCAACACAGAGGACACCAGCAAGTTTGTTCTTTATTCCTTAAGAGAGTTCCTTAAGAGACGAGGAGGAGAATGGGTGGGACTATGATGTATACATTGAGAGAGTGATGAGTCTAACGGTAGAAAAAGGATCTGGTTGATCCGGAAGGCTTAGTGGAAAAAGCAGATGTATCTATAATCAACACTTTACAAGAACAGTCAGTCTGCTTCCGCTTCGAGAAATGCTGGGATGGTTGGTGCAGTCGATATGGGGATACCCTGACTGTAATTAAACTGATTCAATGAATAGAATATAATAGAACAGAACAGAATAGAATAGAACAGAACAAAATAGAATAGAACAGAATAGAATATAATCAACACTGTTGATATCATATCATATATCAAATATATATATATTACACATAGGGAATATGGTGTTAGTGACCATAATTTTTATAGACTTTCGGCACATGAGTTTGGGGTAATAAATTCATTGTTACATAAAGAATTTCCATGTTTTAAACTAAACGAGGATTTTGTTTTACTATGTCTTAATTTCAATATGTCTACAGGGCTTATTAAAAATTAGTATTTGTGAAAAGGAACATGAGAAAGTCTGAACACAAATATTTCAAAGTTATGTAAAACTGAATACAAATGGTGAGTGGTTGATGATTTTTCTCTATTGTTAAACAGTTTCATTTTTTTTTTTTTTACAATTATGGATTTGATCACTCTGAAGGCATTTATTTGGTGGCTTAAAGGATTATTGAGGCTACATTTGCTGTTAATATTTTTCTTGCATAATGCTTTATTTTCCAAGTATTTTCCTGTGCTATTTTTAAATAAATGCAAGCCATTGTAATCAACCTTTACTCAATGATCACTTTGGTAACATTGCATTATTGTTGTTATTATTACTATTATTATTATTAAACATTTTTTCCCTTTCTGTGATTATTGTTTTATATTTTGTGGAATTATTGTGTTTTGTGAATTATAAATTTATTATATGAACAAAATGGCAATGATTCTGTCTAACGGGGTCAAAGAACTTAAATTAAAATGACAGTGATTTTAAAAAAAAAGAAACAAGGTAATCATCCTCGGATGTTCTCTCTTTTCTTTTTCTTTGTGCTGGAACGAGCCTGGTCTTACAGTATTGTCTATATCTGCAATGTTTGTTTCTTGTATAAATTTTTACTTTATATTTTGTAGTTCTTACTGTTGCCCATACAGTTTAGCCTGGAGTGTTATATCTATGGGCAAATATATTTTCCTCTCTTATTGCATTTAGTACAGTCATAAAGTATGTGTTCAGCAGCCTGTCCACTTTTACATGTGGCTGAGATGCCAATCTTGAATTGTGTTTACATGTGATAAAGGAGTTGATTGTGCCTTATTCTGAGGCGTATAATGATAACTTGTTCCCATCTATTCATATTATGAAAGGCATTCTGATTATGGGCTTGTGGTCTTCTGATTGATTTGATTATCTGTTTCTGCTGCTATTATGTAAACTGTCTTCACTGCTGTAGACACTTTTAGGCTCTTCATCAAGTACCGGCCCTACTGGCATAGGTGATCAAGTCTCTCCACAACTTTCGATCTCGACAGTTATTTATCATTTTTGTTGTTGACCTTCTACTAAGCCATTCTCTTAAACTGTCTGGTATTTTTTCTCTTTGCTTCCCTCTATCTCTTCGGCCTTCAATTTTCCCAATTGTTACAATATATTCCAGCTGTTCTCTTCTCATTACATGGTCAAAAAATGTATTATTGTCTCTTCCTAATATTTGAAATTAGCTCTCTTTTTGCTTTGGCCTCTTTCGGAACATTTTAATTACTCTTCTTAGCTGTCCATGGTATTCTCAACATTCTTCTGTAAAACCACATTTCTACAGACTCCAGTGATGTTCTTGTCTGTTATCCTATTGTCCATGATTCACATCCATATGTTAAGACTGGCTCTACATAACATTGTCAAAAATGGATTGCACAGTATCTTCCTCATTTTTTGAAAAGCTGATTTTGCCTGAGCCATTCTGCATCTCACCTCTTTTGTACATCTTCCATCTGAGGTTAACAAAGTTCCCAAATATTTAAATTCATTTACCTGTTTTAATATTGTTCCACTTGTCTTTCTTTTGCACTGAGGTGATGTCTTTTTCTTTGTTGTTACCATTACTTCTGTTTTTTTTGCTATTAAGGCTGAGTCCTTTATTTTTTATTTCTTTCACTATAATATCTAACATTTCTTGTAACTCATTTTCACTCTTAGCGATTAAGACTGTATCATCAGTATACCTTAGATTATTTACATTACTTCTAGGCTACAATTGGTTTATTATCAAATGTTATCAAACTCACTCTAACAGAAAGTCGAAAATAATGTGTCAGCAACAACAGCTTCATAATAATATGCTGGGGGCAAGATGTAGTCTAGCAACTGAGCTAAGTCAGGTCAGCAACTCAGAGCTAACTGCATGCTTCAGGTTCAGCGATCAAACAAATCTGATTAAAACCTTGCTCCACTTCATAGCAGAAATGAAAAAAAAAAATATAGAATAATACAATATGGTCAAAGCTTTACAGAATAAGTAGACGACACAAATTAGAACGACGTTTCACCTCAATAGGCCTTCAGCAGAAACAAACCTACAACACACACACAGTTAACACACACACAGCTTTGCATTTACATGCATTTCTTTGCCTTGACTCCACTTCACAGTGGTGCTCCTGGAGTGAAACTATCCGGTCTGGTCAAACTAACAGGGATTGAAAGGGGTAGGCAACTGGTTACAAAAAAAAAGTCTTGCAGAAGTCAGATCTGTTGGCCCAAAAAATGCAAATAAACCACAACACATGTACGCCTTATGGTGCAGAAAAATTGATATTAGACAAGAAAACAGGACAGAGAATGGATGCCTTTGAAATGTGGATATATAGAAGAATTGTTTAGAATTTGGATGGAAGGAAAAGAAAACAAACGATGAAGTCTTAAAACAACTAAAAATGAAAAGAGAACTACTAAACACAATTCAAGCAAGACAATTGCGATTTTTGGGCCATGTTTTTGGGCGGACGGACGGACAGATGGAAGTCGGAAGTACGAGATAGGATAGGATAGGATATGATAGACAGACAGACGGACAGATTAGATAGATAAGGGTTTTTAGCTTTAATTCACATGTGCATCACCGTGACGTATTCATCTGGATACAATAATATGAGGGACCAATAATATTAACGTGTAGCAGGTGGCATGTCTGTTTTAAGTGGTGAACTAAGTGGCTCAAAGAATGTAATTCGTTTAATAAGGCTCCGTGGTAAGTCTTGGGGCAAAGCCGTTATTTATTCATTGTGTTATCATACGAAAGAATGCATTTTTCTAATATATATTATTATATTTAGTTGTATCACGTTTTTATCTGCCGAGGTGAACGATAATTTCTTGTGATTTTATGTAATTTCTCTCTCTCTCTCTCTCTCTCTCCCCCTCTCTCTTTCTCTCTCTCTCTCTCTCTCTCTCTCTCTCTGCGATCAGGGCTCAATCAGAGTAGGATTCCAGATAGATGAGCCATGGCTAGCACACACACGCAAACAACAAAGGCTAATATATGAGCCATCATGGCTAGCACACACACACACACACAAGCTAATATATGAGCCATGGCTAGCACATACACACAAGCTAATATATGAGCCATGGCTAGCACACACACACACAAGCTAATATATGAGCCATGGCTAGCACACACACACAAGCTAATATGAGCCATGGCTAGCACACACACACACACACAAGCTAATATATGAGCCATGGCTATCACACACACTAAGATATGAGCCATGGCTAGCACCGAAACACATTAAAATATGAGCCATGGCTAGCACACACACACACAAGCTGATATATGAGCCATGGCTAGCACAGAAACACACTAAGATATGAGCCATGGCTAGCACGGAAATACACTAAGATATGAACCATGGCCAACACAGACACACACTAAGATATGAACCCTGGCCAGCACAGACACCCACCAAGATATGAGCCATGGTTAGCACACACACACACACACCAGCTAATATATGAGCCATGGCTAACACACACACACACAAGCTAATATATGAGCCATGGCTAGCACACACACACACACTAAGATATGAGCCATGGCTAGCACAGAAACACATTAAGATATGAGCCATGGCTAGCACGCACACACACACACACACAAGCTAATATATGAGCCATTGCTAGCACAGAAACACACTAAGATATGAGCCATGGCTAGCACAGAAACACATTAAGATATGAGCCATGGCTAGCACACACACACACACAAACTAATATATGAGCCATGGCTAGCACAGAAACACACTAAGATATGAGCCATGGCTAGCACAGAAACACATTAAGATATGAGCCATGGCTAGCACGGAAATACACTAAGATATGAACCATGGCCAACACAGACACACACTAAGATATGAACCCTGGCCAGCACAGACACCCACCAAGATATGAGCCATGGCTAGCACGGATATACACTAAGATATGAACCATGGCCAGCCCAGACACACACCAAGATATGAGCCATGGCCAGCATATACAACCACTAAGATATCAGCCATGGCTATCGCAGACACCCACTAAGATATGAGCTACGACTAGCACGGATATACACTGAGAATTAAGCCATGGCTCAATTCAAGAGAAGCAGAAGAGGGGGGTAGAAGAGCAGCGATCGCGAAAGGTATCCATATGCTTGGGTTTGTTGTAGTCGGCAGACTCTTCTTAACATGGGAATCATCGACATACGAGACACAGGCCCTGGTTAACTGTTCACAGGTTCCGTTCATACAGTTGTCCGGAGATTTGAGAGTGCAGTCTGAACCGTAGAACATTCCCTTGCATGTACAGTTCCCGGTTGACTGTTCACAGGTGTCGTTGAACCAGTTGTCCGGACATTTGAGAGTGCTGTTTGACCCGTAGTACGTTTCCTTGCACGTACAGTCTGCACATTCCGGGTCACATATGATGTCACAGCCATCAGAACACGTCTGTTCGCACTGTAGCCCAAAATTACCATCGGGACAAGTGTCATTACAGGTATAGCCAGGATGTTTACATTGTAGGCATTTTCCGGATTTTTCTCACATAAAGGACAGACACTGAGACAAGACCTGGAGCAGTCGTGTCCATAGATCCCATGTGAACAGTTGCCGTGACACGTACCGATGATGACGTTGCAGCCTTTGCTACACCCACAATACACTGCACAAAACGACCCAGAATGTCCGTCCAGACAATAGGTGTCTATAAATGTTTGCACCTCACTGTCGGCCTGCGAAATGGTCGGTGAGAACTCAATCTTAATGTGTGCCATTGGCGTTTGTGTGGTGACTACAATAGTGTTCACAGAAACATTAGGGTATGATGTAATTTTAAGAAATGTCAGTCTTGTATTGTCCTGTAATTAATGTTAAAGTAATTTTAATGTCATGAAAAATATACTAACATCAAAATAAATAACACCGGGGCTAAAACTAAGAATAGCAAAATGTTATATCTTCTCAACATTCCTATATGGTGCAGAAACATGGACATTAGACAAAAAAAACAACAACAGAAAATTGAGGCCTTTGAAATGTGGATATATACAAGAATAGGTAGAACTGGATGGAAAGGAAAAAAAACGATGAATTCTTAAAACAACTAAAAATGAAAAGAGAACTACTAAATAAAATTCACACAAGACAATGCAATTTTTGGGCCATGTTAAAAGACACAACAGCCTACTAAAAGTAATCTTGGAGGGGAAAATACAAGGTAAAAGAGGCAGACCAAGACTAAAATGGACGAGTAACATCAAAAGATGGACAAATCAGCCTATGGCAGCCTGCACCATCAAAGCAAGCGTCAGAGCAGATGGCGCTCCATGGTAGCCAACCTTCAATGTGGAGATGGTACTCGATAATGATGATGATGATGACGTATTGTCCTGATGATATGCAATGTGCCATAGAACCTGTCGCTTAGTGAGGCTTGAGAAACGTACAAGGTCTCCACAAAAACATTCCTTGTTTTATAAAATAAAAATTTACTGGAATATTCTAATACATCGGTAGCTTTAGTTTCATGTGGTATCGGTTGGCATTACACACACACTTGATGTGCATGTCAGCCATTACACTTGGCACACATCGATGCGATAATCTAGATCGAACCAGACTCTCTGCAGCATATCAATTCAGATGAAGAGGTATGTTTACAGCACTCGGAAAAATTGACAAATAATCAACAACAGAAAAAAATATGGACCAAAGCAGGATCGAACCCGTACTCAGTGGCACAGCGCCTTGCCACGAGCAGTATGTTCGGCGTGATTCAGTGATCATCATCAAGTGCCATACCTGTTGGCGTAGGCGATCATGTCCTTCCACAATCTTCTATCTACAGTGCATCGTATCAGTTCTGTTGTTGACTGTTTTCCATGCCGTGATACAAAGCTATCCAGTATTTTCTCTCTTTGTTGTCCGCGATCTCTCTTTCTCTGTATTTTGCCAGTTGTAACCAAGTATTCCAACTTTCCTCTTCTCACGATGTGCCCGAAAAATATTGATTGTTTCTTTCTGATGTTTTTTAAAGCTCCCTTTTTGTGTTGGCCTCTTTGGGAATTTCCTTGTTAGTCGTTTTAGTTGTCCAGGGAACTTTCAACATACTTCTGAGAAATCCCATCTCTGTGGTCTCTAATCGTCTTTTCATATTTTTGTTTACTGTTCATGATTCGCTTCCATACGTCAGAATTGGCTCTATAAAGCACCGATGAACTTTCTTTCTCACTTCTATTCACATAGATTTGTTGCGTAAGACGCTTTTTATTTTCTGATTCAGTGATGCGTTTCTGTAACAGGTCATCCAGATTTGCTGCGGGTAGTAGAGGCACATACAGCCTGTCCTTCATGTACCCCTCAAGGAAAGTCACAGTTAGGTCCGGTAATCTTGGAAATTACTTGCAGAACATTTGATCATTTGCTGAACACATACTTCAAGACTGCACTGAATATAGTAGACTGAGGAAAATCCATTGGCCCATAGATACAACACTACAGACAAAACTATATGGGCCACTGCAAGAATTACAAAAGACAGTAAAATTCATACAAGAAACGACATTGCTGATATAGACAATACTTCGAGCGAACGAAAGATAGATAGATAGATGATCTTTTTGCCCAGCCTGTCGTCACAGCCATACTTAACAGTAAGGCCAGCGGGAAGAATGGAATTACCCCAATCCAATGTTGTGACGTTCAGCTTTGCGAGCAAGGGCGGTTGTGAGTAGAATCATTCTTTCTGACGTTTACCCGACGACATCTAACTTTTACGCGACGACATCTAACGTTTACCCGACGACTTCTGACATTTACCCGACGACTTCTGACGTTTACCCGACGACATCTAACGTTTACCCGACGACATCTAACGTTTACCTGACGACTTCTGACGTTTACCCGACGACTTCTGACGTTTACTCGACGACTTCTGACGTTTACCCGACGACTTCTGACGTTTACTCGACGACATCTAACGTTTACCCGACGACTTCTGACGTTTACCAGACGACTTCTGACGTTTACCCGACGACATCTAACGTTTACCCGACGACTTCTGACGTTTACCCGACGACATCTAACGTTTACCCGACGACTTCTAATGGAACGAATAGTCTTCTTCATCATCCGCCCTTAAAAGACGCTAAGTGCACCTGGGCGGTAATATTTGCGCCATTGAGCCCAACACATCAGATTTCAGCACAGCATTTTTAAGTTCTCGATTGACTAGAATGGATAGTTCATTTCCGAGAGCACCACTGAAAGGTGGAGCAGGGTCTTGATCAGCTTTATAGCTCTCCGTTCCTGACGTATGTAGTCAGATGTCGATCAATGCCCACACTCAGCTCAGTTCCTGACCCATACAGTCAGATGTCGATCAATGCCCACACTCAGCTCAGTTCCTGACACATACAGTCAGATGTCGATCAATGCCCACGCTCAGCTCAGTTCCTGACACATACAGTCAGATGTCGATCAATGCCCACATTCAGCTTAGTTCCTGACCCATACAGTCAGATGTCGATCAATGCCCACACTCAGTTTAGTTCCTGACACATACAGTCAGATGTCGATCAATGCCCACACTCAGCTTAGTTCCTGACACATACAGTCAGATGTCGATCAATGACCGCACTGAGCTCATGTCCCGGATTGGCGTCTTGATCCACTTTGGTAGAACGTCGTCGATAGAACAGCTAGAATTTCTGAATACGTCACAATTATGAGGGTGTTCTGGGATTTCCGTCTCAGCCCGCTGGTCTTACAACTATATATGGATGTGGCTGCTGCGGGGTGAGCGTCATCTTGGGTTTCACTACCCTCCAATGGTTGGAAGAGGTTACAGAGATTTTCTGGGACAGAAAATGCGATTTTTAGTTAACATATTAGTGGTCACCATATGAATTAGCATTCAATAAACGTTGATTGCTTTATCATTATCATCATCATCAAGTACCATACCTGCTGGCGTTGGTGATCATGTCTCTCCACAACTTTCGATCTCAACAGTTATTTATTATTTCTGTTGTTGACCTTCTGCCAAGCCATTCTTTTAAGCTGTCTCGTATCTTTTCTCTTTGCTTCCCTCAATTTTCCCAGTTGTTACAATATATTCCAACTGTTCCTTCTCATGACAGCCAAAAAATGGTGATTGTTTCTTCTTACTATTGGATTGGATATTCGCTCTCTGTTTTTGCTTTGAACCTCTTTCAGAACGTTTTTACTCTTCTTAGCTGTCCGTGGTATTGGAACAGGCAAATAATTGCAATGCTGCGGTAAAGCTGATAGCAAGGAGCCAGTGGTGGGAAGTGTTAAACACTCCAAGGTATGGTGACAGCTTTACAAGGAAGGAAGTATTGTGTTCCTTCCTTGTAAAGCTGTCACCATACCTTGGAGTGTTTAACACTACCACCACTGGCTCCTGTCCATGGCATTTACAACATTCTTCTGTAAAACCACATTTTTACAGCCTCCAGTGATTTTCTTGTCTGATGTTCTATTGTCCATGATTTACATTCATATGTTAAGACTGGTTCTACATAACAGTTAAGAACTATCGCGAATTCTATAATTGTGGGGATTCATGATTATACAAAGAAATTACGACAGTGGTTTTCTGTTTGCCTTCCGTCGGTTTGTTTACGGTTGGTTCCGCTAGCCTTTGACTAAAAAGTCTCACCCACAAGGCAGTGAGGTTGTTTTACTTCAGGGTACTCTCCCTTAGGCTTTTACTCTCCCGAGCATACCTGCAAGGCAGTAGAGCAGCCGCAGGTTATACTCTCTACTGCATACAGTAGCAGGTAAAATTATCCGACCTGACACATTTGATGCTTTTGTAGAAACCCTGTATTTATCATGTAATAGTTTGGACATGACAATAAAAAATAATTCTGAACAAAGAATTGCCACGCATAAATTAGATTGAAGGCATTCGAGTTGAAACTTTGGTTATTGAATTGAATCTATGTTGAGAGAACTGTCAACGCTTATATTGTTCATCATACACGCGAAAAATTAACGATTAAGCCAGTTTATTAACTGTAGTCTATTTCTATCAAAGTGTGTTATTTTTCACGTTTGCAGATAGTTTAAGGTAGTAATATATAGAAGGATTTCGATATTTAATTTGCACTGAATAAAATAGCAGTTGTGTTCCATGCTCGGTAGTGAATCCATTATGTTCTCTATAATGAAGGTTCAGTTGCATTTATTGTAAACTTGTGTACATGTTTGCCTTATTGTAACTGATTAATAACAATCAATAACATTAAATAAATGTGATTCAGGATATTTATATGAAATTTGGTGTCTTGACAGACGGTTGGCAGCAAGCAATCATGATAAGTCAGTAATTTGGTAAAATATCAGTGTCTTATGCTGGATGCTGCTTTGCCGAACAGCTTCTCTCGTGGCTGAATCTGCCAATATCGGATAGACAGATCTGTCCACAGAATTAACAAGATGTATTTGTGGTGTCTAGCCTCGTGTCCTCTCTCTTGTGCTTTTTGTCTTCTGAATTTGATATCAGCACTGCCTCGAAAAGGGAGCCGCGATAGCTCAGTGGTAAGTGAACTGGACTACAAAGGACAAGAGGTAGGGTTCGATCCCAACCGACGGCTTCCAGGTTCACCCAGCCGTAAATGGGTACCGGATTTTTTTCTGGGAAAGTAGAGCAGCACGGGCCTAATACCGACCACATTACCCCAAAAATCATGTGCCGAAGGTCTGTAAAATTTATGGTCACTAACACCATATTCCCCATAAGCCACTTGGCGTGACGGGGGTACTTTACTTTTTTTTACAACTGCCTCGAAAGTTAAATCAAGATAATGTGCTTATTAAATGTAATCAGTACAATTTATAAATGTTAATAGATTGATTTACCATTTAAAGTTTTCATAAATCTGACTAGATTTATCATTCATATGCTTTATTATTTCGACGGAAGCCTCGGTAACTAGTTGGGAAAACCACCCGACTGGGCTACCGACGTTCCGACAACCCGTGTTCGATTCCCGCTGGAAGCAGTGTGAGTTGTACTGTGGTTGGAAAAAAAAATACCTCCGCAGTCGATCCAGCCGTTGGCAGAAATGAGTACCAGGCTGTTACTCTGAAAAAGTGAGGAATGCCGCCTCGCATCGAAAGTTTCGATGCTTGAAGCGACACTACCCAGAAATCTCCGAACACTTATGGATAGGCCGCCGAGCAGATATGGGTAAAACATCGCGTGCTAAGACGCCGATTTAAGCGACTCGCGTCTCGTACGTTACCTTTATTATTTTGACTTGTTTACACTGCAGCTGCAGAGATGTGGAAAACGGTTTGTCCATTATTACCAGTAAATTTGATCTATTACGTTCCTCTGAAACCTGTGAAATAGGTTTGATGTATTGCGTTTATAAAGCGTTTTCTAGTACAAGTTTCATAATTTACCACGTAATACAACCAACAGGTCAGCATCATCCGGTCGCATGTCATTTGCATAAAGTTACATTCACCACAGCCCGTCTGAAAGAATCTCAGTCTCTAGCCAGACCTCCAATAGAACGTTACATTCACCACAACCCGTCTGAAAGAATCTCAGTTTCTAGCCAGACCTCCCACAGAATATTGCATTCACCAGAGCCCGTCTGAAAGAATTTCTATCTCTAGCCAGACCTCCCACTTCTTCTGCTGTCATATTCAAGTTCTCCTTGACGTCTTGAAACCACCATCTTCTTGGTTGCCCCTTCATACGTCGTCACTGAACCATGCCTTCCATTAATGTTCTTTCCAGGCCGCTGTGTCTTTTAACGTTGCTATAGTATTTTAATTTTCTCCGCAGAATGGTGTTTGTAAGCCAGTTTTTTTCAATGTGTATGTCTTTTATATTACGTTCATAAATTAATGAAGACGTTTGATTTCGATTTGCATGAAAACTACTTTTTAGTTCGCAGTGATTGTTTGCAGGCAGCTTTAAACTGTTCATAACGTTATATAAATAGTTTTTGCTCTTATACGTTTGATCTAGTTTGCAGGATTTCTTCTTTAGGCTGTATTGAAAATCAACCTCACTTAATTGGACGTAATGTTCGCAGATCTACGAAATCGTGTTTTTGTTCAGTCGTGTTGTTCTAAAAAATAATTTTGTTTTCACATTGAAATAGGCCGAAGAAATACAAATTCTTGACGTCCCTGTGCACCCATTCGACTTATAATTGAAACCAGTAAACAAGAAACGTAATAATGCGACGCGGCCATTTATGTTTATGAAATTATTGTGGTGGCATAGTTTTGGCTTTTAAAAGTTGACATTTAAAATCAACATCATCATGAGTTTGAAATGCAAATGTATAACTGTGCTGAAGGTTACCGCTTTACTATACCAACACTTCCGCAGAGAGTCGATGATGAGCCATTTATATTGTGATATTTATGACCTAGAAATTCCTCCGCAATTGGCGCTTGGTCTGGATAGATCATCCTTTTCCCGTTGGATTAAACCAGACTCAGAGTGCACTCATGTCAGGCAAGGAAGGAGAAGGAAAGTTGACAACTTTAACGTAGATGCCACAAGACGGGAGATATTTAAAATGTTTGCTACAAATGTATTTGTTACTCTCAGGAAATTGAAATTAATATTGCCTGGAGACTGCAGTATTGACATTTGTAAAAGTGCTCTATGGAAAATTGTACGAGCCGCCGGCTTCACTTTCAGGAAAACTGTAGGCGACAGGAATATTATTTGTGGAAAACCACATTTGATTGCTGCCAGAAGTAAATACTTGAGGCAGATCCGTGAGCGGTGGAGTCAAGGTCATGATATTGTATATTTGGACGAATCCTGAGACAATAATCACAACACCTATGCTAAAGAATGGCAACCAAACGGTGAAGATAGACGGTGAACAGAAAAGAACAATTTCTAGCAGCAAAGGCCAGCTCATCGTACTAACTCGCTGGAAACTGTGAAAACGGCCTTGTCCATGACGCTAGAGTTATTTTCTAATCAAAAAGTCTCGTCGATAGGGACTACCACACGGAAATGAATGTACACATTTTCAGGTACTGGTTGGAGAACGGTCTTCCTCCAACCCTGGATCATGCCTAGTAATGGATAATGCATCTTATCACAATGCTGTGTCAGCGGAAGACAAAGTACGAACTTCATCAAATACAAAAAATCAAATTAGGACATCGCTTGCTAAGGAAAATGTCAATTTCGACGAAACATATTCAAATCCTGAGTTGTTGCAGCTTGTGAGGAATACAAATAAGAAAAAGGTGTATCATAATGACAAAATCATTGAGGAATACAAATAAGAAAAAGGTGTATCATAATGCCAAAATCATTGAGGAATACAAATAAGAAAAAGGTGTATCATAATGACAAAATCATTGAGGAATACAAATAAGAAAAAGGTGTATCATAATGACAAAATCATTGAGGAATACAAATAAGAAAAAGGTGTACCATAATGATAAAATCATTGAGGAATACAAATAAGAAAAAGGTGTACCATAATGCCAAAATCATTGAGGAATACAAATAAGAAAAAGGTGTATCATAATGACAAAATCATTGAGGAATACAAATAAGAAAAAGGTGTATCATAATGACAAAATCATTGAGGAATACAAATAAGAAAAAGGTGTATCATAATGACAAAATCATTGAGGAATACAAATAAGAAAAAGGTGTATCATAATGCCAAAATCATTGAGGAATACAAATAAGGAAAAGGTGTATCATAATGACAAAATCATGGAGGAATACAAATAAGAAAAAGGTGTATCATAATGACAAAATCATTTAGGAATACATATAAGAAAGAGGTGTATCATAATGACAAAATCATTGAGGAATACGGTCACACTTCTCTGTGACTCCCTGTATATCTTGTGTACCTCAACTCGATCGAGCTTGGGTGGGCTAAAGTCTAAGGACAAGTTGCAGAATAGAAGATATTGTCAAAATGTGTGATGTTGAAGTTCTGACACGCGAGTCCCTCTCAAGTATAGACACCCAGTTCTGAAAGAAGTGTGTTGTACATGTGCTAAGGGTTAAAATCGAGCACAGAGATGGGTTACACTTTGTCCAGCCATTAACCATTATCAGCCTCTCGAAATCGCTAGATTAGGAATGATGAAGACCATATTTTGTTGACAGAGTGAATAACAGCCTGGAATCATCAAGTGTATTTTGAACAAATGGTTAAGTGTATGTACAATGGCAACAAATCTATTTCCAATTCAGAGTGCATCTACCATCATTCAATTTGGGGTGCACTTAGGACACTCTGGGGTCTAATGGTGACAGAAGGGCAAGACTAACTGTAGCAAATTGAAGTCATGTTTGCGGTTACACATAACGGACAACACGCAATCACTTGATCTATAAACGTATTATGTAGATTCGCCTCTGAAAAGAACTCAACTGGAAATTAACATGTTTACTGTAAAATCTAAAATTTGAATAAACTTATTTGCAATGGTCCTAAAAGATCACAGGCATTCGCGGATGTGCAATTTTTTTTTAATTTGCTGAATAAAGAATGGCAATATTTTTACCTCATGGATATTCTAAGGCTCATGTAAAAAAAAAATCAATGCCATTTAACAGGTAGTTTTCACGCAGATGGAAAGTAAACGTTTTCATGAATTTCTGAACGAACTTTAATACGTCTTCATTGGTCTTTTTCATTATCTAAGGTATCTTAGGATAAATAGAAGTAAGAAAGAGAGTTCATCGGTGCTATATAGAACCAATTCTGACCTATGGAAGCGAATCATGGACAGCAGACAAACAAATGAAAAGACGATTAGAGGTCACAGAGATGGGATTTCTCACAAGTATGTTAAAAGTTTCCTGGACAGCTAAAAATAGCAATGAAGAAATTCTCAAAGAGGCCAACACAAAATAGGAACTTCTAAAAAACAGAAAGAAAGAAGCAATCAACATTTTTCGGGCACATCATGAGAAGAGGAAAGTTGGAATACTTGGTTACAACTGGCAAAATAAAAGGAAAGAGAGATCGCGGACGACAAAGAGAGAAAATACTGGATAGCTTGGTGTCATGGCATGGAAAACAGTCAACAACAGAACTGATACGATGCGCTGTAGATAGAAGATTGTGGAGGGACATGATCGCCTACGCCAACCGGCAGGGTACACGATGATGATCTTTTCTCTGTTTCACTTCAACTCTTCATCTCAAGATTATTATCGTTCAGGGCAATTTTAACATTCTTCTATGTAACGATAGGAGCATTGGTGGCTGTGTGGTTGTTGTTCTATGTAACGATAGGAGCATTGGTGGCTGTGTGGTTGTTGTTCTATGTAACGATAGGAGCATTGGTGGCTGTATGGTTGTTGTTCTATGTAACGATAGGAGCATTGGTGGCTGTGTGGTTGTTGTTCTATGTAACGATAGGAGCATTGGTGGCTGTGTGGTTGTTGTTCTATGTAACGATAGGAGTATTGGTGGCTGTATGGTTGTTGTTCTATGTAACTATAGGAGCATTGGTGGCTGTGTTGTTGTTGTTCTATGTAACGATAGGAGCATTGGTGGCTGTGTTGTTGTTGTTCTATGTAACGATAGGAGTATTGGTGGCTGTGTTGTTGTTGTTCTATGTAACGATAGGAGCATTGGTGGCTGTGTTGTTGTTGTTCTATGTAACGATAGGAGTATTGGTGGCTGTGTTGTTGTTGTTCTATGTAACGATAGGAGCATTGGTGGCTGTGTTGTTGTTGTTCTATGTAACGATAGGAGCATTGGTGGCTGTGTGGTTGTTCGTTCTCACTTTCTCATCAAAAGGGTCCAGGTCAAATTCCCAAATGTAATGGATTTTTTTTTTTTCGGACCGACAAGTTCCAGAGTCCACTCAACATAAAAAAAGTGAGTACCAGGGATATTTTTAGACGCAGAGCCAGTCTGGCGCGATACCGACTACATCACCTAAAAATGTGCCATGGTCATGGAAAAATATGGTCTTCTTCTGCTTCGTCGTTCTCTTCTTCTGCTTTCGTCACTTCCTCATGTACCCGTTCGGGTGTCGAGGGAGATACAAAGTTTTGGTTCTCGCCCTTTTGGCGGCTTCAATCATTGTCGATTGATTTTGTTGTAACGTTTCTGTGATATTGTCTGTCCATCTTACCTTTGGTCTGCCTCATGCTCTTCTCCTCTTTTATTTCGTGCTTTGTTTGGTAAGGAATCACACGACATTCTTTCTAGATGGACAAACCAGTTTATTTGATGTTTCTGTATGTAGCTTGGGATTGGCTCTCTTTCTCTTATAGTGTCATTTCCGATTCTGTCTTTTCTAGTTACTCCAAGCGCTTTTCTCAGACATCGCATCTCTGTGATGATGCGAGAGAGATACGTCACTAGCACCATATCCATCAAACGCCTAGCAAGGTAAGGGAGGGAACCTTTACCCTTTTTTTTTAAATATAGCTGTTATTTTTCTGCTCTCGAAATATTTTAATGTCTTGGGTAATATTTAAAACCATAACAGATCAGGTACAAACTTTGATCTTCTTCTACTTCTTTCCTTCCTCATTTGCCTTTCAGCGTCGAGGGGAAATATAATTTGCGGTCTTTTGCTCTTCTCTTCGCCTCTGCTGCTACTATGTTTTATAGTGCTTCTAATATTCCCTCAATCCATCTTTTTCGTGACCGACCCTTGGGTCTGGTGTTCTCACAACGTTTATTGAAGGCTCGTTGTGTTGTGATTACTCTGCCTGGTCACGTGGCCAAATTATTTTATCTGTTGTTTCTTTGATAATTGACAGATGATTGTGAATAACGTTTGCTTCAAACAACCAGAATGCTGGCGGGGTAACCAGGAACGATCTTTGAAGATGTGATGAATTGTAAAAGTCCACAGTTGTGTTCAAGATGGCTGAGTCACGTGCCGTTTCTAATGGATTTCGGCAAAGTGGTCACGAACTACAGAGTCGTCAGTCTACCATCGAGGTAAGATTTATTTCCTTACCTTCCTTCTTTCCATCTCTCCTCTTCCGTTTCTTCTCCGTGTCCATCAACATTCATTTAAACACATTTAGCACCGCCTGTTGTTTCAGATGCAAGCACTCAATTATTAATAATCCAATTTGAGGGCTTGCAGGGGCAGGGTGGGTTTTGCCACCACCAACTATTTCAGGAGGGTGTAGCTCAAAAGCCCTGACCTGCAACAGCCCTGACCTGCAACAGCCCTGACCTGCAACAGCCCTGACCTGTATTCACCTTGCGAGAAGGAAAATTGCAAACGTCAAACCAACTCCCTCTGCCGAAGACGGAATATGTCAGCCACGACATGGGACCAATTCATCTTATTCCATGATTTGGTCGGGAGTCGCGATAGCTCAGTGGGAATTGGCGTTGCTAATGGGAAACCTACGGCCAGCGGGTCAGTACCGGCCCGCCAATCAATTTTGACCGGCACCCCAGTTTGATTGAAAAAGTATAATGAAGAAATGACACATACAAACACATTATTATTATCAATCAGCATTAAAGAAATATAATTATGTATAATATTATATATATATATATATATAATATTATACATAATTATATATATATATATATATATATATATATATAGGAACCACGATAGCTCAGTGGTTAGTGAACTGGACTACAAAGGACAAGAGGTAGGGTTCGATTCCAACCGACGACTTCCAGGTTCACCCAACCTTTAATGTGTACCGGATTTTTTTCTGGGAAAGTAAAGCGGCACGGGCGTAATACCGACCACTTTGTAAAATTTATGGTCACTAACACCATTTTCCCTATACGCCACTTGGCGTGACGGGGGCTCTACTTTTTACTTGATGTTGGTCCTATCTCTCCATAGTGAAACTAGACAGAGTCAAATTCGCAGATTTGAAAACTTTAAACCCTTAATAGACGCCAGACTATTTTTAGCACAATTTTGTTTACATATAACAGTTTAAAGAAATGTAGCGACATATCTGTTGTTTCGTATTATTTGGTCAAGCAGCATGTATCAAAGCGTCCAAGAAAGGTTGCTCTATGAAATAAAGGTTGTGATTTGTTTGTATCAGATAAATCACATCTAAAATGTGCTATCACGAGTAAGCAAAGAAACAAAAAGTCTCACAAAATGCAAACTAAATTTTCACTAAAATATTTCAAATCAACAAAAGCATCAAAATCTACTAACATTCAAACATTATAAAGCACAAACAACATATGTATTGCCATTCATATTGATAGGGTATTAAAAATTGAAAACAAATAAATTCAGCAATGTGCTTCCCCTATCGCTATAACTAAATAAATCTTTCGATCATCAAATTGAAATCCACTTTCATTTTACCCAAAGACAAAAAGAGTCCACAGGAATTCATCAATTTCAAGCACAAGTAATATATCTAAAATATAACATTTGTTAACCTCAGACGGAAGATGTACAACAGAGGTGAAATGCAGAATGGTTCAGGCAAAAGCAGCTTTCCAAAAAATGAGGAAGATACTACTATGCAATCAATTTTTGACAATAGAAACAAGAAAAAGAGTTCTTAAATGTTATGTAGAACCAGTCTTAACATATGAATGTGAATCATGGACAAAAGGACAACAGACAAGAAAATCACTGGAGTTTGTAGAAGTGTGATTTTACAGAAGAATGTTGAGAATACCATGCACAGCTAAGAAGAGTAATGAAGATGTTCTGAAAGAGGTCAAAGCAAACAGAGAGCTAATTTCCAATGTTAGGTAGAAACAATCATCATTTTTTGGCCATGTAATGAGGAGAGAACAATTGGAATATATTGTAACAACTGGAAAAATTGAGAGACGAAGAGATAGAGGGAAGCAGAGTGAGAAAATACCAGACATGAGAATGGCTTGGCAGAAGGTCAACAACGGAAATGATAAAGAACTGTCGAGATCGAAAGTTGTGGAGAGACATGATCACCTACGACAGTAGGCCCGGTACTTGATGATGATGATGAAATAAACAGTAGGGGGGATAGGGCGCACCCCTAGTCTTACGCTTAATCTAACTTCAAAGTGGTCTGTGTAACCTGCTGCTGTTCTCTCTGTGCAGCTATTGTTGATGTTGAAACTTTTAATTAGGTTGGTTAGACGTTGTCTTACTCCGTATGTTGTTAGTATTTCCAACAGTTATACTCCGTTTACTCTGTCGAATGCGTTTTCCAGGTCAATGAAAGCTATGTACACACTTTGATTGTGTTGTCTTCTTTTCGGCTGGCTGTTTTAATGAGAATAAAGTGTTAGTACATCCTCTGTTTTTTTGTGTGTTTTTTTTCGGAATCCCATTTGAGAATCGCTTAACTGTAGTTCTCTTATTGGTCTCAGTCTTTTCCCCATAATTTTGGCGTATAGCTTTCCTACTTGGCTGAGGAGAAATATACCTCTGTATTGGTTGCAGTTTCTTTTGCTACCTTTATTTTGTCCATATTGGTATGATGATTGCCTGTTGCGAGTCTTATTGGGTTTTTTTGTTGGTGCACTGAATATTCAGTTCAGCCATGTCACTCCCGTTTATCCTGCTGTTGCTATTATTTCTATTGGTATGTCATCTATCCCGGGTGCTTTATTTCTTGGTGCATATTTGATTACTTCTTCAATTTCCTCTTTCTTGATGTTGGGTTCTGCGATTGTGCATTCTTGCGTGGTTTTTGTTGTCTTTTTGGTAATTGGTATCATGTTTAATAGGTCTTCAAAATATTCTTTCCATCTCTGTTGCATACCTTGGTTATTTGATATTGGCTGTCCGTCTTTGTCATTTATGCGCTCAGTAGGATCATGATTTTCTTTCCTCGTTCTTGTGGCTTTTACTGCTTTGTAGTAATCTTTTCTGACTGTCTTGAAGTCCCTGCTCATATTTTGTCCCGAATTCTGTTCAATTCTTTTGCTCAGCTTCTTTGATCAAAATTTTAACTCTTTTCCGAAATAAGGCATATTTTTCTTGGTTCTTATTCTCCCTCCAATTTTTAAACAGGTTCTTCTTTTCTTCAATTGCTTCGTTCCACCACGGGGTGCTCTTTTTCCATTCTTTTGTCCTTAGCTGCGTTCCACAAACTGTTTTAGAGATGTTGGTTACTGTTTCTTTAAATTGTTTCCACTCTTCTTCTACTGTACATGCTTCGTTAGGGAGTTTCTTGAATTCCTCTGTTAGTTTTTCTTGTAGGGTTTTCCTTGATTCTTGATCTTTTAACTGTTTTATTTTTATTGTTTGTTCTTTTTTATTATTTTGTTTGCTTTCGTATATTCTCTTTGTTCTTGAATGTCTGAGTGTAACCATAACAATTTTGTGGACCGTGTCGTCTGTGATGTTAGGGATAGCTCTGCTGTCGGTTACTCTTTTCTTGTTAGTATCAAATCTATCTGGCTTCTGCATGTTATGTCATTCCATTTGAACCAGGTGTATGATTGCTACTCTCTGTGTTTGAAGAATGTGTTGGTGATAAATAAATCCATCTAGTAAATTTTAAAATACGAGGGACATTCATAATAATATACAATATAAATAATATACATAATAAGTAATAAACATATAAGCATGAAATTTTGCACCCTTATAATATGGCATGCGTCGATTGTGTGCACCAAATTGCACTGCAATTAGCCAAATAATACGACTGCACTAAACCGTTGAAATGGAGCATGTTAGCAACTAGCGTTATAAGCGGCGAATTGTGATAGAATTTCTCGTTTTAGAGAAGGAAACTGTTGTGAACATTCACAAGCGCCTATGTGATGTGTATGGAAGTTCTGCAGTCGGCAGGAGCACAGTAAGTCGCGGGGTTCAATGAATAAAAGAATTGCAAAGCGGAGATACGGAGCTTCTTGATCGGCCCACTAATGCATTGATGTTGAAATGTTTGAATAAGGACATTATTCATGCTGATAGGCACATCACTACTCAACACATTGACCTTAAAGTTGTCAGTCAGCATTGGTTGTGCAAGATGCAATTATAAAAACTCTCGCATTCTCTAAGGTCTGTGCAAGATAGGTTCCGTGAAATCTCACAAATGAGAAGAGATTGCAAAGAGAAGTAACAAACTGCTTCATGTAGACATATTCGTCATACATTTCATTTTCTGGAAAGTCGACTGAAGGTACTGTTTGACTCACTAATGATGAAGATTTCTGAATATCTTCCCATGTTCGTGTTCTGTTCAACATTACCCAGTTGTAGGCCTCAAGGTTTTGAAAATTATATGCAGCCCATTTCTTCAAATAACTTAAAGCTGTTTCATAGAAAACAAAAAAAAAACACTCGCTTTAAACTTGTTCACATCATCCTGTGGAATTCTTTCCATTTCCAACTTGTCAAGAATTTGCTTAACTCTTGATAACAAGAAACCATCTTCCAGTTTGGACTCCAAGATAGTTCTCAACCCATTGATGTTGTCAATTACTTCAAAAACCGGTCCATCTACTTTCTGCACTGCTTCGTGGAAAAAGGATGCCTGACTGTGAACAAAAATAAGCCAAGCTTCAGACAGGGGGTTTTCAAAGAATTTCTGTATAAAGACTGGGCATCTGTCTTGAGGCTGAAAATAGGATTTTAAAGGCAGGAACATGTGAAGAACCCTTTCAACAGCAGGCGGCAGTGCAAGCCACCTAATCTGTGCATAACCTAAAATCATCTGGAAGTCTATGTCCACAAACTGGCAAATCTCCTTGAGACTTTCAACTCTAACTGTGTATGATTTGAAGTGCAGATAAATTTTAGCAATAATCATCTCAACATCAATAGGTAATACATCTGCAGCTGCTCGAACAGTGTTGTGGAAAATATGGCATGCGCAACCAACACCTATCAAACAATATCCAAGATTTTCTTTCAGCTCTATGAAAACATTGTTTTTCATTCTTTTCAGCTCCCCCAAAATTAGAATGTATGCTGTCTGCACATAATGCAACTACTTTCCTTTCTAAACCTTTTTCCGTTAGACAGTCATTAATACAACTACTTTCCTTTCTAAACCTTTTTCCGCGTTAGACAGTCATTAATGCAACTACTTTCCTTTCTAAACCTTTTTCCGTTAGACAGTCATTAATGCAACTACTTTCCTTTCTAAACCTTTTTCCGTTAGACAGTCATTAATGCAACTACTTTCCTTTCTAAACCTTTTTCCGTTAGACAGTCATTAATGCAAATACTTTTCTTTCTAAACCTTTTTCCGTTAGACAGTCATTAATGCAACTACTTTCCTTTCTAAACCTTTTTCCGTTAGACAGTCATTAATAATAAAACCAACAATATCAGATGTTCTCCCGGCAATGACTTCAATTCTAATATTTTAACTTGCAGCCCCTTATTGTGATCAAAGTGTGTGACAAGCAAAGGAAAAATCTTGTTTCATTGTGGTTGGAGGTATCTGTCAGTATGGAAATAAATGTTGAGTTTTCTAGGTCACATCTCAATTAATTTTGAACATGGGGTGTGAACACATTTCGAATAATGGCTTCTGTTTTCGTACGTGCACAAGCAAATTTTGGTTCTGAAGTAACCTGAAGTAATTTTGATGTGTAGCG
Source organism: Megaustenia siamemsis (assembly GCA_032433765.1). Lineage (NCBI taxonomy): Eukaryota > Metazoa > Mollusca > Gastropoda > Stylommatophora > Ariophantidae > Megaustenia > Megaustenia siamemsis. The sequence goes on from JAVIAB010000117.1 coordinate 13,901,606, forward strand.
CATAGATCTAAATGTATTATTGTGTATCACTGTATGATAGTCAAATGCACCTTCTGTAGCAGCTAATTGTTCTTCTTTGTCACCAATCTGTTCAGCTCGAAAAAATGTTAACGACGAGATTGATGCAGCTGTAGCTACGGCTCTCTTATGTTTCGCACTATTTATGTGACTCTTAATATCACCACGTCCACTATGGTTAATCAAAAACCCAGAGGCACATATACTGCATCTTACAATGAAGTCTAATGTAGACTTTATTTTAGAAAGCGGTATTCCTTTTGTAAATCTTGATTGAAGCTGCATTTACGTTGTGATGCAATTTTTTGCAACAATTACAAACTTTACAAACTAACTATAGTTTAAATAATAATTTTCTAGGACTATACCATATGCATAGCATAAGTTCTAAAATATTAAATTGTCAAGTAACTGAAAATAGCACAATTTAAATAAAATCTAAAGAATGCAATAACCTCTATCACTAAACAACACAATACAAAGAATTAGCTCGTCGGTAAACGAAAGTAACACAATGAATATACAAGAATATGAATTGTCGTTGTCGTAGCCGCAAAGATGCTACTTGTTGAGTTTCAGTTTCAGTATACAAGATTTAAAACTTGGAGCGCATTTTACTGTTACTGTTTCGTCAAATGAACAGCCAGTTCAACTTTAAAAACATTTATACACAATAACGGAATTACGTCTATTTTTAAGTCGAAGAGATGTTTACCATATTGGCAAAATTGGTAAACGTTTGTGTCCCCAATGTATTTTAACAAATCCGGGACAAAAGCTAAAAAATCAGTCAAAATCGGGACAAATTCGGGACAGTAAAAAATCCTGGACAAAGGTTGAAAAAAAAACAGTAAAAAATCAGGAGTGTCCCGGAAAAATCGGTACGTCTGGTCACCTTACTTTACCCCAATTGTGGGCATGTTTATTGCAGCAGAACTGACCATTAACTTATCTTATTTGGGTGTAAGAGAGCTAAAACTGGCAGTTCGTATGACGGTTACTATATACCACTGTGTAGGTGGCGTGCAGGAATTGTTATGTTAGCATTCCAGTTGCTGGAACTGTTAGTATATTATTTTTGCAGTAACTTATAGCTTAGAGATTTTCAATGAGTGAAACGCTATGCACTTCATGTTTATGTATTTCTATCATCATCATGTGCGAGACCGGTTGGCGTAGGCCATTTCCAAAAATCAGGAAGAAACAATCATCATCTTTTGCAACGAGAAGGGACAGCTGGAATATATTGTGGCAACTGGTAAAATTGAGGGAAGCAAAGAGAAAAAAAAATACGAGACAACGTAAGAGAATTGCTTGGCAGAAGGTCAACAACAGAAATGATAAATAAATAACTGTCGAGATCGAAAGTTGTGGAGAGACATGATCACCCATGCCAGCATACTTGGTACTTGATGATAATCACTTTGTATAGAGGCGACCATGGTATCTGCGGGCCTGCTTATTTTTAGAACGTCAACCAATCAAATTATTATTAGCATTTACCCCTAACCGTCTGTCAACAATGTCTTCCCTCCAAGACGATATGAACAAAACGTGTTTAATTTGTCGCCTGTTTAGGTAACAGTTATGGTTGGGTGCTGTGAAAAGAAGCCTCATGGCTATTATGGAAGCGCATCACTATTTTTAAAATTACGCAATAATCAAAGTGCTGCAATATTGGTATGTTTATATTCCCAGTGTTGAAACAGTTGTGAGTTAAGTTACAGTTGTGTCTGTCCTGCTGCAGAATTCAGAATTCTGAGAATTTCTATAATAATAATCATAATCATAACAACATAATAATGATAATATCATAATGCCATTTTTGTTTCTTGATTTTTCTCGTTCTTTGAGGCCAGATTTTCCTTTGTTGTAGCTTTGCAGTGTCAGCTGGTTAGTATCTATTCTTACGGTATAAATGAATCACTTTCCTTTCTCTCCGTGTTCACCCAGTGATTGCTTCATCGTCTGCCCTTGGCATGTTCCGTGGTCTATGGACTTTGGAACAGATAGATTGGTGCCACTGCAGGCAGGGCATTCCCATGTCTTCTACACCCCAGTTCTAGCAACAAGGTGTTCATCCTGATAGTTCAGACTGTTCTACTTCTAGCGAACATGCCATGATAATATGATGATTTCTGGGTGGGGTACACGGTTCCTGATGCCCATGGCTCATATCTTGGTGTATTTCCGTACTGGCCATGGTTCATGTCTTAATACTTAATGTGTTTCCGTGCTAGCTATGGCTATGGCTGGTATCTTGTGTTTCTGTGCTAGACATGGCTCATATCTTAGTGTGTTTCTTTGCTAGCCATGGCTCATATCTTTGCTTGTGTGTGTGTGCTGGCCATGTCTCATATCTTGGTGTGTGTCATGTTGGTCATATCTCGTGTCTTGGTGTGTCCGTGTTGGTCATGTCACATATCTTTATGTGCGTCTGTGTTTGGTCATATCGCATGTCTTAGTGTGTATCTGTGTTGGTCATGTGTCATATCTTTGTGTGTGCATGTATGGGTTAGTGATGTCTCATATCTTTGTGTGCATGTTTATGTTAGTCATATCTCGTGTCTTTGTGTGTGCATGTCTGTGTTGGTTACATCTCGTGTCTTTGTGTGTGCATGTCTGTGTTAGTCACCTCTAGTGACTCAAGCAGATGGTGCTCGTCAACCTGGGAGGGCCGACCATCTAAGGGCAGAATCCCCCTACAGAAAAGACAATCTGCTGCCTTGCAGGAAGATTGGGGACAATCAAAGGCTAAGGAAAGCAAACCTGAATAAAATACTGGCTGAAATCGGATGCACTGGGCCTCTGGCGCAGAACACAGTGCAACGTTTTAACGGGTGTTCAATCAGAGTGGATCTGGCAGACTCTAATTGTGATGTTCTGTCTGTGGGGGCGATCAACACCCTTAGCCTGACAGCTGACTTCATGTGAGAGTCTGGAATCCTACTCTGATTGAGTCCTGATCACAGAGAGAGAGAGAGAGAGAGAGATATTCCCAGTCATAGATTGGAATTCCGAATCAGAAAGTGTTTCCGTTTTCTGTTTTCTTACTGAACTGAACTCGACTTCACGGTCACTGTTCTGTTCTACGCACAAGTGTCTCATACTCATACCATCATTCATCATCTATCAATACATGGCATCAATCTGGTTTTTTTTTTCCTTTTGCTTCGTAGCGTTGCGATATTTGATTCAGTAAAATTAAATAACAGTATGGTACTTTGATATTGATTACATCTATTTATCTATCTTTCTACTTTGTGAGGTGTCCCTTTTTTTTAAACTTCAGCTCGTCTTGGATGTTTTTGTTTTCACTGCTTGTTAATAATTTTATATAATATATTATTATATATCGAGGTAAGATGTTGATGCTCTCCGTTTGCGATTTTTGCTGTCGTGGATAATCCCAACTAGTATAGTGTATCTGTATAAGAAAATAAATGGAGTTTGTAATATGTTTGATTTCATCATCAAGCCTGCTGGAGTAGGTGATTTATGTCTCTCCACAACTTTCGATCTCGACAGTTATTTATCATTTCTGTTGTTGACCTTCTGTGAAGCCATTCTTTCAAGCTATCTCGTATCCTTTCTCTTTGTTTCCCACAATCTCATCGTCCCTCCATTTTTCCAGTTGTTACAATATATTCCAGTGTTCCCTTCTCATAACATGGCCAAAAAATTATGATTGTTTCTTCCTAATATATTTCAACTAGTATAGTATCTTGCTTAAAAGACAATAAATTTATAAATAAAGTTTGTAATTTGTTTTGCTTAGAAAAATAAAATACCAACCCAACAGTTTATGAGCTAATTATTGTAATTGAGTTGTACATTTGTTTCTTTTTCTCCTCTTTGATGGTCTCATCCAGCTTACTTTATTATCATCATCATGTGCCATACCGGTTGGTGTAGGCGATCATGTCATTCCACAATCTTCTGTCTACAGTTCATCGTATCAGTTCTGTTGTTGACTGCTTTCCATGCCATGACACCAAGCCATCTAGTATTTCTCTCTTTGTTGTCCGCGATCTCTCTTTCCTTTTATTTTGCCAGTTGGGACCAAGTATTCCAACTTTCCTCTTCTCATGATGTGCCCGCAAAAATGTTGATTGTTTCTTTCTGTTGTTTTTTAGGAGCTGCCTTTTTATGTTGGCCTCTTTGAGAACTTGCTCATTGGTCTTTTTAGCTGTCCAGGGAACTTTCAACATTCTTTGTCAAATCTCATCTTTGTGGCCTCTAATCATCTTTTCATTTGTTTGTCTATTGTCCATGATTCGCTTCCATAGGTCAGAATTGGTTCTATATAGCATCGATGAACTCTCTTTCTCATTTCTATTAACATAGATTTGTTGCATAAGATATTTTTCATTTTCTGAAATGCTATTTTGGCCTGAGCTATTCTGCTTTTTATTTCTGTGGTACGTCTTCCATCTGATGTTATTATTGTGCCCAAGTATTTCAGATGTTGCACTTGTTTCAAATTTGTCCTGTTTATTTTTATGCTGCATGCTGGTGATGATTGTTTCTTCGATATGACCATTACTTCTGTTTTCTTACTATTCAGACTGAGACCTTTCTTGTTGCTTTCTTTTACTATTATGTCTATCATTTCTTGTATTCCATTTTCTGTCTCTGCTATTAAGACTGTGTCATCCTCATATTGCAAATTATTTATGTTGTGACCATTGACTTCAATTCCTTTTTTGTCTACTATTGATCTCATAATATTTTCGCTGTAAAGTGAAAACAAATCCATCGACAGAACACAGCCTTGTCTGACTCCTTGCTTTATAATACTTTATTATAAATGCTATAATATACTCAAAAGATTTAGACAAATCTTCAGTTATAAGAATCATGATAGTATAGTCACTGACATCATGATACAAATATGTATTGTATAACAATATTATGATCATTAATTGTCTTCATCTTCATTCGTCTGCTAGTTTAGTTGTTATCTTCCCAGCTACTAAATGAATATGATCATTTCATAATTTTCACGGTGGGGTTCAACAATTCAAGTAAGTGAATTACATTGTCTTACACCTACATTACCTCCTCCTTCGAGTACCTCACTTAGACCAGCCTGCTATGTTACTTGTTTTATAAAGATATTTTAAATGAATGAGAAAGCCAACAAACAGACATGGTATCTATATTCTAATGTGGTTCTTTCCACAGCAAACCATTATCCAAGTCAGACTCATAGTTAGTTAAAATATTACAAAGTACCACAAAGTTGAGATAGATACATGTAATATTTTTTCAATTTAATGTAATGTTGAATTTTAGAGAGTTGTTTCTTTGAGATGATCATTGAAACAGAATTTTCTATAATGCAAGAAGATAAAATGGAAAAATATTACCGTACGTATCACAATTTGATGGTACTTGGTAACATTTTGTGATCAAACAACACCTGGATTGTAAAAGGTCAACAGCTCAAAGCTGAATCAGAAACAGTGGCAACAAATAATTAAAATTCTATTTCAGCTCCCCACAATGGCTCTGGTACCTTGTCTGGCCAATCAAAGTAGTAGTATACCACAGTAACCAAAAAATGCTAGTCCAATTAATGTATTGTATCAAAAGGCTCATATATCACAACTTGCTGTAAATCACAATTCAAATGTTTCAATGCTCACTTAATATCCTTTTATGGGCGGATAATGAATGGTATTAGTCATCAGATGAATACAAAAAGAATGAAATAATGCTATCATCACCTGTATTTTATTGGTAACACTAAAACACTTCACACATTTTCTAAAACTGTTGCGTCCATCAAATTTTGGCTTATCTTTAAATAACGTTGCTGAAGTGCTGTTGTCACTTTCTGCAGGGCAATGATGGAGCACACATTTCCTGTTTATGTGAAGACCAGTTGTTAACAGTGACATATTTTAGTGAGGTAGAGACTCTTTACGATTGTTTTCAGAGGGGGCTCAGGTTATCAGGTATGAAGTATGTCCAGTTTCTTGTAGTGAATTTTATCATTTTATTACTTTTTTTTTCTTCTGAAAATGAACTTGTAAACACTAGCAAAGATTGACGTGTGCTGAGACTGCTACAATGGGGACTACAGTTACCTTTCTTTGTTTTGGAGATGAGATATTAATTCGGATGAGCATGCTGGCACGGCCGGTTGAGCAATTATGGATTTTAATTCGTTTGCAGTGATACCGAGGCCTTCCATAACCAAATATATAAAGATCTCAGGCATAAGTTCAGAAAGTTGGTTAATATCTTTTTCTTCTTATCATTCCACCATTAAGTGTGTGTAGATGTTTTGTGTTGCTAGTATACAACAGAGTTCTAATACCTGCCACTTTCAGACCAGACACGTCTTCAGCATGGGTATATTTGTTAATTAATTTTTTTCCAAAGTAGTGGCCATTTTTATACCTATTCTTGTCCACTTTAACTGTCAACAGGTTCTTTAATGTGTGTTGATGTACACAGGACCTCCCAGTTTTTGCCATCTTCCAAGAGAGATAGACATTGGATCTCACTACCCAGAGACCAGGAAAGGGTAAAGTCACGGAGAAATCACAAATTTGAAGTGAAAAATTTCTACCTCTCACAACAGGATTTAAGTTTTTGGACTTTCTGTCCAGAGACCACTGTCTTACCTCTAGACCACCCAATCCCCATAATTAATATAATTTGATGATTTTACTTTTTTAAAATTTTGCCTGGGAAAATTCATACATAGTCTGTTCTTTTGTATTTTTATTTTCTACGGGTCTCTTTTAGCATGCTCAGCTTGAACACGGGTTCACATTTTATACTCTTAACTCCAATAAAACCAGATTCAAACTACCTTGAAATTTGAGGCCACTGATTGCACTTTCAACAGTCCCAATATGAATATTTGTAGTTCATTATGAAATCTTTGTTTTAAATATTTACATGAAGTATCAATTCATAAAAACAAATTGTTAATAAACCATGCTTATTGCTTCAATAAAGTGCAAGATTGAACATAAAGTTTGTTTCTAATTTTATCTCAAGGTAATGAGCATTGTCTTGGATGGAGACCATCAGGAAAAGAGCCATATAAATGGATGACATACAAGGAGGTATTTTATTAATTTAAAAAAAATTATGAAATAATATAGTTATAGGCATATGGGAATTGGTATAAATATGCGTTTCTATGTTAAATCTAGTAAAATAAGAACAGAGTAAAAGGTATGGTTAAAGCTTTGCATTTCTGTGACCTAAAAATGGCGTCATTCAGAGCACAGACAGTACATACAACCAGATAATTTATGATTTTAAAAAAATTATTTAGCAGATAATATATGATTTACAAAACTTATTATCATATATAGTTATATGAAATTGGACAATTAACAGTGTGTCACCCTCATATCAGCCCATCAGATGTAAATGTTGGGAGTAGGTACAAGACAATAGTCTAGACATGGTTTACTTTACATAAAGAGACAAACCTGGCCTGGAAAAGAACAGATCTTACAATAAGAGATTAGGGGGACAACTTCAGTCAATCTGTGCATAAAGCTATAATCATTCCTTTTACTTTTTTCTTCTACTGTCTCTTGTTTATACACATAGTTGTGGTGAGATCCAGCCCTTCTCAAGAAACATTGGGTTTAATGCCCATATAAAAATCTTGTCTGAAACTGCTTTTTTGTCCATCATCGTGTTGACGACATGCTAGGCATGTTCATAGCAACACAAATTAAATTTGAAGCCGAGCTGCTTTGGTTTGACTCATGGCATGACTGGCAGCTTTTATTTTATTTGCTTCCTTGTGCGGACTGAAGATTATGGTGCATCAACAAGGTGTAGCCAGTTCCGCAGTCATATCATTAAATAACACTCCCCTTGAATCTGTAAAAAAAAAAGTTCACCTACCTCGGTTCTGAGGTCACAATCACTGTCTCCCTTGAAGAAGAAATAAATTCCTGAATGGGAAAGGCAGCTTCCACATTTCTTCTTCTTCTTCTACCTTTTTAACTCCCAGTGGAGCATAGGTCTTCAACAAACACTTTCCAAGTCGTTCTGTCTTTTGCCATTCTATTAAGATCATTCCATGTCTTCCCCATCATCTTCATCTCTGCTTCTATCTGTCTTCTCCAAGAATTCCTTGGTCTTCCTCTTTGTCTTTTCCCCTGGGGATTCCAAAAAAGGACCTGTTGTGTAATACTCTCAGTTGGCTTCCACAGTGTGTTCTATCCAGCACCATTTACTTTGATTCTCTTTCCACATCTATCTATCTATTGACCTTACGAGCCGTAGCCGACCCATAGGGCGTAGACCAAGATACACCTTCTCCTATCTGAATTTTTGTTCTAGCAGTTTTCTTTTAAAGATATTTTATCAAATCTCGCCATTTGTCTCTGTTCTGTGCAAGCAGCTCTATCTCATTGAGGGAGCCGAATCCTGCTGCTCTTGCCTCTCTCATCAATGTTCTTCCCACATGCTAAGAGTTAAATGTTTTGTTCTTCTTCAGGTTAATGATAGAGCCATTGCCTTTGGTTCTGGACTTATCAGTCTTGGTTTATCACAGAATAATAATGTTCGAGTTGGCATCTACTCCAAGAACAGACCCGATGTGAGTATTATTTTCCTGGCATTGATCTCAACACATAATTGAAAGTTTAATGAAATACTGTATGAGAGACAGTCATCAGTGAGAAACTTTGTAAGAGAAGTTAAGATGGAGTTTCCAATAGACAAATAAATATTGTAGGAGAAAGTAAAGAATAGGTAACATTATATATATATATTGAGGAATATATTTGATAGGACTTTTCTAAACATACAGAAAACTAAATGTCCATTTGCAAAACAAAAATCCAACTCAAAATTATCACCAGTAGTGAAGAACTTGAAATTGTAACAAACTATGAATATCTGGGATCTCTAGTAAATAACAATGGAGACTGCCAGGAAAGATGATGCCAGATTTTTCAACATGGCAAATCAAATTTTTCAACATGGCTTCAAATTTTGAAGCATTTATGTTTCGATGCTGCCATTTTTTACTACGGTATAGTAATCAAGTAATCCATGGTAGCCAACCTTCGTTGCGGAGAAGGCACTCAATGATGATGATGAGTAATCAAGGGTTAAAATTAGGGGAACTATTTGGTCTTGAGGTAAAACATCAGCCTGTTGTTCCTAGATCAAATCCCTTCACAGGCAGTAGGCATCAAGCATTTTGAATCCATGGTCTATTTGTGGCTTTGCCCTCCCTTGGTCTCTGGGTAGTGAGATCTGTTGTCTAGTCCTTTTGGATAATGATAAAAAACAGAAGCTGCCATATACTCTAATGTAACTTAAAGAACCCTTGGCAGTTAAAAGTCTAAAGAGAGTAGGCAAAAAATGGCAGCTGCCTGGGCAAAATGGTTAAACGAAACTCTACCGTACAGAGATGGTGGATGTGTCAGACTAAAAGATGCAGATTTCATGCTTTGCCATAAACTAATGACAGAACACTAAGAAGAAGAAAGACTACTCTGATAATTTTTATTGAATAATCTAATTTTATTTATTAAGGTCAGTCCTTTAACTTTAAGATATTTTTCAGCTGTAAAAAGCCATTCTGGCCTTCCAGAAATTCTTTTGTAACATCTGTTTTTGTGCCCCCTTTTCTGTAATGATACTATGATAAGTAAATGCATCTAGAACATGTAATTTCTTCAAAGTTAAATAATTTGGTATTAAAAAAAAAAGTAAAGTACCCCCGTCACGCCAAGTGGCGGCATATAGGGAATATGGTGTTAGTGACCATAAATTTTACAGACCTTCGGCACATGATTTTTGGGGTAATGTGGTTGGTATTACGCCCAATGCCGCTTTACTTTCCCAGAAAAAAATCCGGTACCTATTTAAGGCTGGGTGAACCCGGAAGCCGTCGGTTGGGATCGAACCCTACCCCTTGTCCTTTGTAGTACAGTTCATTAACCACTGAGCTATCGCGGCTCCGTAAATAATTTGGTATAGCATTCATTTATTATAAGGACTTTAGTATTTTTATTTGTTTCTACTAATTTCATTCTGTACTGATAACTTCAGACAGTTGTTCTTTTCTTGCAGCTGTTATTGGCTGTGTGATATCAGTGCTAAATTATCTATGAAATCTAACTTTGTTCATAAAGTCAATTGCATTCCTTCCATAATCTCTTATTGATTATTTACATAATCCAATATATTACTAGTAAATATAGGTAACCAAAGGCATTAAAGGATTTAGTCAAAAGTTCTGGCTGCTTATTAAAATGTAGGGAAATTAAATACATTTTAGTCACAAGATAAGTTCCTTTTTGTTTACTATAAATTTATTTCATTCACTTCTTTTTAGGGGAAAAAAAACCTGTTTCATATTTTCACACCTTTTCCTCATATTTCATGTCCGGCTTCGTGCCAGAGCTACTGAGTTTAGTGCTCAGTGCACACCATGAGCTGTGTTTTACATCCAGATCATGTTTCGATGTTCCGATTGCTTATGATGAATGATAATATTGTAAGATGAAGGACAGCTCAGCAGCCTTTACTTTCAGTGAAGCAGCTTGGCCTTATGTCTTTTGCCGTGTGCTGTATCTGCTATGATAAGGACTGTAGCTGCCTTTTTTTGTTTAGATCCTTCAATGAGTTTTAATTCAGATGATTCCACTAGCACGGGCAGTTGAACAGTTATGGATTCTAATTCGTTTGCAATGATACCGGGACCTTTGACTAACCATAACCATAGAGGCACTGCAAAGAGATGGAGTTGTGGGTCTGGATAGTTTGGTTTGCTGGTCTTGTTGCAAGCCATCAGCTATGAGTCACTGTCAATTTGAGCTCTGTTGTCCTTTTCCACACCCAAATCCTTCTTTAGTTTTTGTATATTTGTCAAGCTAATGACTCAAAGAACCATAAACAAACGCTATGAAAACGCCAGATTAAGAGGAAGACCAAGAATGAAATAGATAAAGGGAATACTAGAGTCAATAGGAGGGATAACACCAGAAGAGGCCAACAGAAGAGCAAAGAATCGCAGATTGTATCTCCCCTCGACGCCAGCGGCAATGGAGGAAGGATAGAAGAAGAAGTCAAGCTATGTAGTCATAGAATTAGTGGCCTGTTACTGATTCACTACATTATCCCAGTTTGTAAATGCTTGCTTGACTGTGACTTTGAGAACGGTAGCTGTGAGGAAGTGCCTGTTTCCTGATTTGTCCAGATAAAGGAGGTAGGACCATATTAGGACTAGTCAAAATATTTTCTATCAGCTGCCAGGGTTTACATTTTAAAAACTCTTTCTTCTCTCTCTCTCTCTCTCTCTCTATATATATATATATATATATATATATATATATATATATATATATATATATATATATATACATACAATATTTATATGTGTGTGTGTGTATGTATATATAAGAGAGCTAATTTCCAAAATTAGGAAGAAACAATCATCATTTTTTTGGCCATATAGTGAGAAGGGAACAGCTAGAATATATTGTGACAACTGGGAAAATTGAGGGACAAAGAGATAAGCAAAGAGAAAAGATACCAGACTGCTTAAGAGAATGGCTTGGCAGAAGGTCAACAACAGAAATGATAAATAATTGTCAAGATCGAAAGTTGTGGGGAGAAATGATCACCTACACTAGCAGGTATGATACTTGATGATGATGATGATATATATTTTTTAAAATGTATGCATATTTCAGCAAAGAAAAATGTGTATAACATTTTAATACTAAACTTATTCAGACATCATGAGATGAATACAAGTTACTTTTGACCTCTACAAGATGTACTTACCATTTGCCATTAGCTTCACTTGTAAGTACCCCAAACTGCTGCTTGGACATTGTTGGGTAACGTTGGCCAAAGTGTCCAGTTGGGATTGCAGTACATGCTGTTACAATTTTTTCCCGAAGGGCCACCAGTGTAGCAGGTGTTTTGCTCAACATGACATCCCGTAGGCTTCTCCATAGGTACAAGTCTCAGGTGTTAAATTAGGAGAAAGTGCTAACTTGTTTCCGTACAAGTTCTGCTGAATTTTCACTTGTGCACTAACACACCCTGCACCATGTGTTTTGAACTTATCACAAATCCATGAAATTGTCAGGCATGTTGGAGGTTCTAGTCTGAACTCTCGCTTCAATTGTCTTTGAACTTCAATAACATTTTCAAATTTGAAATAGTCCTGAGTTTGTCATATGATAGCTGTACCTCCTCCATTTAGTTTTATTTGAACATATCATTGTTACTGCTACGGTAATGCTAGTAATTACATCTTTTAAGAATACGTCATGCTAAACATTGTTGCTGTCTTTCAATCGAACTTTGAAAAAGGTCAGATGGCATCTGTTAATTTTTTTGACTGACTCAAAATAGTGTATTTAATATATATGTGTGCATGCGTAATTGTTTGCTTGTTTTCCCTAGATGGTCACATTTGATTTCATCATGATAGTGTAATATTTTCTAAATAAATTAACTTTAATTTGTCCTCAGTACGCTATTGCTGACCAAGCTTTGTATCATCACTCTTTAACTTCTGTTCCGCTGTATGATACATTGGGGGCAGATGCATGCAATTTTATCATCAACCAAAGTATGACCACAGAGTTTGAGAATTCTTGTCTGTACATCTTTGTTGCAATTATTGTCTTAATTTATGTTTACACTGTTATTATTATTTTTGAGGCCTATATCATACATGTTGAAAAATAAACCAATAATATGTACTCGTATATGTTGTAAGGTAGGAGGAATGACAACAACCTGAGACGATAAACATACAGAAAAGGTGTGGTGAGTTCAGGCAGAGGCAACATTCCAAAATATGAGCAAACTTTAATAACAAATTCTTGTTATCAGTGGGAGCTGTGATAAAGCAATGATTAATGAACTGGTCTTCTGCAGATAAGAAGCCAGGTTTGATCCCACATAATGGCTATTAGGTTCACCCAATTTTAGGTGAGTGTCAAATGTTATTTTTATGTGACAGGAAGATAGCGCCGGCAAGGTGGTGACATAATCCAAAAATGTGCAGACGCTGCAATAAATATGAGTATTATTAGCATATTCCTTGTAGCCATGGGATGTGACTAAGCTCTTTCTTTCATCATTTGTCAGGGGAAGTGAAAAAAAATGGGGGTGGGCTGTCATGACATATCCAAGTAAATCAGAACTGGAGTCGTCAGTTGCTGGACACTGCGGGACTTGCTGAGGATGGGATCTGAGCACCTATGGACATGTTCGGAGTGCAATGATGATGATGACCTGCAAATAACTCAATCCAAGTAAATCCTGGACAACAGACAAGAAAATATTTGAAGGCACCAAAATTTATATTTCTAGAAGAATGTTGAGAGTAAAGGAGAAATGGAAAAAAAAATGGAAGAAAAATGGTAGGGTAAAAGTTTTATGTAATAAATGGATGATACAAGTAAAAAAATGAGCCCTACATAGCTAACTAATAATGGAGTATCTAAAATAGAATCATTTTGAACTAGAATGAGAAATAAGAATGTCTCTAGAAAATGACTCGTATGACTTATCATATAGAAAATGTCTTTCCTGTATATTGCGCTGTGGCCAGAAGGAAATTGAATGATAGTCGCACAAGGTACCCGTTGTGGCTAATTTATGCTTATGGTGGGTCAAAACACAGGTGGATGGCCTCTAAAAATATACAAGAGGAGGACACTGTATAGCTTACCTCAACTGTAACATGGCCAACAATGTCTACACGTTTCTTTGTATATACAACCATATGAGAATGCACAGACCTTATATATATATATATATAATAAGCTAAAGTAAAAAGAAAGCTTTTACCAAAGGGAGGAAACATCACGTTTTTGGTGTTGTAATGTGAAGGAAACTTCTGGAACATATTGTAACAAGTAGAAAAGTAGAGGAAAATAGCATTAGAGGGAAATAGAGATGATACCAGGCTGGTTAAGGGAGTGGTAGGGATTCAGTAGCATATTATTATGAGAGGCAAGGCACTTAACAAACATAGAATTATGGAAATAACCCTGTCAAATACCAGTGGATAAACAGATACATCGAAGACAATGGCACTGGATAGGACACACAGTGCGGAAGCCAACTGAGAGTATTACACAACAGGTCCTTTTTTGGAATCCCCAGGGGAAAAGACAAAGAGGAAGACCAAGGAATTCTTGGAGAAAACAGATAGAAGCCGAGATGAAGATGACGGGGAAGACATGGAATGATCTTAAAAGAATGGCAAAAAACAGAACGACTTGGAAAGTGTTTGTTGAAGACCTATGCTTCACTGGGAGCTGAAAAGGTAGAAGAAGGCACTTGACAGCAACAAGAAGCTGTCAGCGACTCATAGCTGATGACTTGTGCCAGGATCAGTGAACCAGAACCATCCAGACTCTACTCCACCTCTTCACGGTGCCTCTAGAAATAGACTAACCATATTAGTCTGGCCAAGTGAGAAGTGTTGTGACTTTAAAGAATATTTTATAAATGAGCTCTTCTGTTGGTGATTACATATTTGTCAGCAAATAGTGTCAGTTCTCTCTTTCCCACAATAACTTTTCTTTCCATTCATAGGTGAATTGTCAGTAATAATCTGTGATAACAACGCAAAGGTAGCAACATTGCTACATCGTAAGGATAATTTCAAATTGCTGAAAACCCTCATTATCATGGACCCATTAAGCGAAGAAAACATATTGCTAGCACAGAAACAAAACGTGAATGCACTCCATTTTCAAGAAGTTGAGGTGAATCAATTTAATCACATAATTTTTATCTAATTTTTTTTTTAAACTTGCGACACATTTAATTAAGAATACCACACACGTGTGCACATTCAACACCCATGCTTTGCTAAAGTTTATACATCTTTTTCTTCTACCTTTCAGCTCCATGTGGAGCATAGTTCTTCAGCAAACACTTTCCAAGCTGCTCTGTTTCTTGCCATTCTTTTAAGTTCATTCTTATAGTTTGACATACTTTAATTCAATTCTGAACGCAATCAAAATTCTTCTGATTTGCAATAAATAATTAAAATACCTAGGAAGTTTGGTAACAAACGACAGTTCACAATCAGCAGAGATAGACTCAAGATGCATCAAAGTTTGTCAAATCATTGGACAGTTATCACCACTATTGTCCAACAAGGAAATAAGTCTATAGGCAAAATGGGCACTTTACAATACAATCTTCATCCCAATGTTGTGCTACCAAAGCCAGTCCTGGATCCTAGATGCAAGAACAATAAGAAAAATAAACTCTATGGAGATGAAATGTGTTAGACAAATGGCAGTAAACAGCCTGAGAGATAAGATCAGAAATGAAGAACTGAGAAAAAAGCTAGTAATAACCCCGCCATAGAATATATAAGGAAACAACAGATAAAATGGTTTGGCTACGTGACAAGACAGAGTGATCAAAACACAACACAATGAACCTTTAATAAGCGTTGTAAGAACACCAGACCCAAGGGTAGACCATGAAAAAGGTGGATCAACGGAATATTAGAAGCACTAGGAAACATAACATCAGCAGAGGTGAACAGAAAAACAAAACACCGCAAATTATATCTGCCCTTGACGCTTAAAGGTAGATGAGGAAGGAAAGAAGAAGAATTAAAATGTAACCTCAGCTATCAATCTGTCAGGCAACACCTTGTAATTAATTATTCAAGTTGTGGTTCTATGTGACAGGACCAACAACATAAACATGTTTTGGGTGATATTCTCTTTAATTTTGTATCTCTTATTGAATCTAATAGGTTTTTCATTTGGACATTTCCTGATAAAAAACATAACAAATCAAGTAGATGACATTCTTGTACAGAAGAGATGGAGATCAAGCATAATAGCTGCCATTGTTAAGTGGTGACTGTCAGTTACCATCAGTTCTATCCAGGCAACAAAATAAGATTAACAAATTAATGTCCATACAAGAGATTTCACCAGATGATTTAGCTAATAATGCAAAGAAATGTTTTTGTAACAAAGCTAAGGAGTTCAAGGAGGAGGATAAGAACTGATAAGTACTTTTTTTTAAATGTAACCAGCTAAATTTTATATTTAGATCGTTAAAGATCGCATGTGAGACCTTAGCGGTCAAACACGTGGGGGGAAACATCAGTCGGGCTAAACCCCCAACGTGTTTCTTTCTTAAGTTAAGCCCTTAACTTGCGACTGACTCAGCAGGTCGGTAAGGGATAAATGTTTTATGCTCAGAGAAATACTCAGAAGATGGAGATTAAAGTAGCAACGATAAATATATTCGGGATAAAAAAATAAAGAAGTCGAACTTATAGAAGAAATGACAAAAAGGAAAATTAAAATACTAGGATTAGCGGACACCAGAGTAAAAGGAACAACAGATAAAGAAAACACACATGAACTACACGAAAATATTCTCAGGAGAAATAAAATACCATTCAGAAAGAATTATCACAATTAAACTACTAGAAGACGACCAAAAAACAAATTACATTCAAATATATGCCCCATGCAACAACAATGAATGAGACAGCGAAGAATTCTACGACACATTGAATGAAATCATTAACAATATTGACGAAAGCGACGACATGTTAGTGATGGGAGATTTTAGTGGAAGGCTTGGGAAACGCAACAGTGATATCTTAGGACCCTTTGGCGATAAAACGGTTGAAATAAACGAAAATGGAAGTAGACTGCTGGATCTATGCAATCAAAATGATTTATTTATCACCAACACATTCTTCAAACACAGAGAGTCGCAAGTATACACCTGGTACAAATGGAATGACACAACATGCAGAAGCTAGATAGATTTTATACTAACAAGAAAACAGAACAAGAAAAGAGTAACCGACAGCAGAGCAATCCCAAATATTACAGACGACATGGATCACATGATGGTTATGATCACACTAAGACAGCCAAAAATAAAGAGAATATATGAAAACAAACAAAAGAAGCGAAAAGAACAGACAATAAAAATAAAACAATTAAAAGATCAAGAAACAAAGAAAATCCTAGAAGAAAAACTAACAGAGGAATTCAAGAAACTCCCTAACGAAGTATGCACAATAGAAGAAGAGTGGAAACAATTTAAAGAAACAGTAACCAACATCTCTAAAACAGTTTGTGGAACGAAGCTAAGAACAAGAGAAGGGAAAAAGAGCACTCCGTGGTGGAACGAAACAATCAGAGAATCAATTAAGGAAAAGAAGAAACTGTTTAAAAATAGGAGTGAGAACAAGAACCAAGAGAAATATGAAAAATATGCCTTAGTTCGAAAGAGAGTTAAAAGGTTGATCAAAGAAGCTAAGCAAAAAAATTGGATAGAATTCAGACAAAACATGAGCAGGGACTTCAAGACAGCCACAAGAGATTTCTACAAAGCAGTAAAAGCCACAAGAGCGAGAAAAGAAAACCATGATCCTACTGAACTGATAAATGACAAAGACGGACAGCCAATATCAAATAACCAATGTAAGTAACAGAGATGGAAAGAATATTTTGAAGACCTGTTAAACATACCAACTACCAATAAGACAGCAAAAACCACGCCAGAACTCACAAATACTGAACCCAACATCATGAAAGAGGAAATCGAAGAAGTAATCAAATATGCACCAAGAAATAAAGCTGGGATGGATAACATACCAATAGAAATAATAGCAGCAGGAGAAACAGGAATGCAATGGCTGCACAGAATATTTAATGCAGCATGGCACCAACAACAAGCCCCAGAAGACTGGCAACAGGCAATCATCATACCAATATGGAAAAAGAAAGGTAGCAAAAGAGACTGCAATCAATATAGAGGTATATCTCTTCTCAGCCATGTAGGAAAGCTATACGCCAAAATCTTGGAAAAAAGGCTGATACCAATAATAGAACTACAGTTAAGCGATTCTCAAATGGGGTTCCAAAAAAAAACAGAGGATACACCGACGCACTATTCACACTAAAACAGCTTGCAGAAAAAACAACAAAACACAATCAAAACTTATACATAACCTTCATTGACCAGAAAAAAGCATTCGACAGAGTAAACAGAGAACAACTGTGGGAGATACTAACAACATACGGAGTAAGCCAACATCTAACCAACATTATTAAAAGCCTCTACGTCAACAGTAGCTGCACGGTCAGAACAGCAGCAGGCTACACAGACCACTTCGAAGTCAGATCAGGCGTAAGACAGGGGTGCGTACTATCCCCCTACTGTTTATTACATACATGGACCATATATGCAAGCTAGCCTACCCATCAGAGACAGAGGAGATCAACGAGATTATATTTGCAGACGATCAGACACTAATACATGAAACAATAGAAGACCTACAAGAACACTTAAACAAACTCAACATCTCAGGCACAAAATACAACATGAACATCAACAAAACAGAAGTTATGAACGTCGCCAAAAATAAACAGAACATCAACATAACTATAGAAGGCAGACAACTAAAACAAGTAGAGGAATTCAAATACCTAGGAAGTCTAATGACAAACGATAATTCTCAAACGGCAGAGATAGAATCAAGATGCAACAAAGCTTGTCAAATCATCGGACAGTTATCACCACTATTGTCCAACAAGGAAATAACTCTGGAGGCAAAACGAGCACTATACAATACAATCTTCATCCCAACGTTGTGCTACCAATGCCAGACCTGGACCCTAGATGCAAGAACAATAAGAAAAATAACCTCTACAGAGATGAAATGTGTTAGACGAATGACAGGAAACAGTCTGAGAGATAAGATCAGAAATGAAGAACTGAGAAAAAAGCTAGGAATAGCCCCCGCCATAGAATATATAAGGAAACAACAGATAAAATGGTTTGGCCACGTGACAAGGCAGAAAGAACAAAACATAACACAACGAGCTTTCAACAAACATTGTGAGAACACCAGAACCAAGGGTCGACTATGAAAAAGATGGGTCGATGGAATATTAGAAGCACTAGGAAACATAACAGCAGCAGAGGCGAACAGAAGAGCAAAAGACCGCAAATTATATCTCCCCTCGACGCTGAAAGGCAAATGAGGAAGGAAAGAAGAAGAAGAAGCTAAGGAGTTAATTTCATGAAAAATATCAACACAAACAATTGGATTACAGATTTGCTTGAACTGATAAAGCTGAGAAGTGAGCTGAAAACAAAGGATAACTTCTGTAGATAAGAGAGAATACAAGAAATACAATAGCTCAGTAAGTCACATAAAACTCAGGAAAGCCATTGCAATGTAACACCAGCTAAGCTTCCAGGATCTAAATGCCACCATGATGATCATCATCACCACATCTATTATTGTTACTGATTGATAACTAACTAATAAGCCACTGTGAATGTTCTGTTTTAAGTTGTTTGGTTAATGGGAAAATTATAGATTGTCAAGAGGTGTCTTGTGAAAATATTTGTATGATTATAAATAACAATGTGATGATCAAATATCATGTGTTGATTTTGAGTTTTTTTGTTGATTCTCTTTTCATCTAGAGACTTGGACGGGAAAATCCTGTGTGTTCTAAAGTAAGTTTCTCATCATTTACTAGATTTTGTGAAACTTAAGGTTTATTAGAAAAATATGTTTTATATTAATTTTTTTTTTACACATAGAAAACTTCAAACAAATTAGACTGCAGGCAGAGAATTAGGCTTGAGAATTCTTTTTATTCCTTTCAACTACTCGTGCAGATATGACTTGAGCACAATCCAAGCCATCCTATTTTCTGCTATTCTCTTAAGATTGTTCCATGTTTTCCCCATCTTTGTCATCTCTGCTTCCATCTGTCTTCTCCAAGAATATTTTGGCCTTCCCCTTTGTCTCCTCCCCTGGGAATGCCAAAAAAAAAAGGGCTTGTCGCATAATACTCTCAGTTGGCTCCTGTAGTGTATGTCCTATCCAGTACTTTTGGCTTTGTCTTACGTCTAGCATGAAAATTAACACAATAAAATAGAAGTGAACATGTCTAGAGAATGACAAAACATCAGCCTAGAGATAGGTGACCAGCAACTAAAGCAAGTAGGCAGTCTTGTGAAACAAGTAATTTGAATTTGTCAAAAATCCAATCTGTAGTTTCTTTATGTCTTTACCCTCCAGGTCTCTGGGTAGTGAGACCCCTTTGTCTAGTCTTCTCAAGTAATGGCAAAAAATAGGGGATCCCATGTCCATGTTGCATAGGCTACATTAAAGAACCCTTGACAACTGGAGATAGAAAAGAGTAGTCAAAAAAGGGAGGCCGCTTTGGCAAAATTGATAGGGAAAATTTACCCAAAAATAAAAAAAAAAACTCTTGACAACAAAAAATGAGAGTACCTCTGAAGTAGGAGAATGTTTGCCTGTATGGCGGGGACACTTGAACACACGGCTACTAATGTGAAAAATAGAAGAAGATGATATTCACGCAAAATTCAGTCCTTCTGGACTTCACTGGAGCTAAAAGCTGGCATATGCAAACACAGATAAAACAATATGAAAGATACCTCTAAAAATTAAATGTGTCAGGTGCATGGTGGGAGTCAGTTTGTGTGAGAAAATTATAAGGAGAATTAAGATTATCGTAAGTGGTTACCTCTGCAGCAAATTAAGTATACAGTATATCAAGAAACAGCAAATTAAATAGTTTGGCCATATAACAAGACAGAAACAACTGAACACAGTCCACACAGCCATCAACAAATGCTGTGCAAACAACATACAGGATGTCCAAAAAAAAGTGGGTAGAAGGAAAACTATATGTTCTCTGAAACATTAACAATAGAAGAAGCCAACCAAAAAGAGACAAAGTATGAACTATCTCTTCCCTCATTGCACCAAGGTAAATGAGGAAAGACAGGTTAGAGAATATTTATTTTTTTTTGCAATGTACTTTTAACTTGTTTGCAAACTCTTTAACTGATTATATGTATTTTTTAATTAATTATTCAATAATTCACTGGTTCAAAAGTCTTTTGCTTAATACTAAAGACAAATATGCATAACCAAAAAAGGTTGTTTTTTTTTCTCTCATAAAAGGGTTACTGTCACACCATAATAACTTATATTACTTCATGATCTTTGGTGTCATTATCAGCACAATACCAGGCAACTCATCATTCCAAGAGGTAAATCGGTCGTATCCATTTTCAAAGACTGCGTGTTCTCCTCTCAATATGTTTGTGTTGGTTAAAAATAACTTGCTGTAGCTGAGACTCAATGAAAAGATGATTAGGGGCCACAGAAATAATATTTCTCAAAAGAATGTTAAGAGTTTCCTGGATAGCTAAAAAGATAGAAAAGGAAATTCTCAAAGAGGCAAACAAAAAAAGAGAGCTCCTAAAAAACGAAAGAATCATTTTTCAGGCACATGAGAAGAGGAAAGTTGGAGTATTTAGTTAATACTGGCAAAATAGAGGGAAAGAGAGACTATAGACAACAAAGTGAGAAGATACAGATAACTTGGTGTTGTGGCACAGTAAATAGTCAACATCAGAATTTTTTTTTTTTTTCGGTCGCCAGCTTTGACCTCTGACGAAGTCCCTAGAGACTAGGAACTGAATTCTGCATGATAATCCATTTTTCTCTGGCAGCAGTGTGCACAGGGGTCCCTCGCTGCACAGGCAGATAACTCCGACTTCGGAGATACTCATATTTTTTTTCCGTCGATGAGTAATTAACGTTTCAAGCCGGGCCTCGCTGCTGAGACCAGGGGTGGTTGCCGCAGAGAGAAATAATAAATAAAAATCTTAACCGGTATAGCCAGGATTTGAACCCACAACCTCCCTGTCTCGAGACCAAACAGTCCCCCCAACAACAGAATTGACATGATGCACTGTGAACAGAGAATTGTTGAAGGATGAGATCGTCTGTGCCAACCAGTATTCCACATGACTAGGATGAGCTGAGACTCAAACTTAAACCATCTGATCTACTGATGAATGTACTAACAACTACACAACTGTTGCTGTTAACAACATAAAACAAAAGACATAGTCCAGATTTTTATCTGATACACTACGTCACAACTTGATGCTAATTTCATTAGGGAGCCAGTGATGGGGAGTGTTAGACACTCCAAGATATGGTGACAGCTTTACAAATAGGGAACACAACACAATACTGCTGATTTCATTAGCTTAGAATATTAACAAGAGAGCTTTTGCAGGATAATCAAATTATAAACAGAAAATGGAGTTGGGTTGACGCACACCAAGAAAACCTGACATAGTATATGGCAAGCTCTACATGGAACCCACAAGAAAAGAAACAACAGGGAAATGCCAAGATGACATGTAAAATAAACACAAAAAGGTATAAAGTCACTGAACTAATAGAGACACAAGACAAACTTATCTCCAAGATTATATGGAGAAGTGAAATCATGAAAACCTTCAAGGACACTGGTCTCAATTGGAAGAAACTAGAGAAAATAAAGATGGATGGAGAGACCTCTCCATTGCCTACACTCCCAAAAATGGCTTTAAAGACTTTGTTGATTGAATGATGCTTTTATGATTGTAGATCACGCACTTCCAGAAATATGATACACTGTTGTTGCACTTGACTGATAGTCTGTCATGTACCTGTAGTCAGGGTGATGACAAGAGAATGAGGCCTATTTCTAGTCCGGAGGCGAAGGTGCACCTACCAGCACCAGAGCTGGAAGTTGTCAGCGACCCACAGCTGATGGCTTGCGCCAGGATCGGTGAACCAAAACCATCCAGACCCTGCTCCACCTCTCCGCGGTGCCTCCACTAACAGACTAACCTGCCTAGTCTGGCCAAGCGTGCAGGAATTGAAGAGGGAAGACAACCCGGTACTCAAAAATGTGGTGCTGAAGTCAGATGTGTTGGGCCGAAAGGTGCAAATATAACAGTTATACTGCAAACCACAACACAACGCAGACACGTCAACTACGTCCTTGTAAGGGCGGATGAGGAAGAGGAATATTCTAGTCTACTACGATACCCTAGAATACTTTAGTCATCAGGCGAACACAACCAACCAACCACCATTTCTAGTCCAGGAGTTAATTTTGAGACACAATTGTTGTTTTGTCAAAAAATTATTCTAATTTGTGCATTTGCTTTTTTCCCCCAAATTTAATAGCTACCAAAGCGGAATGATTTGTGTGTAATCTGTTATACAAGTGGAACTACAGGTATATGATGCAGACATTGGCCATATTGATGAGTAATTTATGAGTAAACTGTCTATTTTTCAAGTGCTTTGTACAATCTTTTATGAAATTGATTGTTTATTTATTTGAGGGGAGGGGGGGATACTTTAATATAATTCATACTTTTCAATCCCCAAACTCCATTCATGAGTTTATTTTCTTACCAGGTCAAGGTGTCATTTTTGTGTGCCGTTGCCTCACTTTCAACAATTTTAGTGAATTAGTAGTATAACTATATACAAGTCAAAGAAAAGAATCAAAGTAAATGGTGCTGGATAGGACACACTGTGGAAGTCAGCTGAGAGTATTACACAACAGGCCCTTTTTTGGAATCCCCAGGGGAAAAGACAAAGAGGAAGACCATGAAATTTTTGGAGAAGACAGACAGAAGCAGAGATGAAGATGATGGGTAAGACATGGAATGATCTTAAAAGAATGGCAAAAAACAGAACGACGTGGAAAGTTTGTTAAAGACCTATGCTCCACAGGGAGCTGAAAGGTAGAGGAGAGAGAGAGAGTAGTATAACTATATATGGGAACTCCTGGACCAGATAATATAAAAGTAAAGAAGAGATTTAAGCCATGGGTGATTTTGTAATATAAATAATAACAAAAATATTGAATGATATCTACAACAGCGGATATATACCAGACGACCTGCTCAAATCAATATTCATAACCCTACCAAAGAAATTTGGTGTGATTGAATGCAATGATCATCGGACAAATAGCCTTATGAGTCACATGACTAAGATATTACTAAGAATCATCATACGAAGAGTGTGAAACAAAATCAGTCCAGAAGTTAGTGATGAACAGTGTAGTTTTATTAGAGCTAAAGGAACGAGAAATGCCATATACATCATAAGATCTTTAGTAGAAAGAACCATAGAGGTGAAAACAGATCTATACCTATGTTTCATAGATTATACCAAAGCATTCGACAAAGTAAAGCACCAAGAAATAATCAAAATTTTAGAAGGCATAAACGTAGACAGCAAAGATCTAAGAATAATAAAGAACATGTACTGGCAACAAACAGCAGCCATAAGAACTGGAAACCAATTGGGAATGTTTCAACAAATAAAACAGGGTGTTAGGCAAGGTTGTGTGCTGTCACCAGATTTGTTTAATATTTATAGTGAGATTATTTTAAGATCCATAAGGGGCATGCCTGGAATAATAATCGGAGGTCATAATATAAATAATCTAAGGTATGCTGATGATACAGTCTTAAACGCTAAGAGTGAAAATGAGTTACAAGAAATGTTAGACATTATACTAAAAGAAAGCAAAAATAAAGGACTCAGCCTTAATAGCAAAAAGACAGAAATAATGGTAACAACAAAGAAAAAGACATCACCTCAGTGCAAAATAAAGACAAGTGGAACAATATTAAAACAGGTAAATGAATTTAAATATTTGGGAACTTTGTTAACCTCAGACGGAAGATGTACAAAAGAGGTGAGATGCAGAATGGCTCAGGCAAAAGCAGCTTTGCAGAAAATGAGGAAGATATTAAGCAATCCATTTTTGACAATAGAAAAAAGAAAAAGAGTTCTTAAGTGTTATGTAGAACCAGTCTTAACATATGGATGTGAATCATTGACAATAGGACAACAGACAAGAAAATCACTAGAGTCTGTAGAAAAATGGTTTTACAGAAGAATGTTGAGAATACCATGGACAGCTAAGAAGAGTAATGAAGACATTCTGAAAGAGGCCAAAGCAAAAAGAGAGGTAATTTCCAATATTAGGAATAAACAATCATAATTTTTTGGCCACGTAATGAGAGAACAGCTGGAATATATTGTAACAACTGGAAAAATTGAGGGATGAAGAGATAGAAGGAAGCAAAGAGAAAAGATACCAGACAGCTTAAGAGAATGGCTTGGCAGAAGGTCAACAGCAGAAATGATAAATAACTGTTGAGATTGAAAGTTGTGGAGAGACATTATCACCTACACCAGCAGGCCTGGTACTTGATGATGATGAGTAGTATAACGATTGAAGCAATCATTCCGATTAAATTATGAAGCAGCTTACAAGCATAACAGTATAATAATTTCTATCATTATTTCATTCTTGCATATGCAGACATCCTAGTGGCATTTTAAGATAAATGCAATGGCTGCAATGTTGATAAAATATTTCAATTTAATGTATAAAATTTATTTTTCTTTGTAAATATTTAACTTTGGCACATATATTATCATTACTATGTTATGTTATGTTTTATATATACAATGGGCTGGCTGCAAGACTCTACACTGACAATGAAGGATATGTTATAGAGAGCTGAGTCTATTTCTTTTCAATACAGCCACCACATGGTTAGACACACTTGTGCCATCTCTGTTTGATCTTGAGAATAGTATATTTTAATTTTTTTTAAGTAAACAGCTTATCCCATATCAATATGACTTCTTCTTTGTCAAAATGATTTTTTTTTAGCTGTATTTTTTTTTTCTCTCCAAGTTTTTAGAAAAGACAAAAAAATGTTGGGAATAGGGTGGGTGTGAAAGAACCTCAATATTAAAATAATTACCATCTGCACGAGCCATTCTTTTTTTTGTGGGTGGGTATGTTGTCTTCCCGTGTGTTACCGGGGCCTCATAATGTGGGAAGTAAAGAATAGGGTGGGTGTGAAAGAACCTCAATATTAAAATAATTGCCATCTGCATGAGCCATTCTTTTTTTTGTGGGTGGGTATGTTGTCTTCCCGTGTGTTACCGGGACCTCATAATGTGGGAAGTAAATAATAGTGACACTGTGACCTTCCAGGCATGTCGTAAGAGGCGACTAAGGGGGTTAATCGATGGCTTGACAAGCTGTCATTGTAAAAAATATCGTTATGGAAACAAGCAGTGATCTCTGTAATATGTTCCATTTTGGCACGCAAGGTTTCTGCTTTTGAGATTGTAGTTCTGCCCTATGTGCCGTCTTCGGCTCGAAAGGACAATAGATAGTAATATGTTGTCTTGGTTTTGTGGGTGGTTATGTTTTCTTGAAGTGAAGGAAGATTTTGAGCACACAGTCTTTCCTAATCTGGTAAGGAGATATGCATGATACTGTCAATAACTGTGTTGTCACTGTGTAATCCCTCAATAAGATACCTTTGGTGTGTTGTGTTTTTCCTTATAAAATCAGGAATTGTGCCACAGCTCAGGTCCCTGATTTCTCTGTTGCTCTGACAAATCAGTGGAGCAGCAGATGAACTCACGCTTGAATTTAATACAGTGCATCATGGTAGGAAAACAAATTGAGGAAACAAATACATATTTCACATGCTTAGTACATATAGAAAGGATTATGAATGTAGCTATTTTCAACTTTTTACTTTTACTCCTTCACAGCTCAGGGTACAAACATATGCCCTACACCCCACTGCTGACCCCCAAGAGTGGGATAAATGCCTAAATAGACTTAAATGGGTTTTTTTTTTTTATTTGTCTTTTTATAAAATATCAAAATGTTTAAAAATAAAGGTCATGTAAAATATTGAAATGTTTAAAAATAAAGGTCATGTAAAATATTGAAATGTTTAAAAATAAAGGTCATGTAAAATATTTGAAGCATTCAACAGTATTCATAGAGATTCTTTGTGGAAAATTCTAAAGCAATATGGCTTACCATCAAAAATCATAAATATTATTAAAGACATGTATGATGGTTACACATGTGCAGTTCGAACAGAGGAAGGACTGAGCGAATGCTTACCAATAGAAACAAGGATGTATTTTATCTCCCTTGTTATTTGGAGTTGTTATGGACTTCATAATGAAGAAATGCTGCACTGGTAATAAAGGCATCGAATGGATACAAGGAGACCATTTGGAGGACCTCGACTTTGCTGATGATATAGTTCTCATCAGCAGTCAGATAAAAACGATGCAGGAAAACACAAATGAACTATCATCAATAGCCAGCAAAATTGGACTTGAGATCAATCATGAAAAGCTTAATTCCAACAGATGACAATATACATGAAAACAAACCAGTGGAAGAGATCAATCACTTTATCTATCTTGAAGGTCACATTGATCGAAAAGGGGATACAAGTAAAGAAATTAGAATCTGAATAGCTAAAGCAGCAATGTCTTTCAGAAGCCTTGAAAAGTTGTGGAAATCGAAACTCATCAGCACAAACACAAAACTTAGACTATTCAAATCAAATATACTATCAACCCTAACATATGCGTGTGAAAGCTGGAAAACAACAAGAGACATAGAAACAAAGTTGAACGCATTCAAAATAAATGTCTAAGGAAAATACTTGGTATAGCGTGGAACGAATTCAAAACGAAGAAATTAGAGAAATCGCCAATAAACCACTAATACCTTCAGTAATCAAGAAGAGACGATGGTCATATGTTGGACATGTGATAAGAAGAGATAATAACCGAATAGCAAAGCAAACCCTCATGTGGGAAACAACAGGTAAGAGGAAAAGAGGAAGACCCAGAAAGATACTGAGAAGAACATTGATGAGAGAGGTAAAAGCAGCAGGAATCGGCTCCCTCAGTGAGATAGAGCTGCTTGTACAGAACAGAGACAAATGGCAAGATTTGATCAAATATCTTTAAAAGACTTGAAAACTGCTAAAATAAAAATTTAGATAAGAAAAGGAGTATCTAGGTCTACACCCTATGGGCTGGCGACGGCTCGAAAGGTCAATAGAGAGATAGAAAACATTTGAATGCTTAACATTAAGTTCATATAAATATTGGAATGCTTGAAAATGAAGGTCATGTAATATATTGAAATGTTTAACATAAAGGTCATATAGATTATTGGATTGCTTGAATATGAAAGTCATCTAGACTATTGGATTGTTTGAATATGAAAGTCATCTAGACTATTGGATTGCTTGAATATGAAAGTCATCTAGACTATTGGATTGCTGGAATATGAAAGTCATATAGACTATTGGATTGCTTGAATATGAAAGTCATCTAGACTATTGGATTGCTTGAATATGAAAGTCATCTAGACTATTGGATTGCTTGAATATGAAAGTCATCTAGACTATTGGATTGCTTGAATATGAAAGTCATCTAGACTATTGGATTGCTGGAATATGAAAGTCATCTAAACTATTGGATTGCTTGAATATGAAAGTCATCTAGACTATTGGATTGCTGGAATATGAAAGTCATCTAGACTATTGGATTGCTGGAATATGAAAGTCATCTAGACTATTGGATTGCTTGAATATGAAAGTCATCTAGACTATTGGATTGCTTGAATATGAAAGTCATCTAGACTATTGGATTGCTTGAATATGAAAGTCATCTAGACTATTGGATTGCTGGAATATGAAAGTCATCTAGACTATTGGATTGCTTGAATATGAAAGTCATATAGACTATTGGATTGCTGGAATATGAAAGTCATATAGACTATTGGATTGCTGAAATATGAAAGTCATATAGACTATTGGATTGCTGAAATATGAAAGTCATATAGACTATTGGATTGCTGGAATATGAAAGTCATATAGACTATTGGATTGCTGAAATATGAAAGTCATATAGACTATTGGATTGCTGGAATATGAAAGTCATATAGACTATTGGATTGCTGAAATATGAAAGTCATATAGACAGACTATTGGATTGCTGGAATATGAAAGTCATATAGACTATTGGATTGCTGAAATATGAAAGTCATATAGACTATTGGATTGCTGAAATATGAAAGTCATATAGACTATTGGATTGCTGGAATATGAAAGTCATATAGACTAATGGATTGCTGAAATAGGAAAGTCATGTAATATATTGGAATGCTTGGAAAGACAAGATTAGTGTGGAAGAATTTGCCAGTATATATAAAAAGTCATTACTATTTTGGAAGAAAACCCAAAAAATATATGTATATGTTTTGGCATTATCTTATTTCAGAGTTATGCTTGGGAGTTAACTGAGGGGCTTGGAAACAAAGGTCACATGCTCAGTGCAGTCAGTTATGTGGGTTAGGACTTTATTCCCAGTAGCAAAAGTCTCTGACCCTTTCCTGGAATCTGATGAACACAAACACATACACACATCCATGCACTAGAACAAGACTATAGAACCATTGATTGAGACATGACACGTAATAAAACAATAATGCAGAATGAGAACACGTTACACATTGATTTTTTAAAATTGTGCCAGCTTCATTTAAAGAGCTGAAAACGTATGTGTAGGTTTATTTCGTCTTAATTGGATTATTTGTAATTCTGGTGAAGATTTCTCACATCGGTAGACTGAAAGGTAAGCTAAGGTTGTATATTATTTCAAAATACTTATTACTCTTTGTGATTAAATACAAAATTAGATAAAGAACAACTGTTATCACTGATATATCCCCCCCAGGTACACCTAAAGGAGTCATGCTAACTCATGGTAATATGGTTGCCACTTTATCTGGCGGTCTAAAAGTTATGGTATGCTTTGACTGTATATTTTATGTAAGCGCAAAATGAAAGCAGAGCATGTTGATTATGTAACTGGGGTATTGCTTTAGACTGTTAAACCAGAGTAGGGTAGCAAACAGTTAGGGATGGTCTATGATATCTCTCCTATCCTGTAACATATGCTGCACCACGAGCCGCAATATGTGGCTCTAGTAACCAATGCAAGAAACCCAGGAGCCGCATTTTGCCGCTTTTAATTTATTGATGATTCTACAATTATTTCCACTAAGACTGTAATTCTTTTATTTAACCTCTTTTCCGACTTCCTGATCAAATTGTCCAAACAAACTGTGTGTTTTAGATCAAATTTTCTTCTTTTTTTTTTCCTCACTGTTTCAAAATTTTTTTCAAATTCAGAAAATGTCCTGACCACAGCGTGTTAAACGCCTTAGTTGCGAATGTGTTAAAACAAAAATCAAGCAAAGAATACCCGAGAACTGTGTAGTTCAGTACTTTTGTATGGATTGAAATTTTATCTGAGGATAATTCTCAGAATATTTTGGACAAACTATTCTATTCATGGAATCAGTTTCACTGCAGTCAGGGCATCCACATACCCGCACCATCACCTGTCCCAGCATTTTCTCAAAGTATATGCAGACTGACTGTCCCTGTAACCTGTTGATTGTAGATACATCTGCTTTCCCTACTAAACACTGTAGATCAACCAGACTCCTTTTCCACGTCTAGATGCATCAGTCTCTCAATATATACATTGTTGTCACACCTAACTCCGTCCTCTTCTCTTAAGGAATGAAGAACAAACATGGTGTTGTACTATTTGCCCAGAGTCAAACAACACTCATAATCAGCAATTAAGAATTACTCAAGAAGTGCAGCCAAAAGTAGATAGATGCAATAATAAAACAGGCATATGATGGAACTGAACAGGTCATGTGGTTGGGAAATCTACAGAAACACAAGAGCTGTCATGCATTGGACTCTGAAAGGAACATGAAAGAAAGGCAGATCAAGGCAACCTGGCAGGGTACAGTTGAAACATAAATAGTGTATGTCACTTGAAACATATAAAAACAGTGTATGTCACTTGAAACATATATAAACAGTGTATGTCTTTTGTAACAGATATAAATAGTGTATGTCTCTTGAAACATATAAATAGTGTATGTCTCTTGAAACATATAAATAGTGTATGTCTCTTGAATCATACAAATAGTGTATGTCTCTTGAAAAATATAAATAGTGTATGTCTCTTGTAACAGATATAAACAGTGTAAAGGTAAAGTACGAGACTTGAACCGGCGTCTTAGCACACGAGTTTCCACCCATATGTGCTCAGCCGCCTATCCAGAAATGTTCGTAGATTTATTCCTCACCTTCCCAGGGTAATACCTGGCACCCATTTCTGCCAACGGCTGGGTCGACCATGGAGGTATTTTTTTTTTCCAACCACGAGTGCAATTCACACTGCTCCCAGCGGGAATCGAACACAGGTTGTCCGAACGTCAGTAGTCCAGTTGGGTGGTTTTCCCAACTAGGCTACCGAGGCCCCCTATAAATAGTGTATGTGTCTTAAAACATATATAAATAGTGTACGTGTCTTAAAGCATATATAAATAGTGTACGTGTCTTAAAACATATATAAATAGTGTATGTCACATTCTAAGCACCTTGTGAAGGATAGTCATGTATCACACAAAGTGAGAGAATTTATTTTGTTAGAAAGCCACAACATGCACTGGCCACTGATATCTTTATTGATCTTTGATGATGAAAAGAAGAACAAAGAAAGCTAGATTTTATGAGAGGATCAGAATGATAGTGTGAACTTTTGTACTATGACCTGAGTAACAGGATAGTGAAATGAGTGGAAGGAAAGGAAGAAAGAAGTTGAAATGTACTGGGCTCTTTCAGTAAAGTTCAAAGTGCAATGAATTCAAATTGTTGAACTTTATTTCAGTTTTCCTGTGGACTTGTGTTTGATAATAAGGACAGCTTGATTTCTTATTTGCCACTTGCTCATTCCTATGAGAGGGTTATGGAGGTAAATACATTTTTGAACTTGTTAAATAGAACATTTGAAAAATCAGTGATGTGTGGTTTTACAGCAATATATTAAGATTATCTATCTATCTATCTATCTATCTATCTATCTATCTATCTATCTATCTATCTATCTATCTATCTATCTATCTATCTATCTATCTATCTATCTATCTATCTATCTTATCTTATCTTATCTTATCTTATCTTATCTTATCTTATCTTATCATATCTATCTATCTATATCTATCCACCCACCCATCTATCCATTTATCTGTCTAATCTAATCTATAGTCCTGTTGAGCCGAAGATGACTCATAGGGTAGAAATTTTAGACTGTCGATGATCTTTGTTGTCAACTGTCAGACCTTGCACAGGACCTGCATTGTATCTCACCATGTCTCTGTTCTCATGCCTCTTATCACAAGACCAACATATTTTTAAGTGCCCATGTCACGCCAAGTGATGTATAGGGAATATGGTGTTAGTGACCATATATTTTACAGACCTCTTGGCACATGATTTTTGGGGTAATGTGGTCGGTATTATGCCCGTGCCGCTTTACTTTCCCAGAAAAAAAATCCGGTACCCATTAAGGGCTGGGTGAACCCGGAAGCTGTCGATTGGGATCGAACCCTACTTTTTGTCCTTTGTAGTCCAGTTCACTAACCACTGAGCTATCGCGGCTCCCTCATGACCAACATATGACCACCTTTATCTCTTGATTATAGATGACATTTTTTGAAGCTTTGTCATTCCTTTTACTTCTGCACTAGCCTTGAATTCATTCCATGGTATGCAAAGTATGTTTCTGAGGCATTTGTTTTCAAGGTATTTGCTGAGAGCTCCCAGGATGACAAAGATAGTTTATGAAAGTATGCTAAAAGAGAACTTTGTATAGAGAGAAACTTGCTAAAAACCAGAAAAGGCAATAAATTTGATTATTAGGAGTGTTTTGTGAAGAGATAATATTGAAAACACTTTTTTGTAAAAATAAGTCAGTTTTATTATTGGGATGGTTATACAAAGAGAGAATACTGAAAACACTTTTTGTAACAAAAGGTCAGTTTTATTATTGAGAGTGTTTCATGAACAGACAGTATTGAAAACACTTTTTTGCAACAATAGGCAAAATTTCATAGAAAAAAATATAGAGGACAGTAGAAATATGAAATATTGAATAGCACAGCAGGGAAGAAAATCAGTGATAGAACCTAAATACAGCACAGTTGATAGGAGATTACTGGGGTTCATGATAACCAGATTTTCTAGTATGGCATATAACATACCATTTGGTCTTCAGTAGAGTATCACATCAGTTTTTATTAAACTTTTTGAATCCGCTCACTAAAAAAGGAAATTTAGTGTACATTACAATGAGTAACAATTTCTGGAAAAAGAGGCAGAATAATGGAAGGAAAACATACTTGACAAATAAACATCATTTCATGTATTCTATCTATCTATTGTCCTTTAGAGCCGAAGACGGCACATAGGACAGAACCACAATCTCAAAAACAGAAACCTTGCGTGCCAAAGTGGCACATATTGCAGAGATTACTGCTCTAAAATATATGGCGCTGTTTCCATAACAATACTTTTTACAATGACAGCTTGTCAAGCCATCGATCAACCTCCTTAGTTGCCTCTTACGACATGCCTGGAAGGTCACAGTGTCACTATTCTTTACTTCCCTCATAATGAGGCCCCGGTAAAACACAGGAAATTTCATGTATTAGAAGATGAGAAATAACTGATGAATAACATTTGTGGTTGAAGACCAATGTTTGAAGACTTTGTTAGTTCAGCATAACAATAATTTTCATGTAAACTCCTCAATTGGCTGTGCAATCATCCTTCTCTGAATGCTTAGCAATCCTTGTTTGTGTGTGTATGTATATATATATATTTGGTAATATAAATTTTCAACATTCAAGAGGAAATAAACCTTCTCTGTTTATTGAAACAAACAAGGCAATTAGAGAAATCATCAATCAACCACTAATGTCATCAGTAATCAAGAAAAGACAATGTACAAGTGATGAGAAGAGATAATAACCGAGTAGCAAAGCAAGCCCTCATGTGGGAAACAACAGGTAGGAGGAAAAGAAGCCGACCCAGAGAGAGACGCTGAGAAGAACATTGATAAGAGAGGCAAAGGCAGCAGGAATCATCTCCCTCAATGAGATCCAGATGCTTGCACAGAACAGAGACAAATGGCGGGATTTGATAAAAGATCTTTGCAAGGATTGAGACTGTTAAAAAAGAAAATTTAGTAAAAGAGAAAGAGTATCTGGGTCTATGCCCTATGGGCCGGCCACGGCTGGAAAGGTCAATAGATAGATTAGATTTATTGAAAATAACCTGTTCATTTTTGTAATGATAAACTTTCCATATTACATAATACATTTTTTTTACTTATGGAGGAGTAAACCTTCTAAATTAATGAAGAAATAAGCCTTCTAGATTTATAGATGAATAAACCTGTCTTGCCTATAAATAAACTGACCTTCTCTATGTCTTCTTCTACCTTTTTAGCTCCCAGTGGAGCATAGGTCTTCAACAAACACTTTCCAAGTCGGTGTGTTTTTTGCCATTCTTTTAAGATCATTCCATGTCTTCCCCATCATCTTCATCTCTGCTTCTACCTGTCTTCTCCAAGAATTCCTTGGTCTTCCTCTTTGTCTTTTCCCCTGGGGATTCCAAAAAAGGGCCTGTTGTGTAATACTCTCAGTTGGCTTCCGTAGTGTGTGTCCTATCCAGCGCCATCGTCTTCGCTGTATCTCTATGTGCTGGACTATAAAACTTTTCTTTGCAGTTCTTTAAAATGCCGGTGTTCTTTTTCCTCAGCGAATCATTTCAGAGGTGGAGGTATGTTTACAGCACTCTAAAAAAAACCCACAAATAATTAACAACAGAAAAGTACTGAGTTCCCAAGTGCTGTAAACATACCTCCTCCTTTGAAATGATTCGCTGATCTATCACCTCACAAGTTTCCCTCTATAATAATATTCATTTATTATTATTTTTATTTGTCTCCTCTGAAATGATTCGCTGATCTATCGCCTCACAAGTTTCCCTCTATAATAATATTCATTTTTTATTTGTCTCCTCCTTTGAAATGATTCGCTGATCTATCGCCTCACAAGTTTCCCTCTATAATAATATTCATTTATTATTATTAATATTTGTCTCTTTTTTTTCTTCAGGCAGCCATGTTTGTGAATGGTGGCAAAATTGGGTACTTTCAAGGGGATGTCCAATCACTTATGGATGATATCAAAGTGCTCAAACCCACAATCTTTCCTTCAGTGCCTAGATTACTCAACAGAGTTTATGACAAGGTTCATTCATTTATCATTGATTTCTCATTTGATTTAATTTTCCTTAAAAAGTCCATAATTACATTTCTTACCCTTAAATTGATTAAATTTTAGTATGGAAACTCTCTTTATCTTGTAGCTAATAGCCAAGTGGATGTCACTTGAAGCACAAAATCTGACTAATAATCATTTGGCTTGCTTGTGTTTTCTACTTTAAAATTATCCCCCCAAAAATGACCACCTCTTCAATAAATTGCCATAAGGTGTTATTTGTACTTCACTTGTGATGAAATTCACCCCCCCCAGTTTTTGCATGCTACTTTAATTTCACAGATATCTTGTATTTTTGCAAATGTAAAAAAAAAAAACAGTCATTACTGAACATATTGATATACAATACATAACCAAATGATGAATAATATCTATCTAACTGTCTGTCCGTCCTTCGAGCCGTAGGTGGCCCATTGGGCATAAACCTAGATACTCATTCTCTTATCTAAGTTTTTATTCTAGCAGTTTTCAATCCTTGTAAAGATCTTTTATCAAATCTCACCATTTGTCCCTGTTCTGTGCAAGCAACTCTATCTCATTGAAGGAGCCGATTCCTGCTGCTCTTGCCTCTCTGATCAATGTTCTTCTCAGTGTCTCTCTGGTTCGTCCTCTTTTCCTCTTGCCTGTTTCCCACATGAGGGCTTGCTTTGTTATTTGATTATTATTTCTCCTCATCACATGACCATCATCTTTTCTTGATTACTGAAGATATTAGTGGTTGATTGGTGATTTCTCTAATTTCCTCTTTTTTTTTTTTTAATTCGTTCCATGCTATACCAAGTATTTTCCTTAGACATTTATTTTCGAATGTGTTCAAATGTTTCTAAATTAGTAATGAATAATAGCTGATATAATTAAATTTTTGTAACTGTCATCAGATGAAAATTTGTGTTTGGAAAATGGGCCCGTCAGGTAGTGGTTTTTACCCTGCCAACTACCAGTTAATACCCCCTAATTAAATGAAATGGTGATTCATGTTGTCACTGACTTCTCATTTGATTTAATTTCCTGGCAGGTAATGTTGATTTATTTATCACTGGTCTCTCTCTCATTTTATTTGTATTTCTAATTGAACAGGCATTTGAAATTATCATTGTTAAAAATGCACTCCAAACAACAGAAATAGCAGAAAGTCATAGACAATCAGAACAAAGGATTCATCCAGTGCCCACTGATTAGTGCCTAGTCACCCAGACAGGCATGATAACTAACACAGCTATCCTGAAACGTACCATTGGGTCTCTTGCATCAGTTACTAAACCTGCATTTTGAGGCTTGTGGTACAGAATGTGTTAAGTGGTAGAATGTTCAGCAACTTCATGGATAGCTCTGCTCATATATGTCCCACCTGTGGCAGGTAATTTTGTGTCACAGGTTGACTTCATAATCACCTTCATACATTCGGGATAGGTGCAACAAGTTTGAAGCTGTTTCATCATTGCTCATGATTGATGAATGGCTTTTAAGCTGAAAATATTAAATGGTAACTCTGTGGCTGAACGTATATAAATAATAAACAAACATTGGTGTTATATTTAAAAAATAAATATAGTTTGTTTATGTTGTCTAATCTAAATTGCTTCACAAAGACTAATGAAAA
Source organism: Megaustenia siamemsis (assembly GCA_032433765.1). Classification (NCBI taxonomy): domain Eukaryota; kingdom Metazoa; phylum Mollusca; class Gastropoda; order Stylommatophora; family Ariophantidae; genus Megaustenia; species Megaustenia siamemsis. The sequence goes on from JAVIAB010000117.1 coordinate 13,938,209, forward strand.
AAAAATGTTACAGTGAAACACCAACCATCTTTATCAGTCTGAGGCTACTTGGTGTTTGTTCTTTCCTAGTCACAGTTTATTGAAGGGAAACTGTTTGCTCAAAATGAGCATACTTGATGAGAGATCACAACAGGTGGGACTGAAAATAAATAGAGATAAGACCAAAATTATGAGAATTAATGCAGTTGGCAATAACCAAATAACAATAGGAGAAATACTTCTACTAGATGTACAATCTTACATATATCTGGGCAGTAATAAATAAAGAGGGAGGAACAGAGAATGATGCCAAAATAAGGATATCAAAAGCAAGAGGAGCCTTCGATTGCACTGGGAAACATGAAAATGCAAAGAAATTAAGTGAAATACAAAAATGAAAATGTTCAACTCCAATGTTAAGTCAGTTCTATTATATGGCTGTGAAACATGGAGAACAACAAAAATGACAATCATGAAGATAGACCTTCATTTAATGGATGCTTATGCAGAATAAAAGGATGGAAATGGCAGGACAAAATCACTAACATAGAATTATGGAAAAGTACCAGTCAAATACCAATGGACAAAGAGATACAGTGAAGATGATGGTGCTGGATAGGACACACACTATGGAAGCCAACTGAGAGTATTACACAACATGCCCTTTTCTGGAATCCCCAAGGAAAAAAGACAAAAGAGGAAGACCAAAATATTCTTGGAGAAGACAGATGGAAGCAGAGATGAAAATGGTGGGGAAGACATGAAATGAACTTAAAAAAGAATGGCAAGAAACAGAACGACTTGGAAAGTGTTTGTTGAAGACATATGCTCCACAGGGAGTTGAAAGTGTTTGTTGAAGACCTATGCTCCACAGGGAGTTGAAAGTGTTTGTGGAAGACCTATGCTCCACAGGGAGTTGAAAATGTTTGTTGAAGATCTATGCTCCACAGGGAGTTGAAAGTGTTTGTTGAAGATCTATGCTCCACAGGGAGTTGAAAGTATTTGTTGAAGATCTATGCTCCACAGGGAGTTGAAAGTGTTTGTTGAAGATCTATGCTCCACAGGGAGTTGAAAGTGTTTGTTGAAGATCTATGCTCCACAGGGAGTTGAAAGTGTTTGTTGAAGATCTATGCTCCACAGGGAGTTGAAAGTGTTTGTTGAAGATCTATGCTTCACAGGGAGTTGAAAGTGTTTGTTGAAGATCTATGCTCCACAGGTAGTTGAAAGTGTTTGTTGAAGATCTATGCTCCACAGGAAGTTGAAACGTAGATAAAGAAGAAACTGTTAACTCAGGTGCTGAATAGAAAATTGTATTTGAAATAAAATTCTATTGGAGAATTCCTCACATATCCTGGTAGACAAAGGAACTAACCAAGTATCATAAGAGAACTGAAAATAAATAAACATGGCTGCTGAGTTTAATTCTTCTTCTTCTTCCTAACAGCTTCCTGCGAAGCATAGGTCTTCTACAAACACTTTCTAATCCGTCCTGCTTCTTGTTATTCTTTCAAGATCATTCCATGTGTTACCCATCCCCCTCATCTCAGCTTTTACTTGTCTTCTCCAAGTATATTTTGGTCTTCCTCTTTGTCTCCTTCCCTGGGAATTCCAAAAAAGTGATTGTTGTGTAATACTCTCTGTTGGCTTCTGCAGTGTGTGTCTTATCCAGCGCCATTGTCTTTGTTATATCTTTATCCACCGGTATAATATACCAATATTTACATTATAAATACACAGATATAACAAGCCATAAAACTGAACATATATAATAGTACATGTTAACTATATCAATTTTTATGTTGCAGGTTATGGCTGGTATGAATACGAACAGGCTTAAGAAATTCCTCTTTCTTAAAGCTTTGAACAGTAAAACAAGACAACTTGAACGGTATGTTCAAATATTCTTTTGTGTTTTCCTAGAGTATCTGTGCAATCGTAATCCTGTCACTTACTTTGCTTGAGTCATGTATGTGGTGCTTTCACATTGAATACAAGTAGTTTTACCATAAAAACTATGGCTGTTACAAAAAGCATTAACATGACTTGAGACACAGCCTTATATACTTATGTTTCCTCAGATCTCAATGAATATGCTCAGAAAGATCGTAACAGACCGTGTTTGGCAACAATGGTTGGAGTCTCTGGGGAAGGTCTTTCCTAAAGAGTGTCTGCTTCATTTTCGTGCCTAGGCACGCAGGTGTAAGAGGTAATGAATATGCTGACAGACTTGTCAGTTTGGCTGATGTTGAGTGCACAAGGATGATGGATCACTGACATTCTGAAAGCCCTCAGGGACACTGGACAAAAAAATAACTAAAAAAAAATGACATTGAATGCACAGCTATGAACAGACTGTCATGTCAAGGTGGGAAATGCCAGACGGAAAGTGCTATGTAGGAATCCAAAGAGGACTTGTAATGCAACACAATACCAGTGTTGTTAGTCGTTACATGTTGATGTATATTCTTTGGAAGAGATATGAGCACTTATGGTCTCGTCCAATGTGCTATGAGGATGATCTGTCGACTAAACTAAACCATGTATGTCTTGATGCAAAAATCACAAAGGTTGTTAGCTGTATTTTTCAAAATTTATTTGAAAGTAGTTTATTTTAAAAAGAGGAAGACCCAGGGAGACACTGAGAAGAACATTGATGAGAGAGGCAAGAGCAGCAGGAATCGGCTCCCTCAATGAGATAGAACTGCTTGCACAGAACAGAGACAGATGGCGAGATTTGATAAAATATCTTTAAAAGAAAACTGTTAGAACAAAAAATTCATATAGGAGAAGGTGTATCTTGGTCTACGCCCTATGGGCCGGTTACGGCTCGAAAGGTCGATAGATAGTTTATTTTTAGTAGACATGAGAATATCTCTCTCTCTGCGATCAAGACTCATCATAGTAGCTACAGCACATGCCAAAAGAGATATGACCAAGTGGCACCGAACGTGAACGCAGCTGAACTGTCCTTCATCATATGATATCCGGATGAAAAACACAGCTCATGATGAGAGTAGGATTCCAGACTCTCTCATGAAGGCAGCTGTCTGTTTAAGTGAATCGATTGCTCCATATAGTTTTTCTTCCAGGGAAGTAGGCGTGGACCACATTGCTCTTCTCAGGTCTGTGTAAAAAGTAAAGTACCCCCGTCACGCCAAGTGGTGTATAGGGAAATATGGTGTTAGTGACCCTATATTTTACAGACCTTCAGCACATGATTTTTGGGGTAATGTGGTCGGTATTACGCCCGTGCTGCTTTACTTTCCCAGAAAAAAATCCGGTACCCATTTAAGGCTGGGTGAACCCGGAGGCCGTCGGTGGGGATCGAACCCTACCCCTTGTCCGTTGTAGTCCAGTTCATTAACCACTGAGCTATTGCGGCTCTCAGGTCTGTGTACTGGGGTCAATCCTGTAGAACATGTTTTGTAGTCATATTGTACATTGGCATAGGCTGGTTGTACCTATTTTGCATTTGGTGAACATGTGATTTCTCATTCTATTGTGGCCAGTGCATAGGCGAAGTATGATGACTTGATCCCTCCTTGATAGTTGGTGGCATCCGTCACTCTCGTTATGCTTTGGGTGTTCTCGTTTCCATTTTTCATGGAACTAACCTTTGAGGATGGATTTAGCTTCATCATAACTGAGCAGATGGTTCTCTTGTGGTAATCTCCCTCCCTCTTTAGCTAATTTGTCTGCGCGTTCGTTCCTGTGTACATTACAGTGTGATGGTATCCACTGAATGACTACTCTCTGGAAGTTATTGCATAGTTGGTCCAGGGTTGTTCTCAAGTCATCTAGTTCATTGTTCTTAGGACTTTTTAGAGCTGATAGTACTGACAGTGCATCAGTCAGAATCACCAATTTATTGTGCATGTTATTTTTGTGTTGAGTAGCCAGTGTTGCAGCATGTCTGATGGCCTTAGTTTCTGCTTTAAAGTTGTTTGAGAATTTTCCAGTAGCTATTGACCTGGTAATCTTGTCCTGATTATTCAGCGTCAAGAACACACCTCCCCCTCCATTTCTGGATGGCATTTGTAGCAGTCATCTGTGTATATAACCAAGAGTCCTGTGGGTAGGTATCGTGTATGTGTTTTTCTGCTACGTGTTTTCTTTCTGTGTCTGATTGGGTGCCTTTTTTTCATGATTCCTGTTATATTTTCCTTAAGTTCTGGTATTTTATGTTTTCCATGAGGAGACATCAGATGGGCCCAAGGGTTTCGATATTGTTTGGTAAAGTACTGGGTCTCCAGTAGTTAGTTCATTGGCAATTGCAGCGAAGTTGCTTCTCTTTAGTTGTACAATTCCGGAACCAGTTATTCTTTGGTGCATGGGGTGGCTAAGGAGCCTTCTATATTTCTCCGCTTGTTGCAATACTTTAGTGACCCATCTGTCATCTAAGGGTTGTAAACCTGTTACTGTTTCTAGAGTCTTGATAGGTGTAGATTTCATAGCACCAGTGATAATACGGGCAGCTTGGTTCTGTGTTCTGTTAATTTTGCTAAGGTGTGATTTTGAAGCCATAGCCCAGGCTGTGACTCCATACTCTAGAACTGGTCTGACTCTTCCTACGTATAGTCTTTTCAAAATATTATCTGTCCCCCAGTCCGTTCCTGCCAATTTCTTCATAATATTTGTTCGTTTTTTTTTGCTTTTTTCCTTGCTCTGTCTATCTGATTTTTCCAAGTCATTCTGCGATTCATGGTGACGCCAAGATATGTTGGGTTTTGGTCAATAGGGAGTGTATGGTTTTTTATCTTCAAGTATGCAGAGAGTGTGTTTCTTGATAGGCTGAAAATTGTATATGTAGTTTTTTTTCGTTGATTGGTAAGAACCAGGTGTTCGTCTATTTTTCAAGTTCACCTAGGGCATCCTGGGTCCAGCCACCGACATACTTTCCTCGCGAGAGAATATAAACTGTGGAGGTACGGCTGATGCTGTAGAAAACTGCATCGTATAATTAGAACACATTGCCATCAGCAGACAGTTGGGCAAGAGGATCTTCATTCCACTTTGTGCTGACAATTCCAGACATGGATGCTAAACTCAAGAAATAACCACCACTGAAATGAAATGTATTCGACTCATGGCAGGAATCAGTTTGAAAGATAAGATCAAGAGTGAAGAATTAAGAAAAAAGTGAGGAATAATGCTTATTATTGAATATAAAGAAACAATAATAAAAATGGTTTGGCCACATGATAAGATAGAAAGAACAAAATAAAACATGAGTCTTTATAAAATGCTATGAGAATGCAAGATCCAAGTGTAAACCATGAAAAAGATGGATTGATGAAATTTTAGAGACACTAGGAAATATAACACTAGGACAGGCTAACAGAAATGCAAAACTACCAACTGTATCTCCTATCAACACTGAAAGGCTAATGAAGAAGGAAAGAAGATGAATATGATCTCCTTACTCTTCTTTCCTTCTTTATTTGCCTTTCAGCTTTGAGAGGAGATATAATTTGGAGTCTTTTGTTCTTCTGTTGGCTTCTCCTTCTATGTTTCCTAGTGTTTCTAATATTTCATCAATCCATCTTTTTCAGAGTCGGCCCTTGAGTCTGGTATTTTTGCAACATTTATTAAAGGCTCATTGTGTTGTGTTTTGTTTGGTTTTCCTGTGTTATCATATGGTCAAACCATTTTATCTGTTGTTTCTATATGTATATGTTTCTATATGACAGGAATTATTCCTAAATTCTCAATTCTTCATTTCTTACTACTATGAAGAAATATAAGTTGAGATGATAACGGTTACATTCATCCAGGCTGGCAGAGACAACATCACAAGTAATCATGAGAGGAGAAAAATTTAAAGAAAGCAGGTAATAGAAGAACCGAAAAGACAGTTTTAAAGACTGGACATATCTTTTATTTTTTTAACACATAACACCATGTCTGCCGAAGTTGTTACATTGTCTATTAACACATCGGCCATCAGTCCATCATACCAGCCATATGTTCAGCTTCCTCTTAGTGTCGTTCACTGCTTATCCCACGTTACAATGGTTTGTTTGATGACTCACCGACACTGACAGCTAAAGAAATTTCCCCGGTCATAAGCAAAAAATGAATTTCTTGAAAATTTGGTGAAATTTATTTTTTTAAAAAGTCACATTGTTATGACACCTTCGTAATTTTTATCAAGAGCATGTTGTGTTTGAAAAAAAAAAATCCAACATACAAGGAAATAAAAACACTCAGGGGTCACCAGAAGCAATAATTAGGAAGGTATAAGGAGAGAGGAATGTTTGTTTGCAGCAAACTGTTGAATTCCAAGAGAAGGAGCTGGCTTAGACCTAGCCATGAACTCTATCTATCTATCTATTGTCCTTTCGAGCCGAAGACGACACATAGGGCAGAACTACAATCTCAAAAACAGAAACCTTGCATGCCAAAATGGCGCATATTGCAGAGATCACTGCTTCTAAAATCTATGGTTCTGTTTCCATAACAATGCTTTTTACAATGACAGCTTGTCAAGCCATCGATCAACCTCCTTAGTCGCCTCTTACGACATGCTTGGAAGGTCACAGTGTCACTATTCTTTACTTCCCACATAATGAGGCCCCGGTAACACACGCCATGAACTACATACAATATAATGTATTGTATTTGTATAATATCTAGCTTGCTGTTGGAGCTACTGAGTTTAGTGCTCTGTGCACATCATGAGCTGTGTTTTTCATCCGGATGATATCATATGATGAAGGACAATTCAGCTGCGTTCACGTTCGGTGCCACTTGGTCTTATCTCTTTTGGCATGTGATGTAGCTACTATGATGGGAACTGCAGCTGCCTTTCTTTGTTTGGATCCTTCAATGAGATGAGTTTTAACTCAGAAGATTCCACTGGCATAAGCGGTTGAGCAATTATGGATTTTAATTCACTTGCAGTGATACCGGGGCCTCCGACTAACCATAATCACACATACATTATAAAATAAAACATAAAATGGAAAAAATGTCTCGTAATTCTATATTGTACAACTTTATACACACATATGTAAAATATTTTGAGAAGATAGAAATTTGAATCTGAGACCAGAGTAAGATGTATAAGGTCACAACATCTATTGAACTCTGCAACATCATCATATAACATTCAATGGTTGAGCCTGCAGCAAGAGCAAAAACTAGAAATTTGTATCTCCCCCACACCTAAAGGAGATATAAGAGAAGAAGAAAAAAAAGTTTCTTTAACATCTCCTTCTTTATCTTATGGTAAATGAAAATATTTAATCTGCATTAGTTTTTTTTGTTTTGACTCCTCAGTGGTGTTGTGCATAATAACAGTATATGGGATAAAGTAGTGTTCAAAAAAATTCAAGCTCTTCTAGGCGGGCGTCTTCGTCTCATCACAACTGGATCTGCACCCATTTCTGAAACTGTTCTCAGATTTCTCAGATGCATTGTTGGTTGTCCTGTAGGTGTTTTTAATTGCTAATTATAGATTATTACAGAATAGTTTAGGTTTACAGTGTTAAGGCAAGGTTGTGTGCTGTTACCAGATTTATTTAATATGTATAGTGAGATTATTTTAAGATCCATAAGGGACATGCTTAGAATAACAATTGTGAAAATGTGTTACAAGAAATGATAGACATTATAGTGAAGCAGTGCAAAAATAAAGGAATCGGCCTCAATAACGAAAATACAGAAGTAATGGTAGCAACAAAGAAAAAGACATACTGCAATGCACAACATAGACAAGCGGAACAGTATTAAAACTGGTAAATGAATTTAAATATCTGGGAACAATGTTAACCTCAGATGGTAGATGTACAACAGAGGTATGATGCAGAATAGCTCAGGCAAAAGCAGCTTTCCAAAAAATGAAGATACTATGCAATCCATTTTTGACACTAGAAACAAGAAAAAGAGTTCTTAAATGTTATGTAGAGTCAGTCTTAACATATGGATGTGAATCATGGACAATAGGACAACAGACAAGAAAATCACTGGAGGCTGTAGAAATGTGGTTTTACAAAAAATTTTGAGAATACCATGGACAGCTAAGAGGTGAGTAATGAAAACATTTTGAAAGAGGCCAAAGCAAAATGAGTTAATTTCCAATATTAGAAAGAAACAATCATCATTTTTTGACCATGTAATGGGAAGGGAATAGCTGGAATATATTGTTACAACTGTGAAAATTGACGGATGAAGAGGTTGAAGGAGGCAAAGAGAAAAGATAGCAGACAGCTTAAAAAAAATGGCTCAGCAGAAGGTCAACAACAGAAATTATAAATAACTGTCGAGATCAAGAGTTGTGTAGAGACCTATCACCTACACCAGCATCATGGCACTTGATAATCAGTGTCAATCATGAAAAAATTGAGGCATTTCAAATGATGTCACTCCACAAAGAGAACTTCTGAAGTAATGGAGGCATTTCAAATTATGTCATTTCACAAAGAGAACTTCTGAAGTAATGGAGGCATTTCAAATGATGTCACTTCACAAAGAGAACTTCTGAAGTAATGGAGGCATTTCAAATTATGTAATTTCACAAAGAGAACTTCTGAAGTAATGGAGGCATTTCAAATGATGTCACTTCACAAAGAGAACTTCTGAAGTGCATTTGGAGAAGAGCAATCTAGATTTGATGGTCTTGTCCTGAAAAGGAGAAAACTAGAAAATGAGACAGAAAATGACAATATTAGAAAATACTAGACAGACTAGTAGTTAAACAAGGAAATAGTTTAACAGTAAAATTGATATAAAACACAAACAGAAGTACACTTAAATATATACCAAATTGTTTAAGAAAGTGGTTGTGTAGAGAGTCAACAACAGAACTAATAAACAACTGTGGTAATAGAAATTTGTGGAGAAACTTGATCACCTATGCCAGCATGCTTGATACTTGATGATAGTAACTCTTTCTGTATGGAAGCTTTTTATCAATGCAATAGAAGAGATTTCAGAGACAATATTTTCAATGGTTTTAAGAGTCAATCTACATATTTATATTTATATAACATATTATATATGAATTTTTTAGATAATTATCAATTAACAACTGGAATATATTGTAACAACTGGAAAAATTGAGGGACAAAGAGATAGAGGGAAGCAAAGAGAAAAAATAACAGACAGCTTAAGAGAATGGCTTGGCAGAAGGTCAACAACAGAAATGATAAATAGCTGCCGAGATCGAAAGTTGTGGAGAGACATGATCACCTACGCCAGCAGGCCCGGTACTTGATGATGATATTATAAAGGGTTATAAAGAGTCATAGTTTTTTTATCCTGTTATTTGCTTATCCCATGGTGGAAGATGACTGTGATATTTTTTATACAATAAGACTCTTCTTCTCTCTCACACCCTGAAACTGAAACTCAGGCTGTTGTTATATACATGCCATTGTTAGCTCCAAACCATCTATTGTATTAATAAGACCCCTGGACTGAAAGGAATCGTCCAAAGACTGACGTTTTCAGCTTTGCTAGCAGGGACGGTTGTAGATAAAATGACGTCATTCGTCTATTGTTCTTATAGCTGAAGATGTCACAAAGCTTGAGTGACTTCGGGTTTTCCTTTCAGCCGGCATGCCTTAGAAAATTTATAGATGGTTGTGGTTAGCTCAAGTCACTGCAGATTTCTTAAGATATTTCCTTCCTGTTTGATCCTTCTTCCTTTTAGCCTGAAACTAGAATTCTGGCTGTAGTTTAATATAATCAATAAATACATATGATTTTATATATAGACAAAGTACATTCTCGTTATGAGTTTTTACCTAATTTAATCTGAATATTTTTTTTCTTTTTAGATCATAGAAGGATATGGGCAGACAGAAAATGCTGCTGTTTGTACATTTACCTTAGTAGGTGACTTTGAAGCAGGTAAGAACATTTTTAAAAACAAAATTTTTCTTTACTTCAGAAAATATTCCTTTCTCTTGTTATTTTTTTGTTTATATTCCACTTTAGGACCTTCTTTTTTTTTATTCTTCTACAAAATTTACTCAACAACTACTGCTCTTCATTAACCAACACTGAAAGGTAGTGGATGTACCGTGTTGTTCACACTTGTTTGTTTTCATCTCAAAGTGCATATACTTTAGTTATAGTTATTAGAAGGCCCAGTATCACTGCAAACGAATTAAAATCCATAATTGCTCAACTGTCCGTGCCAGTGGAATCATCCGAATTAACATCTCATCGAATATCCAAATAAAGAAAGTCGGTTGCAGTCCCCATCATAGCAAACACAGCAAACGTCAAAAGACATAAGGCGTATAAGCACCGAAAGTGAACACAGCTGAACTGTCCTTCGTCATACTATATCATTATTCATCGTAAGCAATCTGAATACAGAAACACCATCCGGATGAAACACAGCTCACGGTGTGCACAAAGCACTAAACTCAGTAGCTCCTGCAACAAGCCGGACTTGGAATATGAGGAAACTGCAACAAGGAACACTTTTCAGACAGTGCCTCCACGGTTCATTGCCACCTATTCACCCACTTAATTGATATTGTACGGAAGTGGCTTCAATCTGTGCACACCAAACACATAAAACATACAATTGTTTAACTAAAGTAAAGATTTATTGAGAAACAATCAAAATTTTTTTGGACACATCATGAGAAGAGGAAAGTTGGGATACTTGGTTACAACTGGCAAAATACAGGGAAAGAGAGATTGCAGACAAGAAAGAAAGAAGATACTAGATAGCTTGATGTCATGGCATGGAAAACAATCAACAACAGAATTGATGTGATGCACTGAGGATAGAAGATTGTAGAAAGGACATGATTGCCTATACCAACCGGTATGGCAAATGATCATATATATAAATGATGTTTTAATAGTCAAGGCTCATAACAAAAAGATCAAAGATTGGTAAATCAGAGTTTCCAGGGTGTAGCATTAAATTTTTGACCACAAAAGTTCTTTTAATTTTAAGATACAGCTTCTTCTAATCACTTTGAAATTATAATAGAAGAAGCATGTGTATTTTATCTTCCTGGAAAGACACAAATGAGGAAATTAAAGTATTAGTTTGACAAACAAAAAGCCATTCTCTTAAGCTGTCTGTTAATTTTTCTCTTTGCTTTCCTCTATCTCTTCGCCCCTCAATTTTCCCAGTTGTTACAATATATTCCAGCTGTTCTCTTCTCATTACATGGCTAGAAAATGATGATTGTTTCTTCCTAATATTGGAAATTAGCTCTCTTTTTGCTTTGACCGCTCTCAGAACATCTTCATTACTCTTCTTAGCTGTCCATGGTACTCTTCTGTAAAACTACATTTCTACAGACTTCAGTAATTTTCTTGTCTGTTGTCCTATTGTCCATGATTCGCATCCATATGTTACACTGGCTCAACGTAACATTTCAGAACTCTTTTTATTGTTTCTATTGTCAAAAATGGATTGCATAGTATCTTCCTCATTTTTTGGACAGCTGCTTTTGCCTGAGCCATTCTGCATCTCATCTCTTTACAAGAGTTATACATTGACTAAAATGAAAACATCAGTTGTTTCAAGATTCCCAGTGTCTACAATAACTTTTTGTAGGTTTGCAAGAGATGTTCAAATGTCATGGAAATATCTACTTTATATTCTTGATACTTATTATTCAAATACCCAGTGGAGTTGTAGTTACTGAACTCACCTGTCATCCTAAAGATTCAGGATTCAAATACCCAGTGGAGTTGTAGTCACTGAACTCACCTGTCATCCTAAAGATCCAGGATTCAAATACCCAGTGGAGTTGTAGTTACTGAACTCACCTGTCATCCTAAAGATTCAGGATTCAAATACCATTTGAGGCAAAAACATATTTTCTTATTTTTTTTTTTTTTGGTTGTGTTCGCCAGATTTCACCTCTAGCAAAGTCCCTAGAGACTAAGAACTGAATTTTGTGTGTTAATCTAATTTTCCTTGGCAGCTTCCTGCACAGTGATCCCTCACCACACAGGCAAATAACTCCGTCTTCGGAGGTACTCATATTTTTCCGTCAATGAGTAATTGACGTTTCCAACCTTCTTCGCTGTTGAGACCAGAGGTTGTTGCCACAGAGAGAAATCACAAATAAAAATCACAACTGGTGCAGCCGGGATTTGAACACACAACCTCTCTGTCTCGAGATTGATGTCTCGTCTTGAGACCAACCAGTCTCCCACATTTTTTTTAATTTGAAAAGCTCTTGGGGTCCATGCATCCTCTTTAAATGACTACCAGAGATATTTATATTTGGGGAAATCAAAGAGTTGACAAGTTGGCTAGCTGCGCTGTCATTGAATATAGTCAATGTGTTGTTCTCTTCGTGTGAGAAACAACAGGTAGGAGGGAAAGAGGCCGAACCAAAGAGATACAGAGAGGAACATTGATCAGAGAGTCAAAGGCAGCAGGAATCAGCTCCCTCAATGAGATTGAGATGCTTGCACAGAATAGAGACAAATGGTAAGATTTGATAAATGTTTTTTTGCAAGGATTGAGACTGCTAGAAAGAAAATTCAGAAAAAGAGAAAGTGTATCTGGATCTATGGGCCAGCCACAGCTGGAAAGGTCAATAGTTACATAGATAATAATATGTATATTCTAGAACAGTTAATTTTTATGCTGTTGATATTTTGGTTCAATAACATTTATGAGAAGAAAAATGTAACAATTTGACCCTTTCTGATGTAAAATAATATTATTTTAATTACAAATATTGTAAAAATGAATACTAAAGTGTCATATGATCATTTTTAATGTACCGTAGAAAAATTATACTTAAGTCATGTTTCAGAATTGAGAAATTCTACTAAGGCTAGAAAAAATATCTTAAACAAATAACTGTGATGTAAAGAGGTATAAATAAGGTGATTGTGCTCAATAATCAATCCATGATGCCTAAGTTCCCTGGACAGCTAAAAAGACCAATGAGGAAGTTCTCAAAGAGGCAAACACAAAAAGAGACCTCCTAAAAAACATCAGAAAGAAACTATCAACATTTTTCAGGCACATCATGAGAAGAAGAAAGTTGGAATTCTTGGTTACAACTGGCAAAATAAAAGGAAAGAGAGCTCTTGGACGACAAAGAGAGAAAATACTGGATAGCTTGGTGTCATGGCATGGAAAACAGTCAACAAGTAGAACTGATACGATGCACTGTAGATAGAAAATTGTGGAAGGACATGATTGCCTATGCCAACCGGTATGGTACATGCTGATGATGATGCCTACTACTTGAGGTACACCAGTGGCTGGTGAATTGATCTATGTGGGCAAGAGGTTGCATCTCTTCCACTTCTTCCGTACCCGACTTCAGAGGTTGACCCATCCTTAAATGTGTACTGGAGATATTTTTTTTTAAATAAAGAAATGGCCTGGCCTAGTTCTAATCACATTATCCAAGATGTGCATATGGTATAAATATATATCTATCTATCTATCTATCTATTGACCTTTTGAGCCATAGCCGGCCCATAGGGCGTAGACCAAGATACTTATCTCTTATCTGAATTTTTGTTCTAGCAGTTTTTAATTCTTTTAAAGATATTTTATCAAATCTCGCCATTTGTCTCTGTTCTGTGCAAGCAGCTCTATCTCATTGAGGGAGCCGATTCCTGCTGCTCTTGCCTCTCTCATCAATGTTAAATAAATATATATATATATATATATATATATATATATATATATATATATATATATATATATATATGAGCTCTAATGCCGTAATTCATTATGGCAAGCTTGAGACAGTATGTTGGGGTTCCCTGCAACTTCTTGTTCTTATTTAGGCAAATGACAAGCTATATAATTGTTATGATGAAAGGAAACAAACACAACTCATTTCTTATATATTTAAAGAGAGTATAATGTTTGATTACAGGTCATGTTGGCCCTCCCTTACCGTGTACTATGATCAAACTCATTGATGTACCTGAGATGTGCTACTTAGCCAGTTCAGATCGAGGAGAGGTAATTTAATTAACAGGTTCATTATAGTTCTTTCCATCTTGAATGCAACATTGAGTTTAATAGAAGATATAAGGACTATATTTGCAAGCCCTTTTAGAGAGTGCCATCACTAAAACAGTTTTTCGGTATTTTGCCTGTTTTTTAATGTGTTTTTTTTAAAATAGTAAATTGGAGTTCGAAGTGACTGTGGGGACTCTTATTTTTCAGTAATGTCATTTGAAATTGTCGCCAACATGGCTCCCACTCAAGTTCAACCTTGTTAATACCACAACCTACAATACAAAATGGCTGCATTTTGCTCTGTTTTACCTTAGACTGAAGTAACTGTTAACTATGAAGTCTTAAAACAACTAAAAATGAAAAAGAATTAGACACAATTCAAACAAGACAAATGCGATTTTTGGGCCATGTTAAAAGACACAACAACCTACTAAAAGTAATCCTGGAAGGGAAAGTAGAAGGTAAAAGAGGCAGAGGCAGACCAAGACTAACATGGATGAGTAACATCAAAAGATGGGCAAACCAGCCTAGGATAACCTGCACCATCAAAGCAAGAGACAGAGCACAATGGCACTCCATGGTAGCCAACCATTGTTGCGGAGACAGCACTCGATGATGATGATGAAGTAATTGTTCAAACCATTTTTGTTGCTTTGTTTTAAATTTGTTTTTGAGGAAAAAAGTGAGGAAGTGCACTCTCTGTTTGATGGAAGTTGTTTGCAATCATCATCTATGCTGCCAGTTAAGTAGTCAACCTTGTCAACAGAATTCACCAGCATTCTTTGGAGGGAGCTGTGACATGAGTGGAACGGCTATGGGAAATTCCCAGTTGCAGTGAAACTGAAGCAAGCTCCACACATTCCACTATGAGAACGCAGACCAGGTCATCATTAACAAAATCAGACATAGGAAACAGGGCGCACCTCACAGGAGACAGAAGAGATGGACGCAAAACATTTAAACATTTCTTTTAATCACTGCAGAATTTGTTTAATTAACACAGTCTTGTGTTATGTTAAAGTTGAGTTGATGGTGCACTCAGTGCTAACTGGAGGGGAACTGGGTTCAATTACAGGATATGGCACATTTGTTTTCGGATGAGTCCAGAAACAGACTAACTAGTCTGGCCAAGCAAGTAGAAAATGAGAGGGAATGCAATCTCTCAACCAAAAATGCTGTGCCAAAGATGGGTGTGTTGGGATGAAAGGTGCTGATGGTTTGCTCTAAACTAGAACCTCAGTCTACCTCATGTTTTAATCAAATTAATCAAAGACTAACGGAGCCAATCGTAAACAAACCAACAGAAGGCAACAGAAAACCACCATCATAATTTCTTTGTACGATCATGAATGTCCACAATTATGGATGTGAATCGTGGACAACAGGCAAGAAAATCACTGGATACTGTAGAAAAGTGGTTTTCCAGAAGAATGTTGAGGGTACAGTGGTCAGCTAAGAAGAGTAATGAAAACATTCTGAAAGAGGCTAAAAAAAAAGAGAGCTAATTTCCAATATTAGGAAGAAATAATAATTTTTTGTGGCCATGTAATGAGAAGGGAACAGATGAAATATATTGTAACAACTGGGAAAATTGAGAGACGAAGAGATAGAGGGAAGTAAAGAGAAAAGATACCAGACAGCTTAAGAGAATGGCTTGGCAGAATATCAACAACAGAAATGATAAATAACCATAAAGATTAAAAGTTGTGGAGTGACATGATCACCTATGCCAGCAGGCACGGTACTTGATGATGATGATGACTTTCATTAGCTATACAACGTTCTAACATTAGTTGTGTTATGCTCCTGGCAAAAATGTTATATTTGAATAGTTGTGAATGTCCTACCAGTATATGTGTAATGTTTTATCAATAGCTACTATTGTTCTGCTTTGTGCATTTTATATCGAAAGGTACATGTTAGGATATATTTTTGCAACAGTCATGTTTTTATCATAGTCAAGATTTTGTTTATTATAGGGAAAAACTTATTAGAGTATGTTCTTGTGATTTTATCTATTGTCCTTTTGAACTGAGGTAAACAGCACATATCGCAGAAATTCTAGATTCTCTATGTCCTTTTTTTTTACAATTATTTTTTTTTATTTTGGAAAGAAAAAATAAAGTAAAGGTTCCCTCCATGCCTTGCTAGGTGTATGGGGAATATGGTGTTAGTGACCATATTTTTCTATGACCACAGCACATTTTTGGGTGATGTGATCGATATCATGCCAAGCCACTTTTACTTCCCAGAAAAATCTCTGGTACCCATTTTTAGAGGGTGGGTAAACCCTGGAGCCTTGTCAGTCAAAAAAAAAAATCTGCCACTGCTGGAGCATCGAACCTGGACTCTTCTGGTCAGGAAGTGAGTGCACTAACCACTCAGCCACAGAGGAAAGAAATGTTGTGCACAAAGATGCCCATCACCAATTGGGCTGAGAATGAGGCTAACAGCACATAGTTTACTGTATGCGTCAAAATCAACAAACAGCTTGTGAAGACCACCTCCCTGTGGTGCTCCTGGAAACAGATTAATCACTCCGGCCAAGTGAGCAGGAACCGAAAATAAGAGATGGCCCGGTAGCAAAGAATACCTTGCTGAAGTCATATGTGTTGGGCCGAAAATAAATCTACACCCACTTAATATCCTTATAAGGCCTGACAAAGAATAGGAGTCCAAAGAAGAGAAGTCCAAAGAATAGAATATGTTTTTTACCCTAGATTATGACACCTATCTGATAGACAAGTTGTTACAATATGTTTGTAAAACATACTACTCAAAATGCACCTTTTGCAATTTAGAGAAATAATATTTTCAATGAACTTTTGCTACAAATCTTTGCATTTACCTACATAGAGACCACATTACCCCATAAATCATGTGCCGAAGGTCTGTAAAATTTATGGTCACTAACACCATATTCCCTATACGCCACTTGGTGTGATGGGGATACTTTACTTTTTTTTTTACATAGAGCCACAGAAATCGGATGCGGTAATCTTTTTCCAGCAAAGACATGATTTTTGTCCTGGAATTCAACGCATAGCATTAACAGTGTCATGTGCTTTGTCTATTGACACATCAGCTGGGCAGTATGTTCACTTTTATCTCAGGAGCCGTTCATTCCATATCCTGTCTTTACAAAGGTTTGTCTGATGTCTTGCCAACACCTGCAGAGAATTTTGCAGTCAGAAGTAAAAAAAAAAATTGATTGCGCTTATAACCAAATTTATTTTTTTTAAAAGACTTGATTTTACGATAGCATCATATTTTTACAACGCACACATATATTCCCCCAATATCAGGGTGAAAAAAAAATTCTTCCAGCAATGACTTGGTAGGGGTCACCAGTGGGAATCATTAGGAAGGTTTAAGGCGGGAAGAAATTTTTGTGTGCAGAAAACTCGAATTCCATTAATTTTTATTTTGATATCGTCGTTTTTACGAAGTTACTGTAATGTTGAGTGAAACAAAATCAATCTTTATTATGTTTTGGTCAGAGCCATATGTTTTGTCACACTATTGTTTTTAAGATAGTAATACTTTAATATGTTCTTGTTACAACTATAACTGACTATGTTTTTGATATAGATATGTCTGAAAGGACCTAATGTTTTTGTTGGTTACCTGAAAGATCAAGAAAAAACCAATGAAGCCCTTGATGCTAATGGCTGGCTGCACACTGGTGATATTGGCGAGTGGTTGCCTGTAAGTTAACCAGTTTCATCTTTTCTTTTGCTCTTTGTTGATTTGATGTTTTTTTCTACATCAACTCGTTGTTAGTAGATATTTCTTTTGTTCTTTTTTTTTTCCCCATGTAGAACACTTCGCTCTCCATATACTTGTTTTTGGTAAGCATTTCTTTTTTTTTTTTTTTTTTTTATTCTGCAGAACATGTCATGCTTCATATACTTGTTCCTGGTGTATATATTTCCTGCTGAAAAACACGGAGTTTCATCTAATTCTTCTTCTTTTCTTCCTCATTTGCCTTTCAGCATCGAGGGGAGATATAATTTGCTGTCTTTTGTTCGCCTCTGCTACTGTTATGCTTCCTCATCATCATCATCGAGTGCCATCTGCGCAACGAAGGTTGGCTACCATGGAGCGCCCCATTCTGCTCTGTCTCTTGCTTTGATGGTGCAGGTTGTCATAGGCTGGTTTGTCCATCTTTTGATATTACTCGCCCATGTTAATCTTGGTCTGCCTCTGCCTCTTTTATCTTGTATTTCCCCCTCCAGGATTACTTTTAGTAGGCTGTTGTGTTTTTAACATGGCCCAAAAATCGCATTTGTCTTGTTTTAATTGTGTTTAGTAGTTCTCTTTTCATTTTTAGTTGTTTTAAGACTTCATCGTTTGTTTTCTTTTCTTTCCATCCAATTCTACCTATTCTTCTATATATCCACATTTCAAAGGCTTCAATTCTCTGTTCTGTTTTCTTGTCTAATGTCGATGATTCTGCACTATATAGGAATGTTGAGAAGACATAACATTTTGCTATTCTTAGTTTTAGCCCTGGTGTTATTTGTTTTGATGTTAGTATGTTCTTCATAACATTAAAATTACTTTTTGTCATTCCTATTCTTTTGTTTATTTCAGTTGTACATTTTCCATCACTGGTTATAGTATGTCCAAGGTAGTTGTAGTTCTGAACTGTCTCCAGGTCTTTTCCTTCAATTTTGATATCCTAGTGATATGTTTCCTTGTGCTTCTAATATTCCATCGATCCATCTTTTTCGTGGTCGACCCTTGGGTAGTTCTTGCAACGCTTATTGAAGGGTCATTGTGTTGTGCTTTGATCACTCTGCCTTGTCACGTGGCCAAACCATTTTATCTGTTGTTTCTTTATATATTCAATGGTACGGGCTATTCCTAGCTTTTTTCTCAGTTCTTCATTTTACAGAGGAAATCTGTGCACTTATATACTTGTCCAAAGTGCAATGAGGATGACCTGTCAACTAAACTAAACTAGTGAAGTTAACCCCTTTGGTAGCATTTCCAGCACCAGCATCGTTCTAGGGGTTATGAGGCACACAGGTTTTTCTACCGCTACAAAATGAAGACATGCCAGGAAAGCAAATTTGTATGTGTGCATCAACTTGCTGGTAGATATTATCTGTTTCAACAGAATGCTTCCAGCTGTGCTGACTTTTTCCTGGTCATGCACCAACAAAGCAATGAGTGGCCAATATGACTTGTAGAATAACATCATCTCTCCACATTTCTATATCCGTGGCCATTCTTTATAGGGTGCTCTAACTCTGGTCCGTGCAATGTGTCACAGCCAGGTTGTCTTTGACCTGCCTCTCTTTTGTCTTGCCTCTTAAGTCTGTTTCATGGCAAGTCTTGCAATGACTCTTCTCTGATTAGATGCTTGTCCAACTCTTTCACCTTCCTTTTGTCGTTTTTTTTTTTAATGTTTTTTTTATTTGCACCTGTTGAATTCTTGATTGCTAATATTCTTTAGCTAAAGATTGTGAAACAAATGCAACACATCAAATACTTGGGCGCATTAATATCAGATGGAAGATGCACCACAGAAATAAAAAGTAGAATAGCTCAGGCCAAAATAGCATTTCAGAATATGAAAAATGCCTTATGCAACAAATCTATGTCAATAGAAGTGATAAAGAGAGTTTATCAGTGCTATATAGAACTAATTCTGACCTATGGAAGTGAATCATGGACAGTAGAAAAACAAATGTACTGATCAATTAGATGCCACAGAGATGGAATTTCTCAGAAGAATGTTGAAAGTTCCCTGACAACTAAAAAGACAAATGAGGAAATCCTCTAAGAGGCTAACACAAAAATGGAGCTCCTAAAAAACATCGGAAAGAAACAATCAACATTTTTTGGGCACATCATGAGAAGAGGAAAGTTGGAATGCTTGGTTAAAACTGGAAAAATACAGGGAAGGAGAGATCACGGATGAAATACTAGATAGGGAACAGGCAAATAACTACAATGCTATGGTAAAGCTGGTAGCAAGGAGCCAGTAATGAGGTGTGATAAACACTCCAAGGTATGGTGACAGCTTTACAAGGAAAGAACACAACACAAAATACTAGATAGCTTGGTGTCATGGCATGGTAAACAGTCAACAACAGAATTATGCACGGTGGATAGAAGATTGTGGAAGGACATGATCACCTACACAACTGGTAAGACACATGATGATAATGAAAGACTGATAATTTTCTGTAGGCAGATAGTGCAGAATAAGGACATTCTTCATTTGTTTATTTCTTTTCTCCATTATTTAAATCTATAAATGCACATAAAATACACTTGTCACTTATCTTTAATTTTGTTTGTGTGTTCATGTTCTGCTGTGAAATATTAGCATTATTTATGAAGAAGAAAGAGCATCATGACACCTATGTGACATCTAGGAGATTTGACATTAGTATCTATACTTTCTTAACCATGCGTACATTTTTTGGGTGCTACAGGAATCGTCTCTTAATCTCTGTTAAACAATCACCTTCATTAATGATGAGTGACGATAGATATATTTTTAATTGTTTAACAATTTCCAGCTTGTCATCATCTGAGACTTTGTTGTCCTTATTATTGGTCTTGATCTTTGTTGTTATGATTACAGAATTTATTTTTCCAATTTACAATTTACTTTGACGTTATTTCTAAGACATAGTCTTGCATAATAATTATTTACAGCTCAGTATACATTAGTAAAATCATTCATTTTTTGCATGGGGCAGATATAACTGACTCTCCTATGACCAATCAGATCTGACACCATGCAACACTATAACCTAGTAAATGTTCTACTATTAAATGTAGTTTTATGTAATGAAATCACAGTATAGCACACGTACAAATTTGCTTTCCTGGCATGTCTTCATTTTGTAGCATTGGAAGAACCTGTGTGCCTCTTAACCCCTAGAACGATGCTGGTGGTGGCAATACTACCAAAGGGGTTAACTTCATTAGTTTAGTTTAGTTGACATTCATCCTCATTGCACTTTGGACAAGTATATAAATGCACAGATTTCCTCTGAAGTATATCCTTCAACATCTAGTGACTAAAGAGAACACCAATATTTTGTTGGTTGACCTTCTTTCGACTCTTGTGCAGCACTCAAGTCTGGCATCTTCCACCTTGACATGACATTCATGCAATCTGTTCATGGCTATGGATTCAGGGTGATTTTTGAGTTGTTGTCTCTTCCAACTTCCCCAAGGACACTCATGTCAGCATGGTCCATTGCCTTTCTGTACTCAACATCATCCAAACTGGCAAGCCTTTTCAGCATGCTCATTCCTGGCCCCATACCCCCTTGTTTTGGCTCAGAAACAATTCAGACTTTTGTAAGATCAAAACTCCCCAGAGACTTCAACC
The DNA here is from genome assembly GCA_032433765.1 of Megaustenia siamemsis. Classification (NCBI taxonomy): domain Eukaryota; kingdom Metazoa; phylum Mollusca; class Gastropoda; order Stylommatophora; family Ariophantidae; genus Megaustenia; species Megaustenia siamemsis. The sequence goes on from JAVIAB010000117.1 coordinate 13,959,481, forward strand.
ACTGCCGTTGAGTCCAGGCAATTGCGATCCTTCTAAGCATACTCACTGAGTCACAGAGGAAACACACACATGTGTATAAGTCTGTGTCTCAAGCCTCATCAATGCCCTAGTGAAAGCTATAATCTCCATAGTCAAAATACCTGTAGTCAGTGCAGGTTGTCATGCAGATTAGGAACCATTTTAGACTGCCACTCATCATCATCAAGTACCGGGCCTGCTGGCGTAGGTGATCATGTCTCTCCACAACTTTCGATCTCGGCAGCTATTTATCATCGGTTGTTGACCTTCTGCCAAGCCATTCTCTTAAGCTGTCTGTTATTTTTTCTCTTTGCTTCCCTCTATCTCTTCGTCCCTCAAATTTTCCAGTTGTTACAATATATTCCAGTTGTTCTCTTCTCATAACATGGTCACAAAATGATGATTGTTTCTTCCTAATATTGGAAATTAGCTCTCTTTTTGCTTTGACCTCTCTCAGAACATCTTCATTACTCTTCTTCGCTGTCCATGGTACTCTCAACATTCTTCTGTAAAACCACATTTCTACAGACTCCAGTGATTTTCTTGTCTGTTGTCCTATTGTCCATGATTCGCATCCATATGTTAAGACTGGCTCTACGTAAAATTTAAGAATTCTTTTTCTTGTTTCTATTGTCAAAAATGGATTGCATAGTATTTTCCTCATTTTTTGGAAAGCTGCTTTTGCCTGAGCCATTCCGCATCTCACCTCTTTTGTACATCATCCGTCTGAGGTTAACAAAGTTCCCAAATATTTAAATTCTTTTACCTGTTTTAATATTGTTCCACTTGTCTTTATTTTGCACTGAGGTGATGTCTTTTTCTTTGTTGTTACCATTACCTTTGTCTTTTTGCTATTAAGGCTGAGTCCTTTATTTTTGCTTTCTTTCACTATAATGTCCAACATTTCTTGTAACTCATTTTCACTCTTAGTGATTAAGACTGTATCATCAGCATACCTTAGATTATTTATATTATGACAGACTGCCACTACCACATATCATAAAGGGGACATCAGTGTGCCAGGTTAAAGCATGGCACTTATGTGTGACCGGGTAGGGCAGTGGATTTGACCAGAAGTGTTGTTCTTAATAGGTTCAGTTATTATATACTGAATGTAGCGTGAGCCTGCAAGTTCAATACAGTAGGAGGTTGACACATGGGAGTCATGACCCAGGCAGGCAGCCCTAGAGTGTCAAGAGACCAGAGAGCCAAAGCACTCTCTTGTCTGCGTCCACTTCTGATGATCAGATTACCTCCTGCTGTGAAGCTCTGTATAAAGGATTCCTTTTTTTATTTATATTAAAAAAAAAAAGTAAAGAGCCCCCATCACGCCAAGTGGCGTATAGGGAGTATGGTGTTAGTGACCATAAATTTTACAGACCTTCAGCACATGATTTTTGGAGTAATGTGGTCGTATTACGCCTGTGCCGCTTTACATTCCCAGAAAAAATTTGATACCCATTTAAGGCTGGGTGAACCTAGAAGCCACCAGTTGGAATCGAACCCTACCCCTTGTCCTTTGTAGTCCAGTTCTCTAACCACTAAGCTATCACAGCTACTTTTTATTTATATATAAATACATAATGATTTTACTTGGAGAGTGTCTATTAGTGTTCCTATCTCTTTCCTGGTCACACATTTGTTAAATATGGAAATTATGAATAAACATAAATTAATTATATTTTTTTCTCATTTTTTCCATATAGAATGGCACACTAAAGATTATTGACAGAAAGAAACATATTTTTAAATTATCGCAGGTAAGTCAGTTATTAACTACTAAAAACCATTGACAGAAAGAAACATTTTTAAATTATCGCAGGTTAGTCAGCTATTAACTACTAAAAACCATTGACAGAAAGAAACATATTTTTAAATTATCGCAGGTTAGTCCGTTATTAACTACTAAAAACCATTGATAGAAAGAAACCTATTTTTAAATTATCGCAGGTTAGTCAGTTATTAACTACTAAAAACCAGTGAGAGAAAGAAACATATTTTTAAATTATCGCAGGTTAGTCAGTTATTAACTACTAAAAACCATTGACAGAAAGAAACATATTTTTAAATTATCGCAGGTTAGTCAGTTATTAACTACTAAAAACCATTGACAGAAAGAAACATATTTTTAAATTATCGCAGGTTAGTCAGTTATTAACTACTAAAAACCAGTGAGAGAAAGAATCATATTTTAAATTATCACAGGTGAGTCAGTTATTAACTACCAAAAAAAAATTGACAGAAAGAAAATATTTTTAAATTATCGCAGGTAAGTCAGTTATTAACTACTAAAAACCATTGACAGAAAGAAACATAATTTTAAATTATTGCAGGTAAGTCAGTTATTAACTACTAAAAACCATTGACAGAAAGAAACACATTTTAAAACTATCACAGGTGAGTCAGTTATTAACTACTAAAAACCATTGACAGAAAGAAACACATTTTTAAACTATCACAGGTGAGTCAGTTATTAACTACTAAAAACCATTGACAGAAAGAAACACATTTTTAAACTATCACAGGTGAGTCAGTTATTAACTACTAAAAACCATTGACAGAAAGAAACACATTTTTAAACTATCACAGGTGAGTCAGTTATTAACTACTAAAAACCATTGACAGAAAGAAACACATTTTTAAACTATCACAGGTAAGTCAGTTATTAACTACTAAAAAACCATTGACAGAAAGAAACACATTTTTAAACTATCACAGGTGAGTCAGTTATTAACTACTAAAAACCATTGACAGAAAGAAACACATTTTTAAACTATCACAGGTGAGTCAGTTATTAACTACTAAAAACCATTGACAGAAAGAAACACATTTTTAAACTATCACAGGTGAGTCAGTTATTAACTACTAAAAACCATTGACAGAAAGAAACACATTTTTAAACTATCACAGGTGAGTCAGTTATTAACTACTAAAAACCATTGACAGAAAGAAACACATTTTTAAACTATCACAGGTGAGTCAGTTATTAACTACTAAAAACCATTGACAGAAAGAAACACATTTTTAAACTATCACAGGTGAGTCAGTTATTAACTACTAAAAACCATTGACAGAAAGAAACACATTTTTAAACTATCACAGGTAAGTCAGTTATTAACTACTAAAAACCATTGACAGAAAGAAACACATTTTTAAACTATCACAGGTGAGTCAGTTATTAACTACTAAAAACCATTGACAGAAAGAAACACAATTTTAAACTATCACAGGTAAGTCAGTTATTAACTACTAAAAACCATTGACAGAAAGAAACACAATTTTAAACTATCACAGGTGAGTCAGTTATTAACTACTAAAAACCATTGACAGAAAGAAACACAATTTTAAACTATCACAGGTGAGTCAGTTATTAACTACTAAAAACCATTGACAGAAAGAAACACATTTTTAAACTATCACAGGTGAGTCAGTTATTAACTACTAAAAACCATTGACAGAAAGAAACACATTTTTAAACTATCACAGGTAAGTCAGTTATTAACTACTAAAAACCATTGACAGAAAGAAACACATTTTTAAACTATCACAGGTGAGTCAGTTATTAACTACTAAAAACCATTGACAGAAAGAAACACATTTTTAAACTATCACAGGTGAGTCAGTTATTAACTACTAAAAACCATTGACAGAAAGAAACACATTTTTAAACTATCACAGGTGAGTCAGTTATTAACTACCTTATGTTTCCCTCTTTGGTGAAGTCTTTATTTATCTCAAAGGTAAAACTGTTGTCTATGTTAGAATTTTACAAATTATTTGTAATTAGAAATGAATGAAGTATTGTTGAGTTCTTAAATGTTATGTAGAGCCAGTCTTAACATATGGATGTGAATCATGGACAAGAGGACAACAGACAAGAAGATCACTGGAGTCGGTAGAAATGTGGTTTTACAGAAGAATGTTGAGAATACCATGGACAGCTAAGAAGAGTAATGAAAACGCTCTGAAAGAGGCCAAAGCGAAAAGAGAGCTAATTTCCAATATTAGAAAGAAACAATCATAATTTTTTGGCCATGTAATGAGAAGAGAACAGTTGGAATATATTGTAACAACTGGGAAAATTGAAGGACGAAGAGATTGAGGGAAGCAGAGAGAAAAGATACCAGACAGCTTAAGAGAATGGCTTGGCTTAAGGTCAACAACAGAAATGATAAATTACTGTCGTGATCGAAAGTTGTGGGGAGACATGATCACTTACACCAGCAGGCCCAGTACTTGATGATGATGATGATGATTGTTTTTTAGTAGTTACATTATATTTTCTCTCTATGTGCTTTTTGTTTTAGCACAGCTCATTGACTAAAGGCAGTGGTGTTATTTAAAAGTATTTTCTGATAGCAAATCAGTCATTTCAGGAGCCAGGTTACCCATCCAACAACTGAGCTGAAAGCAATCAGCAACCCATAGCTGACAACATGCATCAAGATCAACAAACAGAGCTAGTCCAGACACTACTACACATCTAAGTGGTGCTCCTAGAAATGGACAAACCAATCTGGCCAAGTAAGTAGGGATCAAAGAGGGAAGGCAATCTGACACTTAAAATTGCCATACTGAAGTTGGATGTTTTGGGCCAAAAGGCTCCTGTATAACAATTCTTCTGCAAACAACACAACACATCTGTGCCACCTTAACAATTTTTTCTGGGCGGCTGACGAAAAAACTATCCATTCTATTAGTAGTCGTCAGGTGAACACCAGAAAGAATGAAGGTGAATTCATATTTGTTTTTACTGAAGCGAAGACACTACTACATATCAATTATGTCATAGGGACTTCTGTTTCCAAGATGGTGGAATTAGTTCATGTTCTCCCGATCGCTGTGGAAATTGAGTTTGGGGTCTGATTAATTTCGGCTCTCCATTGCAATTTTCTTAAAGTCAAAATGATGTTCATCTGCACCGATGAAGCGGAGTCGTACGCACGACAATATTCCTTTTTGACAAATCAAGTGCTGTGAATGCGACTTTCCACCGTCTAGAGTTGATCTGTGGTTTGCATCACATTGAATGCTGTTCAGTGACCGTTTTTGGATTTGTTTGGCGCAAGTTATTGACATGTTACAACTCATTAATGTGGACTGCTCCATCGAATCAGCCGAAGTTTTATCTCTTTAGGGAATTTGCACCGCGTTTCGTTCATTGTAGGCTGCATTCACTAGAGTAATCAGGAATCTATGGGCGCAGCCATTGTTGTGTGTGTGCTACATCATCATAATGGCTCATCATGTATCCCTAGACATGACAACAAAACAATTTCTACAGGATTGCCCCCAGTACACAGACCTGAGAAGGACAATGTGGTCCACACCCACCTCCCTGAAAGAGAAACTATATGGGAGGGCAACCGAATCACTTAAACAGACAGCTGCCTTCATAAGATTGTCCAGAATCCTAGTCTGAATGAGTCATGATCGCAGCAAAAGAAGAAGACCGGCCATACGCTAATCTTACGGTCTGTTTGATGTGTGACGGAAATAATCAGACGACTAACTGTGATTTATATGTTCGGAGTTGGGGTTAAAAACGATGTCCTAACATCATCAAGCGCTATACATTTTTAAAAATATGACGATCATCATTTTCGGGAGGACATGAACTTCGGTCAATATGGTGGATAGGCGGCAGGAACCATTGAAGGCAATGTATGAAAGTGTTCCAGTTTCCTCATATTCCAAGTCCAGCTTGTTGCAGGAGCTACTGAGAATGTAGGACAAGTCAGGAGAATGTAGGACAACACAGGAGAATGTAGGACCACACAGGAGAATGGTGGACCAGACAGGAGAATGTAGGACCAGACAGGAGAATGTAGGACCAGACAGGAGAATGTAGGACCAGACAGGAGAATGTGGGACAAGGCTGGAGAATGTGGGACCAGACAGGAGTATGTAGGACAAGACAGGAAAATGTAGGACAACACAGGGGAATGTAGGACAACACAGGGGAATGTAGGACAACACAGGAGAATGTAGGACCAGACAGGAAAACGTGGGACAAAGCAGGAGAATGTGGAACAAGACAGGAAAATATGGGACAAGACAGGAGAATGTAGGACCAAGCAGGAGAATGTAGGACAACACAGGAGAATGTAGGACAATGCAGGAGAATGTAGGACCAGACAGGAGAATGTAGAACCAGACAGGAGAATGCAGGACCAGAGAACATTATATTTTTATTTCTTTGTGTTCTCATCACAGGGAGAATACATAGCTCCAGAGAAAATAGAGAATATCTTAGTTCAGTCATCATGGGTTTCTCAGATCTACGTTCATGGCGACAGCCTACAGGTAAGAGGATTTGAAGTTTGTTACAATTATTTTACATCACAATCCATATGCAAAACACACACCATGGTCAAGTAAGGATCAAGGAGAAAATCCAGTAAAAATTCATGCATTAAAAGCATTGTAGCCCAGACAGTTCACAGTAGAGGAGAACTTAATATATCTTTAAATAGAAAGGACTTTCTAATCTGGTAACACTACTTTCTTAGGAGGGACAACCCAACTATCAATAAAACTGCAGCCTGAAAGGAGGGCCCTGCGATAGCTCAGTGGTTAATGAACTGGACTACAAAGGACAAGAGGCAGAGTTCGATCCCAACTGACAGCTTCTGGTTCACCCAGCCTTTAATGGATACCAGATTTTTTTTCTGGGAAAGTAAAGCGGTACGGGCGCAATACTGGCCACATTACCCCAAAAATCATGTGCTGAAGGTCTGTAAAATGTATGGTCACTTACACCATATTCCCTATGCGTCACTTGGCATGATGGGGGTACTTTACTTTTTTTTTTTTTACTGGTAGAAAGACCAGGGAATCTAAAGGATAAGCAGTTTCTAGGAAACGTGTGCTGAAGACAGATGTACTAGACCACAAGGTGCAAACCACTTTGGCAGTGTGACCCACTTATAAATAAACGAAAAAGAAGAATAAACTTAACATTGATTTGATATAAATGTAATTTTAGGATTTCTAACTCTGTCATCATCATGTGCCATACCGGTTGGTGTAGGTAATCATGTTCTTCCACAATCTTCTATCCACTGTGCATCTTATCAGTTCTGTTGTTGACTGTTTTCCATACCATGACACCAAGCTATCTTTTATCTTTGTTGGCCGTGATCTGTCTTCTGTATTTTGCCAGTTGTACCAAATATTCCAACTTTCCTCTTTTCATGATGTGCCCGAAAAATATTGATTTTTTCTTTCTGATGTTTTTTAGTAGCTCCCCTTTTTTTGTGTGTTGACCTCTTTGAGAATGTCCACATTGGTCTTTTTAGCCGTTCAGGGAACTTTCAACATTCTTCTGAGAAATTCCATCTCTGTGGCCTCTAATCGTCTTTTCATTTGTTTGTAGTCATCTTTTATCTATCTATTGTCCTTTCAAGCCGAAGATCTGACAGAAATTATAGATTCTAGCATCCGATGATCTTTGTTATCAAGTGTCAGACCTTTCACAAGACCTGAATTGTATCTCCCCTCACTGTTCTTTTCTGGGCAAATTGCTCAATTTCAATGAGGGAGCTGATGGCTGCTGTTGTTGCTTCTCACCTCATTGTTCTTTTCAGCATTTCTCTAGATCAACCTTTTTTTTCTTTTACTCTCTGGTTCCCATTTGAGACCGTGCTTTGCAATTCTCATGTTGTCTGTTCTCATCACATAGTCATCATATAACCACCACTTGTTTCCCTTGATTATAGATAAAATTGTAAGACTAGACCATAAAGATAACAATGCAGAACTAGTTGGTTAGGGTTGTTTTGAGAGTGACTCAAATAGTGATATGAGTTATAATTGTACTGTTATAGTTCTTGTGATGGTAAGTTCAGTTATAAGAAACCAAGAAGATCTGTCTTAGGTTTATCTAGTTTATAAACCGAGTGCTTCAACTCAACAAGACCTATCAGTGCCTCTAAAACATCAAATAGTCATGTACATAATAAAATATATATAATTTAATATCATTTTATCAAACAATCTCTATCTATTGTCCTTTCGAGCCAAAGACGGCATGTAGGGCAGAACCACAATCTCAAAAACAGAAACCTAGCGTGCCAAAATGGCACATATTGCAGATATCGCTGCCTGTTTCCATAACAATACTTTTTACAATGACAGCTTGTCAAGCCATCGATCAACCTCCTTAGTCGCCTCTTACGACATGCCTGGAAGGTCACAGTGTCACTATTCTTTACTTTCCTCATAATGAGGCCCCAGTAACACACAGGAGTGTGTATTATCAAACAATAGATAGATAAAATGGTTAGGGCATGTAACACAAATGTCACCAGACACCATCCCTCAAAGTCAGAGAGATTTAGCACTCAGAGACAGAGAAGGAACAGGTAGACCTACAAAATTATGGACTGATGTTATAAACAGCTGTTTGTTTTCATCTCAAGATGACATTTTAGTTCTAATCTTGAAAGTGTTGCAGCATTCAAGGATGTTATAAAGAAACAACAGATAAAATGGTTTGGCCACATGACAAGGCAGAGTGATCAAAACACAATACAAGGAGCCCGCAATAAATGTTGCGAGAATACCAGACCCAAGGGTCGACCACAAAAAAGATGGATCAATGGAATATTAGAAGCACAGGGAAACATAACAGCAGCCAAGCGAACAGAAGAGCAAAAGACCACAAATTTTATCTCCCTTCGATGCTGAAAGGCAAATGAGGAAGGAAAGAAGAAGAAGGATGAAGACTTTCTGATCAAAGTATGTTCCACTCACGCTTAAAATTGATATTTGATGGAAATGGTTTCAGTTTGTGACATCACACACAAAAAATAGAACATTTTTAGCTCAAGTAGATATCTATACATGAATGATATTTGATGGAAATGGTTTCAGTTTGTGACATCACACACAAAAAATAGAACATTTTTAGCTCAAGTAGATATCTATACATGAATGATATTTTAGTAGTTAATGTTCGTAGCGAAAAAAGATTAAACATTGGCAAATCAGAGAGTTTCTGGGATCAAACATTTAATTTTTAACCACTAAAGTTTTTAAGTTGTGTTTTGATTTCACTCGGATATGTTTTCACTTTGCAGCGAACATATTATAAGATCAATAGTAGGTAAAAAAGGAATTGAAGTCAACAGTCACAACATAAATAATTTGCAATATGCAGATGACACAGTCTTAATAGCAGAGACAGAGAAGGATCTACAAGAAATGTTAGACATAATAGTTAAAGAAAGCAACAAAAAAGGTCGCAGTCTGAATAGTAAGAAAACAGAAGTAATGGTCATATCAAAGAAACAATCATCACCATCAAGCAGCATAAAAATAAACTGGACAAATCTTAAACAAGTGCAACACATCAAATACATGGGTACAATAATAACATTAGATGGAAGATGCACCACAGAAATAAAAAGCAGAATAGCTCAGGTCAAAATAGCATTTCAGAAAATGAAAAATATCTTATGCAACAAATCTATGTCAATAGGGGTGAGAAAGAGAGTCCGTCGGTGCTATAGAGAACTAAATCTGACCTATGGAAGTGGATTATGGACTATAAACAAACGAATAAAAGACGATTAGAGGCCACAGATAAGGGATATTTCTCAGAAGAATGTTGAAAGTTCCCTAGACAGCTAATAAGACCAATGAGGAAATTCTCAAAGAGGCCAACACAAAAAGTGAACTCCTAAAAACATCAGAAAGAAACGATGAACATTTTTCGGGCACATCATGAGAAGAGGAAAGTTGGAACACTTGGTTACAACTGGCAAAATAAAAGGAATGAGAGATCACGGACGACAAAGAGAGAAAATACTGGATAGCTTGGTGTCATGGCATGGAAAACAGTCAACAACAGAACTGATATGATGCACTGTAGATAGAAGATTGTGGAAGGACATGATCACCTACGCCAACCGGTATGGCACATGGTGATGATGATGAGAGTTTTTAAATTTCAGGACACATCTTATTCTATAGAATGTTTTAGCACAGATGATCAAAGATCGTTATACCTGTGTAAAAAATAGTTCCTAAATGTTTTTTAAAATACATCTTCTGCAAGCACCATCATCATAGAGTGCTGTCTCCACATTGATGGTTGGCTACCATGGAGCGCCATTCCATTCTGTCTCTTGCTTTGATAGTGCAGGTTGTTAAAGGCTCACATTGTCCATCTTTTGATGTTGCTTGTCCATCTTTTGATGTTACTTGTCCATGTCAGTCCTGGCCTGTCTCTGCCTCTTTACCTTGTATTTTCCCTTCCAAGATTACTTTTAGTAGGCTGCTGTGTCTTTTAAATTGCCACAAAAATCTCATTTGTCTTGTTTGAATTGTGTTTATTAGTTCTCTTTTCATTTTTAATTATTTTAAGACTGCATTGTTTGTTTTCTTTTCTTTCCATCCAGTTCTACCTATTCTTCTATAAATCCACATTTCAAAGACATCAATATTTTAATTCTGTTTTCTTGTGTAATGTCCATGTTTCTGCACCATACAGGAATGTTGAGAAGACATAACATTTTGCTATTCTTAGTTTTAGCCCTGGTGTTATTTGTTTTGCTGTTAGTATATTTTTCATGGCATTAAAATTACTTTTTGCCATTCCTATTCTTTTGTTTGTTTCAGTTGTACATTTTCCATCACTGGTTATAGTATGTCCCAGGTAGTTGTACTTCTGAACTGTCTCTAGGTCTATTCCTTCAATTTTGATATCCACTTGTGGGTTTTGAGTATTATCTTTGTTTATGATCATAGTTTTAGTCTTTTTGATATTCATATCTAAACCATATTTCTTGCTTGTCATGTTTATTTAATTAAGTAAATGTTGTAAATCTTCTGGATTTTCTGCTAGTAGTACAGTATCATCAGCATATCTTAGATTATTGATTATCTTTCCATTAATGTTTAGACCTGGCATCTCTGTGATGTTTTTAAAGATTTTCTCAGTGTATAGATTGAACAAGCTTGGTGATAGGATGCATCCCTGTCTTACGCCTCTCTTTATATCAATAGGTGTAGAGTTCTCTTTGTTATAATTTATTATTGCTGTTTGCTCCCAGTATAAATTACATATTAGTTGTATGTCCGTGTCATCCAGATGTATATCTTTTAGGCAGTCCATAAGTTGTTTGTGGTGTATTCTATCAAAAGCTTTGGTGTAGTCTATGAAGCAGGCATAAAAACATAATTTAATTATATTAATTTAACAATTTTATGTTATTCTGTTTTATAGCATTTAAAATTTAAGCCTGAAATGTAAATTTTTGAAGAATAGGAAGAGTTGAATGGAAAGAAAAGAAAACAAATAATGAAGTCTTAAAACAACTAAAAATGAAAAGAGAACTACTAAACACAATTCAAACAAGACAAATGATATTTTGGGGGCATGCTAAAAGACACAGCAGACTACTAAAAGTAATCTTGGAAGGGAAAGTATATAGAGGCAAATCAAGCGTAACAAGGACAAGTAATATCAAAAGATGGACAAGTCAGCCTATGACAACCTACACTATCAAACCAAGAACCAGAACCGAATTGCGCTCCATAGTAGCCAACCTTTGATACAGAGATGGCATTCAATGATGATGATGGCATATAAAACAAGTTAGTCATAAGTAGTGATTGTTATATAGAAAACAAGACCCATGAGGACAAATACAACAGAGCAATGACTTGAACATGCCATTTTTCCTCAGTGCTGAAAAGCAGCAGAGGTAGAGATAAGTAAGACTCAGGCTATTTTACATTTGTCTATTTCTACTTTCAAATCCCCAGTCCTGTCTTGTAGCTATTGTGGTGCCTGACCATGATACCTTTTTGCACCTTGCAAGTAAATATGGCTACACTGGTTCATTCAAGGAACTCTCACATGATCCTGTAAGTGTTTTTACTTTCTTCTATGATTTCTACCAAATTCAGGTGCATTACCAAGCACTTGTGTATTTCTTTTTTCACAATCATTTGATGTTTGTACAGAGCACTTTCTTTTTGTGTTTTGATATGTTTGACACAAATGATATATTTATGCTCAAATAATGAGAACACTTGGAATCTCTGACAGTACTAGATCATGAATGAGTTCTAAGTATGTTCTCCATTCTAGAAGAATATTGTCTGAGATGGCTTGGTTTCTAAATATGTTCTCCATTCTAGGACAACATTGTTTGAGATGGCTTGGTTTCTAAGTATGTTCTCCATTCTAGGACAACATTGTTTGAGATGGCTTGGTTTCTAAATATGTTCTCCATTCTAGGACAACATTGTTTGAGATGGCTTGGTTTCTAAATATGTTCTCCATTCTAGGACAACATTGTTTGAGATGGCTTGGTTTCTAAGTATGTTCTCCATTCTAGGACAACATTGTTTGAGATGGCTTGGTTTCTAAGTATGTTCTCCATTCTAGGACAACATTGTTTGAGATGACTTGGTTTCTAAGTATGTTCTCCATTCTAGGACAACATTGTTTGAGATGGTTTGGTTTCTAAGTATGTTCTCCATTCTAGGACAACATTGTTTGAGATGACTTGGTTTCTAAGTATGTTCTCCATTCTAGGACAACATTGTTTGAGATGGCTTGGTTTCTAAGTATGTTCTCCATTCTAGGACAACATTGTTTGAGATGGCTTGGTTTCTAAGTATGTTCTCCATTCTAGGACAACATTGTTTGAGATGGCATGGTTTCTAAGTATGTTCTCCATTCTAGGACAACATTGTTTGAGATGGCTTGGTTTCTAAGTATGTTCTCCATTCTAGGGCAACATTGTTTGAGATGGCTTGGTTTCTAAGTATGTTCTCCATTCTAGGACAACATTGTTTGAGATGGCTTGGTTTCTAAGTATGTTCTCCATTCTAGGACAACATTGTTTGAGATGGCTTGGTTTCTAAGTATGTTCTCCATTCTAGGACAACATTGTTTGAGATGGCTTGGTTTCTAAGTATGTTCTCCATTCTAGGACAACATTGTTTGAGATGGCTTAGGCATGTGTGGATTAAAGATTCTCACTACACACTTTGGAAATTATTTGATCTTGAACTTTCCCGCACCTTTAGATGCTGCATAGGGATTCTAGTGTAATTTTGTCACCTATCTCTATTCTTGACAAGATGTTCAATCTATACCTGCTAACTTTGCTTCTCTTATAAGTGTTCTTTTCAGTGTCTCTCAAGGTCTTCCTCTTTTTTTGCACCCTGATGTTTGTCATAGAAGAGCCTGTTTTTGGGATTCTCTTTTTGTCTCTTCTCAGCACATGTCCCTCGTCACTATATACTAAAGCTTGTCTCATTACCTACTCATGTATGTGAACTAATTGTACAGATATGTGAACATATATTGCAGGGATACTACATAATAGTGTTGGTTAAAGAGTCTTTCACCTCAAGCTGTTAAGACATATGGGGATTCTGTGTATTCATCGTAAAGACAATATTGGTTGAGATTTCCAACAAGTACATGGTATATACAGGAGCCGCAATAGCTCAGTGGTTAGTGAACAGGACTACTAAGGAGAAGAGGTCAGGTTAAATCCTGATCGATGGCTTCCAGGTTCACCCAGCCTTAAATGGGTACTGGATTTTATTTCTGGGATAGTAAAGCGGCATGGGCATAATACAAACCATATTACCTAAAAAATCATGTGTTGATGGGCTGTAAAAATTATCGTCACTAACACCATACTCCCTATATGCCACTTGGCGTGATGGGGGCTCTTTACTTTACTTACATGGTACATGCAGGCTGCTTTGTGAAAAAGAAATTAATGTAAAACTTATAAAATTGTGAATTAAGTGGCATCATGGGTCAGTCTAAATTTTAGTACTTAATATGAAGAGGTCAAAGCATATACCTGAAAATTAGTGTGAACTTTCGTTCTGCTCCACCTATTCAGCTCTCATGGTGATGCATTTCTCCCATCACTTTTCACCTTCCTGGTGCCCTGGTTGCAGATCTCCACAAAACTGGGCCCTCAACCTTGTCTCTGGGTTAGCAATCAAATCCTCTATTTCTCACTTTCACAAAGCACTCCATGTGTACCATGTACTCGCATTAAATTTCAACCAACAACAAAACTTTACATTGCATTTCCATCTACCTTCATGATTTCCTAATAAATGAAAGATTGCTTGGCAAATCTCTCCATTTACCCTTTGGTGAAGTAATATTGGCCCACACAGACTCACATCAAGATCAAACTGTTCAGGGGTCCTGAAGAGCTCTCAAATATTGCATTATTTATTTTTAAAACTAGACTTCTTGTGCAGACATTACTAAACAGGCAGTTAAAAAGAAAAGGACTAAAGCATAGAACAGCAGCCTCTGACAAGATGTATGATTGATAAGACTCTATCATTGAAAAATGTATTTATTTACGTTTCTTATAAGGACATTCCAAGTTCAAACACAAATGATACAGAAATTCAAGTTCTCAGAACATGTACCAGGATACAAAGTTCAATCATGAACAAGTAGTCTATTTCTTTTTTCATCTTCTGTTATCCTTTGTATCATTTATGGTCATAATTAAGGGTGACTTGATATAATTAAGCATTTGTCATCACACACAGCAGTGGTCAGAACTTTCAATGTTTATGTTCAATTTATATTTCTCCTCCGAACGTATGGACTTTGTCCCTCCTTCGGAAATCCTTGAAACGAAGTCGAGAGGGGGATAGTGCGACTGGGTAAAGCACTATCTCCATATCCTGTGCCCAGGCAGAGTAGGCAAAGTGAAATGAGGAAGAAAGCAGCAAACCATCTCTCTTGATGAAGAAATAAACTGTCGAATTGGTAAGGCAGCTACGACCTTCGGCAAACTCACAAAAAGGGCATGGAACAACACGAAACTAACTCAAAAGACTAAACTCTTAATATATCAAACTTGTGTGCTTAGCACACTACTATATGGATCCGAAACCTGGACAACATACTCAAACCAGGAAAAAAGACTAAATGTCTTCCACATGCGATGTCTCCGCAAAATAATGCACATCAAATGGCAGGACAAAATAACCAACTTAACTGTCCTGCAACGTGCTAAGACCCTAACAATCATGTCGATGCTCAGAAGTCGAAGGCTAAGATGGCTGGGGCATGTCCAACGGATGGAAGAAAAACGCATTCCTAGGCAAATACTATATGGCGAGCTAAAACACGGAAAACGACAAATCGGCAGACCTAAACTACGATATAGAGATATCTGCAAATCATCTCTGAAAGACTTCGCCATCTGTGAAAACGACTGGCAACATCTGGCAAGTGATCGCACATCGTGGAGAGCACGTATAAGGAACGGTATAACAACATTTGAGACTGTTCTAAGACAGGACTTAGAAGAGAAGAGACTCATGAAAAAGGATGGTAAACCCTGTGGACCAGCGAGCCTGACCTGTTCATTATGTGACCGCGTGTGTTTGTCAAACATTGGTAGAATTAGCCACGAGAGAAGCTGTTCGGCAAAAACAATACCTCAAAAAAATACGCAATAGCCTCCACTAAACCGTCTGACAAGACGAAAAGGGCCATATATTTCTCCATTTTTCCATCAGCCATCAAACTAAATAAATCAAACAATATCTGCATTGAAAAGTTTGTTCAACTTCTCTCAGGTCTGGATACAGTCCTATTTCTGTAGTTTATATTTTTTTCTCTGTAGAGGAGACACTGTTGTAGATTATGTTCTGAAGTTTCTGACCTGGCAGACCAAGACTAACATGGATGAGTAACATCAAAAGATGGACAAATCAGACTATGACAACCTGCACCATCAAAGCAAGAGACAGAGCAGAATGGTGCTCCATAGTAGCCAACTTTCGTTGCGGAGACTGCACTCAATGATGATGATGATGATAGCTCGTTTCAACCACAAGGACATATAAGAAAACATGGCTCATTTCAGCCAGGAGACAAATAATAATAAATGAATATTATTATAGAGGGAAACATCCGAGGCGATAATCAGTGAATCAATTCAGAGGAAGAGGTATGTTTACAGTACTCGGAAAAAATGACAAATAATCAACAACAGAAAAAAATATGGACCAAGGCAGGATCGAACCCGTACTCAGTGGCACAGCGCCTTGCCACGAAAAGCCAAACGCTAGGGAACACTGCCACTCAGCTAACTAAAAAATTAGCTTCGTAGGCAAGGTCCTTTCGCGAAGGCTTTCCCATGACTATAGCATAAGGCTGCGATCACAGCTCAGAAATATATTTCCTGTTAAGACAAGTATCTCCCGGATAGGGTAGGGCTGAATACTTGCGTTGCAGATAAACATTTAGGACAAAACAGCACGAATAGTAGTTTCCAGTGGTTAAGACTGGAGACAAATAATAATAAATGAATATTATTATAGAGGGAAACATCCGAGGCGATAATCAGTGAATCAATTCAGAGGAAGAGGTATGTTTACAGCACTTGGAAAAAATTACAAATAATCAACAAAAGAAAAAAATATGGACCAAGGCAGGATCGAACCCGTACTCAGTGGCACAGCGCATGGCCACGAAAAGCCAAACGCTAGGGAACACTGAAATATATTTCCGAGCTGTGATCGCAGCCTTATGCTATAGTCATGGGAAAGCCTTCGCGAAAGGACCTTGCCTACGAAGCTAATTTTTTTAGTTAGCTGAGTGGCAGTGTTCCCTAGCGTTTGGCTTTTCGTGGCAAGGCGCTGTGCCACTGAGTACGGGTTCGATCCTGCCTTGGTCCATATTTTTTTCTGTTGTTGATTATTTGTCATTTTTTCCGAGTGCTGTAAACATACCTACCTCTTCCTCATTTCAGCCACAAGGACATAAAAGAAAACATGGCTCATTTTAGTCTGTGAAAAAATGCTCACAACTTTTTCTTTGAACTGATTTAATATATATATATCAAGAATTAGCACTAAATCGTCTTTCATCAATGTTATATGTAATTATACTTTGTTCTTGTCTTTGTTTACTTTGAAGACTTTATAGATTAATATGTTGTGTAGTCCTGTTGTTTGTTGTTAAGACTATCATCACTGCACACCAATTGAATTCATAGGTGCTTTGATATCCTCCTCGAGGATACCCGAGAAGAATCCTAGCTCACATACACAAACTCCGTAGCACAGCCTGCTATACTATGCTGTTGCATACAGTTTATGTGATAGTTGCTTATTTCACGAGAGCTGTTCCAGTTACCTTATTATTTGAACAAACTTTTCTTTTAGGAAATTAAAAAGTTGATCCTGTCTGATCTGATTGATGTGGGAAAAAGAAATGGTTTGTCTTCTCTGGAATTGGTAAGTGTAATTGCCATTTGTAGTTAATAGACTTATACCAGATGAAGACTTTTTTCTGCAATATAAACAATTTAAAGATAGTATTCATCATCATCATCATGTGCCTTACCGGTTGGCGTAGGTGATCATGTCCCTTCACAATCTTCTATCTACAGTGCATCGCATCAGTTCTCTTGTTGACTGTTTTCCATGCCAATACACCAAGCTATCCAGTATTTTCTCTCTTTGTCGTCCGCGATCTCTCTTTCCTTTTATTTTGCCAGTTGTAACCAAGTATTCCAACTTTCCTCTTTTCATGATGTGCCCGAAAAATGTTGATTGCTTCTTTCTGATGTTTTTTAAGATCTCCCTTTTTGTGTTGGCCTCTTTGAGAAAAAAGATAGTATTATTGAAATAAAAAAAACTATTCACATATAATTGACCATGTATGGTTTATGCTTGCAGTAGTTGTTGGTCTGAAGTTTAATAAGCCACCATCTTAAAACATATGCTGGTACTGAAACAGATATTTTCACTCTTAAATGATAATGATATTTAAATCAAACTCAGACTTGATCAGAACTGCTAGAAGTGAGAAATAATTCCAAAATTTGATGCTGAAACCAAACAAAATCTAGCAGGGAATCATCAGATATGAAGAGTTATGATTTCTGTCCTATGTGTTCACTACCTTCAGCCATTAATTGTTAATATCAAATGATTCTTAATTGGATTCTTCATAAACTCTGCTACTATCATTTTAGGTTCTGACTTATTTGTGGGTTAGCTATTGTTTATGTGTTTATCACATGATCAGTACTTGTATATGTGTGTGTTCTGATTTCACCTCTAAACCTGTGCCGTGGCTGACACACTCCGGCTTCAGCAGACTGGATCGATCTGATACCAAAAATAAAGATCACCACATCGTAAGACAAAAGTTATCAGCAACCATGATCTGCTTGAAGATGTTGCAGCAATGGCAAAATTTTTTGCCCTCAAAGTATATTAACAGATAATGGAGGGGAATTCACAAGCCAAAAATTCAAGACACTTCAAAAGCTGAACATAATAATAAGTATGTGCCAAGAAGTAAAATACAGATTTTTTCTGGGAAAGTAAAGCGGCACAGGCGTAATATCAACCACATTACCCAAAAATCATGTGCTGAAGGTCTGTAAAATTTATGATTACAAACATCATATTCCCTATACGCCAGTTGGCGTCATGGGGATTCTTTACTTTTTGCTAAGAAGTAAAATAATGAGCCTAAGAACTCAGTTACAAATAAATACATTTTATGTCAGTCAGATAGTAACATATGGATCTGTATTCAGATATAGAAAGTAATCAACATCAGTGAAATTAGATCACAAAAGTAATTTTGAACTTGTAAGAAAATTTTCACATCTCATATCTTAGTGTGCGTATCTATGTTAGTCATATCTCATATCTTGGTGTGTGTCAGTGTTAGTCATGCCTCATATCGTTGTGTGCATGTCAGTGTTAGTCACATCTCATATCTTTGTGTGTGCATGTCTGTGTTAGTCACCTCTGGTGACTCGGGCAGACGGTGCTCATAAACCTGGGAGGGCAGACCGTCTAAGGGCAGAATCCCCCTACAGAAAAGATCATCTGCTGCCTTGCAGGAAGATTGGGGACAATCAAAGGCTAAGGAAAGCAAACCTGAATAAAATGCTGGCTGAAATCGGGTGCACTGGGCCACTGGCACAGAACACAGTGCAACGTTTTAACAGGTATTCAATCAGGGTGGATCTAACAGACTCTAATTATGATGTTCTGTCTGTGGGGTCGATCAATTCACTTAAACAGACAGCTGACTTCATGTGAGAGTCTGGAATCCTACTCTGATTGAGTCTTGATCGCAGAGAGAGAGAGATGTCTTCCCCATTATCTGCTTCTATCTGTCTTCTCCAAGTGTATTTTGGTCTTCCTCTTTTTTTTTTTCCTTGGGGATTCCAAAAAAGGGCCTGTTGTGTGTCCTATCCAGCACCATTGTCTTCACTGTATCTCTTTATCCACTGGTACATTTCCATAATTCTATGTTGGTGATTTTGTCCTACCATTTCCATCCTTTTATTCTCCATAAGTATCCATTCATGAAGATCTGTATCTTCATGATTGTCAGTTTTGTTGTTCTCCATGTTTCACTGGCATATAATAAAACTGATTTAATATTGGAGTTGAAAATTTTTATTTTTGTATTTAACCTAATTACTTTGGACTTCCATATGTTCCCAGTGCAATGAATGCTCATCTTGCTTTTGATATCCTTATTTTGGTATCTACAGTCTATATTACTGCCCAGATATATAATGTAAGATTGTACATCTAATAGAGGTATTTCTCTTATTATTATTTGGTACTTTGGGCTAGATGTAGCCATTGAATTGTATTTGCCAGCATAATTATTTTCTTGACCTGTAATGCTAATCATGTGATATCTCTGGTTGAATGAGTTAAAGTGTGAATCATTCTCTGCAACTTCCTGACTATAAAAATATAGTAACACATTCATATGATATCTTCAGTTAAATATGTTAAAATGCAAGTCCTTTCAGCCATTCTCTGTCAACTCATTTTGGCTTTTCCCTTCTGGAATTACCCGATACACAGTTTTAAAACAATTTTATGTGTACATTCATTTTAAGTAGAAATCAAATGCAGAATTTTGCAAAAATAAATTGTCTTTTTCCTGTATTAATTTAAGAAGTACAGGCCTTATTTTAAAAATACGTAAAAAGTGTATTAAATGCAGGAAAAACATTATATGGAAGGTTTGCAATTTATGTGTTGATGTTGTCATTATCATGTCAGGCTGCCCTACCAGAAATATCTGGTACCAACTTAAGTTTTGGTGAACCTAGAAGCCATTAATCAGACAACTTAGAACTGTGGTAACTCTCAACATTTTTATAATAGCACTTGCCACGTAAGGGAGCCGCGATAGCTCAGTGGTTAGTGAACTGGACTACAAAGGACAAGAGGTAGGGTTCGATCCCAACCGACGGCTTCCGCGTTCACCCAGCCTTTAATGGGTACCAGAATTTTTTCTGGAAAAGTAAAGCTGCACTGGCATAATACCAACCACATTACCCCAAAAATCATGTGCCGAAGGTCTGTAAAATTTATTAGTCACTAACACCATAATCCCTATACGCCACTTGGCGTGACGGGGGTACTTTTTTTTTTTTTTTTTTTTTTTTAACTTTCCTCGTAAATTCCAATTTTGCTAGCTATGGGCTTTCTTTCCACATAAGCAGATAGAGTGCATTCTAATGTTGTTTACAAGCGCACATACCTGTAGCTAAATTTAGTATAACTTTCATTATTGAAAGCTGCATGACAAAGTGGTTAGTTTTTGCTTAGCTACTGACCACATGGCTCCAGGTTTAGTTCTGAAAAATGGCAGACTTTTTGTATACTGACATAGCTTCTAGGTTTGTTTGTTATTAGGATCATCATCACCGCATGCCAAGTGAATCCATACGTGCTCTGATATCCCCCCTCGAGAATCTCAAGAAAATCTGATGTGCCAACGTGCATAAACTCTGTAACACAGCCTAGGATCCATGGTGTGGGTGGGTTTCTGCTGATAACTTTGCCCAGGCAGCAGCCATATTTATGGCCTACTCTTTATGATTTTAACTACCAAGAGTTCTTTAACGTGTGCAAGTGCACATGTGATCTCCTGAATATTGCCATTTTCCGAGAGGGCTAGACATCGGATTTCACTACCCAAGTGATCAGGGAAGAGTAACATCAATAAGAAACCACAGATTAATTTTTCCTATTTTTGTAAAATCACAGAATATGTAGAGGTGGTGAATTTGTTTTATCACCAAGCCTCTAAAAATGGGTACCAAATCATTTCTGGGAAATGAAGGTGGCCTTGTGTGATATTTCCTATTTCCCATATGCTTACCAAGGTGTGGAGAGAGAACCTTTTTGCACAAAAAAATCATAACCTTTATTACTAATTGTTTCTGTTTTTTTTTTTATCTTAATCCAATATCTGTGTGAGAATATATTGGCCAGAAATGTATTGAAGAAAGGAAACTTCTTTTTATATATTTGTTTCTATGGTATGTTTGGTTTCACTTATTTATATATTTGCTTCTATGGTAAATTCGGTTTCACTTATTTATATATTTGCTTCTATGGTAAATTCGGTTTCACTTATTTATATATTTGCTTCTATGGTAAATTCGGTTTCACTTATTATTGTTTCAGTTAAAGTCATGTTTCGATTTAAACCTACCTATGATGTTAATCAAATTGTACGTACCTAGGCAGCAAAATGTCCAGAGATTGATACATAACATCAGAAATCATGACATGCGTTGCACTAACATCAAATACTTTAACAAACTGAAGAACATCTGGAGATCCAAAGTTCTTAGTAAACAAGAAAAAATTAGACTGCTCAACTTCTGTTTGATGCCAGTGCTAAGATATGGATGTAATACCAGTGTTAACATATGGATGTAATCTATCTATTGACCTTTCGAGCTGTAGCCGGCCCATAGGGCGGAGACCAGATACACGTTCTCCTATCTGAATTTTTGTTCTAGCAGTTTTCTTTTAAAGATATTTTATCAAATCTCGCCATCTGTCTCTGTTCTGTGCAAGCAGCTCTATCTCATTGAGGGAGCCGAATCCTGCTGCTCTTGCCTCTCTCATCAATGTTCTTCACAGTGTCTCCCTGGGTCTTCCTCTTTTTCTCTTACCTGTTGTTTCCCATATGAGGGCTTGCTTTGCTATTCGGTTATTATTTCTTCTCATCACATGTCCAACATATGACCATCGTCTTTTCTTTATTACTGAAGATATTAGTGGTTGATTGGCGATTTCTCTAATTTCCTCATTTGTTTTTAATTCGTTCCATGCTATACCAAGTATTTTCCTTAGACATTTATTTTCGAATGCGTTCAACTTTGTTTCTATATCTCTTGTTGTTTTCCTGCTTTCACACGCATACGTAAGGGTTGATAGTACATTTGATTTGAATAGCCTAAGTTTTGTGTTTGTGCTGATTAGTTTTGATTTCCACAACTTTTCAAGGCTTCTGAAAGACATTGCTGCTTTAGCCATTCTGATTCTAATTTCTTTACTTGTATCCCCTTCTCGATCAATGTGACTTCCAAGATAGATAAAGTGATCGATCTCTTCTACTTGTTTGTTTTCCATGTATATTTTGTCATCTGTTGGAATTAAACTTTTCATGACTTTAATCTTTTCATGATTGATCTCAAGCCCAATTTTGCTGGCTATTGATGATAGTTCATTTGTGTTTTCCTGTATCGTTTTTATCTGACTGCTGATGAGAACTATGTCATCAGCAAAGTCGAGGTCCTCCAAATGGTCTCCTTGTGTCCATTCGATGCCTTTATTACCAGTGCAGCATTTCTTCATTACGAAGTCCATAACAATTCCAAATAACAAGGGCGATAAAATAAATCCTTGTTTAACCCCAGTTTATGGATGTAATACCAGTGTTAAAATATGGATGTAATACCAGTGTTAACATATGGATGCGAATGTTACAAATCCACCAAGACTTTGGATAGGAATTTAAATGTGTTTAAAAACAAATATCTTCATAGGATCTCAAACATAAGCTGGAAAGATTAAATTTCAAATGAGCAGATAAGAGACGAATCTAAACAAGAACGTGTTTCGAGCTTTATAAGAAGAAGGCATTGGAAATACATCGATCGTGGGCTGAGAATGAAGAAAGACTTAGCCACCAGGTATTCATGTGGAAACCATTTGGTAAAAGAAAACAAGCAGGCAGACCCAGAGAATTGCTACACAGAACAATTTTACTAGGAAAGGCTTAACCATGGGACTAAGAAACAATCAAGAACTAGCAGCAAATCCTAAATATTAGAGAACTATGACTTCCACCCTATGTGATGCCCTCAGCCCAAGAGGAAAATGAATGAATGATGTTAACCAGGGTGGGACATTCTGTGTGTGTGCAACTTGTACGGAATAATAATGCTCTATTAATGTACAAGTTTTAACATATAATATCCTTGATCTGCTTTTATAATATCCTTGATCTGCTTTTATAATATCATTGATCTGCTTTTATAATATCCTTGATCTGCTTTTATAATATCCTTGATCTGCTTTTATAATATCCTTGATCTGCTTTTATAATATCATTGATCTGCTATTATAATATCATTGATCTGCTTTTATAATATCCTTGATCTGCTTTTATAATATCCTTGATCTGCTTTTATAATATCCTTGATCTGCTTTTATAATATCATTGATCTGCTTTTATAATATCATTGATCTGCTTTTATAATATCATTGATCTGCTTTTATAATATCATTGATCTGCTTTTATAATATCATTGATCTGCTTTTATAATATCCTTGATCTGCTTTTATAATATCCTTGATCTGCTTTTATAATATCATTGATCTGCTTTTATAATATCATTGATCTGCTTTTATAATATCATTGATCTGCTTTTATAATATCATTGATCTGCTTTTATAATATCATTGATATTTCCAAACATATTTCTGTTGAGCCAAATATTGTTTTTATGAATAATCAGTTGTGTTTACAATTTACCAGCTTACCTTAGACACAATTATATAAATAGAGATTCCCAATGCACTGGGGTTCAACTGTAGTAGCTGATTCCTATGTTGTTTATAACACTTTCCAATTATGTTTGTTCATTTCCTGATTTGTTACTTTACAGGTGAAAAACATAACGATACAACCAGAGCCATTTTCTGTGGAGAATGGATTGCTAACTCCAACTTTTAAGATTAAAAGGTTTGAGGTGGGAAAAGCATTTGTTAAGGATATTAATTTGATGTATGAGGCAGTAAGAGACTCAAGTTAATAAGGTACAGTCAATTCATTTATAGCATAAAGTTCTGGTGGAGGCAGTGAACAAATCCATCTTTTTCTTCAAACAAATGTGAATATATTTAAATTAGAAAAACTGTAGATAATTTAAAAAGTTAAAAAATAACAATTTATGCAGGTTTCAAACCAGTTTTAAAAATACAGCAACAAAAAAAACATAATAAAGAACAATTTTTGTGAGGTGTTGTTTTAATTTTTCACCAAAAAAATTTTTATTGTGGGCCAGTGTATGCTTTCAGCAGGACCACAGATGGTAATTGAAATAATAACAAAGTTGGGCCCATGGGACAGTTGCCCACTATAGTATAATACTTCAGTTTATTCTGCAGTCTGTAAAAATGTTCTTATACAAAAAGTCATTCATGATATCAGTATCTCTGTTATACTCTGATTATCATATATCTCATTAAGCATGCTAAAAGCTAAAGATATTTATGACTATAGCACATCCTTTATAGCAAAATGCTGTTTGACTTCATCTTGTGAACACGAAAGGTATTTTAAAATAGAACTGTTTTATTATCATCATGTGAACACATTACGTGATTAAGCTTTAACCAAAGAATACAAATTTTGATACATTGTGCTAAACATGTGGATGGCACATTTGTAGTGAATATTTCTTTGAGTAATGTCCAATGTGCTCTCTCTCTTCACTTCCTCTTATACCCCTACAGGTTTCGAAGGATTGAATATTTCTTTGAGTAATGTCCAATGTGCTCTCTCTCTTCACTTCCTCTTATACCCCTACAGGTTTCGAAGGATTGAATATTTCTTTGAGTAATGTCCAATGTGCTCTCTCTCTTCACTTCCTCTTATACCCCTACAGGTTTCGAAGGATTGAATATTTCTTTGAGTAATGTCCAATGTGCTCTCTCTCTTCACTTCCTCTTATATCCCTACAGGTTTCGAAGGAGACACAAAGGTCTAGTTCTAGCTATTCTTGCAACTTCAAATATTGTCACCTGATGATGTAGCTTTTATTGACTGTTGTCAGTCTATCTTACTCTGGGCCTACCACAGGCTCTTCTTCCATCTTCTCTTTTAATATATGTTTTGTGTAGCGTAGAATTGTTTTTGACAGTCTTTTCAGATGAGCAAGCCATTTCATTTGTTGTCTCAACATCTAATTTAGAATTGATTAAATGCCAAATCTATCTTATGACATCATTTCTAATTGTGTCTCTTCTGGTTACTCCAGGCACTTTTCTCAAACAACTCATCTCTATGGTAATTAGCTTTCTTTTAAGTTAATTTGAATTACTGATTTTGGCACTGATAGCACAAAGTGAGAATGAATATAGAGTACTCTGTATAAGATTTTCTTTGCAATGATAGGTACTGTTTCTATTTTGTGCTGAAGTGTAGGGACTAAAAAAGTAAAGTGCTCCATCACGCCATGTGGCGTATAGGAAATATGGTGTTAGTGACCATAATTTTTACAGACCTTCAGCACATGGTTTTTACAGTAATGTGGTCGGTATAATGTCTGTGCAACTTTACTTTCCCAGACATAAATTAAATACCCATTTAAGGCTGGGTGAACCTGGAAGCGTTGATCAGGATCATCTTGTTCTTTGTAATCCAGTTCACTATTAACTGAGCTATCGCGGCTCCCAAGTGTAGGGACTAGCTGTCCCAATATTTGGTGCACCAAATGTCTATTTCTTTATCCATCTGGCCATCTTCAGAGAATAATAGAACAAAGAAGTATGTGTTAGCACTCGGAAAAATTGACAGACAAACAACAATAGAAAAAAACGAAGAACAATATATAGTCCGAAGTGGGATCGAACCCGTACTCAGTGGCACCGCGCCTTGCCACGAGAAGCCGAACGCTTGGCACACTACCACGCAGCCAACTAAAAAATTGGCTATTGCAGTAGTGTCTTACACGATGACGTTCTCAATGACTATAGCATAGGGTAACGATCACAGACCGGAAATAAATTGTATATTTGTACTTTCCTATTAATGCAAGTATCTCCCAGTAGGGCTGAATACTTGTGTTGTAGACAAACATTTATTGGACGAAACAGCACGAATAGTAGTTCCCAGTGTTTATATACTGGGTACAAATAATAATACATAAATATTATTATATGGGGAACTTCCGAGGCGATAATAGGGAATAATAGAACAAAGAAGTATGTGTTAGCACTCGGAAAAATTTTTCCGAGTGCTAACACATACTTCTTTGTTCTATTATTCCCTATTATCGCCTCGGAAGTTCCCCATATAATAATATTTATGTATTATTATTTGTACCCAGTATATAAACACTGGGAACTACTATTCGTGCTGTTTCGTCCAATAAATGTTTGTCTACAACACAAGTATTCAGCCCTACTGGGAGATACTTGCATTAATAGGAAAGTACAAATATACAATTTATTTCCGGTCTGTGATCGTTACCCTATGCTATAGTCATTGAGAACGTCATCGTGTAAGACACTACTGCAATAGCCAATTTTTTAGTTGGCTGCGTGGTAGTGTGCCAAGCGTTCGGCTTCTCGTGGCAAGGCGCGGTGCCACTGAGTACGGGTTCGATCCCACTTCGGACTATATATTGTTCTTCGTTTTTTTCTATTGTTGTTTGTCTGTCAATTTTTCCGAGTGCTAACACATACTTCTTTGTTCTATTATTCCCTATTATCGCCTCGGAAGTTCCCCATATAATAATATTTATGTATTATTATTTGTACCCAGTATATAAACACTGGGAACTACTATTCGTGCTGTTTCGTCCAATAAATGTTTGTCTACAACACAAGTATTCAGCCCTACTGGGAGATACTTGCATTAATAGGAAAGTACAAATATACAATTTATTTCCGGTCTGTGATCGTTACCCTATGCTATAGTCATTGAGAACGTCATCGTGTAAGACACTACTGCAATAGCCAATTTTTTAGTTGGCTGCGTGGTAGTGTGCCAAGCGTTCGGCTTCTCGTGGCAAGGCGCGGTGCCACTGAGTACGGGTTCGATCCCACTTCGGACTATATATTGTTCTTCGTTTTTTTCTATTGTTGTTTGTCTGTCAATTTTTCCGAGTGCTAACACATACTTCTTTGTTCTATTATTCCCTATTATCGCCTCGGAAGTTCCCCATATAATAATATTTATGTATTATTATTTGTACCCATCTTCAGAGAATGCTGTTCCTAATTATTTGAGGTCTGTTGCTAGTTTTATAATGTAGTGATCTATAGCTATGTCCTTAATTTTTTGTCATGACTTGTGTTTTCACCTGATTATCTTGCTTGTTTAATCTGTATAAGTCTGCTGTATATGACATTGGAGTTATTGACAATTATAGATTTCCATTTTATGCTAGCAGATGTTACATTGTCAATGTCAGCAATATACTTCTGTGTGGTTTGCGGCTATGTCCTTAATAACTGTCTAAGTAGGACTGAATTTGATCTGCACTTATTTGTTTTAGTTTACAAAACTGATGAATTTTCTTCTTCCTTTCAGCTCCCTGTGGAGCATAAGTCTTCAACAAACACTATCCAAGCTGTTCTATTTCTTGCCATCCTTTTAAGATCATTTCATGTCTTTCCCCCTTCCACTTTCACTTCTGCTTCCATCTGTCTTCTCCAAGAATATTTTGGTCTTCCTCTTTGTCTCCTCTCCTTTAGATTCCTGAAAAGTGCTTGTCATGTAATACTCTCAGTTAGGCAGTGTGTTCCACCTTTATTTTCATTGTATCACTTTGTCCACTGGTAGTAAAAAGTAAAGTACCCCCGTCACGCCAAGTGGCGTATAGGGAATATGGTGTTAATGACCATAAATTTTACACACCTTCGGCACATGATTTTTAGGGTAATGTGGTCGGTATTACGCCCGTGCCGCTTTTTATCATATAAAATTCCCAATTGCGGCCGAGATTTGAACTCCCAACCTCTCTGTCTCAAGACCACCATCTTGCCTTGAGATCAACCAGACTCCCATTTATTATATTGTATCCAATAATTAAATAAATAATTAACACACCCTCATATAAAACTTTATATTTCAATAAATACAATTAAACTGTTCTCTTTTCTTTAAAAGTTGTACGTTTATTAAACACAGTTAGTTAATTTTATTTTTGAGATATAAAGTTTTATATGAAGGTGTGTTAATATTAGGAGTACTTGATGGAGTAGTTTGAGAACTGCTGGTATACATTTTTTATTTACTATCTATCTATCGACCTTTCGAGCCGTAACTGGCCCATAGCACATAGACCCAGATACTCTTTCTCTATCTAAATTTTTATTCTAGCAATTTTCAATCCTTGTAAAGATCTTTTATCAAATCTTGCCATTTGTCTCTGTTCTGTGCAAGCAACTCTATCTCATTGAGGGAGCTAATTCCTGCTGCTCTTGCCTCTCTGATCAATGTTCTTCTCAGTGTCTCTCTGGGTCAGCCTCTTTTCCTCTTGCCTGTCGTTTCCCACATAAGGGCTTGCTTTTCTATTCGGTTATCATCTCTCCTACATGTCCAACATATGACCATCATCTTTTCTTGATTACTGAAGATATTAGTGGTTGATTGGCAATTTCTCTAATTTCTTTGTTTGTTTTGAATTCATTCCACGCTATACCAAGTATTTTCCTTAGACATTTATTTTTTAATGTGTACAACTTTGTTTCCATGTCTCTTGTTGTTTTCCAGCTCTCACATACATACGTAAGGGTTTTGATACTGTTGTGACTAAATTACATCCATAAACCTGTTTTTAAACTTGTTATTATACTAAAATATGTACCTTATGTCTTTAGCCTCTGAATAGTGTGAAAGTTTGAACAGTATATATATTGATAGATATAAACTATTCAGTTCACTCTACACATGCTTTTACTTTTCAGCTTTTGTATATTTTTGTCATCAAATATTGAAAGTAATAAAATATAAATATTCTATGTTTGAAATGTTGTAATGTTCTACGTTTGAAATGTATGTTCTGCATTTGAAATGTATATTCTATATTTGAAATGTATGTTCTATGTTTTAATAAAACGATGAATGGTCAGTGGGAGAATTAGTGCCCCTGGAGAGTTCAGCCAAGCTGGAAAGGTCTGTGATGGAATGGAAGGAACAGATGTAATCTTACACACCAGAACCCCAGGGTTTGGAATTATGTGTGAGGTCCTCACCTGGACCCCAGTATATGGAATTATGTGTGAGGTCCACACCTGGACCCCAGTACAGGGAGTTTTGTGTGAGGTCCTCACCTGGACCCCAGTGTATAGAGTTATGTGTGAGGTCCACACCTGGACCCCAGTGTATAGAGTTATGTGTGAGGTCCACACCTGGATCATAGTACAGGGAGTTATGTGTGAGGTCCTCATCTGAACCACAGTACAGGGAGTTATGTGTGAGGTCCTCACCTGGACCCCAATACAAGGAGTTATGTGTGAGGTCCTTACCTGGACCCCGATACAGGGAGTTACAGGGTGTGAGGTCCTCTCCTGGACCCCAGTACAGGGAGTTACAGGGTGTGAGGTCCTCTCCTGGATCCCAGTACAGGGAGTTACAGGGTATGAGGTCCTCTCCTGGACCCCAATTTAAGGGATCTTTGATGGGAAAACTTAAACATTACAGTAAATTAAAAAGTAATTAAGGCTGCAATATGTTAGCCATGTGATGACAACAAATATTACAAGAGTGATAAATCAATCTCAAATCATTGATCCTTCTACGCCGTTAGACAGCATATAGGACTGGTAGAGTTCCCCACCAATTGTCTGTATTCTGTGAGAATTGTTCAATTATAGAGAGTAAGTTTATGCCTGCCAACCTTGCCTCTTTTGTTAGAGTTCTTTTCAGTGATTCTCGAGATCGCCCTCTTTTCCTCTGACCTGATGTTTCCCATTTGAGAGCTGCATAATAATTCTCTGGTCATTTCTTTTAAGAACGTGCTCGACATATGATCATCTTCTTTTCGTAATAGTAAAAAAATAATAAAGAGCTTCGTCACGCCTAGTGGCGTATAGGGAATATGGTGTTAGTGGCCATAGTTTTTTAAAGACCTTCGGCACATGATTTTTGTGGTAATGTGGTCGGTAGTGCGGCCCGTGCCGCTTTACTTTCCCAGAAAAAAAATCCGGTACCCATTTATGGCTGGGTGAGCCCGAAAGCCGTTGGTTACGATCGAACCCTACCTCTTGTCCTTTGTAGTCCAGTTCACTAACCATTGAGCTATCGCAGCTCCCTTTTCTTAATAGTAGACGAGATAATTAGTTACATGGTCATTTCTCTTATTTCATCGTTAGTCTTGAATTTATTCCATTTAATGCAATGTAACTGTCTTAGGCATTTGTCATCAAATGCGTTGAGTTTTTTTTTTCCCTCTTTCTCCTTTGTCATTTTCCAGCTTTCATCACATAAGTGAGGGTGGATAATACATTTGAGTTGAAAGTTCTAAGTTTTGTTTTCGTGCTATCTTTGAACGCCATATTTTTTCAAGGTTTTTAAAACTTAAAGCTGCCTTTGCTCAAATCATCATCATCATCAAGTACCGGGCCTACAGGCGTAGGTGATCATGTCTCTCCACAACTTTCGATCTCGGCAGCTATTTATCATTTCTGTTGTTGACCATCTGCCAAGCTATTCTCTTAAGCTGTCTGTTTTTTTTTCTCTTTGCTTCCCTCTATCTCTTCGTCCCTCAATTGACGGCCATCTTTGCTCAAATAAGAAACAGAAAAAAAAAGAGGTCAACCGTCACTGACACTAAGGAAAACACAATAATACCAAAGGTGGTCGTGTCAGGTTGATAAGTGTAGATATTGCAGCTTACCATAAATTAACAACACAAAGGGATATTGACAAGCGCTTCTCAAACTGTGGTCTGCGACTCCCCAGGAGTTCTCGGTGCTGTTACAGGGGGGTCAGCGAAGGCTTGAAGAATAGTGTGATATTTTGTAGCTAAATGGAAAGAGAGAAAGAATTCAAGCACAGAAGAAAATAAATCATAGGGTCCGCGACTACAAAACACGTTTAATGGGATCCGCAACTACAAAACTCAGTTAATCCGGGTCCATGAGTACAAAACGCGTTTAATGGGATCCGCGACTACAAAACTTGTTTAATGGCATCCGCGACTACAAAACTTGTTTAATGGCATCCACGACTACAAAACTTGTTTAATGGCATCCGCGACTACAAAACGAGTTTAATGGGATCCGCGACTACAAAACTCAGTTAATCCAGGTCCATGAGTACAAAACGCGTTTAATGGGATCCGCGACTACAAAATTTGTTTAATGGCAACTGTGACTACAAAACTTGTTTAAAGTGATCCGCGACTACAAATCGTGTTTAATGGGATCCGCGACTACAAAACTCAGTTAATCCGGGTCCATGAGTACAAAACGCGTTTAATGGGATCCACGGCTACAAAACTTGTTTAATGGGATCCGCGACTACAAAACTTGTTTAATGGCATCCGTGACTACAAAACTCGGTTAATTGGGATCCACAACTACAAAACGTATTTAATGACATCCACAACTACAAAACTTGGTTAATCGGGATCCATGACTACAAAACGTGTTTAATGAGGGCCACGGTAAAGACAAGTTTGAGAACCACTGGACTAGAGGTAAGACGTCGGTCTCGAGAGGAAGATCTCGGGTTGAAAGCTTCACTTTCAGGCGCTTCTTCTTTAGCATCCATCCGATATGTGGACGTGTATGCATTATCTCGCTACTTTACAGCATCGCTGCGATATTTGCACCTTTCGGCCCAACACATCCGTCTTCGGCATGTATTACATTTTGTTTAACAATTTTTGCCTGGACAGCGGCCATTTTGGCCTACTCTTTTAAACTGCCTGGGTTCTTTAACGTGCGCAGGTGCACACGAGACTTCCTGTTTTCCGAGAAGGTTAAACATCGGAACCTCACTACCCCAGAGACCAGGGTAAAGCCACGAAGAAACTACAAATTTGGTTTTTTTTTTTTCCCCCAGCGCCGGTGATGAGGATGGAATCATGGTCCTTTTTGTCAAGAGGACGGCATCTTACCTCTAGACCACCCAGTCACAATCGCCCCCCCCCCCCCCCCCCCCCCCCCCCCCCCCCCAAAGCGATGGCTCAACTCTTTCCTTTCCGTATGTTTCGCTGCATTGTGCGCCACGCCGATTTCGGCAGCGTACGTTTCGCCGCATGGTGCGCCACTCTCAATTTGATTAGTAACAATGTTATCAAACCATATTCTTTATACAAGTCTTGTATCACCTTGGATCGGTGAAATCTAATTCCTTATTCAATTATCTAAAAACTCATATATAATATGTTATATGTCCTTCTTCTACCTTTCAGCTCCCTTGGAGCATAGGTCTTCAACAAACACTTTCCAAACCGTTCAGTTTCTTGTCATTCTTTTAAGATCATTCCATGTCTTCCCCATCATCTTCATCTTCTGCTTCTGTCCGTCTTCTCCAAGAATGACCTCTTCTTAGTACTCACCCATTAAGTGGACAAGGATGTGTTGTGTCACTAGTTTATGTCATAGCCATGGTATCTGTGCCCTTTTGCTCAACACATTCATGTCCAGCATGGGTGGGTACATTTTGTTTATCAATTTTGTCAGCACAACAGCCTTTTTAGGCCTACTCTTTTTTTACTTTTAAAATGCCATGGGTTCTTTAACATGTGGGAGTGTGAGTGCGAGTACACACTGGACCTCCTGTTTTTCACAATTTTCTAACAAAATTTCACAATTTTTCTGGACATCGGATCTCACTACCCAGAGAGGGCCAGACATCGGATCTCACTACACAGAGAGGGCCAGACATCGGATCTCATTACCCAGAGAGGGCCAGACATCAGATCTCACTACCCAGAGAGGGCCAGACATCGGATCTCACTACCCAGAGAGGGCCAGACATCGGATCTCACTACCCAGAGAGGGCCAGACATCGGATCTCACTACCCAGAGAGGGCCAGACATCGGATCTCACTACCCAGAGAGGGCCAGACATCGGATCTCACTACCCAGAGAGGGCCAGACATCGGATCTCACTACCCAGAGAGGGCCAGACATCGGATCTCACTACCCAGAGAGGGCCAGACATCGGATCTCACTACCCAGAGATGGGGCCAGACATCGGATTTC
Source organism: Megaustenia siamemsis (assembly GCA_032433765.1). Taxonomy (NCBI): domain Eukaryota; kingdom Metazoa; phylum Mollusca; class Gastropoda; order Stylommatophora; family Ariophantidae; genus Megaustenia; species Megaustenia siamemsis. The sequence continues at coordinate 13,992,781 of JAVIAB010000117.1, forward strand.
ACTACCCAGAGATGGCCAGATATCGGATCTCACTACCCAGAGAGGGCCAGACATCGGATCTCACTACCCAGAGAGGGCCAGACATCAGATCTCACTACCCAGAGAGGGCCAGACATCGGATCTCACTACCCAGAGAGGGCCAGATATCGGATCTCACTACCCAGAGAGGGCCAGACATCAGATCTCACTACCCAGAGAGGGCCAGACATCAGATCTCACTACCCAGAGAGGGCCAGACATCAGATCTCACTACCCAGAGGCCAGGGGAGGGTAAAGCCAGGAAGACACCATGGGATTGATTTTTTTCCCGCCTGTGGTGAAATCAAACCTGGGACCTTCCTGTTCAGAGGCCGACGTCTTAATTTTAGACCATCCAGTCCCCCTTACATCAAGTATTTTTACTTTGTATTTTATAAAATGAAAAATGTATAGGTAAAAGTTATTAAGTTATTAGGTAGAAGTATTAATTGTCAAGTATTTATTTTAGTAAAGTTTTTATACGAATGACTGTTCAACCCTTGCATTATACCAGTACTAGCTGGTTTATGAGAGTTGGAAATCTATTTAACCTTTATGAGAAAATAAACTTAAAATTGCATATGACAGTTTAACAAAAGAAAGAGAACAAAGAATAAACATTTCAGTCAAGGTTTATTTTTCTGTCTTCCTTTTGTTAAGCTGGTAAGCTATCATATGCAATTTTATGTTCATTTTTTCTTATTATATCCAACTTAACTGTGGTTCGCATTTTATCTTATTATATCCAACTTAACTGTAGTTTGCATTTTATCTTATTATATCCAACTTAACTGTGGTTCGCATTTTATCTTATTATATCCAACTTAACTGTGGTTCGCATTTTTTCTTATTATATCCAACTTAACTGTGGTTCGCATTTTATCTTATTATATCCAACTTAACTGTAGTTCGCACAATATTACATATTAGTGTCCTATTTCTCCTATAATCTCCTATTTAAGCTCTAGAAAAGACACTTATTGCCTTTATTAAAATTCTTAAGCGTATAGACTTGACACTAAATGAAATTTTAAGAGAAGAAACCAAACGAATAAGACTATATATAAGATGAAGACATCACTCACATGCTCAGAGTTGGATGAAATTAGACCCCGTGCCAAGTTTTGAGGGGGATACCAGGTGTCAAAGGAAGACAAAGATGATCAAAAAGAAACTCTGAAGAATAATTAACATTATGGGATTAAAAACAAAACAAGATCTACAAAACCTGGCGTTTGATTGTCAGACAAGATGAGTTATGATTTCTCTTCTACAAGTATCACCCCAGAGGAACAAACTATGACGTTGAAATGTGATGTTTTTCTTTCATTAACCAATCATAATAAATCATCTAGCTGATGTCATTGCCATTCAAGAATTGATTACTATATAGCTAGGGTACTCGTTATCACTAGTGCCAAACATGGTCACAAGTAGCAAAGGAAGAAGTTGATGTCTAAGGAAAGATGATAGACTGAACAAAATAGACAAATTTAGAAACAATACTACTTAAGGGGACAAAATCATCTTAGAACCAATCTTAAACCTCATATAGAGATAACAATCCATATGGTTTGTGCATGAACTGAAGAAAATACTTTTAGATCTCAAACAAAACAAGGCATATATAGGAAGTTGGAGAAGAGCTATTATCTTGAGGTAGACATGAAGTGACAACATAAAGGAAACTCTAAAACAGCATTACATAACAATGGTTAGGTTACCGGATGAGTGTTCAAGATAAAAATGTGCACACTTCCCTTGACACTTGTAAGGTTATATGAGGAAGTGAAACCCAAAAAAATGTAATCAGTTTTAAATTCGGCCTTTTAGAGAATACTACACATCATGACGTCATCTTGTGCTGACGTCAGCTTGAAACATGTTTTGACATTTTAAATGTTATCAAAGTACCCAATATTCAAATTAAACAAACATACAACAGTAACCTGAGTAAGTTAGATGACTTACTACTTACTTGTCAGAGTTACTAACTAGTGTCTTGTGACCAAGCAGCACTTTAGACTAAACTAAGGCTAAGAAGAGGAAACAGTCTAAGTAGTGAACTTATTCAGCTGTCCATCAATTATAAATGCTGTTTTCACTGTTTTTAATTATAATGGTAAACATGAACAGAATTACAGATTTACTGACTTAATTTAATAAAACTACTTCGTTTTTTAATACAAAATCTACGTACCTTCACTTCACCTAGCCTTAAGTTAACCAGTTTATTAAGTTAGCACTAGTAGTATGATATGTTTCAGCTTTATGACGAAAGTATTCTGAGATCAATAATAGTAGAGAAAATAGGAATTAAAGTCTTGTCTACGGTCAAACAACTTGTGATATGTGGATGAACAGTCTTAATATCAGAAACAGAGAATGAACTAATGAACTACAGGAAATGACAGACACAACAGTGAAAGAAAGCAACAGGCAGGATCTAGCATAGGCTTGGTGGCAAAAGTGTCATGGCATGGAAAACAGTCAACAATAGAATTTATACGGTAACGATGCACTGTGGATGGAAAAAAGTGAAAGAACATGATCGCCTACACCAACCAGTGTGGCACATGATGATAAGTATAATTATTAGTGTAGTATTTTTTTTATAGCTGAACTTCGGCTGGGGCTTGTGGTATTTAAACTTTAAACTAATACACGGTCCGGTAATGGCCGAGAAGCGGTATTGATTTTAAATATATTATTATTTTAACAACACCTTAGCCTTAACTAATAACTTTGTCCACTTCTGGTAGAAGAAGTATTGCATAGTTATGCTGCATAGCGAAGTTCTTAAGTTTTCTAACTTTAGTCTAGGCATCATCAATGTATATTGTATAATATATTGATTCAATATTATATTGAATATACTTCGATTTTTATTTTTTTTTATAATTAATTGTTAATAATTTAATTAAAAGTCTTAAGTTTAAATAGACTTTCAAAGTACTCTTTTTAATTTAGTGTAAAAAAAAAAACGTGCAGTTCGAACAGAGGAAGGACTGAGCGAATGTTTCCCAATAGAAACTGGGGTTAAACAAGGGTGTATTTTATCACCCTTGTTATTTGGAATTGTTATGGACTTCATAATGAAGAAATGCTGCACTGGTAATTGTTATTGTTATTATTATTGGCTATGGAAGGCCTCGGTCTCACAGCAAACGAATTAAAATCCATAATTGCTCAACCGCCCGTGCCAGTGGAATCATCCGAATTACTAACTCATCTCCCAAACAAAGAAAGGTAACTGTAGTCCCCATCGTAGCAGTCTCAGCACACGCCAAAAGACATAAGGCGAAACCGCGCAGAAAGTGAACACCAGCCAACTGTTCCCCGTCATACGATATCATCATTCATCGTAAACAAGCGGGATATCGAAGCAGGATCAAAACGGATGAGACACACAGCTCACGGTGTGCACAGAGCACTTAACTCAGTAGCTCCTGTAACAAGCCGGACTTGGAATATGAGGAAACTGCAAGAAGGAACACTTTTCAGACATAGCCTTCAATGGTTCCTGCCGCCTATCCACCATATACCATGGAAGTTTACGTCCTCCCGAAAATGATGATCGTCGTAGCACTTTATGATGTTAGGCCATCATTGATGACTCCAATTGCAAACATATAGACACACAGTGGTGGTAAGTTATCATTTCCAATCCAACAGAAGTCACATGACCTGTAGTTAGTAAAAACACAATTGATGATGTTCTCCGCTCCCTTCTTGTAGCTGCCGCCACACGATTCTGATGTCTCATTAACTTGGACATCATTCAAGAACAATGTTAGATGAACATTCCATAGATATAGCTTTGCTGATGAAGTGCTTGGTGCAACAGTTGTATCAATCATAGTGGAGGCTCCTGGTATGTGGTCATTAATATCACAGACGGCACATGATGTTGTTATATTCAGAATTTCTTTCAGGGGTGTAAATACGTGGCACACACATGGAGAGTGGTTTGTGGTCACAGTAATCCCATTAAAGGCAATTCTAGGGTAGCATGGCATAGCTGTTTCAGAACAGCACAATCCTGTGATGTTTTCTGTTTTCGCTATAAAACTGCTGCTGCTACCCAATCCTGACCAATTATAGGTGTGGACATTATTCACTTGCAATGACAAAACTGCTTTGTTTACATCATAAACCTCTGGAAGCGAATCATTTATGGGACTAATAGTACAATTTATTCTTCCATCGGGGATATCTTCATTGAGTCCCAAAAAAAAAGTTTTTTGGGCAAAAAGCACATATGCTTTTGAGTTAAACACAAAATGAGCCCACTTCATAGATTCAAAATGATCCTTGCCAATGCCATTTTGCACACGTTAGGTCCTTAGCTACCAATGTCACAAAATAAGCCATCAAATTAACGACTTTATCTACAGCGAAGGTTAACGAACTGTGAACAAACATTTATGTTCAAACCCTGAATACATTTTCAAAAATCTGCCAACTCGCTGCAATAACATTTATCGTGGTATTCAAAGTAAACATTGCTTAGTCCATAGCTCGAATGTAAATAAGCTGCCATTTTGGTGCGTCCCATGACGTCATCTCTGCACTGGTAATAAAGGCATCGAATGGATACAAGGAGACAGTTTGGAGGACCTCGACTTTGCTGATGACATAGTTCTCATCAGCAGTCAGATAAAAACGATGCAGGAAAACACAAATGAACTATCATCAATAGCCAGCAAAATTGGGCTTGAGATCAATCATGAAAAGACTAAAGTCATGAAAAGTTTAATTCCAACAGATGACAAAATATACATGGAAACCAAACCAGTAGAAGATATCGACCACTTTATCTATCTTGGTAGTCACATTGATCGAGAAGGGGATACAAGCAAAGAAATTAGAATCAGAATAGCTAAAGCAGCAATGTCTTTTAGAAGCCTTGAAAAGTTGTGGAAATCAAAACTCATCAGTACAAACACAAAACTTAGACTATTCAAATCAAATGTACTATCAACCCTTACATATGCGCGTGAGAGCTGGAAAACAACAAGAGATATAGAAACAAAGTTGAACGCATTCGAAAATAAATGTCTAAGGAAAATACTTTGTATAGCGTGGAACGAATTCAAAACAAACGAGGAAATTAAAGAAATCGGCAATCAACCACTAATATCTTCAGTAATAAAGAAAAGACGATGGTCATATGTTGGACATGTGATGAGAAGAGATAATAACCGAATAACAAAGCAAGCCCTCATATGGGAAACAACAGGTAAGAGAAAAAGAGGAAGACCCAGGGAGACACTGAGAAGAACATTGATGATAGAGGCAAGAGCAGCAGGATTCGGCTCCCTCAATGAGATAGAGTTGCTTGCACAGAACAGAGACAGATGGCGAGATTTGATAAAAAATCTTTAAAAGAAAACTGCTAGAACAAAAATTCAGATATGAGAAGGTGTATCTTGGTCTACGTCCTATGGGCCGGCTACGGCTCGAAAGGTCAATAGGTAGATAGATAGAAAAAAAAAACTAAAATCTCAAACAAAATGAAAACTTACCGAATGACTTCAATATTTAAACATCAATAATTTCTTCATTTATTTATTCAACTTGTTATTGTGAGGCTAACTAGAGTGCGATCTTAAATAAAACACCAGCACTGAAACTGTCCTAAGCTTCCCGTTATCATTAAACGAGGGACACTAATCTGCCTTTACACCGTCGGATGTAACACCGATGGTGTTTGCTTGTCGACAAACGGTCTGCGCTACCTGGTAACTGGGTCCTCCCTTTAATCGTTTCGATATTTTAATAATTTTTACTTAATGGCGGAAAGAGGCCAAAGCGCAGACCGGTGTTGATATATAAGGATGTTTGGATTGTTTCCTTGATGGAATTTTCTATCAGTGAAAGAAACGGGGAAAAAACTGGCTGCAGATCGTATCACGTGGAGAACAAAAATATAAAAAAAATGGCATAACAACTTTCGAGGCAGTGCTGATATCAAATGCAGAAGACAAAAGAAAGACAAATAACAATCAATGAATATTATTATAGAGGGAAACTTCCGAGGCAACAGATCAGCGAATCATTTCAGAGGAGGAGGTATGTTTAAAACACTCGGAAAAAAGTCACAAACAACCCAAACAGAAAAAAACAAAGTCACAAATAACCAAAACAGAAAAAACAAAGTCACAAATAACCAAAACAGAAAAAACAAAGTCACAAATAACCAAAACAGAAAAACAAAGTCACAAACAACCCAAATAGAAAAAAACAAAGTCACAAATAACCAAATACAGAAAAACAAAGTCACAAATAACCAAAAACAGAAAAACAAAGTCACAAATAACAAAAAAAACAGAAAAAAAAATATTTGGTCCAAAGCAGGATAGAACCCGTAATTCCTGGCACAGCGCATTGCCATGCGAAGTCAAACGCTAGAGCAAACAGCTAACTCAGCTATCTTTAAAACAAAATAGCTATCATTAGTGATGTCTTTCACGCAGGTGACTATATCATGTGGTTACAAACACAACTCGGGAAAAAATTGTGTATCTTTATTTTCCTATTAAGACAAGTATCTCCCGGATAGGGTAGGGCTGAATACTTACGTTGCATACAGTTATAGGACGAAACAGCACGAATAGTAGTTTCCAGTGGATTAGACCGGAGACAAATAATAAAAGATGATATTATTATAGAGGGAAACTTCCGAGGCGACAGATATTTGTCTCGTCTAATCCATTTTCATATCCGTTGGCCGTACGGTAAACCTCTTCTTCGTCCGCCTTTAACAATATATTAATTAAATGGAGACATCTGTGGTGTAGTTTGTAACAAGTTGTATTTTTAGGTTCAGCATACTCCACTTCACACACACGGCATTTTTCGAATATTGAGTTTTTCTTCTTCTCTTTTCGACCAACACTCAGACTAGTTAGCCTTTTTCCACTGTAGAAGCCGGGAAGGGAAGTAGGATCTCGGTAAGTTCTGGTTCAATGAGCCTGACGACCGCAGCCACTTTTAGTCTCAGCATTCAATAAGGGGACGTAACCCTACATAGTTACCGAGCGGGAGAAAAGGATTCTGTAATAAGTCGAAGGGCCCAAACTTAGCAGTGTCACTGTTAAAGTCCGTTTAATTCCCATCTATTCTCTGATTTTCACATTCGATGTCTATTAGTGTTATTTGTTATCTTTCTCAAACAACTTATTTCATGATCATCATCATGTGTCATACCGGTTGGCGTTGTCGATCAAGTCCTTCCACAATTTTCTATCCACAGTGCATCGTTACAATTCTCTTGTTGACTGTTTCCCATGCCATGACACCAAGCTATCTAGTCTTTTCTCTCTTTGTCGTCTACGATCTCTAATTCCTTGTATTTTGCCTGCTGTAACCAAGTATTCCAACTTTCCTCTTCTCATGATGTGCTCGAAAAATGTTGATTGTTTCTTTATGATGTTTTTTTTTAGTAGCTCCCTTTTGGTGTTGGCCGCTTTTAAGAATGTCCTCATTGGTCTTTTTAGCTGTCCAGAAACTGTCAACATTCTTACAACAACAAATATTGTATAAGTTATATATAATATAGTAATGGTGACCTGCATTAATGGGGACCTCATTTCGCCTTTTTTCAGTGTTCACTTTGAGAGGCGACAGACATTTACCATCCTATCTTCTTCTTCTTTCTTTCCTCGTTTGTCTTTCTGTGTCGATGGAGACCGTAATTTGCGGTCATTTGCACTACTGTTGGCCTCTACTGTTGGCCTCTACTGTTGGCCTCTACTGCTGCTTTTGTCTAGTGTTTCTAATATTCCATCATTCACTTTTCTTTGTCGGTTCTTGAGTCACGTGTTATCGCTACGTTCATTGAAAGCTCTTTGTGTTTGTGTTGTATTTTGATTGTTGTCTTATTACATGGCTAAACCATTTTATTTGTTGTTTCTTTATATACTCTATGACAGAAATTGTTCCTAGTTTTTTTCTCAGATCATTATTTCTGATCTTATCTTTCAGTCTGTTTCCTTTCATTCATCTAACACATTTCATCTCGTTAGAGGTTACTTTTCTGATTGTTCTTGCATCTGTTTTCGATTTTATCCATTCCTCCACGATGAGTCTGTACAACCCTGCAGCCTGGGAAGAAATAACTGCAGACCGCAATTTTTGGAAACACACTCTAAAGCTCCAACTAAAATGAGAAGCGGATTCATAGAAAAAGAGAATACACGGTGAAAGAAAAGAAACAAATACTATTTCTAGGGGAACTGAAAAATCTCAAGTCAACTGTGACTGACGAAGATACTACTACTATCTTGTATCTACGGTCCAAGCCTGACATTGCTAGCACAGCGTTGGAATGAAGATTGTTGTGTTGTAGAGCAACGATTTTTTTTTTTAAAGGAGGAAAAAAGTGGTATGGTAACAGCTTTACGTGGTAATTAACAAAATAAAAGTCGACGTTTCGGTCAAGTAGGCCTTCAGCTGGAACAACAAACAACACAAATATAAATAAGGATATGTACACAAATCTAACAACTTGGCGATAATATGCTAGATACTCGAGAAAGGAAATTTTAAAAATGTTGTAGAGCGCCTGTTTACCTCAAGTGATTTCTATGTTGGACAATACTGGCCCGATAACAATTTTTAAAAAAAAGAAAGAAGTGTTACAACTTTACGTAGGTGAGAAATAAAACAAAAGTAGAACGACGTTTCTACCAAATGACTTTCAGCAGGAACAAGACAGAAATAATACCACTCGTAACATTTTCTTTTAAATAAGGTTTGATTGGTCACCAGTAGGTCAGACTCGGCAGATGAGCGTTGCTAGGACCCATCCACCCACGGGTTTTAACTCAAATGAGGTCATACACCGCAGTCATCACGGATTCCAAACTGCAGGCAAATGTTTGCCTTACAGATCAGAATTATCCTACTAAATGACAAATAACAACGACTATAAAATTAACCTTTATATGGCTGAAGGCAAAAAAGAAAAATGGTTCAACTAATTTAACATTACATTGAGAATATGGATCATATTTATTATAATATTAAATTTCAGCTATTAAATTTAAATTATACATACGTACAATTTAGATTAAATATATATGTAATAAAAATTGTTAATCTCTTAATTGTTTTAAAGAATCAATGATATGACACAATTGGTTTAAATCCCCATGTATTATTTCCCTTGAAAAAAAAATTTCTGGTCAACAGGGTAGTTAATTCTAATAATTCGATGTGCGTTTTATTTTCCTGCGTTATCTCCCTTAATTTATTTCTTACATTTTTTCCCCCAATATTCTATGTAATTTTAAGTTTCGATGAAAATGATATGCATGTATAATTATTCATTTCTCCAAATACATAAAAAACGACATTGATATAGTGAATTATATGAAAAGCCCTTCTACGCCATTGGTATATAAGTTACATGGTTCTAGCAGTCATATTTTCTGCTACAGGAGGTACATGTAGGTCTACTGTTCTGGTGTCCACGGCTTTGACAGAGCTAAAAAGTTCCCAGAACAAAAATCCGGTACCCATTTAAGGCTGGGTGAACCCGGAAGCCGTCGGTAGCTATCGCGGCTCCCAAGTTGGCTATAGGCATACTTGAAATTGTAGAGTTTAGCAAGGAAGACACATTCACTACTGACAGATCTTTCCATCTATATAGTTTCATGGCTATTGATTTTGGTGTTATTTGAAATTTAAAAAAAACAAACAAACAAGGATTACGTGTATGTGTGTGTTTTTTTTTTTTCTTTTGGTTTAATTGGGCACATTAGTTGTTTTTTTTTTAAATCATTTTCTTCATTCACTTTAGATCTTTCCTTGGAGGCGAAGGCGCGCCTCACGGCACCAGAGCTGGAAGTTGTCAGCGCCTCACAGCACCAGAGCTGGAAGTTGTCAGCGCCTCACAGCACCAGAGCTGGAAGTTGTCAGCGCCTCACAGCACCAGAGCTGGAAGTTGTCAGCGCCTCACAGCACCAGAGCTGGAAGTTGTCAGCGCCTCACAGCACCAGAGCTGGAAGTTGTCAGCGACCCACAGATGTGACTTACGTCAGGATCGGTGAACCAGAACCATCCAGACCCTGCTCCACCTCTCCGTGGTGCCTCTAGTAACAGACTAACCTGTCTAGTCTGGCCAAGCGAGTAGGGATCGAAGAGGGAAGACAACCCGGTACTCAAAAATGTCGTGCTGAAGTTGGATGTGTTGGGCCGAAAGGCGCAAATATTACAGTTGTATTGCAAACCACAACACAACGCAGACAGGCCCACTTAACGTACTTTTAAGGGCGGATGATGAAGAGGTGTACTCCTTTAGTCATCGGGCGAACGCAAGCACGCAAGATTTTTCCTTTTTTTTCTTGCGTTCATTTGATGTTACCCTGAAGCGTCCCAGAGTAAAGGTTGCATATATAATATGATCGGATGTCTGCAGATGTTGTATTGCATTTTGGTCTCTTTCTTTCAAATTCTCGTTTTTGGTAAATCTAACCGCACTTAGGATAGAAATGTTTTGTTTCTAATATATGCCTTTTATTTCGTCTATCCATCTCTTCCTTGGTCATAATTATGAGGCAGAGAGCTTTTGATATTGTTTGGTCTGATTTCATTCTTACCAAATGTCCGAACTATTTCATTTTTTTTGCTTTTATATATATATATATATATATATATATATATATATATATATATATATATATATATATATATATATAGCGATAGCTCAGTGGTTAGTGACACATTACCCCAAAAATCATGTACCAAAGGTCTGTAAAATTTATGGTCACTAACACCGTATTTAGTGAACTGGACTACAAAGGACAAAAGGTATGGTTCGATCCCAACCGACGGCTTCCAGTTCACCCAGCCTTTAATGGGTACCGGAATTTTTTCTGGGAAAGTAAAGCGGCACGGGTGTAATACTGACCACATTACCTCAAAAATTCATGTGCTGATAGTCTGTAAAATTTATGGCCACTAACACCATATTCCCTATATGCCACTTGGCGTGACGGGGGTACTTTACTTTTTTAAATGGTATTATTACCTTTAGTATTGGTACTTCTGTCATCACTACCATCGTCATTATTGTTTTAATTATTACCATATTCAGTTTTTCCACACTCCCATTGTGTCCTTCTAGTCTCTGCTCATACACTTCCCTCCAGTAACCTATTATCTGTGTGTGTTGAATGTTTATTTCTGCTGAAGGCCTATCGGGCCGAAACGTTATTCTAATTTGTGTCGTCCAACTATTATATAAAGCTTTAACCACACTTTTTTTTTTTTTGTCTCTATTTTTTTTTGTTTCTCTCTACCACACCTCTCCTTGGTAGGCCTGAAACTAGCTTAACCAGTGTGGTCATGAGAGTAAGAATCAAAGAGGAAAAGCAAATTAGCCCTCCGTAAATATGCATTGCTGAACTTTGAACTTTGACTATGCCTTGCTGAACTTTGAACTTTGACTATGCCTTGCTGAACTTTGAACTTTGACTATGCCTTGCTCAACTTTGAACTTTGACTATGCCTTGCTGAACTTTGACTATGCCTTGCTGAACTTTGGATACATTTGGCTGAAGTATGAAAAATATCACAGCTGACTGTAAATGATAACACAATGTATCTATTCCTGTCTACCTACATTTAAGGACGGATGATGAAAAAAAGCAATCATAGGGTGAACACAAAAGAAGAAGAACCTAATTCTCTTACATTATATAAAGATTATCGTTTCACATCCTCAAAACATTGTTGCATGTCATGTTTGGTGTTTGATCAGAATCTTATTTAATTTTCTAGAAATTAATTTGTAAAATTTATCATTTTATTTATTGTTTGTTGCGATATATTGTGTTATGTTTACACTTCTAAAGGTTCTGTTTTTATTTTACGTTTATTGTAGTTTCCACCATATTTTTATTTTGTGTGTGCATATTTTCTTACGTATTTTATAAATAAAATGGAATTGCTGCAAAACTGAGCACAATTGTTTTTTTTTTTTTTAAAGATAAGGTAATATTCTTAATCTTCTTAATCTTCTCAACTCCGGTCGGAGCATAGGGCATCACAAGAGATCTCCACCCAATCCTGTCTGACGTAAACAAATACAACTCTCGCTAAGTCCTGCCAGCCTCTTTCATTTCATCATGTATGGTTCGTCGCAATGACCCCAATGGTTTGCCTCTTCTTTGTCTGCTAGACGGTGACCAAGTTAATGCTAGTTAGGTGTGGATTGTTTGTTCAATTCGTAGAGCATGGTCTAGCCATTTACAACGTCTTCTTTTCACTTCTTGATTGATGTTGTTACTGCCTGATCATCTGGCAACTTCTTTGTTTGTGATGTGTTGATTTCAATGAATGTTTAAAATCTTCTTAAAACAAGGACCTTCAAATACTTTAAGCCACCTTTCTATCTTATTGTTCATTCTCCACGTTTTTATGAATATTCGAGCATGGATCGTACATTTGACTTTTAAATTCGAAACTTGTTTTTGCATATTTTCTTACTTATCTTAAAAAGAAAATGGAACTTCAGCAAAATTAAGCTCAATTTTTTTAAATTCTATACAGAGTAACATTAGTTGAGTACAAAGTTTATTTTTGCTTATTTATAAAACCTCAGAGCAGGCTCACAAATGGGAAACAGGGGTTAGGGGGAAAAGGGGCTGATCTAAAGAAACACTGAAAAGAACACTGAAGTGAAAGGCATCAATAGCAGGCATCAGCTCCCTCTCCAAGATGGAGTGACTCGTCCAGAGACGCGTGACGAGACACAATCCGGATATGCAAAGTGTAATGCTTGATAACAAATATCGTTGGACACAAAGAGTCTGAATGTTTGCCATATGTGCTAAGTCTTACTCGAAAGGACAATAGATAGACATATAGACAGACAGGAAGGCAGGCAGGTGTGTGAGTAGGTTTGTAGGCAGGTTTGTATTTAACCTTTATTTCAGAAATGAAAAATACAACAACAACAACAAAAAAAAAAAAAACAGATAATTGCAGCTATAAATAGTCATGACCATACAACAAAATATAAAAATAATACAGAAGCTAAAATTATGCCAAATACATTTATGAACACAACATTAAACAATAACAGGAGATGATTGTGCACTCTAATAAGACATATACAAAATATTCATTGTGTTTGTATAAGCAGCATAAAGATCCAAGTACAACATATGCTGAATGTGCATCTTGTTGAATGTGCATCTTGTTGAATGTATAGTCTACATCCGGTCGTAACCAGTCATTCTGAAAGAAAAAAAAATAAAATAAAATACTGGCATTTAAACTATGAACACTCAGGCCGGCAAGTGAATGCACTAGCTGCAACATTATTAAACTTTTAATGGAGGGTATAGTTCTTGAAAAACATGAAAGGAGATTACATAGAAGATGATGGGTCCAATACATCAAGGACTCCCTACACACTAAATGCATCATACTACACTCACTGAGGCACGCAACATGGCGAAGCAATGGACAAATATTCAGATTAATGTTCAAAACAACAACAATCCTTATCTACACATACTTCTTGATGATGATATATTTAAGATGACTTTAGAAGTCAATGATGTATTTAATATAACTTTAGAAGTCAATGTTGTATTTAATATGACTTTAGAAATCAGTGTTGTATTTAATATGACTTTAGAAGTCAATGATGTATTTAATATGACTTTAGAAGTCAATGTTGTATTTAATACAACTTTAGAAGTTAATGTTGTATTTAATATAACTTTAGAAGTCAATGTTGTATTTAATATAACTTTAGAAGTCAATGTTGTTTTTAATATGACTTTAGAAGTCAATGTTGTATTTAATATAACTTTAGAAGTCAATGTTGTATTTAATATAACTTTAGAAGTCAATGTTGTATTTAATATAACTTTAGAAGTAAATGTTGTATTTAATATGACTTTAGAAGTTAATGTTGTATTTAATATAACTTTAGAAGTCAATGTTGTATTTAATATAACTTTAGGAAGTCAATGTTGTATTTAATATAACTTTAGAAGTCAATGTTGCATTTAATATAACTTTAGAAGTCAATGTTGTATTTATCAAGTTGAACAGATGGAAACAGTAAACAAGAGGAAAGTCTTGAAGTGTCCCAGATTTGTAGCTCAATAGAGACGTTGCAATGTTTATAATTTACATCGAAGGGAAATAACTTTAGTGAAATGTTTAGCATATTGACAAGGGGAAAAAAACTACTACAGGAGAGTCATAAATTTGCCATAAGTGAGTTTTAAAATTTATGAATTGCATGAAAAAAATGGAATAAACTGCTAATCAACAAGAATTAAATTGTGGCTATCATCATCATCATTATTATCATCATCTTCATCATCATTATCATCATCATCAAGTATCATGCCTGCTGGCGAAGGTGATCATGTCTCTCCACAACTTTCCATCTAGACAGTTATTTATCATTTCTGTTGTTGACCTTCTGCCAAGCCATTCTCTTAAGCTGTCTGGTATCTTTTCTCTTTGCTTCCATCTATCTCTTCGTCCCTCGACTTTCCCCAGTTGTTACAATATATTCCAGCTGTTCCCTTCTCATTACATGGCCAAAAAAATTATGATTGTTTCTCCCTAATGTTCGATATTAGTACAAAAGTCTCTTTTTGCTTTGGCCTCTTTCAGAACGTTTTAATTTCTCTTCTTAGCTGTCCATGGTATTCTCAACATTCTTTTGTAAAACCACATTTCTACAGACTCCAGTGATTTTCTCGTATGTTGTCCTATTCTCATTGATTTACATCCATATGTTAAAACTGGCTCTACATAACATTTAAGAACTCTCTTTCTTCATTCTTTTGTCAAAAATGGATTGCACAGTATCTTCCTCATTTTTTTGGAAAGCTGCTTTTGCCTGAGCTATTCTGCATCTCACTTCTGTTGTACATCTGCCATCTGAGGTCAACAATGTTCACAGATATTTAAATTCATTTAATTGTGGCTATGATCAAACTAACAATAAATTATAGAGTAAATAATATAAATAAAAGTAAATAATATAATAAATAACATAACTTATAGAGTAATAATAATCATCATCATGTACCATACCGGTTGGCGTAGGCGATCATGTCCCACAATCTTCTATCTACAGTGCATCGTCTATCAGTTCTGTTGTTGACTGTTTTCCATGCCATGACACCAAGCTATCCATATTTTCTCTCTTTGTCGTCCGCGATCTCTCTTTCCTTTTATTTTGCCAGTTGTAACCAAGTATTCCAACTTTCCTCTTCTCATGATGTGCCCGAAAAATGTTGATTGTTTCTTTCTGATGTTTTTTAGGAGCTGCCTTTTTGTGTTGGCCTCTTTGAGAACTTCCTCATTGGTCTTTTTAGCTGCCCATGGAACTTTCAACATTCTTCTGAGAAATCCCATCTCTGTGGCCTCTAATCGTTTTTTCATTTGTTTGTCTACTGTCCATTATTCGCTCCCATAGGTTGGAATTGGTTATATATAGCTTTCTAAATTACGTCTTGGAAAACAGCTCATGAGATATTTACATTCGCACAAGATCAGATGGCTCACTGTTCAACTTAGCACGACTAAGAGCAAAAACAAAAACAAATGTTTCCCTACTTAAAGAACGTTTATTTGCTGACGATGCAGCCCTTGTCGCTCATAGTGAAGCCATCCTACAATCATTGATCGACAACCTGGACAAAGCATGTGATTTTTTCCCCCTGTCAATTAGTGTTCAGAAAACAGTTCTAAGTCAAGGAGACATCAAACCTGCATTAATCTCTTTGAAAGATTGTCCACTTGAGTCAGTTCAGAAATTCACGTATCTTGGATCCACACTTGCACCAACCACTTCTCTTGATGATGATGATAAAATAAATAGCCGAATTGGTAAGGCAGCTATTACGTTTGGGAAAGTCACAAAAGGGCCTGGAACAGCACAAATTTAACACTAAAGACCAAACTCTTAATATATCAGACCTGAGTGCCCATCATACTTTTATATGGATCTGAAATCTGGACAACAAACACAAATCATGAAAAAGACTAAATATCTTCCACATGCGATGTCTCCGCAGAATAATGCACATCAAATGGTAGGACAAATTAACCAACTTAACAGCCAACTTTCCAAACTTTCTGAAGAAAGCTGCACGTAGGCCGAAACTTCAGTATTTTGTTGTGTTCCTTTTTTGTGAAGCTGTCACCACACCTTGTACGTTACACTCCACTACTTGCTTCTGCTACCAGCTTTACCGCAGCACTGTAATTATTTGCCGGATACCTAACCAACTTAACAGCCCTGCAACGTGCTAAGACTCTAACAATCATGCCGAAGGTTAAGATGGCTGGGGTAAGTCCAGCGAATGGAAGAAAGCTGGATTCCTAAGCAAATACTATATGGTGAACTAACACACAGAAAAACACTGAAAAGCAAATGAGGAAGGAAAGAAGAAAAAAAGAACATACACCGAAAGAGACAAATCGGCAGACCTAAACTACGGTATAGAGATATTTGTAAATCATCTCTGAATGACTTCTCCGTCTATGAAAATGACTGGAAACACATGGCAAGAGATCGCACATCATCAAGCGCCTGTATAAAAAATGGCATAACATCATTTGAGGATGTACTATGGCAGAAAATGGAAGAGAAAAGACTCATGAAAAAAAAAGATGGAAAACCCTGTGGATCAGTGGGCCTGACTTTTCATTCTGTGGCTGAGTGTTCAAACTGCAGGAGATAAAAAGACTGAGAGTATCCTTAGTTGAATTCAGAGTTCCAGTAACAGGTTCTAACGAGTATAAAGGTAAAGGTCAAGGTAAAGTACGAGACTTGAACCGGCGTCTTAGCACGCGAGTTTCCATCCATATGTGCTCAGCCGTCAATTCAGAAGTGTTCGGAGACTTCGGGATAGTGTCGCTTCAAGCATCGAAACTCACGATGCGAGGCGGCATTCCTCACCTTCCCAGAGTACTACTGTGATACCAATTTCTGAAAGCGGCTGGGTTGACCGCGGGAATATTTTTTTTTTCCAACCACGAGTACAACGCACACTGATTCCAGCTGAAATCGAACACGGGTTGTCGGGTTGTCGAAGCGTCTGTAGCCCAGTCAGGTGGTTTTCCCAACTAGGTTACCGAGGCCCCCAAACGAGTATAAGCGTAAGTATAACGAGTAAAATAAGTTAGGAAAAATTAAAAAATAGAAAAAAATGGTATGCTAGAAGCTTTACGTGATTAGTGGACGACACAGATTAAACGACGTTTCGGCCCAATAGGCCTTCAGCAGGAACAAAAACACACACACACACGGATATGTAAGCAAAACTAATAACGAAACATCCAAAACAAAAATAATAGTAAAAGTACTAAACTAAGATATAAATACTAAAGTAAACACTTAGGACGAAATACAAACATTAAGTAGCAGCGGTATTGTACTAGTAAGGGGTTACGGCAAAGAAATGCAAATGAATGCATAAAAGGCGAAGCTGCAGTAAAGCCGAATGCGAGGAAATATTAAAAAAATAGAAAAAAATGGTAGGTTAGAAGCTTTACGTGATTAGTCCGAAACGTCGTTTAATCTGTGTCGTCCACTAATCACGTAAAGCTTCTAACATACCATTTTTTTTTCTATTTTTTAAATTTTTCCTCGCATTCAGCTTTACTGCAGCTTCGCATTTTTATGCATTCATTTGTGTTTCTTTGCCTTAACCACTAAAATAAGTTAGCGCGGGTTCAAATATACATAAGCCTTCCAGTTATATATGTTTCTCAAGAGTGTAGATACATAATTCCTATTATTGTTTGTCAGACGTTGGTAGAATCAGCCATATCTTGGTGTGTGTCATGTTAGTCATATCTCATATCTCGGTGTGTCCGTGTTAATCATGTCTCATATCTTTATGTGTCTGTGTTTAGTCATATCTCATATCTTAGTGCGTACCAGTGTTAGTCATATGTCATATCTTTGTGTGTGCATGTCTGGGTTAGTGATATCTCATATCTTTGTGTGCATGTTTATGTTAGTCATATCTCATATCTTTGTGTGTGCATGTCTGTGTTAGTCACATCTCATATCCTTGTGTGTGCATGGCTATGTTAGTCCCATCTCATATCTTTGTGTGCGCATATCTATGTTAGTCATATCTCATATCTTTGTGTGCATGTCTATGTTAGGCATGTGTCATATCTTTGTGTGTGCATGTCTATGTCAGTCATATCTCATATCTTTATGTGCATGTTTATGTTAGTCATGTGTCATATATCTTGATGTGTGTCAGTGTTAGTCATGCCTCGTATCGCTGTGTGCATGTCTGCATTAGTCACATCTCATATCTTTGTGTATGCATGTCTGTGTTAGTCACATCTCACATCTTTGTGTGTGTATGTCTGTGTTAGTCACATCTCATGTCTTTGTGTGTGCATGTCTGTGTTAGTCACATCTCACATCTTTGTGTGTGCATGTCTGCATTAGTCACATCTCATGTCTTTGTGTGTCCGTGTCTGTGTTAGTCACCTCTAGTGACTCGGGCAGATGGTGCTCGTAAACCTGGGAGGGCCTACCATCTAAGGGCAGAATCCCCCTACAGAAAAGATCATCTGCTGCCTTGCAGGAAGATTGGGGACAATCAAAGGCTAGGGAAAGCAAACCCGAATAAAATTCTGGCTGAAATCGGATGCACTGGGCCACTGGCGCAGAACACAGTGCAACGTTTTAACGGGTGTTCAGTCAGAGTGGATCTGACAGACTCTAATTGTGATGTTCTGTCTGTGGGGGCGATCAACACACTTAGCCTGACAGCTGACTTCATATGAGAGTCTGGAATCCTTACTCTGATTGAGTCCTGAACGCAGAGAGAGAGAGAGAGAGAGAGAGAGAGAGAGAGAGAGAGAGAGAGAGAGAGAGAGAATCAGCCACGAGATAAGCTGTTCGACAAAAACAAAGCCTCCAACAACAAAAAATACACAAGCCTCCACTAAATCGTCTGACAAGACAGAAAGAGTCAGTTTGAGCTCAGAACTCAAGGGAAGTTACCTTTTACTTTCACATCCCCCAAAACAGGGTTCAGTAGGAAATCACCTTTTAACCCTTTCGGTACGAGGTCAGCTAAAGTAAGTTACCTTTTTACCCTTTGGGTACGACGACAGTTATCAAAGTAAGTTACCTTTTTACCCTTTCGTTACGAGGTCAGCTATCAAAGTAAGTTACCTTTTTACTCGTTGGGTACGAGGTCAGCTATCAAAGTAAATTAGCTTTTTACCATTTCGTTACGAGGTCAGCTATCAAAGTAAATTACCTTTTTACCCTTTGGGTACGAGGTCAGCTATCAATGTAAATTATCTTTTTACCCTTTGGGTACGAGGCCAGCTATCAAAGTAAATTAGCTTTTTACCATTTCGTTACGAGGTCAGCTATCAAAGTAAATTACCTTTTTACCCTTTGGGTACGAGGTCAGCTATCAAAGTAAATTACCTTTTTACCCTTTGGGTACGAGGTCAGCTATCAATGTAAATTATCTTTTTACCCTTTGGGTACGAGGCCAGCTATCAAAGTAAATTAGCTTTTTACCCTTTGGGTACGAGGTCATCTATCAAAGTAAATTAGCTTTTTACCATTTGGGTACGAGGTCAGCTATCAAAGTAAGTTACCTTTTTACCCTTTGGGTACGAGGTCAGCTATCAAAGTAAGTTAACTTTTTACCCTTTGGGTACGAGGTCATCTATCAAAGTAAATTAGCTTTTTACCATTTCGTTACGAGGTCATCTATCAAAGTAAATTAGCTTTTTACCCTTTGGGTACGAGGTCATCTATCAAAGTAAATTAGCTTTTTACCCTTTGGGTACGAGGTCATCTATCAAAGTAAGTTACCTTTTTACCCTTTGGGTACGAGGTCATCTATCAAAGTAAATTAGCTTTTTACCCTTTGGGTACGAGGTCATCTATCAAAGTAAATTAGCTTTTTACCCTTTGGGTACGAGGTCATCTATCAAAGTAAATTAGCTTTTTACCCTTTGGGTACGAGGTCATCTATCAAAGTAAATTAGCTTTTTACCCTTTGGGTACGAGGTCATCTATCAAAGTAAATTAGCTTTTTACCCTTTGGGTACGAGGTCATCTATCAAAGTAAATTACCTTTTTACCCTTTCGGTACGAGGTCAGCTATCAAAGTAAATTAGCTTTTTACCCTTTGGGTACGAGATCAGCTATCAAAGAGAATTACCTTTTCACCTTCACAGCGGTTTGAGCTCACCAAGGATGTCCCTGACATTGGGAGTCAGTATCCAAAGGAAATGACCTTCTGACCTTTCAGTTAGAAAAAAATGGCAGAGTCCAACGATTCCCGGAGAACCAACGACGACGAAGATGAAGCTATAAATGAGGTAACTGTGGAGATTACCGCGTAACATTTTGATAAGTTAAGAAATATCAAGCTAAGACTTAGTTTGTTATTGCTGAAAACTTTCAGTGCTTTTGTACGGACATTAATGCCGCAGAAGAAAACGGTTACTAATCATTAATTTTAATGACTGAATGAAGTGAATGTCCTTTTTTTCGGGTCTTTTACTTTTGGGCGATTTTCGGCTTTAGCAGCCACTTTCAGATTTCCGATGCGATTATTTACGCCTGAAGATATGACTAGAAATAGAGAGCAGGTCAATTAATGTAACCAAAAAGAAATGCATACAACGATAAGAGATATGAACAGGAGCTGAATATCATATTGTGTAAAGAGATTTATAATTTATAGTCACTAAAAATTGCCAGAACTGTCGCGCCAGGGTCTCCGCAAAAGAGAGATGGGTCAACTGAAATCACATTTCATTACACGATGAAGGCGCGGTGTGCGTTCATTCAACGAAAGATTACAGCAATAGATCCTAGAATCATCTACTTCCATTCATAAGCTAGAAATATCTTGTTTCGTCCTTGAGCTTGAAACATCTTCATCAGACCATTAGCTAGAAACGTAATTGTTTCAACAATGAACTTGAATTATGTTTCATTCATGAGCTCCATTTTCATCCATGAGCTAGAAACTTCTTGTTTCATCCATGAGTTAGAAACTTCTTGTTTCACCCATAACTAGAAACTGCTTGTTTTATTAATGAGTTACAGTTTCATCCATGAACTAGAAAATACTTGTTTTATTCATGAGCTACAGTTTCATCCATGCACTAGAAACTTCTTGTTTCATCCATGAACTAGAAACTACTTGTTTTATTCATGAGTTACAGTTTCATCCATGACATAGAAACTACTTGTTTTATTCATGAGCTACAGTTTCATCCATGAGCTAGAAACTACTTGTTTTATTCATGAGTTACAGTTTCATCCATGAGCTAGAAACTACTTGTTTTATTCATGAATTACAGTTTCATCCATGAGCTAGAAACTACTTGTTTTATTCATGAGCTACAGTCTCATCCATGAGCTAGAAACTACTTGTTTTATTCATGAGTTACAGTTTCATCCATGAGCTAGAAACTACTTGTTTTATTCATGAATTACAGTTTCATCCATGAGCTAGAAACTACTTGTTTTATTCATGAGCTACAGTTTCATCCATGAGCTAGAAACTACTTGTTTTATTCATGAGTTACAGTTTCATCCATGAGCTAGAAACTACTTGTTTTATTCATGAATTACAGTTTCATCCATGAACTAGAAACTACTTGTTTTATTCATGAGCTACAGTTTCATCCATGAGCTAGAAACTATTTGTTTTATTCATGAGTTACAGTTTCATCCATGAGCTAGAAACTACTTGTTTTATTCATGAATTATAGTTTCATCCTTGAGGTAGAAACTACTTGTTTTATTCATGAGCTACAGTTTCATCCATGAACTAGAAACTTCTTGTTTTATTCATGAGCTACAGTTTCATCCATGAACTAGAAACTACTTGTTTTATTCATGAGTTACAGTTTCATCCATGAACTAGAAACTACTTGTTTTATTCATGAGTTACAGTTTCATCCATGAACTAGAAACTACTTGTTTTATTCATGAGTTACAGTTTCATCCATGAGTTAGAAACTACTTGTTTTATTCATGAGTTACAGTTTCACCCATGAACTAGAAACTACTTGTTTTATTCATGAGTTACAGTTTCATCCATGAGCTAGAAACTACTTGTTTTATTCATGAGTTACAGTTTCATCCATGAACTAGAAACTACTTGTTTTATTCATGAGTTACAGTTTCATCCATGAGCTAGAAACTTCTTGTTTCATCCATGAGTTAGAAACCTCTTGTTCTATTCATGAATTACAGTTTCATCCATGAGTTAGAAACTTCTTGTTTTATTCATGAGTTACAGTTTCATCCATGAGCTAGAAACTACTTGTTTTATTCATGAGTTACAGTTTCATCCATGACCTAGAAACTACTTGTTTCATTCATGAGCTAGAAACTTCTTGTTTCATCCATGAGTTAGAAACTTCTTGTTTCATCCATGAGTTAGAAACTACTTGTTTTATTAATGAGCTACATTTTCATCCATGAGCTAGAAACTACTTGTTTTATTCATGAGCTACATTTTCATCCATGACCTAGAAACTTCTTGTTTTATTCATGAGCTACAGTTTCATCCATGTGCTAGAAACTTCTTGTTTTATTCACGAGCTACAGTTTCATCCATGAGCTAGAAATTTTTTGTTTTATTCACGAGCTACAGTTTAATCCATGAGTTAGAAACTTCTTGTTTCATCCATGAGCTAGAATCTACTTGTTTTGTTCATGAGTTAGAAACTACTTGTTTTTTTCATGAGTTAGAAACTACTTGTTTCATCCATGAGCTAGAAACTACTTGTTTTATTCATGAGCTACAGTTTCATCCATGTGCTAGAAACTTCTTGTTTTATTCATGAGCTACAGTTTCATCCATGTGCTACAAACTTCTTGTTTTATTCATGAGCTACAGTTTCATCCATGAGCTAGAAACTACTTGTTTTATTCATGAGCTACAGTTTCATCCATGAGCTAGAAACTACTTGTTTTATTCATGAGTTACAGTTTCATCCATGTGCTAGAAACTTCTTGTTTTATTCATGAGCTACAGTTTCATCCATGATCTAGAAACTACTTGTTTTATTCATGAGCTACAGTTTCATCCATGAGCTTGAAACTTCTTATTTTATTCTTGAGTTACAGTTTCATCCATGTGCTAGAAACTTCTTGTTTCATCCATGAGCTAGAAACTACTTGTTTTATTCATGAGCTACAGTTTCATCAATGTGCTAGAAACTACTTGTTTTATTCATGAGCTACAGTTTCATCCATGAGCTAGAAACTTCTTATTTTATTATTGAGTTACAGTTTCATCCATGATCTAGAAACAACTTGTTTTATTCATGAGCTACAGTTTCATCCATGAGCTAGAAATTTCTTGTTTCATCCATGAGCTAGAAACTTCTTGTTTCCCCCATGAATTAGAAACTGCTTGTTTTATTGATGAGTTACAGTTTGATCCATGAACTAGAAACTACTTGTTTTATTCATGAACTAGAAACTACTTGTTTTATTAATGAGTTACAGTTTGATCCATGAACTAGAAACTACTTGTTTTATTCATGAACTAGAAACTACTTGTTTCCCCCATGAACTAGAAACTATTTGTTTTATTAATGAGTTACAGTTTGATCCATGAACTAGAAACTACTTGTTTTATTCATGAACTAGAAACTACTTGTTTTATTCATGAGTTACAGTTTCATCCATGATCTAGAAACAACTTGTTTTATTCATGAACTAGAAACTACTTGTTTCCCCCATGAACTAGAAACTATTTGTTTTATTAATGAGTTACAGTTTGATCCATGAACTAGAAACTACTTGTTTTATTCATGAACTAGAAACTACTTGTTTCCCCCATGAACTAGAAACTATTTGTTTTATTAATGAGTTACAGTTTGATCCATGAACTAGAAACTACTTGTTTTATTCATGAACTAGAAACTACTTGTTTTATTCATGAGTTACAGTTTCATCCATGATCTAGAAACAACTTGTTTTATTCATGAGCTACAGTTTCATCAATGAGCTAGAAATTTTTGTTTCATCCATGAGCTAGAAACTTCTTGTTTCCCCCATGAACTAGAAACTACTTGTTTTATTAATGAGTTACAGTTTGATCCATGAACTAGAAACTACTTGTTTTATTCATGAGCTACAGTTTCATCCAAGCGCTAGAAACTTTTTGTTTCATCCATGACCTAGAAACTACTTGTTTTATTCATGAGCTACAGTTTCATCCATGAGCTAGAAACTTCTTGTTTTATTCATGAGTTACAGTTTCATCCATGAGCTAGAAACTACTTGTTTTATTCATGAGTTACAGTTTCATCCATGAGCTAGAAACTACTTGTTTTATTCATGAGTTACAGTTTCATCCATGACCTAGAAACTACTTGTTTTATTCATGAGTTACAGTTTCATCCATGACCTAGAAACTACTTGTTTTATTCATGAGTTACAGTCAATGGAAGAAAGATATTTAACTAAATCTAATGTCTTTTGACAGGAGGAAAGCATTTCTGAACGTCTTGTTGGCCTGACAGAAATGTTTCCTGATGGTATCTGCAAAACATGTTCATGTGCTAGCAATGTGCTAGGTTCAGTAACGAAAACTGGTTTCTGGTTTTTGCGAAATGCACTGTGGATTGTGAGCTCATCAGCAGTTATCCTGATCTTACCTGTCGTGTTTGAGTCCGAGCGGGCGCAGCAGCATGAGGCACAGCTTCAGCAACAACGACAGGTAGACTTTTAAGAAAAAAAACGAAGATTATTTCTTTAAAATCGTTCGTCTCCTAATTTTTCTTATATTTAGCTATGGGCTGTTGAACAAACAGTTGCCTTATTTCACCCTCAAGGGTATCAACAAATTCTCTTCATTTTGCTCCATTAATTTAATTGCTCTGCTTTGCTCAGTTAGCCGCTCAGTGGTTAGTGAACTGAGCTACAAAGGACAAGAGGTAGGGTTCGATCCCAACCGACGGCTTCCGGTTCAACCAGTCTTTAATGGGTACCGGCTTTCTTTTCTGGGTAAGTAAAGCGGCACAGGCATAATACTGACCACATTACCACAAAAATCATGTACCGAAGGTCTGTAAAATTTATTGTCACTAACGCCATATTCCGTCAGTTAATTTAATTGCCTCACTTTGCTCAGGCAACTTAATTGCCACACTGTGGTCAGTTAATTTAGTTGCCCTACTTTACAGAATGTCCCAAAGTGTCTATCAAAATTTTCAGCAAGCTTTGTTCCATTTTTGAAAATCTCTTCTCAACTATATTTATTGTCATTATTATTGTAATTATATTTACTAGTGTGTTAACTTTTTTTTAGTGTGTTCATTGAAGCAAATACATGTAATTTGACAACCAAATTTTGTACAGCTCACTTTACTGAAAACCCTATTACAAGGAAACATTTTATAAAAAATAACAAGAAAATGGCCTTGATTGGTTGAATAAGTTATTGGATATCAGAGTACTTTTGAAGTGAAAGTTTTTTTTGTTTAGATTCATGGTAATCAAAAGTTGGTCTAAATCAAATGTTGGTCTAATCTGACGACCATGGTACCAATAGAGTTTGGGTCTTGTTTAAACTTTGGGATTCACCCAATCTTTGCAAGGAAATATTGCCACAATTATGATGCAGAAATCCAAGCAATAAAGTTGGCAACAGAAAAACTGCTGAACAGTAATCTTAGCGCACAGCCTGTAGTGTTTCTGACAGATGCAAGATCAGCACTCCAGGCACTACAATCTAGAAAATTGTCACATCTGCAGACCTTATTGATTGAATTCTGCAAGCACCACAGGGTCACCCTACAGTGAATCCCATCTCAATGTGGAATACCAGGAAATGAGAGAGCAGATAAACTGGTAAAGGAAGGCGCAACAGGCATGTAACCAGATGCACTGGTTGCATATCATCAGAAGAAAGAGATAATCAAATCAATCAGAAGACCTCAAGCTCCAAATCTGGATGCCTTTGATAATATGAGTAGATGGGAACATGTTATCATTATACGCCTCAGAACAAGACACAATCTACTCCACAGTCACATGTATACAAAATTCAAGATCAGCACCTCAACTACATGTACATGTGGACAGGCGCCCTAGACTACTGAACACATACTTGAAGACTGCGCTGAATATAGTAGACTGAAAAAATTCATTGGCCCATAGATACAACACTACAGACAAATCTATATAGGCCACTGCAAGAATTACAAAAAACAGTAAAAATTATACAGGAAACAGCATTGCAGATATAGACAATACTCCAGGTGAATGAAAAATAGATAGACATAGTCTTTGCTAAAAGGTACCAGAGATATTCTCTGGGGAAGTATGGTGGCCTGCCAAGATACTGGCCACATCACTTGTAAAGATGTTCAGAAATATGAGAACTAACCTTGTTTTTCATATAGGCAACATACTTCCAATATGAAAGTGGAAATAATTCCACTACCCCTAGAATAATGTAGAGAACATACTTTACATCATTACCATAGATTTAATGACATAGCAGTATTATTTTAAAGAAAGATAAATCTAGTCTTAGAGATAATAAGCTTATGTTAAAATAGACCAAAGTCTATTGAAAATAAAAACAAATATCTGATAAGCTCATTGATATGTTATTTTATTTAATGTGTAAAAAAGTAGTAAAGTACTCCCGTCACGCCAAGTGGCGTGTAGGGAATATGGTGTTAGTGACCATGAATTTTACTTTTCCAAAAAAAAAAATCCGGTACTCATTTTTAAGGCTGGGTGAACATAAAATAAATTAGAGAAGCAGAGAGTGGTTCATATGAAATTACTGTCTCAATGATCACATTTCTGAGTAGAATTTGATGATTGTGTCTTTCTTTTTTTTTTTTTCCTTATTTTTTTGTCCAGTTTTTTTTATTTTACCAATTTGTGGCGGCTTTTGCTATCCTGCTTCTGAGATCTCTTTCTGTGTTTCACCTAGATCTATATCACTACCAAGATATATATAGTGGTCTACTCTTTCCAATGTCTGACGATTTAGATATTACGTTTCCCTCTGGGGTATTGTTATTTTTCATTACTTGTATATACTACCCCCAAAACTTTTATAATCTGTATTTACAACATATCATTAATATGTAAGCACATAAATACGTTTCAGATTCTGCTCGGACCTAACGCGGCAGTATCTGGATCAGGTAGTGGAAACCTTTTGCCAGGAATGCCTCAACGGATGTAGAGTTATGGTATCCTGTCTAGGTTGGCTTTTTAATTTTGATATTTTTTATCTGTTTTAGGATCATTTGCATCATCAACCACACTTAGAAAAATGTCTGTTCATAAAAATGTTTAGGAGCAGCATAATAGTCTGTGACAGTTTTCTTCATGTCACAAGCAATATCTTTCAAGTCAGAATTTTTGGGGCCAAAATGTGGAGCAAATGTACAGGAAAATGTAAAAAATTTTATCTGGCTTTTTTTCTATAAAATCATGTATTCTCAATAAATATAAGGAATGCACCAAAATATGGACTCACGATAAACACATACAAGTCATTGAGAACAATAGACAACACCATATTGTGTTATCATTCATCAATATAAATGAGGCAGCAATGTCTTTTCTAAATTGAAACCGTCCTTACATGAAAGAAAAGGAATAAATTATTGTAGTAGAGTGGTCTTTTGTTTTAAGATCTGTAAGA
The DNA here is from genome assembly GCA_032433765.1 of Megaustenia siamemsis. Classification (NCBI taxonomy): domain Eukaryota; kingdom Metazoa; phylum Mollusca; class Gastropoda; order Stylommatophora; family Ariophantidae; genus Megaustenia; species Megaustenia siamemsis. Next base: position 14,020,506 of record JAVIAB010000117.1, read on the forward strand.
GACATGCCTGGAATAACAATTGGAGGTCATAATATAAATAACCTCAGGTGTGCTGATGATACAGTCTTAATTGCTAAGAGTGAAAATGAGTTACAAGAAATGTTAGACATTATGGTGAAGGAAAGCAAAAATAAAGCACTCAGCCTAAATAGCAAAATGACAGAATTATTGGTAGCAACAAAGAAAAAAATATGTCATTGCAATGTACAATAAAGACAAGTGGAGCAATATTAAAACAGATTGATGAATATAAATATCTGGGAACAATGTTAACCTGAGATGGTAGATGTATAACAGAGGTGAGATGCAGAATAGCTCAGGCAAAAGCAGCTTTCCAAAAAATGAGGAAGATTCTGTGCAATCCATTTTTAACAATAGAAACAAGAAAGAGTTCTTAAATGTTATGTAGAGCCAGTCTTAACATATGGATGTGAATTATAGACAATAGGACAACAAACAAGGAAATCACTGGAGGCTGTAGAAATGTGGTTTTACTGAAGAATGTTGAGAATACCATGGACAGCTAAAAAGAGTAATGAAAACTTTCTGAAAGAGGCCAAAGCAAAAAGAAAGCTAATTTCCATTATTAGGAAGAAATAATCATAATTTTTGGCCATGTAGTGAGAAGGGAACACTTAGAATATATTTTGACAACTGGGAAAGTTGAGGGATGAAGAGATAGAGGGAAGCAAAGAGAAAAGATACCAGACAGCTTAAGAGAATGGTCTGGCAGAAGGTCAACAACAGAAATAATAAATAACTATGGAGATTGAAAGTCTTAGAGAGACATGATCGCCTATGCCAGCAGATATGGTACTTGATGATGATGATGATGATAATGAGAGTGGTCACCACATATTTTGAATAATTCTTTACATAATATAACACAACAGATTGATACTAATATTATAAATATCATTTTCAAAAATATATCAGTATGTTCTTTTAAATACAATTTACATAAAGCCTCAGAAGAATTAATCTCAATTTATGGATATTGAATATGTCTCACAGCAAGACTGGGTAGTTATCATTATGTTATATTATGTTAGGATCATCATAACTGCACTCCAGACACAAATCCATAGTTGCTCCAATCTTCTCCTCAAAATATTCTTCAGTACCTAACAGCGATACATTTTTTTCCCTTCAATTCATATTTATGTTACAGTAGTGTAAATCCAAACATATCATTGGACAATTACTGTGCCAGTTCAGTGTTGGTTGACAATTCCTTTCATTCATCAGGAACATCACTCTTCTCTGGCAATACCAACCATCTCCCCTTTTTCTCACAGCCCAGATAGTGACTAGTTTTGTATCTTTCAAAGTCCTTCATTCCATCCATCTCTCTGAGGTTGTTAATAATATCTGCCCTACCCATTGACTGTCCATGTGATATGATCACCATAATAGCTAATTTATCTGCTCTTTCATTGCCTTTAACACCATCATGACCTGGGACGAATAAGATAACACTGCTGATCTTTGATCTCTGTGTTGGCTCCAGCCTATGTCTTCAGAAGAAGCCTGTCTGGGCTTTGCAGATCAAGCTCATCAAATCACTCATCACACATGCATGAGTGTTATCTTGTGACTCTTACAAGATAAATGAATTTGTCACTGCCGTGATATCCATCGTCACACTATTGGTTGTCATTTTCGTGGGCACCACTAACTTCATGAATGGTTCTACCACATAAAAATTCAGTAAATGCCCGTTTACACATTGATGATGCACTACAGAAACACCTGTGCAGTATATCAGTTATAAATTCAGTAAATACCCATGTACACATTGATGGTGCACTACAGAAACACCTGTGCAGTATATCAGTTATTATACCCAAGCCTTGATAATAGGATGAAAATGTGTAAGAGATTAAAAATAATTGTTCTCATTTCAGGACAAACCTTCAATAGTTATTAGATGTTATTTAGTTAAATGTATATATATATTTCAAGTTTATTATGCAATGGAGACTCATTACTATATTGAGAGGAATGAAAGAGTGGGATTAAAATCCTGCTATAATTGGTGGAAATATCCCTTTCAAAATTGTGACTTCTTCGTGGCTTTACCCACCACCGGTCTCTGAGTAGTGCATATTAAAGTGCCCCTGACATTTAATAGTAAAAACTAAGTAGGCCAAAATGGTGGTAGCCCAAACATAATTGTTGAGCAATTAGAGATCTACCCATGCCTAGGACAGATGTATTGGGCCTGAAGTTGCAGATATGGCTGGCAATAAACTAGTGACAGAACGCATCCACAACATCTTAACTGGTGAACCCTGATGATCAATGACAGTAAATTATATTATGGTAATGCCATGACAGAATAACATACTATAAATGATAATAAAATATGATATTAATTTAGGACAAGATTTTTTATTCTATTGTATGTCTTTTGCAGCTAACAAAAAAAATCAGCAGAAAAAGAAGGCAACAAACATTTGGATATTAGTAAGGTTCAACCAAGGATTTTCTGTCTTGCATTCTAAGAAGTTGATATTTTTAAAATCTGACCACAATCCTGTGCAATTTCCATCTGATGGCAAAACTAACCGACAGTTTGGCAGATTTTATCAGCGGGAAAAGTCTGGCATTAAGGGCATAAGTAAACCTTGACCAGAGGTCAGCGACACATTTTTTCTCTTCAATTCATATTTATGTTACAGTCGTGTAAAATCCAAACATATCATTGGACAGAATCTGATCAAATGTGAAAATGTACATTTCTAAACCATCATTGCTCTAGTTTTTATATTTTGTAAATAAAGCTATTCAAAGAGAAGAAAATATTTCGTTACTGTTTCCTTTAGTTTACAATAAATGCAAACATTGTTTGTGATAGCCCTGAAGCTTATTAATGACCACAGTTGCAATAATTAATATTGTCAATGAAAGCCATGATGGGTCAAATGTTGGCTTGTCTGATATTGTCAATGAAAGCCATGATGGGTCAAATGTTGGCTTGTCTGATATTGTCAATGAAAGCCATGATGGGTCAAATGTTGGCTTGTCTGATATTGTCAATGAAAGTCATGACATAAAATGTGTATGTTTTTAATTCAGAGTGTGTTTTTGTGCTGCTCCAGGATTTTTGTGAACAGTTTATCAAGTTGATTCCATGTTTACTACCTGATTACTGAAGATATGGCAGAACAAATTGCCCGATATAATTATATATATTTTATCGGCTGGCTCTTAAAGCATCCATGAATAATTATCTTGTAAAAAAAAAAAAAAGTAAAGTATCCCGTCACACCAAGTGGCATATAGGGAATATGGTGTTAGTGACCATAATTTTTATAGACCTTCGGCACATGAATTTTACTTTTCCAGAAAAAAAATCCGGTACTCATTTTTAAGGCTGGGTGAACCCAGAAGCCGTCGATCAGGATCGAACCTGACTCTTGTCCTTTGTAGTCCAGTTCACTAACCACTGATCGCGGCTCCCAATTATCTTGTCCTGTAGTTATATTTTAAAAATCAATTGCTTTCACATATCCTCCTTCTCCCTTTATATGCTCCGTAAAGTGCACAAAAGGTTTCTAAACATTAAATACTGTTTTATCATCATCATGTGCCATACCGGCCAGCTTCCATAGGTCAGAATTGGCTCTCTTTCTCACTTATATTGACATGGACTTGTTGCATAAGACATTTTTAATTTACTGAAATGCTATTTTGGCCTAAGCTATTCTGCTTTTCATTTCTGTGGTGCATCTTCCATCTGATATTATTATTGTGCATAAGTATTTGATGCGTTGTACTTGTTTAAGATTTGTCCTGTTTATTTTTATGCTGCATAATGATTGTTTCTTCAATATGACCATTACTTCAGTATTCTTACTATTCAGACTGAGACCTTTCTTGTTGTTTTCATTTACCATTATATCTATCATTTCTTGTAGTTCACAGAGCACAGCCTTGTCTGACTCCTTGTTTTATATATTGGAACTGTCCTGCTTGGTTGCTAATTTTTATGGCTGCTGTTTGTTGTTAATACATATCTTTTGTGATTCACAGATCTTCACCATCAATGTTTAATTTTTCCAGCATATTGATTATTTCCACATGCTTTACTTTGTCAAATGCTTTTGTGTAGTCTATAAAGTACATATATAGATCTTTCTTTACCTCTGTAGCTATTTCTATAAATGTTCTCAGGATGTATATTGCATTATTGGTGCCCTTTTCTTCCACAAATTCACGTTGTTCCTTAAACGTCTCACGAGGATTCTTAGTAATATTTTCATCATATGGCTCTTGAGATTAATAGTGCAATGGTCTTCACAATCAGTGGCACCTGACTTCTTCAGTATGGCTACAAAGATATATTTTAGTAGATCTTCTGGTATGTGTCCAGTGTTATATATGTCATTGAGTAGTTTTGTTATGACTTGTACTCCCAGCTCTCCTAATACATTTATCTCTTCGATTGTTATATTGTCAGACCTGGAGCTTTGCCTCTTTTCATGTGTTGAATTGCATTCTCCACTTCACTCTGCATTATTGGTGGTCCTGTGTCTTCATTTGAATTGTTTAATTCTGGTCTTTCATCATCATAGAGTTGACTGATATATTCTGTCCATCTTTCGATTGTCTTCTCCTGTCCCATTATTATATTTCCTTCCTTTGATTTCACACATCCTGAAACTTTTACTTCTTTTCTTCCTGTTAATTCATTTAACTGATTGTGCATAAATTTTGAGTCTTTCTTTTGATGTTTTTCCATTTCTTCAGATGCTTTAAGCATCCTTCCTTTTCCTTCTCTGCATTTGTTTTGGATCTCTTTGTGCAATATTTGTATGTCCATTCTTCTTTCTTATGTTTTCGTCTTTCGTCCATTTGTTCTAGTATTTCTTCTGTCATCCATTTCTATTTGTTGATTCTTTTAGTCACTGGTATTACTTCTTTTGATGTTTGTTGGATCAATTGTTTGAGCATTTCCCACTGCCCCTCGATGTCCTGTATTTTCTCAGTAGCATTATATCTATTTTGTACTATCATACTGTACTTATCACTCATTTGTCTATCAACTCTAAGCATATCTAGTTCTAATTTTATATTTCTTGGTGATTTCTGTGCCTTCCGCAGTTTTATTCTTATCTTTCCAACTACTGGTACATGGTCACTATTGCAATCTGCTCCTGGCCTTGTTTTAACAGACGTTAGCCCATTCCTGAATCATCTCTGTTACCAGTTTAAAATCAATTTGATTGTGTACTTTGTTGTCTGGGCTTATTATTTTATCATAATTGTAAAATCATCTAAACCAAGTTCAATCTTGGCAACAGTCCTGAATAAATGCATGCTGCACTGAAACATAAGATGACAAATACAAAGCAACACAATCTACTAATAAGCAAATGAAGAAGAGCTCATTTTACAAAAATGTCTTTATTTTTATGTACATCTGTGAACATGAGATATCATTTCTAATGCTAAAACATAATTCCACTTCAGCTCACATTTCATCACAGCAAATGGACGGTTGTTTGGTAGAAAAACACAACAAAATAATAACTAGGTAAATTTATAAAATTGTATAAAACCATTTGTACATAAAATATTAAAACTATTAACAGAAAATACTTTTACAACAAAAATGGAAGTAATTATCATAATTATTAATTGAATAACTCTCACAGCAGCATTACTAACAAACTACATATCAAGACAAAAATTAAACTTGAAAGTTTCATCATTAAGGAACTAGTAGTTACCAGAACTGGCTGCAACATTCGTGGAAGCTGGACGTAACCATGTACCTCCACTCTTGCCTGGGCCATGTATGGGTAGATCCCTAAAAATAATTATAAGGATCAGACCCAAAATACACAGAGACAGACCAATTGCTGCCACAGCAAATGACCAGCCAGATTCTTCATCATCTTGTCCAGAGACTCTGTCAGCTTTGTTTTTGATTTCCCCAGCAAAGATGACCATGCCTTTCAATACCAGCACAGCTAGAGAACAATAGAAAACATGATTTCAATAAATCACCGCAGTTAGATGGTTAATAATTTAAAATAAAAGTCCCCGTAGATTACAATCATCATCATGTGCCATACCGGTTGGCGTAGGCGATCATGTCCTTCCACAATCTTCTATCTACAGTGCATCGTATCAGTTCTGTTGTTGACTGTTTTCCATGCCATGACACTGAGCTATCCAGTATTTTCTCTCTTTGTCGTCTGCGATCTCTCTTTCCTTTTATTTTGCCAGTTGTAACCAAGTATTCCAACTTTCCTCTTCTCATGATGTGCCTGAAAAATGTTGATTGTTTCTTTCTGATGTTTTTTAGGGAAGGAGTTCCCTTTTTGTGTTGGCCTCTTTGAGAATTCCTCATTGGTCTTTTTAACTTTCAACATTCTTCTGAGAAATCCCATCTCTGAGGCCTCTAATCGTCTTTTCATTTGATTGTCTACTGTCCATGATTCACTTCCATAGGTCAGAGTTGGTTCTATATAGCACCAATGAACTCTCTTTCTCATTTCTATTGACATAGATTCGTTGCATAAGATATTTTTCATTTTCTGAAATGCTATTTTGGCCTACGATACCGTAGTCAAATTTACCACACCAAAACAGAAATTACTCAAAATTTAACATTTTCCTGTATTCAAACATTACCCCCCACTCCCAGAGTACCTTCCTAATTAGTAATTCTGGTGACCCCTGAGTGTTTAATTTGTTTCCATTGCTGTTTGAATTTTTGTTTCTTTTTTTTTTTTAGATCATAATGTATATTGTTTAATGCACACACACACACAAAAAACAAATTGTCAAGAAACTGGCTGTGTCTCCTTTTCTTTTTGCTGTGACCAGGCTAATTTCCTGCTCATTGGCAGACATCAAACAACACTTTGTGACTTGGGAATCACAGCGAATAACGCTATGTGGTAGCTGAACATACTGACAGACTTATGGCGATCGTATTGATAGACATTGTAGCATGTCCGGCCCCATAAGTTGAAACTCAGATCATAAATGAACCTGAGCCAGGAATTTCAAGTCCCGGTGTTTTGCCTAGTGTGAACACACGGGACTGTATAAAAGAGTTCAGAGAAATTACTATTTTTAGAGCACTTAATGTTACATTTAAGTGGTACTAATTTTTACTACAATATGGTAACTGGCAGAGTTACATAAAGGTATAGTAATTAAGGGTTTTAAAGAATAATGAGTTAGCAATTACTGTTTCAGAGCTCAAAAACTCAATCCAGTGCATAGATAAGACATCAAAAGTATATAAAATGGAGATCACTCCTGAGAAAACCAAAGTGATGATGAATAATAACCAGGGCATTGAAAGAATAATCATTCTAGAGTCACTTGAAATAGTCAACCAATTCAAATATCTGGGCTCCATTGTCACTGACAAAGGTTCAAAGTCAGAAGTATTAGCTAGAATTGTACTGGCAATGACAGAGCTGATAAGACTTAACTAAACAATATATGTAAAAACAAAACAATCTCCCTTAAAACAAAAATATATTATTATGAACAGCAGTGGCATATGTATTTTTATATTACTTGTAAAACATGGACACTCACTGAAAAAAGTATACAGGCTGTGGGAACAAGATAGTACAGAAAGATCTTGCACATAACATACATATCATGGTACCAAAGAAGAAGAGTGCAACTAAATCCAACAATTCACAGGATCATTTAAAGACTTACTGTCAATAAAAAAATGAACATTAAATGGTAAGTACTAGTTATAACATCTACAGGCTTTGCTAAGTTCATTTTGCAGGACACAGTACCAGGTAAAAGAAGACAAGGCAGATAGGAAAAAATGGTGGGACCGGAAAATCAGTGGAAAGAGAACATCAGAGAATGGATGGGATTAACGTTCATCACATTTAAGAAACCAGTCCTCAATAATGAATATTAGAGAATCATTGTGAAGACATCAAATGTCTCAATTACCACTAAGGTTGCAGAACTAATGAAATGAATTAATAAAAAATGTAGTGAGTATGAAGCATATCTTAAAATCTGTTTCTACCCTTGAAAACTGATTTGTTATCTGTTTTGTTTGTGCTTATCCCCCATTGAGAACCTTTAAGGTTGAAATGGTTTGTTTAGTCATATCTTGTTTACTAAGCTGAAGGATCTTATGGCTAAGAAGAAGTAGAAAAATGGTATATGTAAATAATAAAATGGTTGGTGAATAAATCACAGATAATCAAAATGAAAAATAAGTAGGGATTGATTATGGTTATGGGAAGGCCCTGTTATCACTGCAAACAAATCAAAATCCATAATTGCCCATCTCTTTGAAGGATCCAGACAAAGAAAGGTAGCTGCAGTCTCCATCATCGCAGTTTCAGCACATGCCAAAAGACAAAGCGAAACTGCATCAAAAATGAACACAGCTATCTGTTCCCCTTCATATGATATCGTTCATCGTAAGCAATCGGAATATCGAACTATGATCCAGATGAAACGCACAGCTCACGGTGTGCACAGAGCACTTAACTCAGTAACTCCAGCAGCAAGCCGCACTTGGAATATGAGGAAATTGCAACAAGGACACATCCTTTAATGGTTCCTGCTGCCTATTCACCATAATGACTGGAAGTCCTAGCGACTGATTATGATGATGTATGAAAGATTGAATGGCTGTCTTAAAACACTGAAAGATTGTCTTGTTCCATCTTGTCCACTTGTCCCAAGAAGTTTTATGGGCAGCCGCAGTTTTATAATCCAAACCAAGCCTATCGAACCAGCTATTGTTAGCCCATACCACTGCAGGATATATGTCACATTGTCTATCCATCCTACTCTTGGTCTTCTTGAGCTCAGAAGCCAGACCTTCATCTGTTGTAGGTGTGTACTGATAGCAGCCTAGACTCCATTCACACAAGACTGCTGAACTATGTTATTTTCACTCTTTCATTGTGACTGATGCAGATTGATGCAACAATCTTTCTAAAGTCATCATTTTTCTTTCAGTTTTTTCCCAGCCACACAAATGGCCTGTTTTTTAAGCCGTTCATAACATGTGCTTGACATCTGTTTCTCGTGATGTAGATGCACATTTTGTTTTGGCAAGTGGCTTGTTCCATGTCAGAAAGATGCCAGCCTCATTACAAATCTCTTTAGTCATTTCTTGCAATGTGTTAAAGATTTAGTTTAGTTGAGAGGTCATTCTCATTGTACATCAGACAAATCCACAAGTGCTCACAACTCCTTGTAAAGTAAAGGTTCCCTCCACACCTTGCTAGGCATATGGGGAATATAGTGTTAGTGACCACATTATGGGTGATGCTGCTGGTATCACACCAGGCAGCTTTTACTTCCCAGATAAATCTTTAGTACACATTTTTAGAGGCTGGGTGAACCCTAGAGCCTCGTCAGTCTGAAAAAAACCTGCCACTGCTGGGGATCAAACCGAGATCCTTCTTGTCAGGAAACGAGCACACTAACCACCCAACCACTGAGGCTCTATCCCTTGTAAGTATACCCCTAAATATGCATTGACTAAAGACTTATATTGTATTGGTTTACAAGTCTTCTTTGGCCTCTTGAATATTACTCCTGTCTTACATCTCCAAATAGCTAATTTTTTTAGTTAGCTGCGTGGCAGTGTGCCAAGCGTTCGGCTTCTCGTGGCAAGGCGCGGTGCCAGGGAGTACGGGTTCGATCCTGCTTCGGACCATATATTGTTCTTCGTTTTTTTCTATTGTTGTTTGTCTGTCAATTTTTCCGAGTGCTAACACATACTTCTTTGTTCTATTATTCCCTTACATCTCCCATCTTGACATGGTATTTGTGCAGTCTGTTCATAATTGCAGTTTCAGAGTAATTTTTAAAGTCAGTCTTTCATCCAGTGTCCATAAGAGCAATCAGAGTGTCAGCATGGTCCATTGCTTTTCTATACTCACTCCACATCAGCCAAACATGTCAGCATGGTCCATTGCTCTTCTATACTCACTCCACATCAGCCAAACGTGTCAGCATGCTCATTATCCACCACAGCTGCATGTCTAACACAAAAAGGAAACAGACTTTTGTCAGATTTGATCTCCCCAGAGGTTAACCAATGCTATCAAACCCAGCCAATTGCTATCTTCCTGAGAATACTCATTCAGTCACTGAGGGAAACATGCACAAGTATTAATCCTGTGACTCTAGTCATGCCAGTGCTTTAGTGGCAGCCACAACTTCCATATCATCAAGTACCGGGCCTGCTGGCGTAGGTGATCATGTCTCTCCATAACTTTCGATCATGACAGTTATTTATCATTTCTGTTGTTGACCTTCTGCCAAGCCATTCTCTTAAGTTGTCTGGTATCTTTTCTCTTTGCTCCCCTCTATCTCTTCATCCCTCAATTTTTCCAGTTGTTACAATATATTCCAGTCGTTCTCTTCCCATTGCATGACCAAAAAATGATGATTGTTTCTTCCTAATATTGGAAATTAGCTCTCTTTTTGCTTTACCCTCCTTCAGGACATTTTCATTATTCTTCTTAGCTGTCATGGTATTCTCAACATTCTTCTGTAAAACCACATTTCTACAGACTCCAATGATTTTCTTGTCTGTTAACTTCCATATTCAAACTACTATTAGTCAGTGCAAAAGTACTGGAGCTTGGTGCAAATGTACTGGAGCTTGGTGCAAAAGTACTAGAGTTTGGTGCAAATGTACTAGAGCTTGGTGCAAAAGTACCCTGTCTTCTTCACAGTTCTACCTCCAGTCTATTTGTGCTAGATGGTCAATGGCCTATTCTTAACAAACCTGGCTGGTCACTTTTGTTTGGGCATTTTTTATTTGTAGGCTTTTTTGTTTGTTCCCTGCTGCGTTGCTGTTGAGTTCAAACTTCAGATTGTTGAACTTCTCTGGACTGTTGAACTTCTCTGGACTGTTAAACTTCTCTAGACTGTTGAACTTTTCCAGACTGTTGAACTTCTCTAGACTGTTGAACTTCTCTAGACCGTTAAACTTCTCTGGACTGTTGAACTTCTCCGGACTGCAAAATTGAAAAATGTATTTTTTAAATTATTTTATTGCATTCATTTTCTGGAATGTTCTTCTACTGCCATTTAACTCCCTCTTTTTTTTTCATAACTACGTTTTATATCTGATGTTAGCATTTTCATGAATTTATGTTTATTAATTTATAATTATTTAGTTTCAATAATATAAATTATTTAGTTAAAAATGAATAAATATTTATCCCGCTCATTTACTTGCGATGCCTCCAAATATTTCAACAACCCTGTTCTTGGCTATGAAGTTCCTGAATCTGTCAATGGGTAAAACCTGGACAACTTCTAGTATAAAGCTGATAATGTAAAGAGTAGCTGCCATACACATGACAAACTGGATGTATCTAGCTGTGCCAGTATCTGTGGAAAGACAAATGACATGATATATAATATAATTCTTATTCATCATCTTCTGTGTTTATCTTTATTTGCTTAGAAAGTCAAACAGTGAGATTGTTCCTATGAGTTTCATTATTAGCAGGGGCTATAATTTAAAAAAAGTAAAGAGCCCTGTCACACCAAGTGGCGTATAGGGAATATGGTGTTAGTGACCATAATTTTTACAGACCTTCAGCACATGATTTTTGCAGTAATGTGGTCAGTATTATGCCCGTGCCACTTTACATTCCCAGAAAAAAATCCAGTATTCATTTAAGGCTGGGTGAACCTGGAAGCATTGATTAGGATCGAACCTGACCTCTTTGTAGTTCAGTTCACTAACCACAGAGCTATAGCGGCTCCCAGCAGAGGTTATAGTGAATGTTTATTTCTTTTATTTTTTGTGGGTTTTTTTTCCCTGGGGTCATGTTTTGGAATTGATTTCATTTAGCAGTTGACAATTTCATAGGACGTGTTCTCTAGAGTTTTGGAACTCACTTGACGTGTGCACTGTGCTGATGTATTCTGGGAATCTCAAATGTTCATCTATCAGTAGTGTATGTAAATACAACAACAATGTCTTCGTGATGTATTCTTGAAATCTAAATTGTCCATCTATCATTAGTGTATCTACAGCAACAATGTCCTCATGTCTTCGTGATGTATTCTTGGAATCTCAAATGTCCATCTATCATTAGTGTATCTACAGCAACAATGTCCTCATGTCTTCGTGATGTGTTCTTGGAATCTCAAATGTCCATCTATCATTAGTGTATCTACAGCAACAATTTCCTCATGTCTTTGTGATGTATTCTTGGAATCTCAAATGTCCATCTATCATTAGTGTATCTACAGCAACAATGTCCTCATGTCTTTGTGATGTATTCTTGGGATCTCAAATGTCCATCTATCATTAGTGTATTTACAACAACAATTTCCTCTTGTCAACCTGACTTCAGGCTTCCTCCTCTCTTTTTCAATCTTTAAAATTGTGTCCTGTCTATTTATTTGGATGGACTAGAGGTAAGATGCCAGCCTATAGACAAGAACGTTTCAGGTTCGAATCCCACCACCTGTGGTGGGAATTATTTCTCTTTTAGTCCATGATTTCATCATAGCTTTACTAACTCCTGGTCTCTGACAATGGTGAAATTCTATGTGCACATTTAAAGACCCCTTGGTAATTCAAAGTTGAAGAGTAGGTCAAAATAAAAATGGATACTGCGTGGGCAAAATTGTTAAGCCATTTTAAAAAAAAACTACCCACGCTAACCCAAGCTAAGTTTTTTTCATATACTTTTTATAATACATTTTTTTTCTCTTTTTACTATTGTAGTCCGACTCTTGAGTCTCGTGTTCTTCCCCATCTTTCTATTTTATATCTCATTGCTCATCCTACCTCTCCTCATGTAGCATACACATCTATCTTTCTCTCCTTTCTTATTTCAACATCCTACTTTCCTCTCCCTCCACTTGATCATCTAACATGTAGTTTTAGATAATTGAGCTTCACCGTTTGCTGTCGTTGTCCCTGTATTAACGCCACTTGACTCGACGGGACACTTTACTTTTTTTTTTTTTTTAAAAACTATATCACTCTTGAAGCACATATAAAATGTGTAAGTAAAGTAAAATTCCCCCCCCATGCCTTGCTAGGCCATGGGGAATATGGTGTTAGTGGCAATATTGTTTCATGACCACTGCACATTTTTGTGATGTGGTCGGTTTCATGTCAGGTTGCCTTTAATTCCCAGAAAAACCTCTGGTACCCATTTTTAGAGATTGGGTGAACCTTGGAGCCTTGTCAGTCTGACAAAAAAAAAAAAACATCACTTCTGGCAATTGAACCTGGTTCCTTCTGATCAGGAAGTAAGTGCACTAACCACTCAGCCACCACGGCTGCATATTCTAGCAGTGCACTAACCACTCAGCCACCACGGCTGCATATTCTAGCAGTGCACTAACCACTCAGCCACCACGGCTGCATGTTCTAGCAGTGCACTAACCACTCAGCCACCACGGCTGCATATTCTAGCAGTGCACTAACCACTCAGCCACCACGGCTGCATATTCTAGCAGTGCACTAACCACTCAGCCACCACGGCTGCATATTCTAGCAGTGCACTAACCACTCAGCCACCATGGCTGCATGTTCTAGCAGTGCACTAACCACTCAGCCACCACGGCTGCATATTCTAGCAGTGCACTAACCACTCAGCCACCACGGCTGCATATTCTAGCAGTGCACTAACCACTCAGCCACCACGGCTGCATATTCTAGCAGTGCACTAACCACTCAGCCACCACGGCTGCATATTTTAGCAGTGCACTAACCACTCAGCCACCAAGGTTGCATATAACATCTTTATGACCATTTATATTTGAAGATGAAATCATTTTATCAATTAAAGAAAAGATGCACACATTTCAACTACTGTTTTTTTAAAGTGAAATTTAATGCTGCAGAATCAATCAAAATGGCGAAAAACTAACCCAAGTGACCAGAAAAGGTCCCTAAAATGATATTACACTAGTTTATATTAGGTGGATTGAATTAAAACTAAACTAAGACTATTTTAAAGTGTGTATGACATCACACCACACACTGAGAAGCATTGTAAAATCAAGACCACCTAAATTCTACATGAAGTGACATACAGTCTACTAAGGGTATATCTGTCTTTCTTCTGGTAGATTGTAAATTCTTGTACATTATTCTGCTCACTGAAGAACTCTAAAATATCTTCTTTCAGTTATTGGTTGTATTGTTGTTATATTCACCTACTTTATTATATATAGTGTTGACTTCCTATCTCCTTTGATAAATATGCCAGCTTGGCTTTGTATTCTGGTTGTCTTTTCAAAGTTGGATTTTGAGGTAATTCTATCTATTGACCTTTCGAGCCGTAGCTGGCCCATAGGGCATAGACCCACATACTCTTTCTCTTATCTAAATTTTTATTCTAGCAGTTTTCAATCCTTCTAAAGATATTTTATCAAATCTCGCCATTTGTCTCTGTTCTGTGCAAGCAACTCTATCTCATTGAGGGAGCCGATTCCTCCTGCTCTTGCCTCTCTCATCAATGTTCTTCTCAGTGTCTCTCTGGGTCGGCCTCTTTTCCTCTTACCTGTTGTTTCCCACATGAGGGCTTGCTTTGTTATTCGGTTATTATCTCTTCTCATTACATGTCCAACATATGATCATTGTCTTTTCTTGATTACTGAAGATATTAGTGGTTGATTGGCGATTTCTCTAATTTCTTAATTTGTTTTGAATTCATTCCACGCGATACCAAGTATTTTCATTAGACATTTATTTTCGAATGTATTCAACATTGTTTCTATGTCTCTTGTTGTTTTCCAGCTCTCACATGCATACATAAGGGTAGATAGTACGTTTGATTTGAATAGTCTAAGTTTTGTGTTTGTGCTGATGAGTTTTGATTTCCACAACTTTTCAAGGCTTCTGAAAGACATTGCTGCTTTAGCTATTCTAATTCTAATTTCTTTACTTGTATCCCCTTCCCGATCAATGTGACTTCCAAGATAGATAAAGTGATCGATCTCTTCCACTGGTTTATTTTCCATGTATATTTTGTCATCTGTTGGAATTAAACTTTTCATGACTTTAGTCTTTTCATGACTTCAGTCTTTTCATGATTGATCTCAAGCCCAATCTCGCTGGCTATTGATGGTAATTGCTCAGGCTGATATTCCATACTGCAGTGCCGATTTATCATTTTCTGTTAGAACATTTTTTTAAGTTTTTAACTGTCTGCCTTTGCCAGTTTTATTCACCAGGGTCTGTAGTCTACCTTTTTCCTCACTTATATTTGTTTGGTTTCCCTGTGTTAATCCACAGTCTAAGGTATGTGGAGCTTTATTTATTTGTTAATAACTCAACAGCTTGTTATTTCAATATAATGTTTAAATTTTTGAAAGCTATGAGATTGTAAATATTATTTTCTTCTGATTTATATTTTAGTCACTTTTGAATGTATATTTTAAGGTTTTATTAATTTCCTACATTCTGCTGCTTGCTTATCAAAATATGAATGTTTCTAGTCATCTGATACAATGTTTATGATAGTTATTTGTTTGTGAAGTATCAGTCATTTTTATATGATACTCATTAAAACATGCTAAGTTTCACAGGGATACATAGAACATAATATATCAACCACAAAATGCTGACAATATTTGATCCAAACTCAAATAATAATAAAAAAAAATTCTAGCCTTGTTACTGTTTAAAGGAATGACACCCCTCTGAAATTCTAGCAGACAGGTGTTTTACCGCTCTCATTAAATGGCATTTAATGTCCATGATGACTTTTTCCATAAGTCAAGACTATCACTAAGATATCATCATTATCATTGAGTGCCGTCTCCGCATCGAAGGTTGGCTACCATGGAGCACCATTACACTCTGTCTCTTGCTTTGATGGTACAAATTGTAATAGGTTGACTTGTCCATCTTTTGATGTTACTCATCCATGTTAGTCTTGGTCTGCCTCTTTTACCTTGTATTTTCCCTTCCAATATTACTTTTAGTAGGCTGTTGTGTCTTTTAACATGCCCAAAAATGTCATTTGTCTTGTTCTAATTGTGTTTAGTAGTTCTCTTTTCATTTTTAGTTGTTTTAAAACTTCATCGTTTGTTTTCTTTTCATTCTATCCAATTCTACCTATTCTTCTATAAATCCACATTTCAAAGGCTTCAATTTTCTGTTCTGTTTTCTTGTCTAATATCTATGTTTCTGCACCATACAGAAATATTGAGAAGATGTAACATTTTGCTATTCTTAGTTTTAGCCCTGGTGTTATTTGTTTTGATGCATATTTTTCATGGCATTAAAATTACTTTTTGCCATACCTATTCTTTTGTTTATTTCAGTTGTACATTTTCCATCAATGGTTATAGTGTGTCCCAGGTAGTTGTAGTTCTGAACTGTCTCCAGATGTATTCCTTCAACTTTGATATTTAATTGTAGGTCTTGAGAATTTTCTCACCAAGATATAATCAACATAATCTGGGGAAGCAAGTGCCTGAAACCTGTGGTCGCACTAGCAGGGTCAGCACACCATCAGCTGACCAAGACTTACCAGTTCTACCTCCTCATGGTCTACCCTGGTAACAGTCTGCATCAAAACAGGCTGCCTAACAGAAGTTGGGATCAGTGTGTTCCCTGTAGTGGTGGTTGTAACTGATATAGAGGACCCAGTATTGCAGTACCTCTGGGCTGGACTAGTAGTTTCCCAGCACATCCTGGGATAGACAAACTCCAAATTCTCCAGTAAGAGCCGGGAATGTCAAGAAAACCATTACGACCTGCCACATCAATGAGTAAAAGGGCGCCCTGCCCACATCAACAAATGGCATTATGTCAACATCAACATAACCCACACCAGGCCACTCACTTCTGAAGCTGAGGTTATCCACTAAACTTCCACACTCTCCACTGTTGCCAGCTCTGTCAACTTCACTCTGTCTGCATGCCACAAAGATGCCATAATTTTTAGTCACTGTTGTCTGTCAAGAGAATTTATTTTGTTTTAAGCTTAAAGTTATTAATAAAGTTGTAAATACACATAAAGTTGTAAGTACACATAAAGTTGTAAGTACATATAAGTAAAAAGTAAAGAGCCCCCGTCACGCAAAGTGGCGTATAAATAATATGGTGTTAGTGACCATAAATTTTACAGACCTTCAGCACATGATTTTTGGGGTAATGTGGTCAGTATTACGCCCGTGCCGCTTTAATTTCCCAGAAAAAAATCTGGTACCCTTTTAAGGCTGGATGAACCCAGAAGCTGTGGGTTTGGGATCGAACCCTAACCCTTGTCCTTTGTAGTCCAGTTCACTAACCACTGAGCTATCGCGGCTCCCAAGTACAAAGTTGCAAATACATGCAGAGTTATTAGTACTAAGTGCACACCAAGCTGCAAGTGTACATAAAGTTGCAAGTACACATAATCTCGACTTTTAGTGAAATGAAAACATATATGGTCATATAGAATCAAATATGTCTTGTGGACATTTGGTGGTTGTTACTGTGTGGGGAGCCTGTAGATTTTCTACCAGCCTAGGTCTGCAGCTAGAAAATGAGCCGTCTTTTCAGTGTTAGACATCACAGTCGCTTCCCATCACTGTTTCATACTGGCTGTATAAAATTTATCTAAGGCTGTAGCCATTGCTGTATCAAACTTCTCTATGAATGTAACCATTGCCGTATCAAACTTCTCTGTGTATGTAGCCATTGCTGTATCAAACTTCTCTGTGTATGTAGCCATTGCTGTATCAAACTTCTCTATGAATGTAGCCATTGCTGTATCAAACTTCTCTATGAATGTAGCCATTGCTGTATCAAACTTCTCTATGAATGTAGCCATTGCTGTATCAAACTTCTCTATGAATGTAGCCATTGCTGTATCAAACTTCTCTATGAATGTAGCCATTGCTGTATCAAACTTCTCTATGAATGTAGTCATTGCTGTATCAAACTTCTCTATGTATGTAGCCATTGCTGTGTCAAACTTGTCTATGACTGCAGCCACCACTGTGTCAAACTTGTCTATGACTGTAGCCATTGCTGTATCAAACTCCTCTATGACTGTAGCCATTGCTGTATCAAACTCCTCTATGGCTGTAGCTAATTGCTGTATCAAACTTCTCTATGGCTGCAGCCATTAATCATAAGTTGAAGGCAAAGGAATTGTCACAACCTGATTTACTGTGCTTCAGAATTTTTGTTTCAGTCACTTAAGAAAAAACAAAAACAGAGCCATTTGCTCCCTGGCTGCTGTTCTGATTTATAGACACTTGCCTTCAACAACTTCTTATTAATATGAGAGGGTCAAATAAAACTACAAATAAAAATCTTGGGAAAGAACTGCCAGGATACCAATAAGAACGTGGAATAAAGAAAAGGAAAACACGGAGATGGATTGTCCACATATCGCAAAGCAATATTAGGAGCCGCGATAGCTCAGTGATTAGTGAACTGGGCTACAAAGGACAAGAGGTAGGGTTCCAAACCAACGTCTTCCGGTTCACCCAGCCTTTAATGGGTACCAGATTTTTTTTCTGGGAAAGTAAAGCGGCACGGGTGTAATACCAGCCACATTACCACAAAAATCATGTGACGAAGGTCTGTCAAATTTATGGTCACTAACACCATATTCCCTGTACGCCACTTGGCGTGACGGGGGTACTTTTTTTAACATAGCAATATTGAAAGACAGTCAATGAACTGGAATCCACGAGGAAATCATCTAGGAAATTTGGAAGGCTCAAGCAGGCTTGAAGGACAGAAACAAAAACTGAGGGATGGATGCCTGGCGGATTTGTGGAAAGTAGCACAAAAATGGGGTCGTTGACAGATTGTGGTTGTGGCCCTTTGCTCCATGAGAACCTACAAGACCTAAATCAAGTCTGCAGTTCTGTGTAGTACCATTTTGGTTACTTTCAAACCATCGAGAGTGCATGCATATTAAATGATAGAACAAAGATACACTTCTGGTAATATCTTAAGAAATAAAACAAGAGAACTGTCAGCTACGATGAGCAAAGTCCATCATCAAAGGCCAGTACCATGAAAAATGGACATGAGAACACCCAAAGTAAAACGAGAGGGATGGATACCTCCAACTATCAAGAAGGGATCAAGTCATCATGCTTATCCTATGCACTGGCCACAACAGAATGAGAAACCACATGTTCACCAAACTCAAAATAGGAACTACCAGCCTATGCCACTGTACACTGGATAACATACCACCAAAACATGTTCTACAGGATTGCCCCAGTACACACACTTAAGAAGGACAATGTGGTCCACATCCACCTCCCTGGAAGAGAAACTATACGGGGCAGCCGAATCTCTTAAACAGACAGTTGCCTTCATAAGAGAGTCTGGAATCCTAGTCTGAATGAGCCATGATCGTAGAAGAAGAAGAAATAAAACTTTATCATTAATATATATACATGTATATATATATTATATAAATGAGTACCTGATTTTTTTTTCTGAGAAAGTAAAGCGATACAGACGTAATACCGACATTACCCCAAAAATCATGTGCTGAAAGTCTATAAAAATTAAGGTTACTAACACCATATTTCCTATAAGCCACTTGGCGTGACGAGGTTCTTTACTTTACTTACTTATATATATATATCATCATCATGTACCATACTGGTTGGCGTAGGTGATCATGTCCTTCCACAATCTTCTATCTACAGCGCATCGTATCAGTCCTGTTGTTGACTGTTTTCCCTGCCATGACACCAAGCTATCCAGTATTTTCTCTCTTTGTCGTCCGCATTCTCTGTTTCCTTTTATTTTGCCAGTTGTAACCAAGTATTCCAACTTTCCTCTTCTCATGATGTGCCCGAAAAATGTTGATTGTTTCTTTCTGATATTTTTTAGGAGCTGCCTTTTTGTGTTGGCCTCTTTGAGAACTTCCTCATTGGTCTTTTTAGCTATCCAGGGAACTTTCAACACTCTTCTGAGAAATCCCATCTCTGTGGCCTCTAATTATATTTTCATTTGTCTGTCTACTGTCCATGATTCGCTTCCATAGGTCAGAATTTGTTCTATATAGCACAGATGAACTCTCTTTCTTATTTCTATTGACAGAGATTTGTTGCATAAGATATTGTTCATTTTCTGAAATGCTATTTTGGCCTGAGTTATTCTGCTTTTTATTTCCGTGGTGCATCTTCTATTCGATGTTATTATTGTGCCCAAGTATTTGACGCGTTGCACTTGTTTCAAATTTTTCCTGTTTATTTTTATGCTGCATGCTGGTGATGATTGTTTCTTCGATATGACCATTACTTCTGTTTTCTTACTATTCTGACTGAGACCTTTCTTGATGCTTTCTTTTACTATTATGTCTAGCATTCCTTGTAGCTCCTTCTCTGTCTCTGCTAATAAGACAGTATCATCCGCATATAGCAAATTATTTATGTTGTGACCGTTGACTTTAATTCCTTTTTTGTCTACTATTGGTCTCATAATATGTTCGCTGTAAAGTGAAAACAAATCCGGTGACAGAACACAGCCTTGTCTGACTCCTTGTTTTATAAGTTGAAATTATTCTGTTTGGTTGTTAATTCGTACTGCTGCTGTTTGTTGCCAGCACATGTTTTTTTATGATTCGCAGATCCTTGCCATGAATGTTTAATTTCTCCAGCATATTGATTATTTCCACATGCTTTACTTTGTCAAATGCTTTTGTGTAGTCTATAAAGCACATGCATAGATCTTTCTTTACCTCTATAGATCTTTCTATCAATGTTCTTAAGATGTATATTGCATTATTGGTGCCCTTTCCTTCCACAAATTCACATTTTCCTCACTTATTTCTGATTTTATTTTGTTCCTTACACGTCTCATGATGATTCTTCATAATATTTTCTTCACATGGCTCATGAGACTAATAGTGCGATGGTCTTCACAATCACTGCCTGACTTCTTCGGTATGGCTACAAAGATAGATTTTAGTAGATGTTCAGGTATGTGTCCAGTGTTATATATGTAATTGAGTAGTTTTGTTATGACTTGTACTCCCAGCTCTCCTAATGCATTTATCTCTTCGATTGTTATATTGTCAGGACCTGGAGCTTTGCCTCTTTTCAATCATGTGTTGAATTGTGTCCGCCACTTCACTCTGCATAATTGGTTGTCCTGTGTCTTTGTTTGGATTGTTTAACTCTGGTCTTTCATCATCATAGAGCAGACTGATATATTATGTCCATCTTTCTATTGACTTCTCCTGTCCCATTATTATATTTCCTTCCTTTGATTTCACACATCCTGAAACTTTTACTTCTTTTCTTCCTGTTAATTCATTTAACTGATTGTGCATAAATTTTGAGTCTTTTTTGTGTGTGTTGTTTTTCGATTTCTTTACATTTCTGTTTTAACCATCCTTCCTTTGCTTCTCTGCATTTGTTTTGGATCTCTTTGTGCAATATTTTGTATGTCCGTTCTTCTTTCTTATGTTTTCTTCTTTCATCCATTAGTTGTAATAATTCTTCTGTCATCCATATATATATATGTGTGTGTATATATATATATATATATATATATATATATATATATATATCCCTTTTTTGTCAGATGGTCTAGTGGAGGCTAATGTGTATTCTTTTGTTTTTGTCGAACAGCTTCTCTCGTGGCTAATTCTACCAATGCTTGACAAACACACGTGGTCACAGAATGAACAAGTCAGGCTCACTGATCCACAGGGTTTTCCATCCTCTTTCATGAGTCTTTTCTCTGCTAAGTGTTGCCTTAGCACAGTCTCAAATGATGTTATACCGCTCCTTATGCTCGCTCTCCATGATGTGCGATCACTTGCCATATGTTCCCAGTCATTTTCACATATGGAGATGTCATTCAGAGCTGATTTACAGATATCTCTATATTGTAGTTTAGGTCTGCCGAGGCCATTAGAGTGGGCCTGCCTTATTTCTCCCACCCTCAATGACAGATGAACATTTGTAGCACATGCAGCAGAATTGAGACAGAGTCTCCCTCCACCAGAAGTTTAATGGAGATGGAGGAAATCATGGTCTGGCCACTGTCTGCATCAGAGTCGATAATTAAGAATAATGTAGGTATCTAAATACGGGGTAAAATGCCATTCCTATAATTGCCACAAATAACTATAACACATTCAAGAACAAAGGAAAGTAGGGCTACTAATTTCTCACCTCATTTGGCTTGATGTTATACTTGTTGAAGTCAACAATCGGTCTAACAACCCAATGTGCAGTTCCAAGCGAGACAAGAAAACATATAATTTCTCACCTCATTTGGCTTGATGTTATACTTGTTGAAGTCAACAATGGGTCTAACAACCCAGTGTGCAGTTCCAAGCGAGACAAGAAAACATATGATCCCCCAACTCATTGAAATCTGGCCCAAACGAAAGAGAACCTTGCTGGCACGTCTCATGCATTTGTCTGACATTTTTATATGTGGCTGCACCAAAGTAGAAGAAAATTATACAATTACATTTAGTAAACGTTTACAAATATCCACGAAGTATTACAAAATGAACATCATACTAAAAAATAAAGTTTATGGGAAATAGCTTGATTCATTTCTTTTTGTTTTCTTTCTCTCGTTCACCTAACGACTGCTCCAGTATGTAATAGTAATCTTCGTTATCCAACCTTAAGGCGATGTTAAATGGGTGTAGATGAGTCATATTGTTTGCAGTAGTGCAGTGATATTTGCGTCCTTCTGCCCAACACATCCTACATCAGCTTTTCTTTTCATTCATTTAAATCGTATTTTCTTGTTCCGATATTGTATAGTCAAGTCGCTGCTATGTAGTTTTAGTTTGTTTACTGACATATTTGTGTGTGTTTTGTCCATTGTTCCATCTGAAGCCTTACTGGGCCGCAACGTCGTTTTAATTGTGCGTCCCGTTCTCCTATGTAAAGCTTTAACCATATCGTTTTATTACTTGTTGTTTTCTTTTCAACTTACTTCATCATGACGCTTTTGATTTTCGATTATTTTGTTTTGGATGTTTCATTACCAGTTAGCTAGGTAGGATTAGTTTTATTTACTTACATATCTGTGTGTGCGTGTTGTTTGTTTGTTCCTGCTGAAGGCCTTGGAGAGCCGAAACGTCGTTCAAATCTGTGTCGTCTACTAATCACGTAAAGCTTTTACCATACCATCTTTTTCTATTTTTTTTTTCAATTTTCTCTCACATTTAGCTTTACTGCAGCTTCGCTTTTTTTATGCATTCATTTGCATTTCTTTGCCTTAACCCCGCTTTTGAGTACCAGTTTACCTTCCCTTTTGATCCCAATTCACTTCGTCCCCGGTCACTCACATACTCCATCAAGGGGGATCACTATCTCAGTGCTATCTACCAGGAGATGGTTAAAGTTGTGCGGGAAGACTACAAGATGTCAAATTAACAGGGGAAACATGATGAATTGTTGAGTTACGTATTGAACGCCCCTGGTATCATTACTTAAATCATCATTGAGTGCCGTCTTCGCATCAAAGCTTGGCTACCATGGAGCGCCATTCCACTCTGTCTCTTACTTTGATGGTGCAGATTGTCATAGGTTGACTTGTCCATCTTTTGATGTTACTCGTCCATGTTAGTCTTGGTCTGCCTCTTTTACCTTGTATTTTCCCTTCCAATATTACTTTTATTAGGCTGTTTTTGTCTTTTAACATGCCCCAAAAATGTCATTTGTCTTGTTCTAATTGTTTAGTAGTTCTCTTTTCATTTTTAGTTGTTTTAAAACTTTATCGTTTGTTTTCTTTTCATTCCATCCAATTCTACCTATTCTTCTATAAATCCACATTTCAAAGGCTTCAATTTTAATACAGGAATATTGCGAAGATATAACATTTTGCCATTCTTAGTTTTAGCCCTCGTGTTATTTGTTTTTTGATGTTAGTATGTCCTTCATGGCATTAAAATTATTTTCCCCATACCTATTCTTTTCTTTATCTCAGTTGTACATTCTCCATCACTGGTTATAGTGTGTCCCAGGTAGTTGTAGCTCTGAACTGTCTCCAGATGTATTCCTTCAACTTTGATATTCAATTGTAGGTCTTGAGAATTTTCTTTGTTTATGATCATAGTTTTAGTCTTTTTGATATTCATATCTAGTCCATACATTTTGCTTGTCATGTTTATTACATTACGTAAAATTACTGCAAAATCTACCCCACTAATAATATTCTTGATAAAAAAAACTGGGGATTATCAAGAGATGTTGTTTTTTCTTAAAACATACAGTAGTCCCCTGCTATACAAATACCTGAGGGACAGTTCATATGTGTTCACTTTCGGTGCCGCTTGGCCTTATATCTTTTGGCATGTGCTGTAGCTGCTATGATGAGCACTGCATCTGCCTTTCTTTGTTTGGATCTTTCAATGAGATGAGATGAGATGAGATGTTAATTCGGATGATTCCACTGGCACTGGCGGTTGAGTAAATATGGATTACAATTCGTTTGCAGTGATACCTGGGCCTTCGACTAACCATAACCTTTAGTTTAGGTTAGTCCTCGGATAATCCTCGTTGTACATTGAACTTGTCTTTAAGTGCTCAGATCTCCTCTCCAGTATGTCCATCAGTGTGTTGAGACTGACAACTGCAGTTTTGTGTTGATATTTTACTCTTCTGTGTCTTCCCACATGAAGCTTCATTCTGGCATCCCCACTTTTGACCTGATGTTGGCGCAGTCTGAACATGGTTGGTTGTACATTCAGGATCATTGATTGCGTCATCGGCGCGCCCTGCCTCCTAAAGGGCATTAAGAATGTCATCCACGGCAGCTGATCAATCCAGGCTGTCATCACTTCTGTACCATCTAACGCCAGAGTGTCCAGGAACAAAGATAAACCGATTCCAATCAGACCTGAGTTC
Source organism: Megaustenia siamemsis (assembly GCA_032433765.1). NCBI lineage: Eukaryota > Metazoa > Mollusca > Gastropoda > Stylommatophora > Ariophantidae > Megaustenia > Megaustenia siamemsis. The sequence continues at coordinate 14,045,328 of JAVIAB010000117.1, forward strand.
TTTAGTGACACCAGCCACTGCCTTTGTGTCCAGGTTTCTCCGATTTTCCTGAACATATTGAGTCAATCAGAAAGCAAACTTGAGTAAAAGACTGCATTTCTAGCCAAACCATTGATTTAGTTACTGCCATGATCTCCATTGTCAAACTACTGGTAGTTACCGCGAAAGTACTGCTCTCCTCCTTTACCGTTCTTCCTTTGACGTCGATCGTGAAATTATGAAAAAAAAACAATATAAAAAAGTTTCATTTGAACACATTTATTTTCCGTGTTGTTATATTGGCATCAACACAATGTAATGCCAGTTTAAACAGAGCCTCCCCCCCACCCCCATTTTTCCCCCCTAATACCAAATCAAGCACAAATTACTGATCTCTCGCCTCTCCCAATCCCTCCCCAACATACAAATGTATGCTCGAATAATATAACGTTATAAAGCCGATTATATTCATTAATTCACGGATTGCCGTCTCCACATCGAAGGTTGGCTACCAAGGAACGCCGTTTGACTCTGTCTCTTGTCTTGATGGTGCATGTTGTTATAGGTTATTGTATTCCTTTAAATGTTATCAGTCCACTTTAGTCTTGGTCTGCCTCTGTCTCGTCTACCTAGTACCTTCCCTTACAAGATGTCCTTTAGAAGGGTATAGTGTGTGTCTTCACATGTCCCAACAATTTCAGTTCTAATTTAAAAACAATGAACAAATCGTCATAACACACTATATCGATTTCGGTATAGTGTGTCTCTTCACATGTCCCAACAATTTCAGTTCTAATTTAAAAACAATGAACAAATCGTCATAACACACTATATCGATTTCGGTAAAGTGTGTCTCTTCACATGTCCCAACAATTTCAGTTCTAATTTAAAAACAATGAACAAATCGTCATAACACACTATATCGATTTCGGTATAGTGTGTGTCTTCACAAGTCCCAACAATTTCAGTTCTAATTTAAAAACAATGAACAAATCGTCATAACACACTATATCGATTTCGGTATAGTGTACGGTTAAACAATATTGAAATATGAACAACAAAAATGACAATCACGAAGATACAGATCTTCATCAATGGATGCTTGTGCAGAATAAAAGGATGAAAATGGCAGGACAAAATCACTAACTGAGAACTATGGGAAAGTACTAGTCAAATACCAGTGGATAAAAAGATGCAACGAAAACAACGAAAACGCTGGATAGGACACACACTGCAGAAGCAAACTGAGAGTATCACACGACATGCCCTGCTTTTGGAATCCCCAGGGGTAGAGACAAAGATGAAGACCAAAATATTCTTGGATAAGACAAGTGGAAATAATAGAGATGAAAATGATGGGAAGACATGGAATAATCGTAAAAGAATGGCAAGAAACAGGACGGCTTAGAAAGTGCTTGATGAAGTCCTTTGCTCCATTGGGAGTTGAAAAGTAGAAGAAGAAACAATATTTATTAAATGTCGCCGTATTTATATGACTATAGAACATGGAGTCATTACAGACTAAACTACAATAAAAAGTAAAATTTATACAAGAGACGACATTGTAGATAAAAAGCATAACTTCATGCAAACGAAAGATAAATAGACCATACTAGGGTGACCATTCGTTCCCGATTTTCGGGGACAGTCCCCGAAGTATAGAAGTTGTCCCCGATTTTGTCCCCGATTTCAGTGAATAAATAAATGTTCATACACGGAATCGGCCCTCTTTTAAAATAATCACTAGGACTCAGGACATTACTGAGTTGTGTTTTTTTTAATTTTTTTTATTTTATCCCAGACTGAGCGGCATTAGCAGGAAAATAAAAGAGAAGACTTGGACGCATTGTGTCGGAGATAGCTCTTTGAACTTTTGAAGCGCGGTGCTACGTCACTTCTATTCCAACCACTGACTTCTATTGGGATGGGTTTAATTTTTTAAAAAAGCAGACACACTCTCTCTCTCTCTCCCCACCCCTGCCTTTCCGGACATCTCCCGCCAAAGTATCTTTCCCGGCCAATTTTCAAATCAGTCCGAGTGTAATGACAGTACAGTGCAGTCGTGTTTTCTATTTGTGATCAGTGGACGTCTATTGCATAAAAACAATGTTTTACAAAAAACGTGTCATTTTAGTGATTCGCTGAAAGCTGAATTTCCATTTATTATACAAGCAATTTTAGAGGATGGAACGCTAGTGAAATGTAATATATGTAGTTCAAATTTTTATATAGCAAGTGGTGGAAGAACATCAATAACTGATCATCTACAGGCAAAAAAGCATAAAGATGCGCTGCTTTGTAAGTCTCAGTCTGGGTGTATGACAAATTATTTTTGTAAAACAGAACCCTCAAAAGATGAATACACTCTAGCTGTTCATGAAGGAACCTTCGCATATCATACTGTACTTCATCATCATAGTTTCCGCAATATGGATTGTACAACAATTCTACAAAAGAAATTTTCAACGAAACAATTTTCCTGTGCAAGAACAAAGTGTGAATCCATAATTACCAATGTTTTTGCTCCTTGGGCTATTGATGAACTAAAAAATGACATCAAATATGTCAGCTTCGTAACATTTTCTTGCGATACATCTAATCATAAACATGTTAAGCTGCTTCCTATTTTAGTTCGTTATTTCCAGGCTTATGAGCTGGAAACTCCAGTAAAGACCAAACTGATTGCTTTCATAGATATCCCAGGAGAAACGTCCGACATAATATCTGAACAATTGTTGAAAGCAATTGATAATTTTGACTTAAACAAAAAGATTGTTGGACTCTCAGCAGACAATGCAAATACAAACTTTGGAGGCTTGTTGAGGAAAGGGAGAGATAATGTCATAACTAAAATAAAGTCCACGTTAAACAGACACATAATGGGTCTTGGTTGCAACGCACACATAATTCACAATTGTGCAAAAACAGCGTTTGATTCCATGCCTATGGATATGGAAGTGATTGTAACAAAAATATTTGGATACTTTCACATTTACACGGTTCGTGTAGAACGCCTAAAAACTTTCTGTGAATTTGCTTGACAGGAGTTTAAGCAGTTATTAGGTTATTCGGATATAAGGTGGTTGACATTACTTCCAGCCTTAGTAAGAATATTGAAGGGTTAAGGCATAAAAATGCGAAGCTGCAGTAAAGCTGAATGTGAGGAAAAATTAAAAAATAGAAAAAAAATGGTAAAAATGGTAAGGCATAATGCAGCTTCGCATTTTTATGCCTTAACCCTTTACTAGTACAATACTGCTGCTACTTAATGTTTGTATTTCGTCCTTAGTGTTTACTTTAGTATTTATATCTTAGTTTGTGTGTGTTTTTGTTTGTTTGTTCCTGATGAAGGCATATTGGGCCGAAATGTCGTTTAGTCTGTGTCGTCCACTTATCACGTAAAGCTTCTTACATACCATTTTTTTCTATTTTTTAATTTTTCCTAAGAATATTGAAACTGTATCAATCACTGAGATCTTTCTTCTTGTCAGAAACACACTGTCCTACAATATTGAAACAATTCTTTGAAAACAATCAGAGCTTTGGCTCAGCTTTGCTCATTCTCACGCATCACTCTTCCATGAAACAATTAAGGCGATGACAAGAGTGCAACAGAATCAGCACTAGCTGTGAACAATCTCATTATAAAATTAGAAACTCGACGCGATGAAAATGTCATCCCACACATGGTAAAGAGTTTGCTAACTGATTTAGTAGAAAGTGGTGACATCCAAATGGAAAGGTATTTCCAAATAAGTAAAGAATTCTATAATACTGCTGTACATTACTTGCAGTCTTGGAACAAGCACAATGAGGACTTGTCACAACTGAGCTGCCTTCTCTTGGATAATGTGCCTGAAAGGAAACATTTTGATAATGCAGTAGAACAGATATCTTCAAAGTGTCACGAAGTTGTAAACGTCAATCGTGATGAGCTCTTTGATGAATTTACTTATTTGCGAGGTCATCTGTTGCAAAAATAATGTGAGTGGTTCAGTAACAAGCCCCCATGTAGAAAATGGAATGTAGTACTCAGGTACTTGAAAGAAAATAATGTACCACATGCTAATGTGAAGAGAATTCTTGAGCTTTTTATGTGCTTACCTGGCAGCAATCATCATCATGTAAAATACCGGTTGGCGTAGGCGATCATGTCCTTCCACAATCTTTTATCTACAGTACATCGTATCAGTTCTGTTGTTGACTGCTTTCCATGCCATTACACCAAGCTATCCAGTATTTTCTCTCTTTGTCGTCCGCGATCTCTGTTTCCTTTTATTTTGCCAGTTGTAACCAAGTATTCCAACTTTCCTCTTCTCATGATGTGCCCGAAAAATGTTGATTGTTTCTTCCTGATGTTTTTTAGGGGCTGCCTTTTTGTGTTGGCCTCTTTGAGAACTTCCTCATTGGTCTTTTTAGCTGTCTAGGGAACTTTCAACATTCTTCTGAGAAATCCCATCTCTGTGACCTCTAATCGTCTTTTTATTTGTTTGTCTACTGTCCATGATTCGCTTCCGTAGGTCAGAATTGGTTCTATATAGCACCGATGAACTCTCTTTCTCATTTCTATTGACAGAGATTTGTTGCATAAGATGTTTTTCATTTTCTGAAATGCTATTTTGGCCTGAGATACTCTACTTTTTATTTCTGTGGTGCATCTTCCATCCGATGTTATTATTGAGCCCAAGTATTTCAAACATTGCACTTGTTTTAGATTTGTCTGTTTATTTTTTTTTGGGAGCCACGATAGCTCAGTGGTTAGTGAACTGGACTGCAAAGGACAAGGGGTAGGGTTCGATCCCAACCGACGGCTTTCGGGTTCACCCAGCCTTAAATGGGTACCGGATTTTTTTTTCTGGAAAAGTAAAGCAGCACGGGCGTAATACCGACCACATTACCCCAAAAATCATGTGCTGAAGGTCTGTAAAATATAGGGTCACTAACACCATATTTCCCTATACGCCACTTGGCGTGACAGGGGTACTTAACTTTTTTTTCTAACACTGTTTATTTTTATACTGCATGCTAGTGATGATTGTTTCTTCGATATGACCGTTACTTCTGTTTTCTTACTATTCAGACTGAGACCTTTCTTGATGCTTTCTTTTACTGTTATGTCTATCATTTCTTGTCGTTCATTCTCTGTCTCTGCTATTAAGACTGTGTCATCCGCATATCGCAAATTATTTATGTTGCAACCGTTGACTTCAATTCCTTTTTTGTCTACTATTGATCTCATAATATATTCGCTGTAAAGTGAAAACAAATCCGGCGACAGAACACAGCCTTGTCTGACTCCTTGTTTTATAAGTTGAAATTGTCAACTGGCCCCAATGCATCCGTAGAAAGACTATTTTCTCAAATGAACTACGTCTGGTTCGAAGAGAAATCACGGATTAATGTGAGCACGGTGCAAGCCATGTTAACAGTAAAAACTAACATTAATTTATCGCGTGAAAGCTTCAGTGAAAAACTTGCTTCAAATCATGAGATCTTGAGAAAGATACACTCAAAAAACAAGTACCACGCCGAGGCAACAACCTCTTCAGTAGAAATAAGGTCATCATCATCAAGTACCGGGCCTGCTGTCGTAGGTGATCATGTCTCTCCACAACCTTCGGTCTCGGCAGCTATTTATCATTTCTGTTGTTGACCTTCTGCCGAGTCATTCTCTTAAGCTGTCTGTTATTTTTTCTCTTTGCTTCCCTCTATCTCTTAGTCCCTCAATTTTTCCAGTTGTTACAACATATTCCAGTTGTTCTCTTCTCAATACATGGCCAAAAAATGATGACTGTTTCTTCCTAATATTGGAAATTAGCTCTCTTTTTTGCTTTGACCTCTCTCAGACCATCTTCATTACTCTTCTTAGCTGTCCATGGTACTCTCAACATTCTTCTGTAAAACCACATTTCTACAGACCCCAGTGATTTTCTTGTCTATTGTCCTATTGTCCATGATTCACATCCATAAGTTAAGACTGGCTCTACGTAACATTTAAGAACTCTTTTTCTTGTTTCTATTGACAAAAATGGATTGCATAGTATCTTCCTCGTTTTTTGGAAAGCTGCTTTTGCCTGAGCCATTCTGCATCTCACCTCGTTTATACATCTTCCGTCTGAGGTTAACAAAGTTCCCAAATATTTAAATTCATTTACCTGTTTTAATATTGTTCCACTTGTCTTTATTTTGCATTGAGGTGATGTCTTTTCTTTGTTGTTACCATTACCTCTGTCTTTTTGCTATTAAGGCTGAGTCCTTTATTTTTGCTTTCCTTCACTACAATGTCCAACATTTCTTGTAACTCATTTTCACTCTTAGCGATTAAGACTGTATCATCAGCATACCTTAGATTATTTATATTATGACATCCAATTGTTATTCCAGGCATGCCCCTTATGGATCTTAGAATAATCTCACTATAAATATTAAACAAATCTGATGACAGCACACATCCTTGTCTAACACCCCGTTTTATTTGTTGAACCATTCCCAATTAGTTTCCAGTTCTTATGGCCGCTGTTTGTTGCCAGTGCATGTTCTTTATTATTCTTAGATCTTTGCTGTCTATGTTTATGCTTTCTAAAATTTTGATTATTCTTGGTGCTTTACTTTGTCAAATGCCTTGGTGTAATCTATCAAACATAGGTATATATCTGTTTTCACCTCTATGGCTCTTTCTACTAAAGATCTTATGATATAAATGGCATTGCTTGTTCCTTTACCTCCAACAAAACCACACTGTTCATCGCTAATTTCTGGACTGATTTTGTTTCGCACTCTTCGCATGATGATTCTTAGTAATATCTTAGTCATATGACTCATAAGGCTTATTGTGCGATGATCATCGCATTCAATCGCACCCGATTTCTTTGGTAGGGCTATGAATATTGATTTGAGCATGTCGTATGGTATATATACACTGTTGTAGATATTATTCAATATTTTTGTTATTATTTCTATTCCAAAATCACCCATGGCTTCAATCTCTTCTTTAGTTATATTATCTGGTCCAGGAGCTTTGCCTGCTTTCATATTGCACAAGGCGTCTTCCACTTCTTCTCTGAGTATTTCTGGTCCTTCTCCATTATCCTTAAAATTTACTTCCGTTCGTTCATCATTATAAAGATCTTTAATGTATTCTGTCCATCGTTCCCTTATGTTTTCTTAATCAATCAACAGTTCTCCTTCCTTTGATCTCAGACATCCAGTTTTTGATTGCGTTTTTCTTCCTGTTAATTCCTCAATTTGTTTGTATATAGCTTTAGCATCTTCTTTTTTTGTGCATTTCAATCTCTTTGCATCTCTCTTTTAGCCATGCTTCTTTTGCTTCATTGCATTTTACTACACTTTCTTTATTTGATCTCTTATACTCATCATTATTTCCTTTATTTCTTCTTCTTGTATCCATTAGCTGCAAAATGTCGTCTGTCATCAATTTCTTTCTTGAATTTGTCCTCACTGGTGGTATGAACTCTTTTGATGTTTGTTTCATTGATTCTTTTAGCATTTCCCACTGTTCATAAATGCTTTGTATCTTCTCTACTGCATTGTACCGGTTCTGAATTGTGATTTTATATTTGTCTTGCAGCTTCTTGTCTGATTTTAGTAAGAAATAAGGTACTGGTCAGGTCAGGTAATTTTACCTGCTACTGTATGCAGTATACAATACAACCTGTGGCTGCCCTGCTGCCTTGCAGGTAAGATCGGGAGAGTAAAAAAGGCTAAGGGAGGGTACCCCGAAGTAAAACAACCCCACTGTCTTGTGGGTGAGACTTTTTAGTCAAAGGCTAGCGGAGTCAACCGTAAACAAACCGACGGAAGGCAACAGAAAACCATCGTCGTAACTTCTTTGTACAATCATGAATCGCCACAACAATAGAAATAACGACAACAACGTTAAGGGGATTCCAATGGAAAACCCTCGTTCGGTAGGGGACATCATGTGCTACAGGTGATACCCGATCGTCATCAAGCTACTGTAAGCAAAATAAAGATAAAACAAACTCTAAAAATAGGTACTTGGAATGTGAGAACACTCATGCAGAAGGGTAAACTAGAAAACATCATACAAGAAATAAGGTACTGTAAACATTACTTTAATATTGCAATTCAATTAATATCTATATGTTGTTTAATTTTTTTTTTATTTTAAACTTTTTTCTTGTTATTGAGAAACAAAACTAGATATTGTAATTTCATTAAGTGCGTGTATCGAATAAGTACTGTGAATATTAACAAAAATAAAATCAAACAGCAAATAAACACAGTTATTATGAAATTTTAAATGAAACCATAAGAAAAATAGTAGGAACAAAACCCTGCCAAGAATATATAGAACAACAACTTAAATGGTTTGGCCACCTGGTCAGAATGAATCCTTATCAATCACCATCAAGGGCGTTCTTCTCGAGAATACATGGAAAAAGACCAAGAGGAAGACCCAGAAGAAGATGGATAGATGCAGTGACAGAGACATGTAACAACAAAGGAAAATCACTAATTCAGACAGTTCGAGCAGCTCAAGAACGACAAATGATATAAACCATGACACCTTTTAGGTATCAGTGAAAAGAAGAAGATTATGAAATTTAAAGTTATCTTTTTTTTTAAGCATCTACAAAATTTCTTGCGCACACAGTCACACACCCACCCACACACATTATAAATTATATAAATAAATATATATATGTATACACACACACACACATACATATCATCATCAAGTACCGGGCCTACTGGCGTAGGTGATCATGTCTCTCCACAATGTTCGATCTCGGCAGCTATTTATCATTTCTGTTGTTGACCTTCTGCCAAGCCTTTCTCTTAAGCTGTCTGGTATTTTTTCTCTTTGCTTCCCTCTATCTCTTCGTCCCTCAATTTTCCCAGTTGTTACAATATATTCCAGTGTTCTCTTCTCATTACATGGCCAAAAAATGATGTTGTCTCTTCCTAACAGGAAATTAGCTCTCTTTTGCTTTGACCTCTTTCAGAACATCTTCATTACTCTTCTTAGCTGTCCATGGTATTCTCAACATTCTTCTGTAAAACCACATTTCTACAGACTCCAGTGATTTTCTTGTCTGCTGTCCTATTGTCCATGATTCGCATCCATATGTCAAGACTGGCTCTACATAACATTTAAGATTACACATACATATATATTATCGTTCGTCCCCGATTTTGTGGGACAGTCTCAGAAATAAGCAAAAAAATCCTCTGAAATGTAAAAAATATAACAAAGTCCCCGAAAACAATGGGAAAAAAAATGGTCACCCTAGACTACACGTATTACAGACCATTAGAGAATTGGCTTTATTCATTACAAGTAGTTGCAGAGAGGAATGAAAGATGTCGTCATTGATTGTTGTGGCAATCCTGAGATCTACAGATAGGAAAGGAGAGGACTTGAACAGTTACAGTTTTAATCATTACAAGTGTATTAGTGTAACTGATAGTTTATTACATAAACATTTAATTAATAATTGTAATACCATACTCACATTTTAACGGTGGCATCGGTTAAAATAATATTTCTTCCAATAATTGTAAACATCAACAATGAAATGTCGGTTTAGATTTGGACTTGAATACCAAAGATCGTACCTTGGTCCAGAAATGAGGCAGCACTCTCAAATATGGCGTTTGGTGTTGTCATTCAACACAACCCAGGTGACAATAAATCAGTTCCCAAAAAAATACGGTCACTGCGTTGTTGACAATATGTAAATATATTGATTGACAGGTGATCAGGGGTGTACTTATAACATGTGGGGGAGGGGGTAGGGGATTCCCGAGCCTAGTGACAGCCAGTACAGAAACAATGGGGAGGGTAAGGGTGACCAATAAATCATCACTGAGTGCCGTCTCCGCATCGATGGTTGGCTACCATGGAGCGGCATTCTACTCTGTCTCTTTGATGGTGCAGATTGTCATAGGTTGACCTGTCCATCTTTTGATGTTATTCGTCCATGTTAGTCTGGTCTGCCTCTTTTACCTTGTATTTTCCCTTCCAATATTACTTTTATTTGGTTGTTGTGTCTTTTAACATGGCCAAAAATGTCATTTGTCTTGTTCTGTGTTTAAAAACAAAAACAACTGTGTTTTGTGCAGAAAATCCTAGACCTACAACAATTGTGTTTTGTGCAGAAAATCCTAGACCTACAACAATTGTTGAATGTGATAAACATATCAAGCAAACAATATGGACTCGATATGAATATCAAAATGACTAAAACTATGAGCATAAACAAAGAAAATTCTCAAGACCTACAACAATTGCTGAATGTGATAAACATATCAAGCAAACAATATGGACTCGATATGAATATCAAAATGACTAAAACTATGAGCTTAACAAAGAAAATTCTCAAGACCTACAATTAAATATCACAGCTGAGGGAATACATCTGGAGACAGTCCAGAGCTACAACTACCTGGGACGTACTGGGACATATAACCAATGATGGAAAATGTAAAATTGAAATAAACAAAAGAATAGGAATGGCAAAAAGTAATTTTAATGCCATGAAAAATATACTAACAACAAAACAAATATTAGCATGGCTGAAACTAAGAATGGCAAAATGTTATATCTTCTCAATATTCCTGTATAGTGCATAAACATGGACATTAGACAAGAAAACAGAACAGAAAATTGAAGCCTTTGAAACGTGGATTTATATAAGAATAGGTAGAATTGGATGGAAAGAAAAGAAAACAAATGATGAAGTTTTAAAACAACTGAAAATAAAAAGAGAACTACTAAATACAATTAAGACAAGACAAATGAAATTTTGGGGCATGTTAAAAGACACTACAGCCTAATAAAAGTAATATTGGAAGGGAAAATACAAGGTAAAAGAGGCAGAGGCAGACCAAGGCTAACATGGACGAGTAACATCAAAAGATGGGCAAGTCAACTATGACAACCTGCACCATCAAAGCAAGAAACAGAGTAGAATGGCGAGCCATGGTAGCTAACATTCGATGAGGATACGGCACTCAATGATGATGATGATAGGTCACGAACAAGGACGGTGCGCTTGAGGTCATCACAGGTCCCATAATTTGTCATGCATTGCAGTTTCCGTGGGTCATATTTGTGTCATTTGAGAGTCCAGCAGTCTTGTTGAATATGTTGTAGATTTTGCCTGGATGCTCCGCAGTCACATGTTGCAAAGTCACCAAGTTCTATCTTGTGTTCATTCATTCATTGACTACCGTCTCCGCATCGAAGGTTGGCTACCATGGAGCGCCATTCTGCTCTGTCTCTTGCTTTGATAGTGCAGGTTGTCATAGACTTACTCTCCATATTAGTCTTGGTCTGCCTCTGACTCTTTTACCTCGTATTTTCCTTCCAAGATTACTTTTAGTAGGCTGTTGTGTCGTTTAACATGAACCCAAAATCTCATTTGTCTTGTTTGAATTGTGTTTATAGCAGTTCTCTTTTCAATTTTAGTTGTTTTAAGACTTCATCGTTCTTTACCTATCTTGTGCGGGTGCGCTCTGAGACCACAATGACCTGTTCTGTGTCTTAATACCTTGGTCTGCTATAGTTCATATTTTCTATGTGGCTTCCCTCATTCGTTTTCCTAGCTTGTTTCATGATTGTTTTTATTTCTTTGAGGCTACGGGTTGATTGGATTATACCGGCTACCACCTGCTTTCTCATTTCCAGTGACACAAAACGTCAAATGTTCAACTGAAGTAATTATTTTATGTAAGAATTCTATTTAGAAGTTAATTCTTGTATTATTTATACAATTGTTGTTGTTATAAGAATGTTGACAGTTTCCTGAACAGCTAAAAAGACCAATGAGGAAATTCTCAAAACGGCAAACACTAAAAGGGGGCTACTAAAAAAAAAAAACATCAGAAAGAAACAATCAACATTTTTCGGGCACATCACGAGAAGAGGAAAGTTGAAATACTTGGTTGTAACAGGCAATATACAAGGAAAGAGAGATCGCGGACGACAAAGAGAGAAAATACTAGATAGCTTGGTGTCATGGCATGGAAAACAGTCAACAACAGAACTGATACGATGCACTGTAGATAGAAGATTGTGGAGGGACACGATCGCCTACGCCAACCGGTATGGCACATGATGATGATGAATGCTCGTGACTACAAAGATCAAAGATGGACAAATCTGAGAGTTTCGAGAAGTGCAATATTTAATTTTTAACCACAAAAATTGTTTAGGTTTAAGATCCATTATCTTCGAACCTGGTACAATGTATGATTAGAGGATGTTTCCGTATTTTATCTTAGTGGAGATATACACATGATAACTAAAGTATCATTGACAAACAGCTAAAGTTGTCTATGTCCTGCAAGAGCTGTTCAGCTTCTGTAGCAACCAACCCCAGCTTGTTTGTGATATTGTACCCCCCACCTTTTTCCAGGTCTCCCTCTCTCCCTATATCTAGAAGAAACTATGCCCTTCATAACTATCGTGACCAGGCTATTGCGCTGTTTTACACTGCCAAAGTATTGATTTTCCTTGTTTTTACTTTATCATCCAGTATGAATGCAGGTTGGAGTCTCACAAGTTTGTTTCTATCGGTGTGCAGTAAAAGAGAACCGCAACGACTGCTCAGAACAAGCGGCATTTATTCTCCAGTCCTATATGTATCAATGGCAGACATCAGTAACGGAATAATGGTTGGTGTATATATATATATTTATATATATAGTAATTGTTACTGAGTTATTAGTGGGTCATCATCACCGCACTCCGAACATGTCCATAGGTGCTCAGATCTCCCCAGCAAGTGTTGCAGTGTACAGCCACTGAAGACTTCAGTTCTGCGTTGGTTAATTAATCTTCTTACACGCCCACTAAGTTTCTCGTTTCTGGCTGTGCCCATCGTAACTCCCCTCTTTTTCATCCGAAGGAGTGACTTGGACTCATGGTTGTCAAAGTCCTGTGTCCTTCCCACTCCCCGGAGGGCACTGATGATGTCCGCCCGATCCATTGGGTGACCGTCCCCAACAATAGCGCAGCTAGCCAATCTGTCCGCTCTTTCATTTCCCCGTACTCCCGCATGTCCTGGGATGTAGACAAAGGTGACCGTACGTATTTTTGACTTCTGCAATGACTCTACCCATTGCATACGTACAGATCCCACCTCCACTGTTCTTATCATGCTCATCGAATCACTCAATATACATGCGTTGGTGTAGTCTTGTGACTCTAACCAGATGAATGCCCTGGTCACTGCCATCACCTCCATCGTCACGCTACCCGTGGTCATGCCATATGCACCACTGTCTTTATTGACTATTCTGCCTGCCGAACGTGCTGTAAATGCCCGTGTACAAAAGATATATATATATATTTAATAATCTAGTTTTCTGGAATTTAAGTTCTTGCAAAACAGACATGTTTGTACTCAGAACCTTTCTGTTCAGGGATTGAGGTCTTACCCAGTCCTCAGACTGGTACACAACTTAGCACAAACCTCTTTAGGGGTTAAGGCAAAGATATGCAAGTGAATGCATACAAATGCGAAGCTGCAGTAAAGCTGAATGCGAGGAAAAATGGAAAAAAAGAAGAAAAAAATGGTATGTTAGAAGCTTTACGTGATTAGTAGACGACACAGATTCGAACAACGTTTCGGCTCAACAGGCCTTCGCAGGAACAAACAAACAACATACACACACAGATATGTGAATAAATAAAACTAATCCTACATAGCTAACTAGTAATGAAACATCAAAAACAAAATAATCGAAATATGTTGACTTCCCTGTGTGTCATGGACTGTGGTCAGGCTAGGAAAGGAATTTCTCACGGGTGTAGCTGTAATTTATACCTCTGGTCAGAGGTGAAGGGTTCTTAAAATACACGAGTGGGGGGAACGCTATCTAGGTACGTCGACTACAAAGGCATAGGCAATATCTGAAAGTATCTAAGGGCCCATAAATACATGTATACGCACACACAGATGCGTGTATACACATGTACACGTGCAAGAAGACGTGCACATACTAATACATATCAACATACACATGCATGTACACACACATACATGTGTATGCATACAAGCAAGCACACATATACATGCATGTATATGCATATACATATATATACCAATACCCGTGCCTATGAACACATACATGCATGTGCACATCCATACGGGACAATCATATGTGTGGAAGTGTGCGTATGACCCACAACCAACCAGAGGGGTTCAGACACAAATCTCTTTGCTGTGCTCGCTCGCGAGTGACCTCGAGACAACTAATAATAAATGAATATTATTATAGAGGGAAACTTCCGAGGCGATAATCAGCGAATCAATTCAGAGGAAGAGGTATGATTACACTTTACAGCACTCGAAAAATTGACAAATAAACAACAAAAAAAAAAAATATGGACCAAAGCAGTGAACTCCCTTTACCCAGTCCTCAGACTAGTACTAAACGTGGCACAAATCTCTTTGGTGTGCTCGCTCATGAGTGACCTCCCGTGACATATCGATTTGTTCCAAGATAGGAAGCCTATTGTTAGTCTTAAAGTTACATCTGTCAGTGGTGTCAATCTTCTATATTTTATTGTCAACCTCAGTCTATAGTTACATAGGCCCACTTGAAAAATGCTGTTTACAGCACTCGGAAAAACCACGAAAAACTGAATACACATAGAAAAATAGACAGACAGTGCTAGATCCTAATTCATCAAGGAATATTATAAAATCTGCTATAAATCATTTTATTATATTTTAAAATTATCTTTTTCTGTCAACGGTAGGCACACGTTTGTAAAGCACAATGTTTATTTTGTATAAATTCATCAAAATAAAAACAAAGTCACAAATTTAGCATTTACACGATTGGAAAGATCATTCGCTACCCATAAAATGACTACGTGGCAGTGGAATGTGAAAACCTTAAGTTTTGAAGAAAACAATTTGTATTGTTCCCTAAAGCTGGCGAGCTGGTAAAAACTATGATCCAACATTTACATAAATATTGTAAAATGTAATTAAGTTGGATCATGGGTGATGAAAAACACTTTCATTTCCATAGTCAGATTAGATAACTGACAGATTATCATCACTGCATATAGGAAACTTCATAAGTGATGATGGCCTATGGAGCTACCGAGGTTGTAATAAGGGAATCCATAGAAAAAGTGTCATCACCTCAGGATCCTATCATCTACATGAATGGTTGTGCATCTCGCGGACGGTGCAGAGGTTGGGGTTTTGTGGCGTACCAGCATGGTAGAGAAGTGACTAGGGAGTCTGATAAGTGCAGCATTATGGTGTCTAGCTTGAGAATGGAGACAGAAGCATCAACGGCAGCGATAACATGGTTGGTTACACAGAACATGGCTCATGCAGTCTCGGTGACTGATTTGAAAAGTATGCTACATATGGTTGATAGACAGTGCCCATGGCAGGAGTGGATGCAGCTCTTGGATGGCTCTAAAGTGAACACATTAACCTGGTTGTACTGTCCAGGGCATGCTGGTGTACATGGCAGGAGTGGATGCAGCTCTTGGATGGCTCTAAAGTGAACACATTAACCTGGGTGTACTGTCCAGGGCATGCTGGTGTACATGGCAAAGAAATAGTCGATAAGCTCGCTGGCAGCTCTGGCACTGAGTGTGGTCTTACTCTGGACAAAGAGAACATCACCAATTTATTCTTTTCCTTAAGAGAAGAGAAGAAGAATGTGTGGGGCAATTATGTATATATTGAGAGACTGAGGAGTCTAAAGGTGGGACAATGATGTATATATTGAGCGACTGAAGAGTTTAAAGGTGGGACAATGATGTATATATTGAGAGACTGAAGAGTTTAAAGGTGGGACAATGATGTATATATTGAGAGACTGAAGAGTTTAAAGGTGGGACAATTATGTATACATTGAGAGACTGAGGAGTTTAAAGGTGGGACAATGATGTATACATTGAGAGACTGAGGAGTTTAAAGGTGGGACAATGATGTATACATTGAGAGACTGAGGAGTTTAAAGGTGGACAATGATGTATACATTGAGAGACTGAGGAGTTTAAAGGGGGACAATTATGTATACATTGAGAGACTGAGGAGTTTAAAGGTGGGACAATTATGTATACATTGAGAGACTGAGGAGTTTAAAGGTGGGACAATGATGTATACATTGAGAGACTGAGGAGTTTAAAGGTGGGACAATTATGTATACATTGAGAGACTGAGGAGTTTAAAGATGGGACAATGATGTATATATTGAGAGACTGAGGAGTTTAAAGATGGGACAATGATGTATATATTGAGAGACTGAGGAGTTTAAAGATGGGACAATGATGTATATATTGAGAGACTGAGGAGTTTAAAGATGGGACAATTATGTATACATTGAGAGACTGAGGAGTTTAAAGATGGGACAATGATGTATATATTGAGAGACTGAGGAGTTTAAAGATGGGACAATGATGTATATATTGAGAGACTGAGGAGTCTAAAGGTGGGACAATGGTGTATATATTGAGAGACTGAGGAGTTTAAAGGTGGGACAATGATGTATATATTGAGAGACTGAAGAGTTTAAAGGTGGGACAATGATGTACATATTGAGAGACTGAAGAGTTTAAAGGTGGGACAATGATGTACATATTGAGAGACTGAAGAGTTTAAAGGTGGGACAATGATGTACATATTGAGAGACTGAAGAGTTTAAAGGTGGGACAATGATGTATACATTGATAGACTGAAGAGTTTAAAGGTGGGACAATTATGTATATATTGAGAGACTGAGGAGTCTAAAGGTGGGACAATGATGTATATATTGAGAGACTGAGGAGTCTAAAGGTGGGACAATGATGTATACATTGAGAGACTGAGGAGTTTAAAGGTGGGACAATTATGTATACATTGAGAGACTGAGGAGTTTAAAGTGGGACAATGATGTATACATTGAAAGACTGAGGAGTTTAAAGGTGAGACAATGATGTATACATTGAGAGACTGAGGAGTTTAAAGGTGGGACAATGGTGTATATATTGAGAGACTGAGGAGTTTAAAGGTGGGACAATTATGTATACATTGAGAGACTGAAGAGTTTAAAGGTGGGACAATTATGTATACATTGAGAGACTGAGGAGTTTAAAGGTGGGACAATTATGTATACATTGAGAGACTGAGGAGTCTAAAGGTGGGACAATGGTGTATACATTGAGAGACTGAGGAGTTTTGAAGAAAACAATTTGTATTGTTCCTAAAGCTGGCGAGCTGGTAAAAACTATGATCCAACATTTACATAAATATTGTAAAAATGTAATTAAGTTGGATCATGGGTGATGAAAAACACTTTCATTTCCATTAGTCAGATTAGATAACTGACAGATTATCATCACTGCATATAGGACAACTTCATAAGTGATGATGGCCTATGGAGCTACCGAGGTTGTAATAAGGGAATCCATAGAAAAAGTGTCATCACCTCAGGATCCTATCATCTACATGAATGGTTGTGCATCTCGCGGACGGTGCAGAGGTGGGGTTTTGTGGCGTACCAGCATGGTAGAGAAGTGACTAGGGAGTCTGATAAGTGCAGCATTATGGTGTCTAGCTTGAGAATGGAGACAGAAGCATCAACGGCAGCGATAACATGGTTGGTTACACAGAACATGGCTCATGCAGTCTCGGTGACTGATTTGAAAAGTATGCTACATATGGTTGATAGACAGTGCCCATGGCAGGAGTGGATGCAGCTCTTGGATGGCTCTAAAGTGAACACATTAACCTGGTTGTACTGTCCAGGGCATGCTGGTGTACATGGCAGGAGTGGATGCAGCTCTTGGATGGCTCTAAAGTGAACACATTAACCTGGGTGTACTGTCCAGGGCATGCTGGTGTACATGGCAAAGAAATAGTCGATAAGCTCGCTGGCAGCTCTGGCACTGAGTGTGGTCTTACTCTGGACAAAGAGAACATCACCAATTTTATTCTTTCCTTAAGAGAAGAGAAGAAGAATGTGTGGGGCAATTATGTATATATTGAGAGACTGAGGAGTCTAAAGGTGGGACAATGATGTATATATTGAGCGACTGAAGAGTTTAAAGGTGGGACAATGATGTATATATTGAGAGACTGAAGAGTTTAAAGGTGGGACAATGATGTATACATTGAGAGACTGAGGAGTTTAAAGGTGGGACAATTATGTATACATTGAGAGACTGAGGAGTTTAAAGGTGGGACAATGATGTATACATTGAGAGACTGAGGAGTTTAAAGGGGACAATGATGTATACATTGAGAGACTGAGGAGTTTAAAGGTGGGACATGATGTATACATTGAGAGACTGAGGAGTTTAAAGGTGGGACAATTATGTATACATTGAGAGACTGAGGAGTTTAAAGGTGGGACAATTATGTATACATTGAGAGACTGAGGAGTTTAAAGGTGGGACAATGATGTATACATTGAGAGACTGAGGAGTTTAAAGGTGGGACAATTATGTATACATTGAGAGACTGAGGAGTTTAAAGATGGGACAATGATGTATATATTGAGAGACTGAGGAGTTTAAAGGTGGGACAATGATGTATATATTGAGAGACTGAGGAGTTTAAAGATGGGACAATGATGTATATATTGAGAGACTGAGGAGTTTAAAGATGGGACAATTATGTATACATTGAGAGACTGAGGAGTTTAAAGATGGGACAATGATGTATATATTGAGAGACTGA
Source organism: Megaustenia siamemsis (assembly GCA_032433765.1). Classification (NCBI taxonomy): domain Eukaryota; kingdom Metazoa; phylum Mollusca; class Gastropoda; order Stylommatophora; family Ariophantidae; genus Megaustenia; species Megaustenia siamemsis. The sequence continues at coordinate 14,063,996 of JAVIAB010000117.1, forward strand.
GGAGTTTAAAGATGGGACAATGATGTATATATTGAGAGACTGAGGAGTCTAAAGGTGGGACAATGGTGTATATATTGAGAGACTGAGGAGTTTAAAGGTGGGACAATGATGTATATATTGAGAGACTGAAGAGTTTAAAGGTGGGACAATGATGTACATATTGAGAGACTGAAGAGTTTAAAGGTGGGACAATGATGTACATATTGAGAGACTGAAGAGTTTAAAGGTGGGACAATGATGTACATATTGAGAGACTGAAGAGTTTAAAGGTGGGACAATGATGTATACATTGATAGACTGAAGAGTTTAAAGGTGGGACAATTATGTATATATTGAGAGACTGAGGAGTCTAAAGGTGGGACAATGATGTATACATTGAGAGACTGAGGAGTTTAAAGGTGGGACAATTATGTATACATTGAGAGACTGAGGAGTTTAAAGGTGGGACAATGATGTATACATTGAGAGACTGAGGAGTTTAAAGGTGAGACAATGATGTATACATTGAGAGACTGAGGAGTTTAAAGGTGGGACAATGGTGTATATATTGAGAGACTGAGGAGTTTAAAGGTGGGACAATTATGTATATATTGAGAGACTGAAGAGTTTAAAGGTGGGACAATGATGTACATATTGAGAGACTGAAGAGTTTAAAGGTGGGACAATGATGTACATATTGAGAGACTGAAGAGTTTAAAGGTGGGACAATGATGTATACATTGAGAGACTGAAGAGTTTAAAGGTGGGACAATTATGTATATATGAGAGACTGAGGAGTCTAAAGGTGGGACAATGATGTACATATTGAGAGACTGAAGAGTTTAAAGGTGGGACAATGATGTATACATTGATAGACTGAAGAGTTTAAAGGTGGGACAATTATGTATATATTGAGAGACTGAGGAGTCTAAAGGTGGGACAATGATGTATATATTGAGAGACTGAGGAGTCTAAAGGTGGGACAATGATGTATATATTGAGAGACTGAAGAGTTTAAAGGTGGGACAATGATGTACATATTGAGAGACTGAAGAGTTTAAAGGTGGGACAATGATGTACATATTGAGAGACTGAAGAGTTTAAAGGTGGGACAATGATGTACATATTGAGAGACTGAAGAGTTTAAAGGTGGGACAATGATGTATACATTGATAGACTGAAGAGTTTAAAGGTGGGACAATTATGTATATATTGAGAGACTGAGGAGTCTAAAGGTGGGACAATGATGTATATATTGAGAGACTGAGGAGTCTAAAGGTGGGACAATGATGTATACATTGAGAGACTGAGGAGTTTAAAGGTGGGACAATTATGTATACATTGAGAGACTGAGGAGTTTAAAGGTGGGACAATGATGTATACATGAGAGACTGAGGAGTTTAAAGGTGAGACAATGATGTATACATTGAGAGACTGAGGAGTTTAAAGGTGGGACAATGGTGTATATATTGAGAGACTGAGGAGTTTAAAGGTGGGACAATTATGTATATATTGAGAGACTGAAGAGTTTAAAGGTGGGACAATGATGTACATATTGAGAGACTGAAGAGTTTAAAGGTGGGACAATGATGTACATATTGAGAGACTGAAGAGTTTAAAGGTGGGACAATGGTGTATATATTGAGAGACTGAGGAGTTTAAAGGTGGGACAATGATGTATATATTGAGAGACTGAAGAGTTTAAAGGTGGGACAATGATGTACATATTGAGAGACTGAAGAGTTTAAAGGTGGGACAATGATGTACATATTGAGAGACTGAAGAGTTTAAAGGTGGGACAATGATGTATACATTGAGAGACTGAAGAGTTTAAAGGTGGGACAATGATGTATATATTGAGAGACTGAGGAGTCTAAAGGTGGGACAATGATGTATATATTGAGAGACTGAGGAGTTTAAAGGTGGGACAATGATGTATACATTGAGAGACTGAGGAGTCTAAAGGTGGGACAATGATGTATATATTGAGAGACTGAGGAGTCTAAAGGTGGGACAATTATGTATACATTGAGAGACTGAGGAGTCTAAAGGTGGGACAATGATGTATATATTGAGAGACTGAGGAGTTTAAAGGTGGGACAATGATGTACATATTGAGAGACTGAGGAGTTTAAAGGTGAGACAATGATGTATATATTGAGAGACTGAAGAGTTTAAAGGTGGGACAATTATGTATATATTGAGAGACTGAAGAGTTTAAAGGTGGGACAATGATGTATATATTGAGAGACTGAAGAGTTTAAAGGTGGGACAATGGTGTATACATTGAGAGACTGAGGAGTTTAAAGGTGGACAATGATGTATATATTGAGAGACTGAGGAGTTTAAAGGTGGGACAATGATGTATATATTGAGAGACTGAAGAGTTTAAAGGTGGGACAATGATGTATATATTGAGAGACTGAGGAGTCTAAAGGTGGGACAATGATGTATATATTGAGAGACTGAAGAGTTTAAAGGTGGGACAATGATGTATATATTGAGAGACTGAGGAGTTTAAAGGTGGGACAATTATGTATACATTGAGAGACTGGGGAGTTTAAAGGTGGGACAATGATGTATATATTGAGAGACTGAAGAGTTTAAAGGTGGGACAATGATGTATACATTGAGAGACTGAAGAGTTTAAAGGTGGGACAATTATGTATACATTGAGAGACTGAGGAGTTTAAAGGTGGGACAATTATGTATACATTGAGAGACTGAGGAGTCTAAAGGTGGGACAATGGTGTATATATTGAGAGACTGAGGAGTTTAAAGGTGGGACAATTATGTATACATTGGGAGACTGAGGAGTTTAAAGGTGGGACAATTATGTATACATTGAGAGACTGAGGAGTTTAAAGGTGGGACAATGATGTATACATTGAGAGACTGAGGAGTCTAAAGGTGGGACAATGGTGTATATATTGAGAGACTGAGGAGTTTAAAGATGGGACAATGATGTATATATTGAGAGACTGAGGAGTTTAAAGGTGGGACAATGATGTACATATTGAGAGACTGAAGAGTTTAAAGGTGGGACAATTATGTACATATTGAGAGACTGAGGGTTTAAAGGTGGGACAATTATGTATATATTGAGAGACTGAGGAGTTTAAAGGTGGGACAATGATGTACATATTGAGAGACTGAGGAGTCTAAAGGTGGGGCAATGATGTATACATTGAGAGACTGAGGAGTCTAAAGGTGGGACAATGATGCATATATTGAGAGACTGAGGAGTCTAAAGGTGGGACAATTATGTATACATTGAGAGACTGAGGAGTCTAAAGGTGGGACAATGATGTATATATTGAGAGACTGAGGAGTTTAAAGGTGGGACAATGATGTACATATTGAGAGACTGAGGAGTTTAAAGGTGAGACAATGATGTATATATTGAGAGACTGAAGAGTTTAAAGGTGGGACAATTATGTATATATTGAGAGACTGAAGAGTTTAAAGGTGGGACAATGATGTATATATTGAGAGACTGAAGAGTTTAAAGGTGGGACAATGGTGTATACATTGAGAGACTGAGGAGTTTAAAGGTGGGACAATGATGTATATATTGAGAGACTGAGGAGTTTAAAGGTGGGACAATGATGTATATATTGAGAGACTGAAGAGTTTAAAGGTGGGACAATGATGTATATATTGAGAGACTGAGGAGTCTAAAGGTGGGACAATGATGTATATATTGAGAGACTGAAGAGTTTAAAGGTGGGACAATGATGTATATATTGAGAGACTGAGGAGTTTAAAGGTGGGACAATTATGTATACATTGAGAGACTGGGGAGTTTAAAGGTGGGACAATGATGTATATATTGAGAGACTGAAGAGTTTAAAGGTGGGACAATGATGTATACATTGAGAGACTGAAGAGTTTAAAGGTGGGACAATTATGTATACATTGAGAGACTGAGGAGTTTAAAGGTGGGACAATTATGTATACATTGAGAGACTGAGGAGTCTAAAGGTGGGACAATGGTGTATATATTGAGAGACTGAGGAGTTTAAAGGTGGGACAATTATGTATACATTGGGAGACTGAGGAGTTTAAAGGTGGGACAATTATGTATACATTGAGAGACTGAGGAGTTTAAAGGTGGGACAATGATGTATACATTGAGAGACTGAGGAGTCTAAAGGTGGGACAATGGTGTATATATTGAGAGACTGAGGAGTTTAAAGATGGGACAATGATGTATATATTGAGAGACTGAGGAGTTTAAAGGTGGGACAATGATGTACATATTGAGAGACTGAAGAGTTTAAAGGTGGGACAATTATGTACATATTGAGAGACTGAGGGGTTTAAAGGTGGGACAATTATGTATATATTGAGAGACTGAGGAGTTTAAAGGTGGGACAATGATGTACATATTGAGAGACTGAGGAGTCTAAAGGTGGGGCAATGATGTATACATTGAGAGACTGAGGAGTCTAAAGGTGGGACAATGATGCATATATTGAGAGACTGAGGAGTCTAAAGGTGGGACAATTATGTATACATTGAGAGACTGAAGAGTTTAAAGGTGGGACAATTATGTACATATTGAGAGACTGAGGGTTTAAAGGTGGGACAATTATGTATATATTGAGAGACTGAGGAGTTTAAAGGTGGGACAATGATGTATACATTGAGAGACTGAGGAGTCTAAATGTGGGACAATGATGCATATATTGAGAGACTGAGGAGTCTAAAGGTGGGACAATTATGTATACATTGAGAGACTGAGGAGTCTAAAGGTGGGACAATGATGTATATATTGAGAGACTGAGGAGTTTAAAGGTGGGACAATTATGTATACATTGAGAGACTGAGGAGTCTAAAGGTGGGACAATTATGTATACATTGAGAGACTGAGGAGTCTAAAGGTGGGACAATGATGTATATATTGAGAGACTGAAGAGTTTAAAGGTGGGACAATGATGTATATATTGAGAGACTGAGGAGTTTAAAGGTGGGACAATGATGTATATATATTGAGAGACTGAGGAGTTTAAAGGTGGGACAATGATGTATATATTGAGAGACTGAGGAGTTTAAAGGTGGGACAATGATGTATATATTGAGAGACTGAGGAGTTTAAAGGTGGGACAATGATGTATATATTGAGAGACTGAGGAGTTTAAAGGTGGGACAATGATGTATATATTGAGAGACTGAGGAGTTTAAAGGTGGGACAATGATGTATATATTGAGAGACTGAGGAGTTTAAAGGTGGGACAATGATGTATATATTGAGAGACTGAGGAGTCTAAAGGTGGGACAATGATGTATATATTGAGAGACTGAGGAGTTTAAAGGTGGGACAATGATGTATATATTGAGAGACTGAGGAGTTTAAAGGTGGGACAATGATGTACATATTGAGAGACTGAGGAGTCTAAAGGTGGGACAATGATGTATATATTGAGAGACTGAAGAGTTTAAAGGTGGGACAATGATGTATATATTGAGAGACTGAGGAGTTTAAAGGTGAAAGAGGGATCTGGTCAATCTGGAGAGCTTAGAAAGAAAAGCAGATGTATTTATAATCGGCACCTTACAGAAACAATCAGTCTGTATAATTATATAATGTACTTTTATATATATATATATGTATATAGTAATTGAAGATGATACAATGAAAATTGTTCAATATCTTATTTACCTTGAAAATCTCAAAAACCCACAATGTTTATATAGAAACAAGAGAACATAAATGTTAGCAATGGCTTCTGTAAGAACAGACCCAATGGCTGCTAGAGATGTCAGAGAAGGCCACTACTGTGGATATGACTTGATTTCTGATTGCCGAGAATAAAAATGACTGGCAAAACAAGACGCCCACACCAAACAGGTGCAAATATTGCAGTCCTAATGTAAACAACAGCACATTATTTCAATAGAAAAGAATGTTTCAAAAAATAATTGAAAATTAAACTTAACAATTTTGAAAATGAAAATAAACAAAATCACTAAAATATACTGATATAATTTGTATGATTGAAATAGGATATATCATAGATTATTAACACATGTGCAGAAAAAAATTTTATTATTTATAATTTTAATTAATTATGTCCATCAATATTATTCAAATCATAAGAATTTGTATGACTGAAATAGGTTACATTATATATCAACATATTTCTAGAAAACAATTTTATTATTTATAATTTTAATTAATTCTGCCCTTCAAGGTTATCCAAATCATAAGATGAAAGTTAATTAAGCACCAATTAGTAAATTTAAGAAGCCAAATTCGACACCAGGCCACTTATGCCACAAGTAAACCGCCCTCTACTGGCAGGGTTACACCATTAATGTAGCTGGCCTTGTCACTTAGCAACCACAAGACTGCATTGACAACATCTTCCACTTCTGAAAAAGAACATTAAAGTTTCATGTTATCATCTTTTTAAATATAAAATAGTAAAATGATTTAATTAAAGAGTCAGTCTGAAAGTCTTTTCAGTAAACAGCAAAATTAATTATAAACTTTTTGCTTACAAGACCTAATGTAGGTTTTGATTTTACCAAAAAATATATTTACCAGAACATAAGACACACATTATTCTGTGAGAATAGACTGAAAAACTTGTGTCTTATAAGCTGATACTCAGTTTTCAATTACTTTCATTTCTGGAAATTTCAGTTCATGAATGCACATACCCTGTAGATGCGCATGCCCTGTTAGATGCCCATGCCCTGTTAGATGCCAATGCCCTGTTAGATGCTCATGCCCTGCTAGATGCCCATGCCCTGTTAGATGCCCATGCCCTGTTAGATGCCCATGCCCTGCTAGATGCTCATTACCTGTTAGATGTGCATGCCTTGTTAGATGCCAATGCCCTGTTAGATGCTCATGCCCTGCTAGATGCCCATGCCCTGTTAGATGCCCATGCCCTGCTAGATGCTCATTACCTGTTAGATGCTCATGCCCTGTTAGATGTGCATGCCTTGTTAGATGCTCATTACCTGTTAGATGCTCATGCCCTGTTAGATGTGCATGACCTGTTAGATGCTCATGCCCTGTTAGATGTGCATGACCTGTTAGATGCTCATGCCCAGCTAGATGTGCATGCCCTGTTAGATGCTCTTTCCCTGCTAGATGTGCACGCCCTGTTAGATGTTCCTGCCCTGCTAGATGTGCATGCCCTGCTAGATGTGCATGCCCTGCTAGATGTGCATGCCCTGCTAGATGTGCATGTCCTGTTAGATGCTCATGCCCTGCTAGATGTGCATGCCCTGATAGATGCTCATGCCCTGCTAGATGTACATGCCCTGCTAGATGCTCATGCCCTGTTAGATGCTCATGCCTTGCTAGATGTGCATGACCTGTTAGATGCTCATGCCTTGCTAGATGTGCATGCCCTGTTAGATGCTCATGCCCTGCTAGATGTGCATGAACCTGTTAGATGCTCATGCCCTGCTAGATGTACATGCCCTGTTAGATGCTCATGCCCTGCTAGATGCTCATGCCCTGTTAGATGTGCATGCTCTATTAGATGCACATGCCCAACAGATGGTAGGACCATGACGTTTTCAAGGTGAACTGAAGACATTTTAAAAATTATTACTTTAATAGCATTTTCTTATTTTCTGACGTTTGTTAAGGGAAGGAGCTCAGTAGAGACTGAAGAATAAATAACATATGCCCCAGTTCAGTTACCTAGGGGGTAGAAGTCAGAGTTGTTATCTCATCCTCTCTGATTAAAAAAAACTACCAGAAACTGCCAACATAAAAAGAAACTGAAAGATGAAATTCATTTGACAAAAATGTCAACATAAATTAAAGCTGCTTCTTGGAGTTCACCTGGCAATGAAAGTATTATGTAAACTTCTTTTTCATCCACCTATTAAAGGATGTTAAGTGGGTATGCCAGAGATAAGACCAACATTATGAGAATATAATGCAGTTGGTAATAACCAAATACAATTAGGAGAAATACCTCTATTAGATGTACAATCTTACATATATCTGGGCAGTAATATAGATAAAGAGGGAGGAACAGAAAATTATACCAAAATAAGGATATCAAAAGCAAGAGGAGCTTTTGTTGCACTGGGAAATAACAGTGGACAAAGAGATACAGCGAAGACGATGGCGCTGGATAGGACACACAGTGCAGAAGCCAACTGAGAGTATTACACAATAGGCCCTTTTTTGGAATCCCCAAGGGAAAAGACAAAGAGGAAGACCAAAAAATTCTTGGTGAAGACAGACAGAAGCAGAGATGAAGATGATGGGGAAGACATGGAATGATCTTAAAAGAACGACAAGAAACAGAATGACTTGGAAAGTGTTTGTTGAAGACCTATGCTCCACAGGGTGCTGAAAGGTAAAAGAAGTGGATATACCAGCATTATATTGTGGTTTTCAGTAGAACTTAATATTTGGGTTTTCGACCAAACACATCTGACTTCAGCATGGCATTTTTTAATACTGGGTTGACTTCCCTCTCAATCCTTACTCACATGGCCAGACTAGATTGGTTTGTCTGTTACTAGAGGCACCATGAGGAGGTAGAGTAGGGTCAGGATAGTTCTGGTTTACCATTCCTGGTGCAATGCATCAGCTTCGAGTCACTGAAATCTTTCAGCTCTATTATTTAAGCTATAACCATACATCTTTCAGCTCAATTGATTAAGCTATAATAATATATCTTTTTCTTATTTATTTTCCTCTCCACCAGTTTTACAATAAATTATATAACTTTTGTCACTTCCACCTTCCTCCAATGTGTGAACAGAACAAGATAAGATAAAATAACTCACTAAGCAAGATAAACTTTGAACGCGAAGGTCTTTATAAAAAAGAAAGGCCAAACATGATATTAAAAATGCCAAACAGGCACTCTGTTTACCAAAAACTACAAAAAATCTGTACAAATATATAAATTCACCTGCAAACCGCCCAAGAGGAATTCTATTTAGCAGAGGCTGTGACTTGACAGGGTCACTCCAAGCATACACGCCCATTGCTGTCATTGTTACAGTGGGGTTTACACAATTTGTCCGAATCTCAAAATAAATAATTGAAAAAGAAAACATTACAATATAAATATTCAAAAATTTATGAAAACATATTAAATATTAAATAATTTATCTTGTATTTTTGTTTGCTTCCAAATTTTTTACATGAAAAAAAAACAAAAAAAACCAATACAAGGCCAGGATCACAAAGCTTGTAATATGTTCATGATGGACAAATTATGAATAAAAAAAATTAACAAATATTTTCTGCATTCTTCTTCTTCTACCTTTTTAGCTCCCAGTGGAGCATAGGTCTTCAACAAACACTTTCCAAGTCGTTCTGTTTCTTGCCATTCTTTTAAGATCATTCCATGTCTTCCCCATCATCTTCATCTCTGCTTCTGTCTGTCTTCTCCAAGAATTCCTTGGTCTTCCTCTTTGTCTTTTCCCCTGGGGATTCCAAAAGAGGGCCTGTTGTGTAATACTCTCAGTTGGCTTCCTCAGTGTGTGTCCTATACAGCGCCATCATCTTCGCTGTATCTCTTTATCCACTGGTATTTGACTGGTACATTTCCATAATTCTATGTTAGTGATTTTGTCCTGCCATTTCCATCCTTCTATTCTGTGTAAGCATCCATTAATAAAAGTCTGTATCTTCATGATTGTCAATTTTGTTGTTCTCCATGTTTCACAGCCATATAATAGGACTGACTTAACATTGGAGTTGAACATTTTTATTTTTATATTTAACCTAATTTCTTTGGACTTCTATATGTTCCCAGGGCAACAAAAGCTCCTCTTACTTTTGATATACTTATTTTGGTATCATTTTCTGTTCCTCCCTATTTATATATATATATATATTACTGCCCAGATATATGTAAGATTGTACGTCTGGTAGAGGTATTTCTCCTAGTTTTATTTGGTTATTGCCAACTGCATTAATTCTCATAATGTTGGTCTTATCTCTATTAATTTTCAGTCCCAGCTGTTGTGATCTCTCATCAAGCATGCTCATTTTATCTTGCATCTGTTGATGACTGTGTGATAGGAGAGCTATGTCATCAGCAAAGTCTAAATCATTAAGTATTTTATGCGTTGGTATAACATATTAATTTTAATTTAATTGGTGGCTGGGTAGGTAAGACGTTGACCTCTGGACAGGAAGATCTCGGGTTCAATTCTATCTATCTATTGATCTTTAAAGCTGTAGTCGGCCCATAGGGCATAGACCCAGATACTCCTTCTCTTATCTAAATTTTATTCTAGCAGTTTTCAATCCTTGTAAAGATCTTTTATCAAATCTCGCCATTTGTCTCTGTTCTGTGCAAGCAACTCTATCTCATTGAGTGAGCCGATTCCTGCTGCTCTTGCCTCTCTGATCAATGTTTTTCTCAGTGTCTCTCTGGGTTGGGAATATTTTTCTTAAATAAAGAAAAATTGAATCAGTGGCTTTTTTGTGACTTTACCTTCCCCTGGTCTCTAGGTAGTGAGATCTGATTTTTAGCCCTCTCGGATAATGGCAAAAAAAAAAAACAGGAGGTTCTGTATGAATATTAAAGAACCCTGGGAAGTTAAAAATAAAAAATATTGGGCCAAAAATAACCACCGTCTGGAAAAATTGTCCACAAAAAATCTACCCACACAGATGGATCCCAGGCCGTGCTTTGGAGTTTGTGCGCGTGGTTAGGGTTCTCCTCAGACGTTCTCGATATTTTTAGGGGAAAATCAGAGCACCTATGGGTTTGTCCAGTGTGAATTGATGATGATCCTAACATAACAAAAATGTAATAATAATAAATAATTATAAACAAAAATGTAATCATAATAAATAATTATAAACAAAAATGTAATCATAATAAATAATTATAAACAAAAATGTAATCATAATAAATAATTATAAACAAAAATGTAATCATAATAAATAATTATAAACAAAAATGTAATCATAATAAATAATTATAAACAAAAATGTAATTAAATGACATTAAATTAAGCTCATGCTGTGTTATGTACTGTAGAAAATGACTTAACACCAGGTTTCATTTCACTTGCTCATCTATTCCTTTGAGTGATGATCACACATCTGATAGCCTCACCCATTTGTCATTTCACACAGTCTCAAACTCTTGTGTCTCTTGTTGTTCTTGGTTGTTGGCAAGCAGAACTGACATAACTGAACTCATGACAGTTCTACTGGTATTCAATCTCTATATTAATGACTCAAGTATCTTACTACTTATAAACACCCCTTAGCTGTCCTTTCACACTCAACTTTCTACTTGTGCCATGCATGATTCTAAACTCTTACATCTCTGAATCATACCATTTTGAACTACAGATTCCTTGTATAAAAAATATTTCCTTGAGTGCCTTTAGCTTGTCATTTTATGTCATTTTTGTTGATTATTTACAGTCATCCCTCACTACTTCGCGGTTCATTTATCGCGGCCTCAGTACATTGCGGATTGTTCAAAAATTCAAAATTGAGGAATTATAATAAAAAAAAAACATTATTTTATGTATGTTATTTATACTATTAATATTTTATTTACATGTTTGAAACTATTCTTTAATGTTCTAATGATAAAATATGCACTTATATGGTTTCATATACACTTATTGATATTATACATACACAAAAAATGTACGTATGTTAAAAATGAGAGGGTGACACTACTTCGCGGTTTTTCACTTATCGCGGCCGGTTCTGGTTCCTATTAACCGTGATAACTGAGGGATTACTGTAATACTTTCATGATGTATTTCTATTCCAAAATGTAATAAATTTAAAAACTACTTTATTTCTTTACTAAAATAGTTTTTGTTACCATTAACTAATTAATTCAATGTTCATGTTTATACAAGACACAATAAACTGTGGCAATGACAGCTACAGACACATTGTGAGTAGACAAATCAGATTGAGATATCATTTCATAAGTGCAGTAATGAGACCATCACTGTTGTGGCATAGGATCATTGCACCGCTATGTAACTTAGACATTGGCCTTGGTGGGAGTTAGTTACTTCCAAGTTCTTTTCTATCAACTTTGCAGCGTCACTAACACTTGACTAGCCATGTAGTCCATTGCTGACACAATCTGGAGTGATGTTGTAGAATTTACTTACGGCAGATTTCTTCACAAAGGCTATTTGAGTGACATTCCATTAGGCAAGAGCTGATTATCCTTCTGCACATCCTATACGTGATGATGGGGAAGACATGGAATGATCTTAAGAGAATGGCAGGAAACAAGATAGTTTTGAAACTGTTTGTTGAAGACCTATGCTCCACAGGGAGTTGAGAGGAAGAATAAAGAAGAAGACATTTTAAACTGACAATCTGTTCAACCTCTATCTTGTCTCAGTAATATGTCATCAGAAGATTGTGGTCAAAACTTGTGGAGATAGGAAGAAGCAGCAGCGGTGGCGATAATATGGTTGGTTACACAGAATGTGGATCATACAATCTTGGTAACTGACTCACAAAGTATGCTACAGAAGATTGTGGTCAAAACTTGTGGAGATAGGAAGAAGCAGCAGCGGTGGCGATAATATGGTTGGTTACACAGAATGTGGATCATACAATCTTGGTAACTGACTCACAAAGTATGCTACAGAAGATTGTGGTCAAAACTTGTGGAGATAGGAAGAAGCAGCAGCGGTGGCGATAATATGGTTGGTTACACAGAATGTGGATCATACAATCTTGGTAACTGACTCACAAAGTATGCTACAGAAGATTGTGGTCAAAACTTGTGGAGATAGGAAGAAGCAACAGCGATGGCGCTAATATGGTTGGTTACACAGAATGTGGATCATACATTCTTGGTAACTGACTCACAAAGTATGCTACAGAAGATTGTGGTCAAAACTTGTGGCGATAGGAAGAAGCAACAGCGGTGGCGATAATATGGTTGGTTACACAGAATGTGGATCACACATTCTTGGTAACTGACTCACAAAGTATGCTACAGAAGATTAATAGACAGTGTCTGTGGCAGGAGTGGATACAGTTTTTGGAAGACTCTAAAGTGTGTTACTCATTCCTTAAGAGAAGAGGAGAAGAATGGGTGGGGCAAGGATGTATATATTGAAAGAGTGAGGAGTCTAAAGGTGGACAAGGGATCTGGTCGATCTAGAGTGCTTAGTGGTAAAAGATGCGTAGATAATCAACACCTTATAGGAACAATCAGTCTGTACATGCGTCGAGAAATGCTGTGATGGACGGTGGAGCTGATATGCCCTGACTGCAATGAAACTGACTCATGAATAGACTAGAATAACCAAGTCTCATGGACTTAAGTAAGGAATATCAGGGTAACAGCTAAAAGACCAAGTGTCCAGGAATAACCAGTCTTATAGACCAATTTCATGCCATCTCATTTCCCACAAGTCATTTCAATTGCATCAAGTATTTGAAAAACCATTGTTTCACTAGCGTGGCTTTAGCCTAACACGCATAATTTTTTTCTCTCCATTATTTCACCGTATCAGAGAACCGATTCTTTGTTTAGATGTGACAAAAGGTTGCTTAGAGCCTTATGCTCCTATCTCTCCATCTATTGTATGTCCTACATACATATACTGGCTATGTGGAGTCTTCCCTAAAGGGAAAACTTTATTCTTATTTTTCTTTTCATCTCTCCTTCTAGTTTGATATTATATATTTCAATTATATTTTAATTAAAATATATATTTGTACGTGTGTTGTATGTTTGTTCCAGTTGAAGGTCTATTGAGCTGAAACATCGTTCTGGTTTGTGTTGTCCACTTCTTGTGTGCTTTAACCATACTGTTTTTTTTTCAGATTGTTTTGGTATATATATATTTTTTCATTTCTCCTCACAATTAGCTTCACTTCAACTTCACATTTTGATGCTTTATGTGCATTTCTTTGTCTTGAGCCTGCTATGTGGAGTCAGGCCAGAATGTAATATTAAACTTTCATGGTTAGTAGGTTTTGTTCAACTCAACAGGTGCATCTGAACATTAACTTCTTGTGGTTACAAATTTTGTCTGCCTCTCAAAATTATCTGCTGCCCTTGTTTAACTATTACAAAACAAGAGCATATACAACATATAATGGTTTCCATTACACACATTTGTAAAGTCTTCACGGTATGTCTTTATATCCTTCTTATGTTGTTGCTTGTGCTTTTGACATTTGTGACCATTATTTATCTAACCATTTTGATAATTTTGTTATTTTATCTCCCACCTCTCCTTTCTGCTTTCCTTTGCATCTTTTGCCTTGTATCATTCCAGATGTAATTAGGATATCCCAGGCAATCTCTCAATAAGACTGTGTGTTGGGTAGATTTTTCTTACTTTCTTTAGTTAATATGAATATTTTTAATTCAGACTTTTTTTGCATCACTACTCCGTTTTATTTTTTTAACCGTTAATGTTATGCAAAAATAACTTCTCGAAAACAACAATCTAGCACGGGTTTACTGTCCTACCTGATGAGGCCCCAGCTCTAAAGCCATCACCATAGTCAGAGAGTCCACTGCACCTTTTGCAGAGCAGTAAACTGCATGATCAGCAATTGACTGCTTTGATGCTGCACTTGACAAATGCACAATTGCACCTCCAGTCTTTCGCTCTACCATTGACTTTGCAACTGTCTATAAGTTTTAAAATAGAAATATTTTAATTTAGCAACAAAATAGAAACAACAAAAGGCAGACAGTCATCCACTAACTCACCCAAGTTCTTTATTACACATTTCATTTCTTGTGGTCCTATCATAAAAAAAAAAGTAAGGTACCCCCGACACGCCAAGTGGCGTATAGGGAATATAGTGTTAAAAAAAAAAAAAGTAAAGTACCCCTGTCACGCCAAGTGGCGTATAGGGAATATGGTGTTAGTGAATAAATTTTACATATCTTCAGCACATGATTTTTATGGTAATGTGGTCGGTATTACGTCCGTGCTGCTTCACTTTCCCAGACAAAAATCCGGTACCCATTTAAGGCTGGGTGAACCCAGAAGCCGTCGTTTTGGATTGAACCCTACCTCTTGTCCTTTGTAGTCCAGTTCACTAACCAATGAGCTATCACGGCTCCCAATATGGTGTTAGTGACCATAAATTTTACAGACCTTCGTCACATGATTTTTGGGGTAATGTGGTCGGTATTACGCCCGTGCCGCTTCACTTTCCCAGAAAAAAATCCGGTACCCATTAAAGGCTGGGTGAACTCGGAAGCCGTCGGTTGGGATCGAACCCTACCTCTTGTCCTTTGAGGAGAAATGAAAAAAAAAATAGAAAAAACAGTATGGTTAAAGCTTTATGCAATAGTTGGATGACACAAATTTAGGTCAACGTTTCAGCTAAATAGGCCTTCAGCAGGAACAAACACACAACACACACAGAGATATGCATTTTAAAACAAAAAAATGATAAATAATACAAAAATAATATAATAAAATAGTTATCATAAATAAATACATGGAGGAAACTTTGGTGAAAAATTTCTGCCGGAAGATTATGGCAGACCTGGTGAGCAATTTACCTTACAGATTAAAGACTTGGCACTAACCGGTGTAGGAAAGACCTGTTAGTCTGGTAAGATTGGTCTGGTTTATTTTAGTTTAGTTGATGGGTCATCCTCCTTGCACATCAGACAAGTCCATAGGTGCTCAGATTTCCTTCGATGTATATCCCTCAACATGTAGTATGTGTATAATGATATGTATGACATGATATTGTAGTGTATAATGATACCGGTGTTGTGTTGGTTGATCAATGATCTTTGGATTCCGGCATGGTGCTCCTATCTTTCTGAATGACTTAGGCAAAAGCAGCTTTCCAAAAAATGAAGAAGGTACTACGCAATCTATTTTTGACAATAGAAACAAGAAAAAGAGTTCTTAAATGTTTTGTAGAGCCAGTCTTAACATACAGGATGTGAATCATGGACAATAGGACAACAAACAAGAAAATCACTGGAGTCTGTAGAAATATTGTTTTACAGAAGAATGTTGAGAATACCATGAATAGTTAAGAAGAGTAATGAAAATGTTCTGAAAGAGGTCAAAGCAAAAAGAGAACTAATTTCTAATATTAGGAAGAAACAGTCATCATTTTTTGGCCATGTAATGAGAAGTGAACAACTGGAATATATTGTAACAATTGGAAAAATCGAGGGATGAAGAGATAGAGGGAAACAAAGAGAAAAATACCAGACAGCTTAAGAGAATGGCTTGGCAGGTCAACAACAAAAATTATTAATAACTGTCAAGATCGAAAGTTGTGGAGAGACATGCTCACCTATGCTCTGGCTTGAAAATGAGGCAAACTTTTCTTAGACTAGACCTCTGAGACTAATCACTGCCATTAAGCCAAATCAGTAGCAGTATTTCTGAGCATACACATTAAGTCACAGAGCATATAAGTGCTTCAAGCCATGAAAATGCTTTAATGATATCCATAATTTCCATGGTCAAACTACTTGTAGTCAGTGTGAAAGCACCGCTGTCTTCCTTCAGTTCTACCTCAAACATGAGTCTGGCAAGACAGTTTTCCCAGAAGAAGCTCATCTATCTGGTAAGACGGTTTTCCAAGAAGAAGCTCATCTTCTGGTATGATAGTTTTCCCAGAAGAAGCTCATCAGTCTGGTAAGACAGTTTTCCCAGAAGAATCTCATCTGTCTGGCACCACAGTTTTCCCAGAAGAAGCTCATCTGTCTGGCACCACAGTTTTCCCAGAAGAAGCTCATCTGTCTGGCACCACAGTTTTCCCAGAAGAAGCTCATCTGTCTGGTAAGACAGTTTTCCCAGAAGAAACTCATCAGTCTGGTAAGACAGTTTTCCCAGAAGAAGCTCATCTGTCTGGTAAGACAGTTTTCCTAGAAGAAAATCATCAGTCTGGTAAGACAGCTATCCCAGGAGAAACTCATCTGTCTGGTAAGACAGCTTCCCAGGAGAAACTCATCTGTCTGGCAAGACAGTTTTCCCAGAAGAAACTCATCTGTCTGGCAAGACAGTTTTCCCAGAAGAAACTCATCAGTCTGGTAAGACAGCTTTCCCAGGAGAAACTCATCTGTCTGGTAAGACAGCTTTCCCAGGAGAAACTCATCTGTCTGGTAAGACAGCTTTTCCAGAAGAAACTCATCTGTCTGGTAAGACAGCTTTCCCAGGAGAAACAGAAACTCATCAGTCTGGTAAGACAGCTTTCCCATGAGAAACTCATCAGTCTGATAAGACAGCTTTCCCAGGAGAAATTCATCTGTCTGGTAAGACAGCTTTCCCAGGAGAAACTCATCTGTCTGGTAAGACAGTCTTCCCAGAAGAAACTCATCTGTCTGGTAAGACATTTTTCCCAGGAGAAACTCATCTTTCTGGTAAGACAGTTTTCCCAGAAGAAACTCATCTGTCTGGTAAGACAGTCTTCCCATAAGAGACAGCTCTGACTCAGAACATCTACCTTGCAGGAAGGTCAAGGATAAACCAAAGGCTAGTTAAGTAATCATGAATAAATGCATGCTGAGGGCAGATAACTTAATCATAGGGTACAAAATGGTGTGACACATTAAACTATACAAATGAATAAGATAAATAAATATGCATATCTGAACCAATATTTACAAAACAATCATAATTAAGAACATATAAAAATCATAAAGAAATACTTCTCACAGAGCAATACTTCTAAAAAAAACAGGGCTTTTCGGCACAATTTGAGAATAACACTGGCATTATGTCACATTTGTAATGTTATACGTGCCCTAAAAATAACTAAACTGATTGAGACTCACTGTTGATTTGTGGCATACAAATTTCAGCATTTTCAAAGTCTATGGTTACAAAGACATTACAAATGCTAGATAAATAAAATTAAATAATTGGAAAAATGTTTTAACATTTCCGTTGAGTGTTGAGCTGGTAAATAAAGAAGCAAACAACCAAACAAACACAAGAATGCCTACATACACACAATCTCTGTCTTCTATTTTGGCCTCTACTTCCTCTTACATCCTTTCATGTGTTGCTAGAGATACAAAATTCTAACTCACTTTTCTAATAGCCCCAATCATTGTTATATGAGGTAGTAGAAGGGAAGAATTTCCCAGATATTATCATTTGATCTTACTCAATTTATGTAAAGTCGTGTGCCTGTTGCCTCTTATTTTAATATGCCTTGTATACACATAAACACAATACATGTAATACATATAACATATATATGGTTTTAATTATGTACAAATGTTATGGAAAATAGACATATAGAAAATAGACTAAGCTTAAAAAAAAATTAGTCAGCATTAAAAATATGGTTTCTGAAGTGAATGTTACATATAAATACTTAACCAGACTTACGATTGCTCATGTTATGATTTTTCAGAGTTACGATGAGGTAATTTTCTATCTATTATCTTTTCTAGTTTTGAAGTCAATGTTACACTGCAAACTGTAATTCTTTTTCTTCTTTAAACACATTAGTAAAAACATGCTATTATATTCAAAGAAACTTAGAATTCATTTCTTAACTCTTTCAGTATGGTACATTGTTATCAATGCAACAGATGAGATTTCAGAGACAAACTTTTTCATCGTTTTAAATATCGATGTACATGTTTATATTTATCCAATACATAAAATATTATAGATGAATTTTTTGAAAATTGAACAAGGAATTAGATTTCACCAATACCAAGATGATACAAGACATGTTAAACTAATATGGTTTAATGATGGTTTACATGAATCATGAATCAAATTGAGATTGATGCACTCTACGACTAAACGTACATGACCAAAATCGACATGACGTACAATACGTCAAAACGTATGGAAGAGTTAATGGATTGCATATTAAAATAAACACAAATACCTGGGATACGTTGAAAAGAGCCTTGAAGTTTATACTGAACACGCTGGAGAGAAATATGAATACTTTGTTTAAAGACCAACTACCAGCATGAGCAATAATTAAACAAAAGCAAATTAAATTTATAAAGAGGTTCCATCAAACCTTATAGCAAATTGGGAATATGGTGTTAGTGCAATGACCAACTGCATATTTTATAGGCCGTATGGTTGATTTCATACTAGGCCACTCAATTTTCCCATAAATAATTCTTACTGAACCCAGAAGATATAAAGTAAATTCATATGCAAAAACAACTGCTTAAATGTTATGTTACTTTTAATCTCAATTCAAGTAAATCTACAATTGGAGTAATGCAACTAAAGAAAAAAAAAATTAAATAAAGCACAGAGGATTGTTTCAATTTTATAACTTATCTATTGGCATATTAAATGTTGAATAACTTTCTACCCTAATTAACATAGTTCAAATGCTCATTTTGTAGCCTGGTTCATGTAGGCCAATGCTCATTCTCTACCTCAGGGGCCTCGGTAGCCTAGTTGGGAAAACCATCCAAGTGGGCTACCAACATTCAGGCAACCCATAAATTATATCATTTAATTTCCTTACTAGACAAACTATACCATTAAAATTATCTCATCATTAGAAAAAGAAAGAAGGAATCCTGTGGCATATAAGGAATATGATGTTAGTGCATACTCTTTAAACCATCTACACATCTTTGGATAATGTGTTCAATATTACCTCTGTTCAGAAGGTTAATGTGTTCAATACTACCTTTGTTCAGAAGGTTAATGTGTTCAATATTACCTCTGTTCAGAAGGTTAATGTGTTTAATATTACCTCTGTTCAGAAGGATAATGTGTTCAATATTAGGAATGTTCAGAAGGATAATGTGGTCAATATTACCTCTGTTCAGAAGGATAATGTGTTCAATATTAGGAATGTTCAGAAGGATAATGTGTTCAATATTACCTCTGTTCAGAAGGATAATGTGTTCAATATTAGGAATGTTCAGAAGGATAATGTGTTCAATATTACCTCTGTTCAGAAGGATAATGTGTTCAATATTACGTTATGACCACGAGTAGCATGATGATGGAGGTGATGGCAGTGACCAAGGCATTCATCTGGCTAGAGTCACAAGACTACGCCCATGCCTGTATACTGAGTGATTCGATGAGCATGATACGAAAAGTGGAAGCGGGATCTATACGTAGGCAATGGGTAGAGTCATTGCAGAAGTCAAAAATACGTAAGGTCACCTTTGTCTACGTCCCAGGACATGCTGGATTATGGGGAAATGAAAGGGCAGACAGGTTGGCTAGCTGCGCTATTGTTGAGGACGGTCAAACAATGGATCGGGCGGACACCATCAATGCCCTCCGGGAAGTTGGAAGGACACAGGAATTTGATAACCATGAGTCCACATCACTCCTTCGGATGAAAGAGATGGGAGTTAAGATAGACACAGCAAAGAACGAGAAAATTAATGGGCATGTAAGAAGACTGGGAGACGCGATAGCTCAGTGGTTAGTGAACTGGACTACCACGGACATGGGGTAGGGTTCGATCCCAACTGACGGCTTCCGGGTTCACCCAGCCTTAAATGGGTACCGGATTTTTTTCTGGGAAAGTAAAGCAGCACGGGCGTAATACTGACCACATTACCCCAAAAAATCATGTGCTGAAGGTCTGTAAAATATAGGGTCACTAACACCATATTTCCCTATACGCCACTTGGTGTGACAAGGGTACTTTACTTTACTTATGTAAGAAGACTAATCAACCAACATAGAACTGGAATCGTCAGTAGCTGGAAACTTCGAGACTTGCTGAGGAGGGGATCTGAGCACCTATGGACATGTTCGGAGTGCAATGATGATGACCCACTAATAACTCAATAACTTATTGTTGAATTTTCTCTTCCCCATCTCCTTTTCATTTCACTATCTTTTTCAGTCCTTCACTCTTCATCATTAATAAG
This sequence comes from Megaustenia siamemsis, assembly GCA_032433765.1. Lineage (NCBI taxonomy): Eukaryota > Metazoa > Mollusca > Gastropoda > Stylommatophora > Ariophantidae > Megaustenia > Megaustenia siamemsis. The sequence goes on from JAVIAB010000117.1 coordinate 14,084,773, forward strand.
ATGTCTACATTACAATCATTTATGAATGCAAATTAGGTAATTTAAATAATAGCTTCATTAGGTGATGGCATCTGGCCCTCTGTAAATAAAAGGTTGCCTACCCCTGCCCTTGATAAAAAAAATTACATGAACTGACCTCACAAGAATAATAATATAATTTTATGAAACTGACTAGAAAAACTATATATTTAATTAATTTCACTATATCAAACCGATCTAAAAAAATTAACTACAATATAATTTAACTGATCTCACTAGATCAATTTTATAATTTAACTGATCTCACTAGATCAATCATATAATTAAATTGATCTCCCTAGTCAAACAATACAATTTAACTGATCTCACTAGATCAATCATATAATTTAACTGATCTCCCCAGCCAAACAATACAATTTAACTGATCTCACTTACTAATCAAGATCCTCCTCTTTGACATTTAGGAAAGGGGAGATCCTAGAAACGCCGGCATTGTTTACAAGCAAATCAAAGTGACCCAAGGCAGCAATGGTTTCTTTGGCAGCAGACCAATCACTGATGTCAATTAAACATGTTTCAATGGACGGACACTGTAATGGAAACAAAAGTATTTCTTGGTTTATCATTCTAGAATAACCAGATTTTGATTGGTAAGGTTAATATAGGTACAAACTTTCAATTCTGCATCCACAGATAGTCGTTAAAAAAAATTCCTTTTTACTTTATCATCATCATCATCAAGTACCAGGCTTAGTAGCGTAGGTGATCATGTCTCTCCACAACTTTCGATCTCTGCAGCTATTTATCATTTCTGTTGTTGACCTTCTGCCAAGCCATTCTCTTAAGCTGTCTGTTATTTTTTCTCTTTGCTTCCCTCTATCTCTTCGTCCCTCAATTTTCCCAGTTGTTACAATATATTCAAGTTGTTCTCTTCTCATTACATGGCCAAAAAATGATGATTGTCTCTTCCTAACATTGGAAATTAGCTCTCTTTTTTGCTTTGACCTCTCTCAGAACCTCGTTTTACTTTATAACTAACATTTGAGAACCGTACCATGAGACGAAATATGTGGCTCTAGTGACCAACATAAAGAACCCAGGGACTGCATTTTCAGTTTTCAATTTATTGATGTTTCTACTGAAACTTTGAATTTTGCTTATTTATATCTTACTAACTTCCAAATTGTCTGAACAAACCGTTTGTTTTAGGTCAATTTTCATTTAATTTTCTTGCTGTTATTTCAAATTTTATTTAATTTTTGGAGCATGTTAAAAGACACAACAGCCTACTAAAAGTAATATTGGAAGGGAAAATACAATGTAAAAGAGGCAGACCAAGACTAACATGGATGAGTAACATCAAAAGATGGACAAGTCAACCTATGACAATCTGCACCATTAAAGCAAGAGACAAAGTGGAATGGCGCTCCATGGTAGCCAACCTTCAAGTTGGAGACAGCACCCAATGATGATGATGATTTCAAATTTTAAAAAAAATCATGAAAAACAGCCTGGCCACAGCATATTAAACCCCTTAGTGATGAATGTTTTAAGAAGTTGAAATGGGGTTATTTAATTAGACCAATGACATATAACATAACAGTGTAGGCATACATATGTGCACACGTTAAGATGATAGAGTGAATGGGGTAGAGACATCATTGGGGAGAGCAGTGATTTGTTGAACTGTTAAAATTATACTGTTATATAAATATTAAAACAACTCAATTATACTGCAGAAAGAGCGCTGTTTAGTGAAGTTACCTGCTCTTGGAGAGTATATATAAATCACATATAGATAAACTCTCCTCAAACTAAGAGAAAGAAAGTGACTGATTTTTCTAAATGTCTATACAAAATAAGGATGTGAGATGAGATATAAGGCGGGTCCTGAGAAAAGATTGTTGGACATGGAGAGTTTTGATTTTCGGCTGTGAGACAGAAAAAAGAAAGAAATAATTTTCCTATTAAACAAAAAGATGCATTATTAAACAAAAAGATATACTTCTGCTTCCAAAGCATCCAGATCTTCCTTTGTCCTACTCAGAGCAACAGTCTTTGCTCCACATTCCACCAGCTTCAAGGCAATATCACGTCCAATACCTGTCATGCAGAGTAATAAAGTGTGTCTTTTGAGAGGAAATATAAAGTATGTCTATTGAGAGGAGATAAAACATATGTCTACTGTGTGGAAACAAAGAGTATGTCTATTGAGAGGAAACAAAACATATGTCTACTGTGTGGAAACAAAGAGTGTGTCTATTGAGAGGAAACAAAACATATGTCTACTGTGTGGAAACAAAGAGTGTGTCTATTGAGAGGAAACATAACATATGTCTACTGTGTGGAAACAAAGAGTGTGTCTATTGAGAGGAAACAAAACATATGTCTACTGTGTGGAAACAAAGAGTGTGTCTATTGAGAGAAAACAAAACATATGTCTACTGTGTGGAAACAAAGAGTGTGTCTATTGAGAGGAAACAAAACATATGTCTACTGTGTGGAAACAAAGAGTATGTCTATTGAAAGGAAACAAAACATATGTCTATTGAGAGGAAACAAAACATATGTCTACTGTGTGGAAACAAAAAGTATGTCTACTGTGAGGAAGCAAAACATATGTCTACTGTGTGGAAACAAAATATATGTCTACTGTGTGGAAACAAAATATATGTCTACTGTGTGGAAACAAAAAGTGTATGTCTACTGTGTGGAAACAAAACATATGTCTACTGTGTGGAAACAAAAATCAAGATCATATATTGTCAGTCTACTGTTCTCTTAGTTAAGTAAGGTGATGTGGCAGACTGGTATGGCTTTCTTGATATCATGGGTTCTGTCTGATAAGCAGGATCTTGTCCACCCAAGAGGTATTGTAATAAGTTTGTCTATATCAACAGATCCCAACTATAGACTACTGCTAACCTCATCTCATTAGTTGTTTTCTTTTGACATTGACCGTTATCAAGGACATCAACTAGAAGGTCAAGTGAAATCTTGACCACGTGTTGGCTGTTATCTTTGCTGTAATGTTTTCATGTCTAATGTCTTACAACGAGCCAAACTCCCAACAATCATGGCAACACTTAGGATTCGTAGACTAAGGTGGCTGGGCCATGTAAGAAGAATGGCAAACAATCGTATTTCCAAACAAATATTGTATGGCGAACTTAAGGACGGAAAGAGACTAAAGGGCAGACCAAGGCTGAGATATAAGGATGTTTGCAGGGCTTCCTTGAGGAAATTTTCTATAAGTGAAAGGAACTGGGAAAACGTGGCGGATCGTAGCACATGGAGAGCAAAAAAAAAATGGTACAGCAACTTTCGAGACAATAAAAGTAAATGTAAGTAAAGAGCCACCGTCATGCCAAGTGGCGTATAGGGAATATGGTGTTAGTGACCATAAATTTTACAGACCTTCGGCACATGATTTTTGGGGTAATGTGGTCGGTATTATGCCCGTGCCGCTTTACATTCCCAGAAAATATCCGGTACCCATTTAAGGCTGGGTGAACCTGGGAGCCATCGGTTGGGATCGAACCCTACCCCTTGTCCTTTGTAGTCCGGTTCACTAACCACTGAGCTATCACGGCTTTTCAAGACAATGCTGATGTCAAATTCAGAAGACAAAAGGCACAAGAAAAAGGAGACAAGGCCAGGTTCCGCGGGTACACCTTGCTCGTTCTGTGGATGGATCTGTCTGTCCTGGATTGGGAAATTCAACCATGAGAAAAGATGTTCAGTAAAGCAGCACCCAGTAAGAGACACTAATGCTTTACCAAACTACTGACTTATGATTGCTTGCTACCAACCGTCTGTCAAGATGCCAAAGGCCATACATATATATATATATATATATATATATAATGTTTTTATGTTACTTAGACTATGCTTGCTTCCTTCATTGTTGTTGCATAATTAAAACTATTAAAGTAATGCAAATGTTTTTCTGCAAAAGTGCTTTTCATTAAATTATAAAAAGAGAAAGAAATATATTAAAGCCATACTTTACTATACCATGGAATGAATTCAAGAAAAGTGCAGAAATAAGAGAAATGACAATGCTTCCATAAATATCATCTATAATCAAGAGGTGGCCATATGATGAGAAGAGACAACAAAAGAATATAAAAGCAAGCCCTCAAGTGGGAACCAGAGGGTACAAGAAAAAGAGGCTACTAGAGAACTCTCAAATGAACATTGATGTGAGAGACAACAACAGCAGACATCAACTCCCTCACTAAAACTGAGTGACTTCCCCAGAGCAGGGATGTTTGGCAATAAACAATACGGGTCCAGTGCAAGGTTTAACACTTGATACCAAAGATCGTCATTCATACAGAGTCTAGAATTTCTGCCCTATAGGCTGTCTTCAACTCAAACTGACAATAGACAGATATTTTACTACCTTAATAAGACAAACTGCATACCTTTGCCTGCTCCAGTGACTAAAGCTCTCTTTCCATCAAACCTGATATCCATTGATGTGTATTATAAAAGGTCTTGACCTGATAACACACCTGCACAAGAGATGAAAAGAAAAGAGCACATTTAATTAGAAGTAGCTACCATGCAGGCTGTATTCAATAGAAATGAATGTTAAATGTATTCTTCTTGTACATGGTGAGCACAAAAACAGTCCTTGATTTCTAACAGAGAATGTTAAATGTACAGTCATCCCTTGCTACTTCGCAGTTCATTTATCGCGGTCTCAGTACTTCACAGATTGTTAAAAAATTCAAAATTTAGGAATTATAGCGCAAAAGTTGCCCGCACGCCAGCAGAAGGTAGGGAGAGCCCACACAATTCAAAATTGTTCTGCAGAAGCTCCTCCTGCTGTCTCTACGCCACCTCCTGCTGCATCTATGCCATCTACTGCAGCTACCCCAGCTCTATCCGAAGCTGCCCACGACGATCCAGCGCCCCTAGCACCTGACGATGAGGCGTCATCTGAGGAGCAGTAAAGCTCTCATTAACCTATGCAGTAAATTATCTTCATCTTCTTCACCTCCACCGTACTGCACAGGCGTTTCATCGACATTTATAAAGATCAAGTGAAGAGAAGCTATTGTCAGAGGTGAGTTACGGACCTTGTTATAAAAGAAAATTTTATATTTATATCATTTATATATTATTTTATATATGTTATTTATACTATTAATATTTTATTTAGATGTTTGAAACTATTCTTTAATGTTCTAATGATAACATATGCACTTATATGGTTTCATATACACTTATTGATATTATACATACACAAAAAATATAGGTATGTTAAAAATGAGAGGGTGACACTACTTCGCGGTTTTTCACTTATCACAGCCAGTTCTGGTCTCTTTTAACCGCGATAACTGAGGGATTACTGTATTCTTCTTGTACAGGGTGAGCACAAAAACAGTCCTTGATTTCTAAAAGAGAATGTTAAATGTATACTTCTTGTACAGGGTGAGCACAAAAACAGTCCTTGATTTCTAAAAGAGAATGTTAAATGTATACTTCTTGTACAGGGTGAGCACAAAAACAGTCCTTGATTTCTAAAAGAGAATGTTAAATGTATACTTCTTGTACAGGGTGAGCACAAAAACAGTCCTTGATTTCTAAAAGAGAATGTTAAATGTATACTTCTTGTACAGGGTGAGCACAAAAACAGTCCTTGATTTCTAACAGAGAATGTTAAATGTATACTTCTTGTACAGGGTGAGCACAAAAACAGTCCTTGAATTCTAACAGAGAATGTTAAATGTATACTTCTTGTACAGGGTGAGCACAAAAACAGTCCTTGATTTCTAACAGAGAATGTTAAATGTATACTTCTTGTACAGGGTGAGCACAAAAACAGTCCTTGATTTCTAAAAGAGAATGTTAAATGTATACTTCTTGTACAGGGTGAGCACAAAAACAGTCCTTGATTTCTAAAAGAGAATGTTAAATGTATACTTCTTGTACAGGGTGAGCATAAAAACAGTCCTTGATTTCTAACAGAGAATGTTAAATGTATACTTCTTGTACAGGGTGAGCATAAAAACAGTCCTTGATTTCTAACAGAGAATGTTAAATGAGCTTCTTGTACAGGGTGAGCATAAAAACAGTCCTTGAATTCTAACAGATAGAGTATGTTACTTTATATAGGAATGTCCTTACACATTGGGGGATAAATGCATAGGACTTCTGGGAAATAAGGCTCACAGATAAGTGTTGATTTTCAGTGATCTCCCCTGTTTGTTTTTTTTTGTATTTAAAGAGAACATCCGATTGTAAGTGTTTTATATTCAATGGAAGTCACCTGGAATTATCACCTGTGCTGCAGATTTTTGTGTGCATGGAGTTCAACAATGTCCCCAGCATTAATAGTGATGGTACCCATTTTTGATAGGAAAAAGAGAAGGAGAATGGATGAGACAATGATGTACACTTTGAGATATGCTGGAACAGGCGTCGGAGCAGATATGGAGATGCAGCAATTAAACTGATTCCATGAATAGAATAGAATGAAATAGATAAACGCATAAAGTTTCATGTGGTATCAGTTGGTATCACATTCACTTGATGTGTACCCCAATTGTTACTCTGATATTGACATGATATCTACCTCAGACCAGACTCTCTGCAGCATCTCAGGCATGATTGAGTTCACAGCTTCAGTGATCCTGCATGTCATCAGGCATGATTGAGTTCACAGCTTCAGTGATCCTGCATGTCATCATGCATGATTGAGTTCACAGCTTCAGTGATCCTGCATGTCATCATGCATGATTGAGTTCACAGCTTCAGTGATCCTGCATGTCATCAGGCATGATTGAGTTCACAGCTTCAGTGATCCTGCATGTCATCAGGCATGATTGAGTTCACAGCTTCAGTGATCCTGCATGTCATCAGGCATGATTGAGTTCACAGCTTCAGTGATCCTGCATGTCATCAGGCATGATTGAGTTCACAGCTTCAGTGATCCTGCATGTCATCAGGCATGATTGAGTTCACAGCTTCAGTGATCCTGCATGTCATCAGGCATGATTGAGTTCACAGCTTCAGTGATCCTGCATGTCATCAGGCATGATTGAGTTCACAGCTTCAGTGATCCTGCATGTCATCAGGCATGATTGAGTTCACAGCTTCAGTGATCCTGCATGTCATCAGGCATGATTGAGTTCACAGCTTCAGTGATCCTGCATGTCATCAGGCATGATTGAGTTCACAGCTTCAGTGATCCTGCATGTCATCAGGCATGATTGAGTTCACAGCTTCAGTGATCCTGCATGTCATCAGGCATGATTGAGTTCACAGCTTCAGTGATCCTGCATGTCATCAGGCATGATTGAGTTCACAGCTTCAGTGATCCTGCATGTCATCAGGCATGATTGAGTTCACAGCTTCAGTGATCCTGCATGTCATCAGGCATGATTGAGTTCACAGCTTCAGTGATCCTGCATGTCATCAGGCATGATTGAGTTCACAGCTTCAGTGATCCTGCATGTCATCAGGCATGATTGAGTTCACAGCTTCAGTGATCCTGCATGTCATCAGGCATGATTGAGTTCACAGCTTCAGTGATCCTGCATGTCATCAGGCATGATTGAGTTCACAGCTTCAGTGATCCTGCATGTCATCAGGATTGCAGATAATGGAAGTAAATGTACTCTGTTCTTCACATACCCCCAAAAAAAATAGGAAATAGTTAAAATGTATCTGTGGTCCTATATTTATAAACGTATTCCAATAAATTCTGATCTTTTATCAACTTGAAACCTAGGAGTGTTTTTATGCTCACCTTGTATATAGAACCATCATCACTGAATTTGATCAATGTCCGTTAACACTCAAATCTTTTTTCTAATTAATCTACACTGTGCACAAATTTCACAGCATCAATGACATCAAAATTTTAAAACTTGAAAGCACACTCTACTCTAGATAGCATTTTATTGTACATGTTTGTAAAAATATGAAAAAAAATGCTTACTCAAGTTTAAATAGTGTATTTGATTGCATAAAGTGGATTTCTTTGCACAAATAATGAAAGCACTTAAGGCTTCAGTTTATAAAATGGGTCAATATATATCTTATCTGAGGGTAGATAAGAAACTAAGAATTAATATGTTAATACTGGCCAAACTACTGGTGAAGGTGATAGTGCATGTAACACAAATCCTCAGCATAGTTTCATATGGCAGATAAAAGTGCTTAGTAATCAACGATAAATTATTATATGAGAAAAATCTATAAGAAATTTTGCCACAAAAGCAACAACAAAGATGGAATAATGAAAATAGAACAAGTGAATGTAAACACACATTTTTCATTGTAGTACTTTAGTGTGAATATCACAATGTTCATTATTCACTTGTAAAACTAAAAATTACATTATAAGGGAAATTTTATATTAGCGTCAATATTTGTCCATGATCACTGCTATATTATGTATTATGTTGTCTGCCGTATGTCATGACACCGTACTGAAAGTAAGATCCTACAAGTTTGAACAACTTCTGCAGGCTTACTTCAGAACTCTATCTTGACCTAACCTTCTAGGCTGGTTGTATCATCAAACTGGATATACCATATAATGCACCATGATCAGAAATGTAATCGACGAAAGTCACTAGTGTTACGAACCATGTGGACCATCCCTACTTTTAGAGTGTCAAGAAACTAATGGGCCAAATTAAGAATGCCTTCTGATGATCAGACTTTTAAATAGGGACAACAAAGAGGGGTAGTTGTCAAACAAAGACAGAAGAAGAAATATTTGATCAAATATCTTTTAGACATGTTTGCTTGCATGCTTGTTTGCTTGCTTGCGTTCGCCCAATGACTAAAGGAGTACACCTCTTTGTCATCCGCCCTTAAAAAGATGTTAAGTGGGCATGTCTGCGCTGTATTGTGGTTTGCAGTATAACTGATATTTGCGCCTTTCGGTTGAACACATCTGACTTCAGCACAACATCTTTGAGTACCAGGTTGTCTCCCTTTTCGATCCCTACTCGCTTGGCCAAACTAGACAGGTTAGTCTGTTACTTTAATGCACCGCGGAGAGGTGAAGCAGGGTCAGGATGGTCCTGGTTCATCGATCCTGACGCAAGCTATCAGCTGTGGGTCGCTGACAACTTCCAGCTCTGCTGCTGTGAGGCACACCTCCGCCTCCTTCTTAAGACATAGCATCATCATCATCATCATGTATGCACTTGTTGGAAGAGGTGCTCTCTCCCTACAACTTTCAGTTTCTTCACTTTTCATTTCTCAGTTTTGCTACTGACTTCCCACAATGCCATTCTTTTGCTGCACTGCATCTTTTCTCTTTGTTTCCTCTCTACTTCTTCTTCCCTTAATTTTTCCACTTTCTACAATATGTTTCAGCAAATCAAAGAAGATGGCTACCATGGAGCACTATTTCATACAATCTCTTGATATTAAGCACTCTCCCACGTTCTCCGGTTCATCTCTTAATATTGTCAGTCCATGTTGTCTTTACCTCTACCCCATTTACTTTGTATTTTTCCCTTCAAGGTGACTTTCATTAGGTTATTATGTCTCTTTACGTGTAAAAATAAAAATCCATATGTCTTGTTTGAATTGTGTTAAATTGCTCTTTTTTCAGTTTTTTTTATTAAGAACTTCATTATTTGTCCTCTTCTCTGTCCACTCAATTTTTCCCATTTTTCCATAAATTCATATTTCAAGAACTTCATCCTTTTTTTCTATTTTCTTATTTAGTTTCCACAAGTGGAAAAATATTAAAACAGGTAAATGAATTTAAATATCTGGGAACAATGTTAACCTCAGATGGTAGCTGTACAACAGAGGTGAGATGCAGAGTGGCTCAGGCAAAAGCAGCTTTAAAAAAAATGAGGTCAATACTGTGCAATCCATTTTTGACAACAGAAACAAGAAAAAGAGTTCTTAAATGTTATGTAGAGCCAGTCTTAACATATGGATGTGAATAATAATTGAACAACAGACAAGAAAATCACTGGAGGCTGTAGAAATGTGGTTTTACAGAAGAATATTGAGATTACCATATACAGCTTAGAAGAGTAATGAAAACGTTCAGAAAGAGACCAAAGCAAAAAGAGAGCCTCAATTCCTCTCAATTAGGAAGAAATAATCATCGTTTTTTGGCCATGCAATGAGAAGGGAACATCTGGGATATACTGTGACAAGTGGAAAAATTGAGGGACGAGAGAAATAGAGGGAAGTAAAGAGAAAAGATACCAGACAACTTAAGAGAATGGCTTGGCAAAAGGTCAACAACAGAAATTATAAATAACTGTCCAGATCAAAAGTTGCGGAGAGACATGATCACCTACGCCAGCAGGCATGGTAATTGATAATAATGATTTAGTTTCCATGATTCTGTACTGTACAGAAATTCTGAGTAGATATAACACTTTACTATATTTAGTTTTAGTCCTGATGTTATTATATTTTATTTTAGGATATACTTCATGTTACTAAAAATGATTTATTCATTCCTATTCTTGTATTTATTTCTGCCATACATTTTCCAGGAATCATTATGAAATGTCCAAATTTGCTATATTCTTTAACTCTCTCTAGGTTCTTTTTATTTACTTCGCTACTGATTAGTAGGTTCCTTCTTCTATCTATCTATTGACCTTTCAAGCCGTAGCCAGCCCATAGGGCATAGACCCAGATATTCTTTCTCTTATCTAAATTTTTATTCTAGCAATTTTCAATCTTTCTAAAGATATTTTATCAAATCTCGCTATTTGTCTCTGTTCTGTGCAAGCAACTCTATCTCATTGAGGGAGCTGATTCCTACAGCTTTTGCCTCTCTGATCAATGTTTTTCTCAGTGTCTCTCTTGGTCAGCCTCCTTTCCTCTTACCTGTTGTTTCCCACATGAGGGCTTGCTTTGTTATTCGGTTATTATCTCTCCTCATCACATTTCCAACATATGACCATCGTTTCTTCTTACTAAATGGTAAAAGAAAACCATTGTTTTTTCTTGTTGTTTGTGATAAGCATTCTTTTCATTTTGGCTTCTTTTAGAGCATCCATCTTACTCTTTTTAACTGTCCAAGGTACTTTTGACATTCTTCTGTAAAACTACATTTCCATGGCCTTCAAAGGTTTTCTTATTATCTGCCATCACAAATATTTTGCTTTAACAACCAATGTAATAGCCAAAATGAGAAAGAGAGTTCATCAGAGCTATATAAGAGCCAATTCTGACCCATGGAAGCGAATACTGGACAGTAAACAAACAAATTAAAAGATGATTAGAGGCCACAGAGATGGGATTTCTTAGAAAAATGTTGAAAGTTCCCTGGACAGCTCAAAAGACTGAGGAAATTCTCAAAGAGGCAGACGCAAAAAGGGAGCTCCTAAAAACATCAAAAAGAAACATTTAATATTTTTTTGGGCACATCATGAGAAGAGGAAAGTTAGAATGCTTTGTTACAACTGGAAAAATGCAGGGAAAAAGAGATCATGCAGAACGAAGAGAGAAAATACTATATAGCTTGGTGTCATGGCATGGTAAAAAGTCAACAACAGAATTGATATGATGAGCAGTTGATAGAAGATTGTGGGAGGACATGATCGTCTATGCCAACTGGCATGGCACACAATAATGATGAATAGCCAACATGCAAATTTTGATGCATTAAATCAAATCTACATAACTTTATAAATGCCAATTTTAATATTGGTTCACTCAAGACTGGCAGGCTGGGTGCCAGTGCAGCAACAGAGCTGGACGCTCTTAGTGACCCATAATGATGGTTAGAGAACAGAACCATCCAGATCCTTCTCCACCTCCTAATGGTGCCTCAAGCAACAGACTACCAGTCTAGTCTGGCCAAAAGATGGAGAAGGAAGGCAAGCCAGTACTCAAAAATGCCATGTTGCAGAAGGATGTTTATCACAGTTTTTGCTGCAAACAGCAACACAATGCATTTACACCCATTTAACATCCTTTTAAGGGCTGATGAAGAGGGATAGCTTGTATTGGGATATCTGTGAATCAAAACTATCCATGAGATCAGCTATTGTTTTGAGTTTTGGTCATCTGGTGAATGTAAGAAGAATATTCACTCAAGGCTGGTGACTTCTTTGCTCAACTTGTGCTGTCCCAATTAGAGCAAGACAAATGAAATTTTTTGGTCATGTTAAAAGACACAACAGTCTAATAAAAGTAATATTAGAAGGGAAAATACAAGGTAAAAGAGGCAGACTAAGACTAACATGGATGAGTAACATCAAAAGATGGACAAGTCAGTCTATGGCAATCTGCACCATCAAAGCAAGAGACAGAGTGGAATGGCGCTCCATGGTAGCCAACCTTCGATGCGGAGATGGCACTCGATGATGATGATGATGTGCTGTCCAGCTATGGCACTGGTGGTGGCCACTACCAGAGAAAGCTCAACACTAACATTTCACATTTTGAGCACCTCTTTTGGAAGTTTTGGCAATCATTTTGTCACAGTTAATGGTGCTACATTCAGGGTCATTCATCATAGGCTCCTGTTGTCAGGGTGTTGAAAAGATTATAGTGGAATCATGTCATGATCTGTTTTGAGTAAATCTGGTAATCTCCTTTGGCCTTTGTTAGTTTATTACAGCAAAGTTCTGAATATACTTAAAAGTTAAAGGTGTCCATACTTGACTGTAGTAAAGTAAAGTAAAGAGCCCCGTCATGGCAAGTGGCGTACAGGGAATATGGTCTTAGTGACCATAAATTTTACAGACCTTCAGCACATAATTTTTGGGGTAATGTGGTCGGTATTACGTCCATGCCACTTACTTTCCAAGAAAAAATCTGGTACCCATTCAAGCTGGGTGAACCCGGAAGCCGTCGGTTGGGATCGAACCCTACTCTTGTCCTTTGTAGTCCAGTTCACTAACCACTGAGCTATCGCGGCTCCCATAGCTTGACTTTGCTGTTGTGAAACTAGTGAACGTGTGGTATCAGATTCATTAAGTAAGGTATGTATTAAAAGACAAGTCTGAAAAATACTAATGGTGCTTCTTAATAAGAGTTACAGTGATCTAAACCTGACAGTTCTTCTAGAATCTTGTTATCTAGAAGTGTTTAGTCTTGGAAGTTAAAGTCTTACTATTTTTTGCCTCATACAACTTAGTTTTTACATTAAGTTAGTATGACAATACAGTATCCTTAGTAGTGATGCGGTGATATACGATCATACATTATATATGATATGGCACTGCACTTGACAAGTAAGCTACACTGACACTACAAAGGCAGATACTCTGAGGTAGATCAGATATAATGATGGCATGATACAACATGGGCTAGACAACGAGAAACAATACAACATGCAGGCGAAAAACGTATTGCTTCACTTCTTGAAGTTCTTTTTTTTATTATTTGGTACTTACCAGAGCTATCAAGTTGGAATTGGTTGCCGCTATTGTCACTTGTGTTGGTCAAGTTGGTCGACAGGCCCACCGAGAACAGCTGAGACACGACGAGTCAAGTATCACTGTGAGTGTGAACTGTGTTCTCAACTCTGATTCAGCTTTAATTATTCCTCTTGTATTTTGTGAGCATACGAAGCACCAAAGATCACATGTAATGGACTGTCAGAAACAAGCCTCCAGCTGCAAGGAACTATCATCAAACTACTACGTTGTTACACGCGGAAAGATAATGAAAAGTGAACACAAATGGCTCGATATCAACACAGGTCAAAGGTCAAAGTGCAGGCTGAAAAGTGAACACAAATGGCTCAACACTAACACAGGTCAAAGGTCAAAGTGCGGGCATTCTGACCTTCTAGATACCCTGCTAACCACATCCATCTAGAGGCGTATATCATAACTTAGATATCAGTGGGACTGCGATAACAATGACAATTAAACAAACAGAAAGTCAAATGTGATTTTAAAAAAATAGATATTAATTATGCTGATGTATTTAAAACCTAGTTATTCCAGTACAAGTAGAGACGGCCAACAGTTGATATAAGACTGACTGAAAGTGGGATGTATCGCCTTCATGGTCCCCTGACTCTTATCATCGTACGTTATTATATAGGGGAGACTAACAGGGCCCTAGCCTGGGGATGGGGGGGGGGGGCGGCGGCCAAGATATAGGGGTAGATTTACCATACATCCCAGTTCGACCGGAATAGTCCCTGTTTAACAATGTTGTCCCGGCTTGAATTTCTCTCTCTCTCTCTCTCTCTCTCTCTCTCTCTCTCTCTCTCTTTGTTTCATCAGTTTACTAAAACTTAATTTGTTCTCTCGTCACAATGTAAGATGCATGCCCCGATAGCTTGAAGATAATGATGCAATTATTGGAAATGTGAAGGGAAAATGTATTTTTTTTTAATGAAAGATATATCTTATGTAAGTTTTAGGCAAGCAGAAGACTGTGCTACTGTCCGAACACATCTACTTGGCCAAGTGTTGGGCAGTCTGAAGTTACTACAAACTAAAGAATCGGATGCATCCTATTACCAAGCTTGTTCAATCTATACACTTTTAAAAACATCATAGAGTTACCAGGGCTACAAATTAATGGAAAGATAATCAATAACCTAAGATTTGCAGACGATACTGTACTGCTAGCAAAAAATCTTAAAGATCTACAATAATTACTTAATGAAATAAACATGACAAGCAGAAATTATGGACTTGATATAAATATCAAAAAGACTAAAACTATGATCATAAACAAAGAAGATACTCAAAACCAAAAAGTAGTTATCAAAATAGAAGGAATAGACCTGGAGACAGTTCAGAACTACAACCACCTTGGACATACTATAACCAGTGATGGAAAATGTACAACTGAAATAAACAAAAGAATAGGAATGGCAAAAAGTAATTTTAATGCCATGAGGAGCATACTAACATCAAAACAAATAACACCAGGGCTAAACTAAGAATAGCAAAATGTTACATCTTCTCAATATTCCCATATGGTGCAGAAACATGGACATTAGACAAGAAAACAGAACAGAGAATTGAAGCCTTTGAAATGTGGATCTATAGAAGAATAGGTAGAATTGGATGGAAGGAAAAGAAAACAAACGACGAAGTCTTAAAACAGCTAAAAATGAAAAGAGAACTGCTAAACACAATTCAAACAAGACACATTAGATTTTTGGGCCATGTTAAAAGACACAACAGCCTACTAAAAGTAATCCTGGAGGGGAAAATACAAGGTAAAAGAGGTAGAGGCAGACCAAGATCAACAAGAGATGGACAAATCAGCCTATGAAACCTGCACCAACAAAGCAAGAGACAGAGCAGAATGGCGCTCTATGGTAGCCAACCATCGTTGTGGAGACGGCATACGATGATGATGATGATGATGATGATGATGATGATGATGATGATGATGATGATGATGAAAGAATCTGAAAGCAAGTAGAAAACGTTGATCAATTATTTGATGACGTTAGTACTGGAATGAGCTTTTTGGCTTTTAAGGCAGAAATTTTATCAAAGTGAAACTTTATATCAAGTGGCAATGCTTTTTTGCTCGTTCCAAATAAGAAAGACGCATATTAGTAAAATATATTAGCGCTGTAGTAGAACATACTCTCTGTCTCCCTGGTGTACTTCTGCACCAGTTGAAGAGCGTTTTCTGTCATCAATAGTAAGTGGTCACAAGATTCTGGCTGGAAGCTACAGTGATGCTCTTCTGATGATAACAATGCATCTCTCTCTGAGCTGCTTTCAGTTGATTTCCCTTTCAGATTTAAAATAACAAGCAATTTTTTTTTTTGGGGGGGTGGGGGGGGGAGGGGGTGATCGATGGCTAGACAAGCTATCATTGTAAAATGTATTGTTATGGAAACAGCGCCATATATTTTAGAGCAGTAATCTCTGCAAATAGTGTCATTTTGGCTCGATAGGACGATAGATAGATAGAAAGAGAAGGGGGGTTAATTAGAAAAGTAATTTCAAGTTAAAATTATGAACGCAAAGCATGGCTTCCATATATTGCTACGTGATACTCCACTTCAGTGCGCATTGGAAAATAAATGTCTAAAGAAAATACTTTAGTGGAACGTGGAACGAATTCAAAACAAACGAAGAAATTCAAGAAATCGCCAATCAACCACTAATGTCTTCAGTAATCAAGAAAAGACAATGGTCATATGTTGGACATGTAATGAAGAGAGATGATAACCGAATCAAAATGCAAGCCCTCATGTGGGAAACAATAGATAAGAGGAAAAAGAGGCCGACCCAGAGAGACACTGAGAAGAACATTGATCAGAGAGTCAAGAGCAGCAGGAATCGGCTCTCTCAATGATGATAGAGTTGCTTGCACTGAAAAGAGACAAATGGTGAGATTTGACAAAAATATCTTTACAAGGATTGAAAACTGCTAGAATAAAAATTTAGATAAGAGAAAGAGTATCTGGGTCTATGCCCTATAGACCGGTTACGGCTCGATAGGTCGATAGATAGATAGGTAGGTAGGTAGGTAGATAGATAGATAGATAGATAGATAGATAGATAGATAGATAGATAGATAGATAGATAGATAGATAGATAGATAGATAGATAGATAGATAGATAGATAGATAGATAGATAGATAGATAGATAGTTAGACAGACAGACAGACAGACAGACAGACAGACAGACAGACAGACAGACAGACAGACAGACAGACAGACAGACAGACAGACAGATAGATAGATAGATAGATACTCCACTTGGTCCCAGTTTCAACTCTGAAAATTACGGTACGCCAGTTAGGTTTGTCTTTTCTTTATGTCCGAACTGTGAGATACTATTTGATATTATTGTTTATTTTTTGGTATGTAAAAATTATCGTTTTTTTTTCAATAATATAAATATTACATTTGTATCTTGAATTAAACTGAATTATTGTATCTAAAACCTAAATAAAAAGCACATAATGATGTCGAGAAGTAAAGGCATCAAGATGCGAAGACGCTGGCGTAAAGCTGTCACCATACCACTTTTTTTCTTCTTTTTTTTTTTAACTTGACGGAACGATGTCACCGGAGAATGATGTTAGTGACCATATTTTCCAAAGATCACACCTTTTATTGCGATGTGGTCGGTATCACGCCAGGCCACCTTTACCCCTTCTATCTATCGTCCTTTCGAGCCGAAGACGACACTTAGGGCAGAACCACAATCTCAAAAACAGAAACCTTGCGTGCCAAAATGGCACATATTGCAGAGATCACTGCTTCTAAAATCTATGGTTCTGTTTCCATAACAATGCTTTTTACAATGGCAACTTGTCAAGCCATCGATCAATCTTCTTAGTCGCCTCTTACGACATGCCTGGAAGGTCACAATGTCACTTTTCTTTACTTACCACATAATGAGGCCCCGGTAACACACGGGAGACCTTTTACCATTTTCTTTACCTTTACTTTCCGGAAAAATCTATGGTACCCATTATAGAGGCTGGTTGAACCCCGGAGCCTTGTCGATCCGAAAAAGGCCACTTCTGAGGATCGAACCCGGACCATTTTTATCAGAAAACGAGCACACTATCCACTCAGCCTAAGGGTAATGGATTCTAACTCTGGTCCCAGTTACAACTAGTTTTCAGTTGCTGTTTGTAAGTTGTACCGAGTGTACTATTAACTGTTTTCCTGCATCTTTTATGTTTTTTTCTTCTTGTATTGGAATTTCTAACAAAATAAATATTTCTTTAAATTCGTTATTTCAATCTTCTACTTTCTGAAAGGTCAGAGGTTAAGACATCCGGGAAAGATTAAAACAAGCGGTAATCGAGCAACAGATTATGATCTTAAATGAAGAGGAACTGGACACACAAAGAAAACCTGATGCCAGCATATCGATACAGGCACTGTCTTGGAACCCACAGGGGATGAGAAAGTTGAGGAAGGCCCAGGAATACACGGAAGGAGAAGAGAAGTAAGGGAAACCCTTAAGAACATTGGAGGCTGAAGAGAAGTAGAGAAAATGTCGAAGGACACGGATTAATGGAGAGAAGGAAAAGGCAAATAATTGCAATGCTGCGGTAAAGCTGGTAGCAAGGAGCCAGTAGTAGGGTGTGATAAACACTCCAAGGTATGGAGATAGCTTTACAAGGAAGGAACACAACACAAAACTGACATTTCGGCCTGTCGCCTTCTTCAGAATACAAGGACAACGACAACAAATCGACGAGAAGGGCCAACGAGAAAAAAATGTTTCCACTTGTTGGATTGAACCCGAGACAGTTCCGTCCAGACACAGATTTCTAAACCACCCAGCCATCATTGTGAAGCACATGACGTCATCACGTTCAAACTTCAGTATAAACATTGTTCGAAATTAAAACTTGTCTCAGTTTATAGTACAAGGTCAAGGTTTGTCTCCACAACCTTGCCTGGCACGGGCATTATGGTGTTAGTGACCATATTTTTCTATGACCACGGCACCGTTGTGTGGATAATGTGGTCGGTATCACGCCAATCCGCCTTTACTTCCTATACAAATCTCTGCTACCCATATTTAGAGGCTCAGTGAGCCTTGGAGCCTTGTCGGTCCGAACAAAATCCACCACTTCTGGGTATTGAACCAAGACCCATCTGGTCAGGAAACGAGCACATTAACTCTTTCCACACGGAAGCCTTTTTTTTTTTAAATCAAAGCAACGGAAGAGATTTCAGAGACACAACTTTTCATGGTGTTAATAATCAATCCACATATTATATTTATATCTAACATTTCACATATTATTATTTTTTAAAAAAAGTAAAGTACGTCACGCCAAGTGGCGTATATGGAATATGGTGTTAGTGACCATAAATTTTACAGGACACATGATTTTTGGGGTAATGTGGTCGGTATTACGCCCGTGCTGCTTTACTTTCCCAGAAAAAAATCCGGTACCCTTTTAAGGCTGGGTGAACCCGGAAACCGTCGGTTGGGATCGAACCCTACCCTTGTCCTTTGTAGTCCAGTTCACTAACCACTGAGCTATCGCGGCTCCCAACATATTATTACGTTATTATAATAACATTTTATATGCGTTTTTTAGATAAACGAACATGGTTTTCACCAAATACCAAGATGATACAAGACATGTAAAAAGGAAATATGGTTTAATGACGGTTCACACTAATCAAATTGAGAGTGACGGACAGTGTGTCGAAACGTACGGAAAGAGTAGGACCGGTCTCAACTTATAAATAAAAATCAATGTAAAACGTTACACACCATGAGAATACAGTTTGTGGTCCACATCGATGCTGATTAATGGGGTACAACATTTTAAAATAAAAAACAGCGTGAATCTGGATATGAAGAGTTAACAAAGCAAGACGATTAGAATCTACGGATCCTAAACTATAATTTAAAAAAAAAAGAGGGATAAAGAAAATCAGGAAGAATGTTTGATAAACACCGTGTTCACCCACGCGATAACTTCTCACAGCCTGTTTTTGCCATTCCAAGCAACTTTTATAACTCCATTGTGGGTGAGCTCATATTTCTCATTACATAACGTGTTGTTGTTTACTGCTACAAGTTGAATAAATAATAGGAAACCAAATACAGATTTCAACCGGGGGAGGGGGGGGGGGGGTAATCTGGTCTTCAAAAGTACGACCTTGGTCCACTTTTATTAACTATTTGACACTCCAGGGATTTTCTTGTGTTTTTTTTTATTTCTGAGGAGGGAAAAAGGTTCTCAGCTGGGTCATGACCCCCAGAGGCAGCATATTTTACCCCGAACATGAGGTTGTGCATATTCTGTAGAATTGTTATTGTGTTATTGAGTTATTAAGTTATTGAGTTATTGTGTTATTGAGTTAGTGTGTTATTGAGTTATTAAGTTATTAAGTTGTTGAGTTATTGTGTTATTGAGTTATTGTGTTATTGAGTTATTTGCGGGTCATCATCATTGCACTTCGAACATGTCCATAGGTGCTCAGATCCCCTCCTCAGCAAGTCCCGCAGTGTCCAGCGACTGACGACTCCAGTTATGTGTTGGTTGATAAGTCTTCTTACACGTCCACTAAGTTTCGTGTTTCTGGCTGTGTCCATCTTAACTCCCATCTATTTCATTCGAAGGAGTGACGTGGACTCATGGTTGTCGAAGTCTGTACCCTTCCCACATCTCAGAGGGCACTGATGGAGTCCGCCCGATCCATTGGTTGACCGTCTTCAACGACAGCGCAGCTAGCCAACCTGTCCGCTCTTCCATTTCCCCATACTCCCGCATGTCCTGGGGAGCCACGATAGCTCAGTGGTTAGTGAACTGGACTACAAAGGACAAGATGTCGGGTTCGATCCTGACCGACATCTTCCAGGTTCACCCAGCCTTTAATGGGTACCCGATTTTTTTCTGGGAAAGTAAAGCGGCACGGGGGTAATACCGACCACATTACCCCAAAAATGATGTGCCGAAGATCTTTAAAAATTATAGTCACTAACACCATATTCCCTATACGCCACTTGCCGTGACGGGGCTCTTTAATTTTACTTGTTACCACATGTCCAGGGACGTAGACAAAGGTGACCCTACGTATATTTTGACTTCAGCAATAACTCTCCCCATTGCCTGCGTACCAGTTGTAGAAATGTATTTGTAACGAACAAAGATTTATATTTGCTTTCAATGTTCTCTGTAGCTCTACTCTCGGCCCCGCATGATATTTAATATGTAATAACTGTACTTATCTCCAAAGATATTAATGTCTTGAATGACAATGCTTTGAGTTTAATGAGCAAGTCAGCTCAAAATGCTTGGTAGCTAATTTAACTGTGATAGTAGACATGTAAAAGGCATGAGTAACATGGAACGGTCTTCTTTTCCTCTTCTTCTATCCTTCCTCTGCTGCCGTTGGCGTCGAGGGGAGAAACAATATGCGATTCTTTGCTCTTCTGTTGGCCTCTTCTGATGTTATTCCTCCTAGTGACTCTAGTATTCTCTTTATCCATCTCTTTCTCGTCTTCCTCTTAATCTGGCGTTTTCGTAGCGTTTATTTAAGGCTCTTTGAGTCATTGTTAGTTCTTTTTGTCTTGTTATGTGGCCGAACCAATTTATCTGTTGTTTCTTTATGTATTCGATGGCTGGTTCAATTTCGAGTTTCTTCCTCAGGTCAGTGTTTCTTACTCTGTCCCTTAAGCTGTTTCCTGTCATTCATCTGACACATTTCATTCGGTGGTCGTTATCTTTCTTATTGTTCTAGAGTCCAGCGTCCAGGGAACGGCAACATTCCAAATAATGACGATACATAGATAATACGCAACCCATTTGTGACAGTGGAGTTACGAAAAATTAAGTGTCGTTCAGAAAGAGCCTTGATATTTAGAAATGAATCTTGGATAATTAGTAAACAGGCAATAAAAAATAGCCGATAATCTCGCTGGCGGCTTTGGTAGTGAGTGTAGCATGAACTGAACAGGCTTCGCCAAGTTTGTTCTTCATTTCTTAAGAGAAGAGGAGAACGGTGGAAGGGACAAGAATGCATATGTTTAGACTGGGGAAAATAAAGGTGGAAAAGAGAGCTGATCAATCTGGAGTGTTTAGTAAGAAAGGCAGATGCATCTCACAACTGTTTGTCACTGGTACTTTAGTTGTTTAGACAATTTGTGTCTTTCCATAATTTGAAATACACGCGCATTTTCTTGTCTACATTTAGGTTGATTAGAAGAAGCGCTCAATTAAAATAAAGAAAAAAAAATGTGTGGGTAGAGATGTAATTTTGCACCCAAGTAGACCCCGATTTGTCAATCTTTCATCTTTTTGTTGCGAGCATTTTTCTTACAAAATATCAATCATCCATCAATACCTACTATAGCTAAAAGAAAATGTATGCGTTGTTTTAAAAAATAAAAAAATACTATCTTTACGACACATAGTACCATTACTGGTGTATGTCGGGGGCCTCACGATAGATCCAGAGGGATAAAGGCCGCTTGATCAAAGCAGTCGTCACGACGTGTGAGACTCAGGATTTCTATTTCACCCCCCCCCCCCCCCCAATAGAAAAAAATACTTTCTGTCTGCTGCTGGTTTCAAACACCGTACGTCGGCTTTCCAGCCAGCGGGATAGTGGTTGTAGCCGCACGGCCATGCCTACTCCCTCATGTCACAAAGTGAAACCACTTCCATAAAATATATTTTATTTAAAAAAACGAATAGGGTGTACCAGACTTAGGACATGCTCACCTACAATTGCTGCAACATCTCCGAGGTGTCACTAAAATGCCACTTTAAAACTAAAACAAGCAGTTGTGATCTACAATCAACACCTGACAGGAACAATCTGTTTGCTTGTGGTTCAAGAAGTGCAGGAACGGGCAGTGGAGCGGATATGGGGATACTATGACTGCAAAGAAACTGATTCCATTAATATGCTTGCTTGCTTGCGTTCGCCCGATATATGAGGCCCAATAAATGTTGTTTGACAGAATAATATTGAGAATGTTAAGAGCAGGTATAAGAGTAATTAAGATGTTCTAAATGAGGCCAGTTAAAAAAAACAGCTTATTACAAATATCACGAGGAAACGATAATAATTTTTTTGCCCATGCAAGTTAAGTTATAATAAGTTATGTTATGTTATGTTTTGTTATGTAATGGTAAGCTATATTATGTTATGTTATGTTATGTTTTGTTATGTTATGTTAAGTTATGTTATGTTATGTTGTTTTGTGTTATGTTATACCAGGGGAGGGTACAGCCACGAAGAAACTGCCACGAATTCAATTTGTCTTTATTTTTGAAGAAAAAAAAAAGTTTTCCCACTGGGCCAGATTGAACCGGTACCTTCTTGCCCAGATGCCGACGTCTTACTTCTAGACCACCCAACATTCCAAACCATGTAATGAGAAAGAAAGTTGGAACATATTTTGACTACTAGAAAAAAATGATGAAAGAAAGATATAACGAAAAAATAAAAACATACCAGACAGTGTTAATGGAATAGTTTGATAGGAAGCCAGCTAAAGAAATGATGTACAAGCGCAGACAGAGAAAGTTGTGCATAGACATGATCACCTACACCTACAAGCACGACATTTTATGATGATAATGATCATGACAAGAGATACGCGGTAGTTTATAATATTGTTTTTTTTCTTCTTCTTAGTCTTGTTCGTCTTCTTCTCCCCCTCCTCCTTACATTGCCTTATTCCCTTTCTTCTTCCTTCGTCGTCTTCTTCCTTTTTTTCTTCTTCTTTTCTCCTGTACACCTTCCTCTTCGTCTTTTCCTTTTCTACCTCTTCCTCTTCTTCTTTTCATTTCCTCCTCTACGTCTTCTTCTTCGTCTTCACCTTTTCTACCTCTTCCTCTTCTTCTTTCCTTTTCTCCTCTACGTCTTCTTCTTCGTCTTCACCTTTTCTACCTCTTCCTCTTCTTCTTTCCTTTTCTCCTCTACGTCTTCTTCTTCCTCCTCCACATCTTCTTCTTCCGAGTCCACCTGCCCGACGACTACCCCATTGACCATTCGCTTTTCTAAAACCAAAATAAATATTTATGGTCTGGTTGCTCTGTGATCTACATTAACGTACGATTTGCTTTTCTTAGCCTTTTATCAAACTTTAGTACGCCATTTTTGTGTACCAGGTTTGCCTTCCCTTTTCGTTCCACTCTCGCTTTTTTGGATTATTGTGTAGTCTATTTCTAGAATCCTGGCGGGAAGTGGAGTGTAAGTATACCACGAACGTAGAGAGGACATCAATGTGTTGGGTTAAAGCTGAGACATGCAAGTATACCACGATGGTAGAGACCGTAGAATCGAACAAAAGTGTTGTCTAGAGTAAGAATAATTTGTTTGTGCCGATTATTTATATTGTAGGCTTTAGAGGCAATGCAGCAGAAGGTCGACGCCTGGGAGTCATGACTCAGGCGGGCCCACCTCTCTTAGAGTGTCAAGAAGCTACGGGGCCTAAACACTTGCTCGACGGGTTCACTTCTGATGGTCAAATTTACTCCTGTTGCGAATCTCTATATAAAGTGTTTCCTATTACTTATTAATACCTATAAATAAAAACAAAAGTTCCAGTCGGTTAAACAAAAATAATGTAACGGTGATTTTGAAATACATAATTAATTGTCTTGTTAGAAATTATATATCTTCATCCCAACGTTGTGTTACCAATGCCAGACCTGGATCCTAGATGCAAGAACAATAAGAAAAATAACCTCTGCTGAGATGAAATGTGTTAGACGAATGACAGGAAACAGTCTGAGAGATAAGATCAGAAATGAAGAACTGAGAAAAAAAGCTAGGAAATAGCCCACGCCATAGAATATATAACGAAACAACAGATAAAATGGTTTGGCCACGTGACAAGGCAGAAAGATCAAAACACAACAAAACGAGCCTTCAGCAAACGTTGCGAGAACACCAGACCCAAGGGTCGACCACGAAAAAGATGGATCGATGGAATATTAGAAGCACTAGGAAACATAACAGCAGCAGAGGCGAACAGAAGAGCCAAAGACCGCAAATTTTATCTCCCCTCGACGCTGAAAGGCGGATGATGAAGGAAAGAAGAAGAAAAAGAAGTTACAAGTTATAAAATAAAGGTAAAGTACGAGATTTGAATGGGAGCCGCGATAGCTCAGAGGTTAGTGAACTGGACTACAAAGGACAAGAGGTAGGGTTCGATTCAAACCGACGGCTACCGGTTTCACCCAGCCTTTAATGGGTACCGGATTTTTTTCTGGGAAAGTAATGCGGCACGGGCGTAATACCGACCACATTACCTAAAAAATCATGTGCCGAAGGTCTGTAAAAATTATGGTCACTATAGTCCGTTCAGATTCGTTTGCCTAGACATTAATTTATTTTTGTCAAAAACTTATTGTTCATTTGCATTGATCTTTTGAAGTTAGGTTTAGAATACTAATGTCGCTATAAAAATATTTTTTTATCAAAGAAATGTGATCCAGTTTCAAAGATGCCTTATTTAACCTATATTAAAAAAAAGTTAATCGATATTATAAACACCGGCGGGATTATGTAGATGCTTACATCTCACAGCTGATTCTTTAACATATAGGCATGACCTTCACGGCTGAATGCGCACCGTCCTAAAATAGTTATGTTTCCACTATAAATTTTTATAAAGAAATGTTACATATGAAATTTCCCGTTTAGCACAAAATGACATTTTAGCCGAAACCGGAAATTATGTGACGTCAAAATCACGGCCGTAGACTCGAGTTCGAGTCATAATTCAGAGGCAAATCTCAATATTTACAGAAAGGAGGCGGCACTATCCATATTATCTTCTGCAAGTCTATGTGAGAATGAATATAAAGGCAAAATATTTTACTGAGCATAACATTGCTATAAAGATTTATCAATACTTCTGCAGAGAGCGTAAAAAGGGACATCTTTATTGTTCTTTATCAAACCCTGAGAAGAGAACAATGCATATTTTAGGTTTGTGTAAACGTTCATTTGATCGAATAGTTAAAGGAAGCGGATATTTATTGCCAACAAATGCAAGAATGCAAGGAAGGAAAGAAACGTTAGACAGTTTTGATAAGGACCTAGTAAAAAGAGAAATCTGTCGAATGTTTGATATAAACGAAGAAGTGACACTTAGAAAGTTGAAGCTTTGGCTGAAAACTAACAACGACATTGAAATATCAAAAGCTTCATTATGGAAAATATTAAGAAATGCAGGCTTCACCTTTAGAAAGTATGCTGGTGGAAAAAACATTATTTGTGAGAAGCCACATCTAGTAGCTCTTAGAAGCAAGTATTTACGTGAAGTGAAGGAAATGCGCGAAAATGATTATGATATTGTTTATTTAGATGAAACTTGGATCAACGCTCATCATACAAATGAAAAGGAATGGCAGTTAGCAGATGGAAGTATTAAAAGATCAGTACCAAGCAGTAAAGGGCAACGTTTGATAGTTGCACATGCAGGTAGCAGACATAATGGGTTGTTGCAGAATGCTCATCTCGTTTTCATTTCAAAATCCATAGACAATAGAGACTACCACTCCGAAATGAATGGGCACATATTTAAAGACTGGATCGAGAAAAGTATCCTTCCAATATTAGATCGACCTTCTTGTCTGATAATGGACAATGCTTCATACCATAACGTAGTTAACGTAGAAGATAGAATCCCAACATCATCAAGTACAAAAGATGCAATCAAAACGTGGCTCATAAAAGAACACATACAAGTTAACGACAGCTACTTGAAACCCGAATTGCTTAGCCTTGTAAAACAGACACAACGTACAAAGATATTTAAAATAGACAAGTTAATTCAAGAACATGGCCATAGATGTTTGAGACTACCTCCATATCATGCACACTTAAATCCTATAGAACTAGTTTGGGCAAAAGTTAAAGGACACGTAGCATATACAAATAAAACTTTCAAATTATGCGATGTTGAGACACTTACAAATCAGGCTCTATCAAATATAAATAAAGACTACTGGGTAAAATGTGAGAATCATGTGTTACGACAAGAAGAGGAATATTGGAAAAAGGATGGTTTGTTGTTTGTTCAGCCGAAAGCAGTAATCGACCTATTTGACTCGTCTGATTCTGAATGATCATTACTCTGATTAAGTCTACAGATAAATAGTTTGATTTGCAAAATTTCCTAGTTGATTTGTTAAACAGTTTATTGTTCAAGACCACCCAAGCAATCAAAAATATGTTATAAGCAAACCAACAACCATTACTTTGAATGGAAGCCTGCTTGAGTCAGTACAGAAGTTCAGCTATCTTGGATCCACTATTACAGCCACACTTTCCTTAGATGAGGAACTAAATGTACGTATTTGAAAGGCAGCGACAACATTTGGGAAACTCACACCAAGAGCATGGAACTATATCAAATTGACTCTACGAACAAAAGTTCTATATGTAATTTAAAATTTGTATACTTGCCACCAAGTAAAATTTTATGGACACGCCTATGGGTCATCGTTGCACTAGATTACTGTAAAACATTTTGATTAGGGTCAAAATAATAGTTACATGGGCAAAGATCAAAGGAATTCGCCGCTTTAAGAAAACCGTTATAGCTAGACATCGAGTAACACATATGTTCTCGTGACATGGACATTTTAACACCGTATGCCAAAAATCATGTGAAATCATCAAGAACTTTTTGAATTATAAATCATAACATCTCGGCAAACGAATCTGAACGGACTATAACACCATGTTTCCTATACGCCACTTGGCGTGACAGGGGCTCTTTACTTTACTTTACTTTACCTTATTGAATCGCCGTCTTAGCACGCGAGTTTTCATCCATATATGCTCGGCTGATATCCAGAGTGTACGGAGACTTCTGGAAGTGTCGCTTCAAGTATCAAAACTCACGATGCGAGGCGACATTCCTCACCTTCCTAGAGAATTATATCTTGGTACTAATTTCTGCCAGCGGCTGGGTCGACCGCGAGGGTATTTTTTTTCCAACCACGAGTACAACCCGCAATGCTTCCAGCAGGTATCGAACACGGGTTGTCAGAACATCGGTTGCCCAGTCGGGTGATTTTTCCAAAAAGGCTACAGAGGCTTCAAGAATATATTATATTATAAAATATGTCGTCAAAGTGCAAGGATTATCTATATATTACTAAATCACGTGACATAATTTGTGATGACCCTTATACGATTGGCTCCCTGGCCCTGGCTATAATCGAGCCCTAGGTCAACCTAAGTTGACCACCACTGAGTTACCCCAAAAAACCATGTGCTGAATGTCTGTAAAATATATGGTCGCTAACACCATATTCCTTATCCCCCACTTGGCGTGACGGGGGCTCTTTACTTTTTTTTGTTTGTTTTACTTCTCTAACACATAAAGAATAGTGTGCAACGAAAGCTCAGAGAAGAGCAGGCGGGCTTTATAAGTGGGAGATCATGTACTGATCAAATCTTTCTCTTGCGAACCATTGTAGAACAGTCACTGGAATTGAATCCCTTCTTATCTATCAACTTCTTAGACGTTAAGAAGGAATTCGATAGAATCCATCATCCATCGCTTTGGAAAGTCTTGTTTGTATACGGCTTCCCGGTTACAATCGTCAATGCATAAAAATGCGAAGCTGCAGTAAAGCTGAATGTGAGGAAAAATAAAAAAAAATGGTATACAAGAAGCTTTACGTGATAAGTGGGCGTTGTTTAATCTGTGTCGTCCACTTATCACGTAAAGCGTCTTACATACCATTTTTTTAATTTTTAAATTTTTCCTTACAATCGTCAATGTTTGAAAGGGCGTGTACAACGGCAAGCAGTGCAGACTAAGACATGAAGAACAAGCAAACAGCTTGGTACGAATTGAACAAACCAGGTATCCGTATCTATCATTAACATGGACACCACTAGGCAAACGAAGAAGGTGCAGACCATTGGGGAAATGGCGACAAACCATCACATCATCATCATCATCATGTACCCTGCCGATTGGCGTAGGCGATCATGTCCCTCCACAATCTTCTATCTACAGTGCATCGTATCAGTTCTGTTGTTGACTGTTTTCCATGCCATGACACCAAGCTATCCAGTATTTTCTCTCTTTGTCTTCCGCGATCTCTCTTTCCTTTTATTTTGCCAGTTGTAACCAAGTATTCCAACTTTCCTCTTCTCATGATGTGCGTGAAAAAATGTTGATTGTTTCTTTCTGATGTCCAACATACCATACATGATGAAATGATAGAGGCTGGCAGGTTACTGGCGAGAGTTGTCCATACTGCTTCAGGCCGGATTGGGCGGAGATCTCTTGTGAGTGCCATATGCTCCCAACGGTTAGTTGACTTGATCAATTGTTTCTCTCCACGAACATTAAATATGCGTGTTTCTTCTCTTAAACACACACACCGATAGCTGAAGCTGTATCTTAAATCTGTAAAAACTGTTGCGCCTAAAAGTTGCAACCTCCAAAACTGTCAGACGTACCAATTTGTTCAAACTCGGCATTAGGAGCATCAACTACAAAAATATCAGTCGCACAGTTTACTTTAACTAACAATGTTACTTTTTGTGTCTGGTGTCACAAACTGAAACCACTTCCATAAAATATCACTTGTAAGAATGAGAAGAATGTATTACGCTCAGGATTTCTTCATTCAAAAACGCTGACAAATGTCCAAGTTTAGAAATAAAAATGCCATTTTGAGATTAAAACAAACAACTGTGTCTTTCTCTCTTTCTCTCTCTCTCTCTCTCTCTCTCTCTCTCTCACTTTAATAAAAAAAAGTAGACAAGGAACAAACTCAGTGTGAAGTAAAAAAAATGTATTACTAGAATGTATTAATGCATACAGTAGAAAGTATTACTAGAATGTATTAATGCATACAGTAGAAAGTATTACTATAGTCCGTTCAGAAATGCATAATCACACCTGAATTAGTTTTGAGTGATAACCGTTTGTTATTTTGCTTTCAAAATTTGCATGCAATCTAAGAATATTGATGACGTTATAGAAATATTTTGCTCTGAGAAATTTGATCTAGTTTAAAAGTTTTCTTCTTTAGGCTATATTAAATTCACCCTGTTCGAATTTGACACCATTTTAGGATATATACATTAATTTGGTGCGGTCGTTCACGTAAAATAGTTTGGCTATTGCAGAAACACTAACTTCAGGAAAATCCCGCGCACAAAACTGAATTGTTATTGAACGACATGACGCACCACGGCCTTGGCATTAATTACCGAAGGGAAGGCGTATCTTTATTAATTTTGTGAAGACTCACTAGACAATTTGTTGACTTTAAATACCAACATTTATATCTAAATTACAATGAGTTTGAAATGCAAATTTATAACTATGCAAAAGGTTACTGTTTTACTATATCAGCACTTCCTTAGGGAATCCAAGATGGGGCATTTATATTGTGATATTCATGACCCAGAGAGACGAACGCAACTCGCGCTTGGTCTTAATAAATCGTCATTTTCTCGTTGGATTAAACAAGACTCAGAGTGCACTCATGTCAATCAAGGAAGGAAAAGGAAAGTCGACAGCTTTGACATTTTGAAAATACTTTGACTGCATCAAATACAAAAGAGCAAATTAGGACATGGCTTGCGAATGAAAATGTCAAATTTGACGACACATATTTAAAACCCGAATTGTTACAACTTGTGAAGAATACGAATAAGAAAAAGGTGTACCATATTGATAAAATCATTGAGAAGTACGGCCACACCTCTCTTCGACTCCCTGCATATAATGTGCACCTTAATCCAATCGAACTTGTCTGGCCTCACGTCAAAGGACAAGTTGCAGAACAGAACAGGACGTTTAAAATGTGTGATGTTGAAGTTCTGACACGCGAGTCTCTCTCAAAAATAGACATTCCGTTCTGGAAGAAGTGTGTTGAGCATGTGCTGCGGGTGGAAGATGAGTACTGGAAACGAGATGGATTACTATTTGTCCAGCAAGTAATGATTATCAACCTCTTGGAATCGTCAGATTCGGAATGATTAAAATTAAGATGATTTCAATTCTAGCTGCAGTTAGGACTCCTGGGGTCTAATGGTGACCGAAGGACAAGACTAATTGCAACCAATTGAATTCATGTTTGCAAATACACATAAACGAACAACACCCACAATTAAGCACTATGTAGATACGCCTCTGACAAGAATTGCAGTAGACTGGAAAATTTAACACGATTACTGTAAACTCTAAAATTTGAATCAACTTGTGTGATATCGTCATAAAAGATCAAAGGAATTCGCTGATGTGCAAAATCTGTTGTGTTTGTGGAATAAAAAATACCAAAATCTTTGCGTCATCAATATTCTAAGATTGCATGCAAAATGTGAAACGAAAATAACAAGCGGTTATCACGCAAAACTAATTCAGGTATGATTATGAATTTCTGAACGGACTATAGAATGTATTAATGCATACAGTAGAAAGTGTTACATACAACACGCTTATAACGAATGGTGTGGCTGAACAAGGGGAATAAGGCATTCGAGTAAAATAATTCCACATGAGCTACTAAAGCTACATCTGGCTATGAATTCTTGGTAACACTCTAAATAAGATACAATTTAACCAAATGAAATATATATATATATATATACTATCGACTTTTCTTTTGAGGTAGTTTCATTTCAAGAAAAGGATAAAATACATTTCGCTATGTAGGTATCATCGGTTTCAAAGCAGAACAAATTTTCTTTTACGAAAAAAAAAAATAAAGAAATACAGAAGAGAATACATTAGTTGTAGGGTGAGGTATATATATTATTTACATGTAGAACAGTCGTGTGATATTGACTGTCCAAACTAGTTATATGTTTGTTCTGTTGCTTTTGAGAACTTTGTTAATATTCGACAAATATAATGTCTAAGGACCAGTAGTGGATATTCAGAGGACGCAACTGGGGTCAATACTCCTGTAATATTTAATCAGAATACATAACGCAATCACATTCGAGTTCAGTGAATTCAATCTCAGCGTACAACCAGCTACCGTATTCCCTTGTGTAGCCGTGAGAAAGTTCAAATAACTCAAGCCGTTACTATAAATAGGCTTCAAAAATATAATAGACTTCAATGTCTATGGAGGTCAGACTTACTACAGCCGTCCAATGTCATATATTTACCCTGCACTGGGTATGAGATATAGCTTGGCCATTTCAGTAAAAATGTTGCCATGGAAACAGAAGACCGACTAATAAGATGATGTTATATAATTTTATCCGGTATAATATATCTGTTACATATTTTATTATTATATATTTATACTTCTATATAAAGTATATTTTTTTCTGACTCCGGTAAGATAAAGGTCAAGGTAAAGTACTAGAACTTGAATCGGCGTCTTATCACGCGAGTGTTCACCCAAATGTGCTTGACCGCCTATCCAGAAGTGTTCGGAGACTTCTGGATAGTGTCGCTTCAAGCATTGAAACTCACGATGCGAGGCGGCGTTCCAAACCTTCCCAGAGTACTACCCTGGAACCCATTTCTGCCAGCGGCTGGGTCGACCGCGGGGGTATTTTTTTTTCCCCAACCACGAGTACAACTCGCACTGCTTCCAGCGGGAATCGAACACGGGTTGTCCGAACGTCCAGTAAGAATCAACACGCTACGTCTTATATATACAAACTAGAACAAAACTGGAAGAGATGTTAATTAACAGCAAACCCGTGCCCTTTTTGCATCCCTTATAATGTCAATAACTGAGATAGTATTATGTAATTATAGTTACTATCAACCCTTACATATGCATGTCAGAGCTGGAAAACAACAAGAGACATAGAAACAAAGCTGAACACATTGAAACATAAATGTCTAAGGAAAATATTTGGTATAGCTTGGAACGAATTCAAAACAAACGAGGAAATTAGAGAAATCGCCAATCAACCACTAATATCTTCAGTCATCAAGAAAAGACGATGGTAATATGTTGGACATGTGATGAGAAGAGATAATAACTGAATAGCAAAGCAAACCCTCATGTGGGAAACAACAGGTAAGTGGAAAAGAGGAAGACCCAGAGAGACACTGAGATGAACATTGATGAGAGAGGCAAGAGCAGCAGGAATCGGCTCCCTCAATGAGATAGGCTTGCTTGCACAGAACAGAGACAAATGGCAAGATTTAATAAAAGATCTTTACAAGGATTGAAAACTGCTAGAATAAAAATTTAGATAAGAGAAAGTGTATGTGGGTCTATGCCATATGGGCCGGCTACGGCTCGAAAGGTCAATAGATAGATACAATTATAGTTATGTCTACTTAGAGCAATAATTGAAGGAACTATTTTACATAGCGCAAATTGCAGTACTGTTTATGTCGCAAATTATCAGGTCAAAGGTCAAGCTAAAAGTTTGGTTTCACGTCTTGGCCTACTCAAGTTGCGAACCTACCGCCCACCGCTTCTATGAGCTAACGTCTCGCATCGACCACGTGACACTATACCTCATTAATAGGGAACTTCTTTTTCCTCCGTAAGGTCAACAACGCTTTGCGGCAAACTGTTAATATGTAGCGGTCTCAGTGTTATGAATATTTAATAAGTAATTTAAAGTTAGAACTACCGCGACTTTACATTTGTTATAAACGACGGTAAAAAAGTTAAGTACACCAGAGTCTTCAGAGGCTTCAAGCACCGTGGTTATCTTACTTTTTAGGATCGATGAGAGTTTCAGTAAACCTTTCTTTTCTGGGAAAAAAAAAAGAAAGAATGGAGCTGATCATTACAATTATCATCATCATCAACAAAATTATTATCATCATTATTTTTACTTAATTTTCTGATATGGATAGTGCTGGATTTCGGTTTGGTTAAATCAGGTCGTTAGTGAGTATCCATTAATGGATCTTCGGAAGTGATGTCAGCAAGTATAGACTACTCCCTTGTGCAATGATGATAACCTGTCGACTAAACTAAATTAAAATTAAAGTAAACTAAACTAAACTGAACTGAGCTGAACTAAACTAAACTAAATTAAACTGTGAACTAAACTAAATGAAACTAAACTAAACTGAGCTAAACTAAACTAAATTAAACTGCGAACTAAACCAAACTAAAATAAACTAAACTAAAGTAAACTGAACTAAACTAAACTAAACTGAGCTGATGAGCTAAACTAAACTAAACTAAACTAAACACCTGTTTGTTTCCATCTCAGTGTCAATTTAGACAATTCACAGTCCGAAGGACCTCAAATTTATGTCGTATGGACCGTACTATGTCGTATTATTGTATATTATTAAAGTCCTTTTGGCGTTGATGTTTTTTTTTTTAACAGGAAGTTTCAAAGTTTCATTTAACTTTAACTTAGCCAAGCTTAAGGCTTCATCAAGGTTAAAATGGGCCCTGAATTTGAGCGCAGCTTAAATGTCAAGTTATCATTCACGTATATACCGTATACAGCTGTAAAATATTAGCGTCAAGATAATAGTTATACAATGATTTATGTAAGTAAAATGAATTATTTATTAATAGTTTAAAAAAAAAAACCAGATCGTTTTCATGAACAGCTTCATAATATGTTTAAACATTGTGTAAATCTTATTTGGTTGGATAAATAAAAATAGTAAATACACATTTGTTGTGAAAAGCTACACGAAACAATTGTATGTGAGAGATGAAAAATAGCAAGCGATAAAGTAAAGAAGAATGAGAAACAAAGAAAGAAAGAAACAAATAAAGAGCCACATCACGCCTCCAGCATGGTGTACACGGATTGATTATGGTATAAGTGTCAATATTTTGCTACCATCGACAAATTTTAAAGGGAGTAGTAATATGGACAGCACTCAGCCAGTGCTGTGGGCTCAGAAAATTCTTTACTGATAAAGTGCTCATTTATGGCGGGGTGAACCTAAAAGGTTTCTGTTAAATAGGATTATGGGTCAGGGGTTAGGGGTCAGGGGTTAGGGGAAATGTAATTTACTTTTTTGAAATTAATTTTTTTAAATACAAAGATATCTACACACAAGCACGCACGCGCACACACAATCACACACACACACACATACACACACAGACACAATCACACATACATACCCAAACATACACACATTTAATAAAAATACAAGGAAATAATTAAAGAAATGTAGAGTTCTTTAAAAAAGAAATCACGATTAATGTTATAAAAATATATATATATATATAATTTAAATATTAACATCTTATAAACTATTAAAAACTAATTGAGACATTTGATATTATGATGAAAATTATGATAATACGAAATTCTAGTACATATTAAACCCAAATACTGTTGAAGAGGGCCTCTTATTGTAATGCGCTAGTAAAACCCAACTCTGTGAACTTCAAGGGTGTATGTTTGGGTTTCTAGTTTATTCTTAAATTATTGAACATGTTTGCTTTCGATTTACGTGAAAATTACATGTTAGATCGCAGTGATTTTTTGCATGCAGCTTCAGTATATCCATAACGTCATATAAATATTTTTTGCTCATAGACATTTCTGTCTAGTTAGCAAGATTTCTTCTATAGAATATATTTTTAATCAACCTCATGAAATTGTACATAATTTTTGAATATTTTCGGTGTTCAGTCGTATTGTTAAAAAAATAATGTTGTTTTCACACTGAAATAGGTCGAAGAAATAACAATTTCTTGATCTTACAATGCATCAGTTCGACTTTTAGTTGAAACTGGTAAACAAGTAACGGTATAATTCGATGCAGCCATTCATATTAAAGTCGTATCCAGTTATTATTGTGAAGTTATTGTAGTATAATGTTGGCTTCTAAAAACTGACGTTTATATTAACATCATAATGAATGTGAAATGCCGCAAATCTATATCTATGCAGAAGATTACCGGTATACTAAACCAGCACTTCCGCAGGGAATCAACGATGGGTCATTTATATTGTGATATTCATGACCCAGAGAGACGAACGCAATTGGCGCTTGGTCTGGATAGATCAGTCCTTCTCCCACTGGATTAAACCAGACTCAGAGTGCACTCATGTCAGGCAAGGAAGGAAAGGGGGAAGTTGACGACTTTGGCGTAAATGTCATAACACGGAAGATATTTAAAATGTTTGCTACAAATGTACTTGTTACTCTCAGGAAATTGAAATTAATATTGCCTGCAGACTGCAGTATTGACATTTGTAAAAGTACTCTATGGAAAATTGTACGAGCTGTCGGCTGCACTTTCAGGAAAACTGTAGGCGTCAGGAATATTATTTGTGGAAAACCACATTTGATTGCTGCCAGAAGTAAATACTTAAGGCAGATCCGTGAGCGGTGGAGTCAAGGTCATGATATTGTATATTTGGACGAATCTGAAACAATAATCACAACACCCATGTTAAAGAATGGCAATCAAACGGTGAAGATAGACGGTGAACAGAAAAGAACAATTCCCAGCAGCAAAGGCCAGCTCATCGTACTAACTCATGCTGCAAGCTGTGAAAACGGCCTTGTTCATGACGCTGGACTTATTTTCCAATCAAAAAGTCTCGTCGATAGGGACTACCACACGGAAATGAATGTACACATTTTCAGGTACTGGTTGGAGAACGATCTTCTTCCAACCCTGGATCATGCGTAGTAATGGTATCTCATCACAATGTTGTGTCAGCGGAAGACAAAGTAAGAACCTCATCAAATACAAAAAAATCTAATTAGGACATCGCTTGCTAAGGAAAATGTCAAATTCTACGACCACGTATTTAAATCCTTAGTTATTGCAGCTTGTGAGGAATACAAATAAGAAAAAGGTGTATCATAATGACAAAATCATTGAGGAATACAAATAAGAAAAAGGTGTATCATAATGACAAAGTCATTGAGGAATACGGCCACACTTCGTTGCGACTCCCTGTATATCATGAGCACCTGAACCGATCGAGCTTTTATGGGCTAAAGTCAACAGACAAGTTGCAGAAAATAACAGGACGTTTAAAATGTGTGATGTTGAAGTTCTGGCACGTGAGTTTCAAGAATAGACACTCAGTTCTGGAAGACGTGTGTTGCACATGTGCTCCGGGTGGAAGTCCAGTACAGCGATGAATTACAATTTGTGCAGCCATTAACTATTATCAACCTCTCGGAATCGCCAGATTCGGAATGATGAAGACCTTTTTTTGTTGACAGAGTGAATA
This sequence comes from Megaustenia siamemsis, assembly GCA_032433765.1. Taxonomy (NCBI): domain Eukaryota; kingdom Metazoa; phylum Mollusca; class Gastropoda; order Stylommatophora; family Ariophantidae; genus Megaustenia; species Megaustenia siamemsis. The sequence goes on from JAVIAB010000117.1 coordinate 14,121,261, forward strand.
ACAGCCTGGATCATTATATCTATTTTGAACAAATAGTTAAGTGCATGTACAATGGCAACAAATTGACTTCCTTATCTAAGTGCTCCTACCATCATTCAATTTTGGGTGCAGTTAGGACACCTCGGGGTCTAATGGTGACTGAAGGGCAAGACTAACTGTAGGAAACTGGAGTCATGTTTGTGATTACACATATCGGACAGCATACAATTACTTGATCTATAAAAGTATTATGTAGATACACCTCTGAAAAGAAGTGAACTGGAAATTAACATGTTTACAGTAAAATCTAAAATGTGATTAACTTATTTGCAATGGTCATTAAAGATCAAAGGAATTCGCCGATGTGCACAATCTGTTGTATCTGTGGAATAAAGAATAGCAATATGTTTTGCCTCATGAATATTCTAAGGCTGCATGCAAAAAATCACTCCGATCTAACAAGTAATTTTCACGCATCTCAAAAGCAATCGTCTTCATGAACGGACTATAGTTGATTTCAAACAAATAAGAAATATAATTGAATGTTCACTCCGCTTTCCGTTGGTGCCACTTCGTGTGGAGCATCTCCATCCATTCTTCTGAATTCACATTTGGTTACAATTTATGACAATCTGTTGGTTAAATCGTCATTTGCAGAAGAGGTGGGGGAGAGACGCCGAACAGAAAAATGACCAGTGATTCATAGCTGACCGTTTGCCTCAGAATCAATGCCCCCAAAATTGAGCTAGATTCCATTTTAATGTTGTGGCTTTCAAAAACAGATTACTCAGTAAAAAAAAAAAAAATTAAAAACACCCGTTCCTCAAAAATGTTAATTTGCTAATGGGAGACGGCGATGGGAGATACGGCAACGCGTATCAGTCTGGCCATGGAAAGTAACCGATCAGTAGAACTGATAAGGAACATCGGGTAGTTGAAAATATGGACGGACATGTACGTGTATGCTCGTGGACGCATCAACTGGTGATTATTATGTATGTTGATACAAATGTCCACCATTTCGATGCTGTTGTTGAGGAGTGTAGTGTAAGCCTTTCATCATCACTTTCTGCAGGATCCACATCAAAGGCGAGCTTCTATTGATCATAATTTTATTTTTACTTCTCAGGAAGATTTGTTATTTTATTTTTTAAGTGCTTTATATGAATAATGAAACGTTTAATAAATCCACATAAATCATCAAAGTTATATATTTAATAGTAATAATAACAATAATATTAATATTGTTAACAGCAACAGTTAACAATAACAGGAGGCACCATTATCTCGTAAGATTATAGTGCCACTTGTTTGTTTACAGAACAGCGTCAGTTATGGCTACAATGGTCGATTTTAGAAAGGCACACTCGTCCGCAGACATTGCATGGAAATATTTTGTCAAAGCTCCCAATCTCTATTGTTTTCTCTTCAATCAAGTCTGATATCTTTCCTCTTTAACTCGCTTTATGTTTTCCTTTGAAATTGTTTGCCAATTGAAAAGCTGTTGTGAGCTTTTGTGGCCATCTCCCATGATTCAATGTCCATATAACTTTGTTTCATGTCACGTAGACAGACATCTATGAAGCGTGGGCAACCCCTGGGTCTAATATCTATATCGAGTCCGTTAAATATGATGTATGTCGTGATTCCACTATCTTTCTCGTGTCTCATATCACCTGGCCAGAATAAATGATGTTGATTTAAGAAAACGAATAGACTACAGATGTAGCTTCTTTGAGAAGTTTCATGTTTGATGTACGATCTTCGTTTAATATTCTTCTAAGACAACCGTTTTGAAATGAGTTCTTACGATGTTGCTATCTTGCATAAAGTTTCCATATCTCGCTACCGTTCGGCGCACGCACCGAACACCCATGTCTATCTACTAGTCATCGTTGTAAAGATATTACTTTCCCCCACACTCTCGCAGTCAGTTTAGTCTTAGCCGTGAAAGCCTTTCAAATGTGTCCATAAATTTCATGTTCAAGAGACAAGTTATTAATCATAGTGGATCCTAGATAGATGTAAGCAGATATATTTTTAAAATATATTTTACATTTTAATATATGATTGAGTTAACAAAAAATGACGATAGTTATTGCCCTGCCTGTGCGTTATACAAAAAACTTATATATGTTCACCACGTTACATATTTTCTAAGCCCCATCAACTTAATTTATATTCTTACGCATTAAATATTTGAAATATGCTAATATATGCATGATGAACCTTACACCTTTACTATTTACATGAAAAATCATACTTAAACAAGAAAATTATGAATCGAAAGCACAATACAAATATTTAAATTTTGACATTTTTTTTTACGTTTTAATGTCAGTGCAATAACATAGTTGATAAGTTAATTCTCTAATTGATGACTTTACATACTTTAAAAAAATAATGCTATTACATATTATTGGCAGGATCAACTGTGGCAATATATGTTTGGAGACGCTGACAAACTCTCCAATACAACAACATATACTTATAAAGGCATTGTCATTATTTTTACATCACACCAGATAAGATCAGACATTACGAATCAAACTATTTATTTGTCAGACATTACGAATCAAACTATTTATTTGTTTGCTGAGACATTTGAGTCATGAGTCTATCGTCGAGTGGGTCTTCGACGCCTTCTAAGCGTGTTCCGCTGTCGATTCGTCCCGGGAGTCACCACATGGCCGGCGTCATCACCTCCGTTGTGAGATTGGGTTCCAGGTTGGGTGGTTGCCTCGCTTTGACATTCTGAACTAAAGGCCAAAAAAATTCCAGCCTGGCAACCCCACGTACTGCTGCCCAATAGCACACATCGACCGCCTACTCGTCTGGTCTGGAGAAATAAGATTTAGAAAGTCACTTCTCGCAGTCATACAAATACAAATAATCGTTGTTAGCTTCATCGCTATGAGTGAAAATGAGGTACAAGAAATGTTGGATATTATAGTGAAAGAAAGCAAAAATAAAGGACTCAGACTTAATAGCAAAAAGACAGAAGTAATGGTAATAACAAAGAAAAAGACATCACCGCAATGCTCAATAAAGACAAATGGAACCATATTAAAACAGGTAAAAAAAATTAAATATTTGGGAACTTTGTTAACTTCAGACGGAAGATGTACAACAGTCAAAAGCAGCTTTCCAGAAAATGAGGAAGATACTATGCAATCCATTTTTGACAATAGAAACAAGAAAATTAGTTTTTATATGTTATGTAGAGTCAGTCTTAACATATGAATGTGATCATGGACAATAGGGCAACAGACAAGAAAATCACTGGAGTCTGTAGAAATGTGGTTTTACAGAAGAATGTTAAGAATACCATGGACAGCTAAGAATAGTAATGAAAACGTTCTGAAAGAGGCCAAAGCAAAGAAAGAGTTAATAATCCAATATTAGGAAGAAACAATCATCATTTTTTGGCCATGTAATGAGAAGAGAACAGCTGAAATATATTGTAAAAACTGGAAAAATTGAGGGACGAAGAAATAGAAAGAAGCAAAGAGAAAAAATACCAGACAGCTTAAGAGATTGGCTTGGCAGAATGTCAACAACAGAAATGATAAATAAATGTCGTGATCGAAAGTTGTGGAGAGACTTGATCACCTACGCCAGCAGGCTTGGTACTTGATGATGATGATGATGATGATGATGAGATCTATTTAATAGAAGTATGAAAGAGGGTTCGTCTGTACTATATAGAGCCAATTCTGACCTACGGAAGCGAATCATGGACAGTAAACAAACAAATGTAAAGATGATTAGAGGCCACAGAGAGGGGATTCCTTAGAAGATTGCTGAAAGTTCCGTGAACAGCTAAAAATACCAATGAGAAAATTCACAAAGAGGCCAACACAAAAAGGGAGCTCCTAAGAAACATCAGAAAAAAACGATCAACATTTTTCGGGCACATCATGAGAAGAGGAAAGTTGGAATACTTGGTTACAACTGGCAAAATACATGGAAAGTGAGATGACGGATGACATTGAGTGAAAATACTATATAGAATGGTGTAATAGCATGGTAAACAGTCAACAACAGAATTGATTCGATGCACGGTGGACAACCGGTATGGCATATGATGATGAGATGTGTTTATTAGCAAACATTCATGTTTGTCATCATCAGTTGCTATGGTTACGGAAGTTGACTAATAGGTTTCTCCACTCATTTCTGTTAATGGTGTTTCTTTTGTTCTGATAGAAAGAATATTTTCTTTGCAGAAGTCAAAAATACGAGTGCCCCTTGTCTACGTCACTGGACATGCGGGAGCACGAGGAGATAAAAGAGCGAACAGGTTGGCTAACTGCGCTGTCGTTGAAGACATTCAACCAATGGATCGGACGGACGTCATCAAAGCCTTCCGAGAAGTGAGTAGGGCACATGACTTCGACAACCATGAATCCACGTCACTCCTTCATATGAAAGAGATGGGAGTCAAGATGGACACAACCAGAAGCGAAAACTTAGTGGGCGTATTTTTTTTGTTTTGTTTGCCAGCTTTTACCTCTGACGAAGTCCCTAGAGACTAGGAACAGCATTTTGCGTGTTAATCTATTTTTCCCTGACAGCCGTCGGCACAGGGGTCCCTCTCCGCACAGTCAGTTAACTCCGACTTCGGAGATACTCATTTTTTTCCCGTCGATGAGTAATTGACGTTTCAAGCCGGGCCTCGTTGCTGAGACCAGGGTGGTCGCCGCAGAGACAAATCATAAATAAAAATCCCAACTGCTGTAGCCTGATTTGAACCCACAACCTCCCTGTCTCGAAGCCGGCGTCTTGCCTCTAGACCAACCAGCCCCCGAGGTGGGCGTGTAAGAAAACATGAAGGGAAGAAATTCTACTCCTTATGTCCTATGATCTTTGTTATCAAGTGTCAGACCATGCACAGGACACGCATTGTATCTCGCCTTACGTCCCTGTTCTGGAAGCCGCTAAATCCCGGCAAGCGACCTGATGCCTGCGTTTGTTACCCTATGACTCAGTGGAGGATAAACTATGTCAGAATAGAAAGAATTAGTCATCAAATTTACTTGTGGTATCGTCAGCTTGTGGCATACCATTTGGAGTAGGCGATCATATCCTTTCACAATTTTCTATCCACCTTGAATCTTATCAATTCTGATGTTGACTGTTTTCCATGCCATGTCACCAAGTTATCTAGTATCTTCTTTCTTTGTCGTCCGCGATCTCTTATTCCCTGTATTTTGCCACTTGTAATCAAGTACTCCAACTTTTCTCTTCTCATGGTATACCTGAAAAATGTTGATTGTTTCTTTATGTTTGTTGGGAGCTCCCTTTTTGTGTTGGCCTCTTTGATAACCTCCTCGTTGGTATTTTTATTTTAGCTCTTCTGGTGTAATTACATAACAAAATTTACTGAATGAAACATAATGCAATTAACGCCACCATCTATAAGCTAGGGTGACCATTTTTTTTCCCATTGTTTCCGGGAACATTTGTCATATTTTTTACATTTCAGAGGATTTTTTTGCTTATTTCTGAGACTGTCCCACAAAATAGGGGACGAACGATATATATATATATATATATATATATATGTGTGTGTGTGTGTGTGTGTGTGTGTGTGTGTGTGTATACATATATATATTATATATATATATATATATATATATATATATATATATATATATATATATATATATATATATATATATATTCACACGACTGCACTGTACTGTCATTACACTCGGACTGATTTGAAAATTGGCCGGGAAAGATACTTTGGCGAGAGATGTCCGGAAAGGCAGGGGTGGGGGGAGAGAGAGTGTCTGCTTTTTAAAAAAAAATTAAACCCATCCCAATAGAAGTGAGTGGTGGGAATAGAAGTGACGTAGCACCGCGCTTCAAGAGTTCAAAGAGCTATCTCCGACACAACGCGTCCAAGTCTTCTCTTTTATCTTCTTGCTAATGCCGCTCAGTCTGGGATAAAGAAACACAACTCAGTAACGTCCTCAGTCCTAGTGATTACTTTAAAAGAGGGACGATTCCGTGTATGAACATTTATTTATTCACTGAAATCGGGGACAAAATCGGGGACAAATTTCTTTCGGGGACAACTTCTACATTCCGGGGACTGTCCCCGGAAATCGGGGACGAATGGTCACCCTACTATAAGCTCTCTCACACGACAATTTTAGAAATAACTCGAACAGTTACAAAGATAAACTATGATGTCTAAAAGAAGGTAAAGTGGTTAAATGAAAGTTATCGCCAACGTAGGGAAGAACTAATCTTAATCTTTTGGATGTGTAATCGTGAGAGGAGCTGGAGTATACTCGGCCGCTGGAGAAGGTGAAGGAAGATGAACAAGTGGGAGATGGAGAGAAAAGAAGCAAGACAGTTTAATGGAATGGTTTATTAGGAAGTCATCAATGGATATAGTAAACAAGAACAAATGTAAGGATAGAAGCTTGAGGAGAGATATGATCATTTACGTTCAGCGAGCACGGTACTTGATGATGATGCATTTCAAGTGGAGTACATTTTCGAATGAATCTTCAACAGTGCGCATTAACTTTTATCGAAATTAAACCCTGTTTTAAAAACGAATTTTCATCTAAGAGAGACAATGTATGTATGACTCAATATGGTGTGAACTATCAATAAATCCATCCATCCATCCATCCATCCATCCATCCATCCATCCATCCATCCATCCATCCATCCATCCATCCATCCATCCATCCATCCATCCATCCATCCAACCACCCGCCCGCCCGCCCACCCATCCATCCATCTATCCACCCATCCATTAATCAATCCATCCACCCACCCATCCATCTATCCATCCATCCATCCATCCACCCATCCATCAATCCATCCATCCATCCATCCATCCATCCATCCATCCATCCATCCATCCATCCATCCATCCATCCATCCATCCATCCATCCATCAACCCATCCATCCAGTCACCCACCCACCCATCCATCCACCCATTCACCCATCCATCCACGAATCATTTCAGGGGAAGATGCATCACCACAGATACGCTAATCACTGGCAAAAATCTTGTAGAAGGTGGATTTTTAGTCCAAACTCTAACACTGATTCTGACACGTGCAGCAGGGACCCCCACACCTCTTCCTTTGTCTCTGAAAGAAGTGGTAACTCAAAGAACACAATGACTAACTGGCGCCACTTTAGGTTGGAAGTTAACAAAATAAAGTAAAGCAGCAAGTAAGAAGAGGAGAAACGGGTCTAGAAGACTTGCAAACCAACAAAACTGGTATTGTCTGTCGCTACATGCTGAGACATACACTACAGAAGATGTAATCTGAGAACATGTTGAGAGATATACTACAGAAGATGTAATCTGAGAACATGTTGAGAGATATACTACAGAAGATGTGATCTGAGAACATGTTGAGAGATATACTACAGAAGATGTAATCTGAAAATATGTTGAGAGATATATTACAGAAGATATGATCTGAGAACATGTTGAGAGATATCTACAGAAGATGTGATCTGAGAACATGTTGAGAGATATACTACAGAAGATGTAATCTGAAAATATGTTGAGAGATATATTACAGAAGATATGATCTGAGAACATGTTGAGAGATATCTACAGAAGATGTGATCTGAGAACATGTTGAGAGATATACTACAGAAGATGTAATCTGAGAACATGCTAAGTTTTCGGACGTGCAATGAAAAGACGATTAGAGGCCACAGAGATGGGATTTCTCAGAAGAATGTTGAAAGTTCCCTGGACAGATAAAAAGACCAATGAGGAAGTTCTCAAAGAGGCCAACACAAAAAGGGAACTCTTAAAAAACATCAGAAAGAAGCAATCAACATTTTTCGGGCACATCATGAGAAGAGCAAAGTTGGAATACTTGGTTACAACAGGCAAAATAAAAGGAAAGAGAGATCGCGGGCGACAAAGAGAGAAAATACTGGATAGCTTGGTGGCATGGCATGGAAAACAGTCAACAACAGAACTGATACGATGCACTGTAGATAGAAGATTGTGGAGGGACATGATCACCTACGCCAACAGGTATGGCACATGATGATGAATGGGGATGATCAAAATAATGACATAAATAAAATGGAGAAAATCTTACCACTGGGACTTCCACATAGCAGTTGACATCTTGCGGGCTAGGAGTGTTGGGTGTGTACCTCAAGAGATTGATGTCGACGCTGTTGGTATCGTATTCCTCGATGATATTCATGAGCTGTTCGTTGCCTGGTAGCGCCTAAATGGAAGAGCGAATTAATCCGGTAAAGCTTAAGTTGACATTCAGATGCACTATCTATTGTTGTTCAATTTAATATAAATAATTAATGGTATGCTGATGATACGGGAGCCGCGATAGCTCACTGGTTAGTGAACTGGGCTACAAAGGGCAGGAGGTAGGATCGATCTAAACCGACGGCTTTCGAGTTCACCCAGCTTTAAATGGGAACCTGATTTTTTCTGGGAAAATAAAGCGGCACGGGCGTAATACCGTCCACATTACCTCATAAATCATGTGTCGAAAAGGTCTATACAAATTATGGTCACTAACACCATATTGTATTCCTTATACGCCACTTGGCGTGAAGGGGGATCTTTACTTTTTTATGCTGATGATACAGTCCTAATCGCTGGAGTGAAAATGAGTTACAGGAAATGTTAGACATTATAGCGAAGGTAAGCAAAAATAAAGGACTCAGCCTTAATAATAAAAAGATAGAATTAATTGTAGCAACAAAGAAAAAAGACATCACCCCAATGCGCAATAAAGAGAAGTTAAAAAATATTAAAGGAGGTAAATATATAGGAACAATGTTAAACAATGAATAGGTTTCAATGTATAGGAACAATGTTAAACAATGAATAGGTTTAAATATATAGGAACAATGTTAACCTCACATAGTAGATGTACAACTGAGGTAAAATGCAGAATGGCTCAGGCAAAAGCAGCTTTCAAAAAAAAATGTGGAAGATACTGTGCAATCCATTTTTGACAACAGAAACAAGAAAAAGAGAGAACATTCTTAAATTGTATGTAAAGTCAGTCTTAACATATGGGTGTGAATAATGGACAAAATAGGACAATAGACGAAAAAATCGCCGATGGCTGTAAAAATGTGATTTTACAGATGAATGTTTAGAATTCCATAGACAGCTAAGAAGAATAATAAAAACGTTCTGAAAGAGGCCAAAGCAAAGACAGAACTAATATCCAATATTAGGAAGAAACAATCATAATTTTATGGCCATGTAATTAGAAGGGAACAACTGGAATATATTGTAACATTTGGGAAAATTAAAGGACGAAGAGAATAGAGAGAAGCAACGAGAAAAGATCCCAGACAGCTTAAGAGAATGGCTTGGCAGAAGGTCAACAAAAGAAATGTTAAATAACTGTCGAGATCGAAAGTTGTGGGAGGGGGAGGGGGGGATATGATCACATACGTCAGCAAGCATGGTACATGTTGATAATAATGATTTATTGTTGAAAGTACAGCTTTGCGTGAAGACCCATATTAACGTATAATGGGAAAACCCATATTAACGCATAATTGGAACACCGACATTAACGCTTAATGGGAAACCCATATTAACGTATAATGGGAAAACCCATATTAACGCATAATGGGAAACCCATATTAACGCATAATTGGAAAACCGACATTAACGCTTAATGGGAAACCCATATTAACGTATAAAGTGAAAACCCATATTAACGCATAATGGGAAAACTCGTAGGTGTTTTCAGCTAATGACAAAGTACATAATAAACTGTTATCTCCTATTGAAGACATAAATCATCATTGCAATCGGTAAAATCTTTTACCAAAAAGGTATGTTCTTTTACTATTTTCGTCATTGCTTTCATCAAATTCTTACCTTTTTTATCGTTTATTTGAAAGCAGACTAAACAAGCAAAATGACCTACGTCTTGATGACGTCATGTAGATCATTTTGTAGTATACTTTTCATGGCATTAAAATTATTACGTTTTGCCATTCCTATTCTTTTGTTTATTTCAGTTGTACATTTTCCATCACTGGTTATAGTAAGTCCAAGGTAGTTGTAGTTCTGAACTGTCTCCAGGTCTATTCCTTCTATTTTGATATCCACTTGCAGGTTTTGAGTATTATATTTGTTCATGATCATAGTTTTAGTCTATTTGATTTTCATATCTAATCCATATTTTTTGCTTATCATGTTTATTTCATTAAGTAATTGTTGTAGTTCTTCATGATTTTCTGCTATATAGTAGTACAGTATCATCAGCGTATCTTAAGTTATTGATTATCTTTCCATTAATGTTTAATGCGTGGCATCTCTGTAATGTTTTAAAAGATTTGCTCAGTGTATAGAGAGAACAGTAGTTTACAGTAGTAAAGAATAGTGACACTGTGACCTTCCTTCCAGGCATATCGTAAGAGGCGACTAAGGAGGTTGATCGATGGCTTGACAAGATGTCATTGTAAAAATTACTGTTATGGGAACAGCGCCATATATTTTAGAGCAGTGATCTGTGCCACTTTGGCACGCAAGGTTTCTGTTTTTTAGATTGTGGTTCTGCCCTATGTGCCGTCTTCGGCTCGAAAGGACAATAGATAGACAGACGGACAGACAGACAGACAGGCAGGCAGGCAGACAGGCAGGCAGGCAGGCAGGCAGGCAGGCAGGCAGACAGACAGACAGACAGACAGACAGACAGACAGACAGACAGACAGACAGACAGATAGATAGTTAGATAGAGAGAACAAACTTGGTGATAGGAAGATCTCTGTGATGTTTTAAAAGATTTGCTCAGTGTATAGAGAGAACAAGCTTGGTGATAGGAATCATCCCTGTGATGTTTTAAAAGATTTGCTCAGTGTATAGAGAGAACAAGCTTGGTGATAGGATGTATCCCTGTTTTACTCCTCTCTACTACACGATAATGCTGTTAATTTCAAACATCTAAGTAGAATATTTTGTAAATTAACAGTTGTAAAATTATAAATTAAAAGACGAGTAACGGGATTTTGTTGCACAATATGAAAATACCATAATAATATTTGGACATATTACTTTGAATGCGCACAAAAGTTTGCCTGGAGTTTGTTTTTTTTTTCTTTTTTTTTTCAAAACAACAAATGAGAAACAGTAAAAGGGGACACAATTCAGTACAAGACAACAATTTTTTTCCCGATTGCTGCCCTTATATTAATTATCTCCCTTACATCTTGGCTGTAGCCGCGATAGCTCAGTGGTTAGTGAACTGGACTACAAAGGACAAGATGTCGGGTTCGACTCCAACCGACGGCTTCGGGGTTCACCCAGCCTTAAATGGGTTCCGGATTTTTTTTCTGGAAAATTAAAGCGGCACGGGCGTAATACCGACCACATTACCCCCTAAATCATACGCCACCTGGCGTGATGGGACTCTTTACATTTTTTTTCACATCTTGGTTTCTTTCCAAAGCTCATGAAAACTGGAGTGTACTCTTTCGGTGCTCTCTGTTATGTCTCATATATGGTACTCAGTGATGTATCTTGCTTCATTAAAACATTGTCCTCTATGTCTCATATATGGTACTCAGTGATGTATCTTGCTTCATTAAAACATTGTCCTCTATGTCTCATATATGGTACTCAGTGATGTATCTTGCTTCATTAAAACATTGTCCTCTATGTCTCATATATGGTACTCAGTGATGTATCTTGCTTCATTAAAACATTGTCCTCTATGTCTGCAATTTTCCCCCATTTATGTGTTGTTATGTTAGGATGTTAGGATGTTAGGATGTTAGGATGTTAGGATGTTAGGATGTTAGGATGTTAGGATGTTAGGATGTTAGGATTAGGAAGTAGACAAAAAAGGAAATGAAGTCAACGGTCACAACATAAATAATTTGCGATATGCGGATGACACAGTCTTAATAGCAGAGACAGAGAACGAGCTACAAGAAATGATAGACATAATAGTAAAAGAAAGCATCAAGAAAGGTCTCAGTCTGAATAGTAAGAAAACAGAAGTAATGGTTATAGCGAAGAAATAATCACCACCATCATGCAGCATTAAAATAAACGAGACAAATCTGAAACAAGTGCAACGTTTCAAATACTTGGGCACAATAATTACATCAGATGGGAGATACACCACAGAAATAAAAAAGCAGAATAGCTCAGGCCAAAATAGCATTTCAGAAAATGAAAAATATCTTATGCAGCAAATCTATGCCACTAAAAAATAAGAAAGAGAGTTCATCGGTGCTATATAGAACCAATTCTGACCTATGGAAGCGAATCATGGACAGTAGACAAACAAATGAAAAGACGATTAGAGGCCACAGAGATGGGATTTCTCAGAAGAATGTTGAAAGTTCCCTGGACAGCTAAAAAGACCAATGAGGAAGTTCTAAAAGAGGCCAACACAAAAAGGGAGCTCTTAAAAAACATCAGAAAGAAGCAATCAAGATTTTTTGGGCACATCATGAGAAGAGGAAAGTTGGAATACTTGGTTAGAACAGGAAAAATAAAAGGAAAGAGAGATCGCGGGCGACAAAGAGAGAAAATACTGGATAGCTTGGTGTCATGGCATGGAAAACAGCCAACAACAGAACTGATACGATGCACTGTAGATAGAAGTTTATGGAGGGGCATGATCACCTACGCCAACCGGTATGGCACATGATGGTGATGTTAGGATCATTATTACTGCACACTGGACTACCCATAGGTGCTCCGAATTTCCCCTCAAAATATCGATAATCTTCGAGGAGAAGCCTGACCCTCGTGCACGAACTACAGCCACGAAGAAACCACGGATTCACATTTTTTTTAAATTTTTTAAAAGATATTCACACTGGTGGGATTGAACCCGAAAAATTCATGACATGAGGCCGACGTCTTACCTCTAGACCACCAAGCCCATTTCGAGTTTTAAAGACATGACCAATTTAGACTTTAGGCCATAACCTTGGCTGAGCTAAATGAAACTTTCAGGCCCCCTTTAATAAGAAAGTCTCTCTCAAAGAAAACGTTTTAACACATTAGAGACCTCCTCGGATTGTGGGGCCCAAATCTGTAGCTTATTTAGCCCAGGCTTAAACCCCGCTGGGAGCCGCCATAGCTCAGTGGTTAGTGAACTGGACTACAAAGGACAAGAGGTAGGGTTTTGATCCCAACCGACGGCTTCTGGCTTCACCCAGCTTTAATGGGTACCGGATTATTTTCTGGGAAAGTAAAGCGGCACGGGCGTAATACCGACGACATTACCCCGAAAATCATGTGCTGAAGGTCTGTGAAATGTACAGTCCCTAACACCACATTCCCTAAACGCCACTTGGCGTGACTCTGGCTCTTTACTTTTACTTAAATCCCGTCATGATTAAAGCCCTCAATGGAGATATCTGTCTCTTTGTCTATCTGTTGTCCTTTCGAAACGAAAATAGCACATATGGCAGAATTCTAGACTCTTGTGTTTAATGATCATTGTTATCAAGTATCAGATCTTGCATAGAATCCGCACTGTATCTCGCCAGAAGTCTATGTTCTGGGCGCGTTGTTCAATCTGGGCTGAGGAAGCTGATAACTGTTGTTGTCGCCTCTCACCTCAGTTTTCGTTTTCCCTAGGTCGTCCTCTTTTTCTTTTACCCTCTGGTTCCCTTTTGAGGCCTTGCTTTGAGATTCTCTTGTTGTCTCTTCTCACCACATGGCTAACATATGTTCACCTTCTTCTATTTATTATCGATGATCTTTTTGCATGCTCTGTTATTTCACTTATTTATGCACGTCTAAAACTCACCCCATGCTATTGGAAATATTTTCTTGAGGCATTTGTTTTGCAAAATATAACAAAGAGAACTCTACACCCATTGATATAAAAAGAGGAGTAAGACAAGGATGCATCCTATCACCAAGCTTGTTCAATCTATACACTGAGCAAATCTTTAAAAACATCATAGAGATGACAGGCCTACAAATTAATGGAAAGATAATCAATAACCTAAGATATGCTGATGATACTGTACTACTAGCAGAAAATCCTAAAGACCTACAACAATTACTTAATGAAATAAACACGACAAGCAAAAAATATGGACTAGATATGAACATCAAAAAGACTAAAACTATGATCATAAACAAAGAAAATACTCAAAACCCACAAGTGGATATCAAAATTGAAGGAATAGACCTTGAGACAGTTCAGAACTATAACTACCTTGGACATACTATAACCAGTGATGGAAAATGTGCAACTGAAATAAACAAAAGAATAGGAACGGCAAAAAGTAATTTTAATGTTATGAAGGACATACTAACATCAAAACAAATAACACCAAAGCTAAAACTAAGAATAGCAAAATGTTACATCTTCTCAATATTCCTATATGGTGCTGAAACATGGACATTAGACAAGAAAACAGAACAGAGAATTGAAGCCTTCGAAATGTGGATTTATAGAAGAATAGGTAGAATTGGATGGAAGGAAAAGAAAACAAACGATGAAGTCTTAAAACAACTAAAAATGAAAAGAGAACTTCTGAACACAATTAGAACAAGACAAATGCGATTCTTGGGCCATGTTAAAAGACACAACAGCCTACTGAAAGTAATTCTGCAGGGGAAAATACAAGGTAAAAGAGGCAGAGGCAGACCAAGATTAACATGGACGAGTAACATCAAAAGATGGACAAATCAAACGATGACAACCTGCACCATCAAAGCAAGAGATAGAGCAGAATGGCGCTCCATGGTAGCCAACCTTCGTTGCGGAGACGGCACTCAATGATGATGATTTGTTTTCAAATTCGTGGAGATTATTTTCTATTTCCTAAGTTGTTCTCCACAATGATGATAAGAAACCATTAATACATAGCTTTGCAAAAGGAAGTAATCTGATCTTCAGAAGTGGACTCAAAGACATATTCTGATTATGAGCGTGTCTAGGAGTTCAAAAATGTAATCCGATCAAGATATGGTATTATCCAAACTCTTTTGTTTGTGTCATCTTCTTGTCCCTTTTAGTATTCCTGTTAATTATCTTTTTCCCTTGTGATTATTTTTCTTCGGCAGTTTATGTGCAAACCTGGCTTTGGTAATAGAATGTTGGAGAAAATGAGATGTTATATCGGCCTGATTTTGTATTTAGTCTGACATGTTTCGTTAAACGTAATGATAAATCATGAGACTTGAATCGGCGTCTTAGCACGCGAGTTTTTACCCATACGTGCTCGGTCGCCTATCCAGAAGTATTCGGAGACTTCTGGATAGTGTCGCTTCAAGCATCGAAACTCACTATGCGAGGCAGCATTCCTCACCTGTGCATTACGCTGGTACCCATTTCTGCCAGCGGCTGGGTCGATCGCAGTTTTAAAAAAATATATATATTGAAGCCAACTACTCAATTATTTTGTGCATCGCAACATTAAATATTCATCTTTATATTTGATTTTCTACTTGGATAAGTGATTCCAAAATATTTTGATTGTGCTAATTCTGTTATTACATTATTATGTATAATATACAATCATATTATTATTAGGGGATGTTCCGACTGCAATCAAATTGATCTAAGACATGATCACCTACGCCAACAGGCATGGTGATAAGGATGTGTGTATATATAATAACTTTATTCGGATTTACAAGACAGTCTGGGTTTAAAGCTAAAGATAAGATAACGCCAGAATGGTGTCCAGTTACAACGGGTTTAGGCCACCGCTGACTTCCCTTTGATATGTCTCGATGTGGCCACAATACGTGTATCAGCTTCTCCCTGGTCGATAGCATCCTTAGAAAACTCCCTCCGCCCAGTGATACCATGGTGTCTTAGATTAATCGCTCCGCCCAGTGATACCATGGTGTCTTAGATTAATCGCTCCGCCCAGTGATACCATGGTGTCTTAGATTAATCGCTCCGCCCAGTGATACTGTGGTGTCTTAGATTAATCGCTCCGCCCAGTGATACCATGGTGCCTTAGAAAAATCCCTCCGCGCAGTGATACCATGGTCATCATCACTGAGTGCCGTCTCCGCATCGAAGGTTGGCTACCATGGAGCGCCATTCCACTCTGTCTCTTCCTTTGATGGTGCACACTGTCATAGGTTGACTTGTCAATCTTATGATGTTACTCGTCCATGTTAGTCTTGGTCTGCCTCTGCCTATTTTACCTTGTATTTTCCCTTCCGAAAAAATCACTCCACCCTGTGATACTATGCTGCTTTAGATAACTCCCTCTGCGCAGTGATACTACTGTGCCCTCCGAGGAGTGATACAATGGTGCCATAGATAAATCCCGCCGCCCAGTGATACTATGGTGTCATAGATAAATCCCTCCGCCCAGTGATACTATGGTGCCATAGATAAATCCCGCAGCCCAGTGATACTATGGTGTCTTAGATAAATCCCTCCGCCCAGTGATACTATGTTGCCATAGATAAATCCCTCCGCCCAGTGATACTATGGTGCCTTAGATAAGTCCCTCCGAGCAGTGATACTATGGTGCCTTAGATAAATCCCTCCGCCCAGTGATACTATGGTGCCTTAGATAAATCCCTCCACCCAGTGATACTATGGTGCCATAGATAAATCCCTCTGCCCAGTGATACTATGGTGCCATAGAGAAATCCCTCCGAGCAGTGATACTATGGTGCCTTAGATAAATCCCTCCGCCCAGTGATACTATGGTGCCATAGATAAATCCCTCCGCCCAGTAATACTATGGTGCCTTAGATAAATCCCTCCGCCCAGTGATACTATGGTGCCATAGATAAATCCCTCCGCCCAGTAATACTATGGTGCCTTAGATAAATCCCTAGCCCAGTAATACTATGGTGCCATAGATAAATCCCTCCGCCCAGTGATACTATGGTGCCTTAGATAAATCCCTCCGCCCAGTGATACTATTTTGCCATAGATAAATCCCTCCGCCCAGTGATACAATGGTGTCTTAGATAAATCTCGCCGCCCAGTGATACTATGGTGCCTTAGATAAATCCCTCCGCCCAGTGATACTATGGTGCCTTGATAAATCCCTCCGAGCAGTAATACTATGGTGCCTTAGATAAATCCCTCCGCCCAGTGATACTATGGTGCCTTAGATAAATCCCTCCGAGCAGTAATACTATGGTGCCTTAGATAAATCCCTCCGAGCAGTAATACTATGGTGCCTTAGATAAATCCCTCCGAGCAGTAATACTATGGTGCCTTAGATAAATCCCTCCGAGCAGTAATACTATGGTGCCTTAGATAAATCCCTCCGAGCAGTAATACTATGGCGCCTTAGATAAATCCCTCCGAGCAGTAATACTATGGTGCCTTAGATAAATCCCTCCGAGCAGTAATACTATGGTGCCTTAGATAAATCCCTCCGCCCAGTGATACTATGGTGCCTTAGATAAATCCCTCCGTCCAGTGATACCATGGTGCCTTAGATAAATCCCTCCGCCCAGTGATACTATGGTGCCTTAGATAAATCCCTCCGCCCAGTGATACTATGGTGCCTTAGATAAATCCCGCCGCCCAGTGATACTATGGTGCCTTAGATAAATCCCTCCACCCAGTGATACTATGGTGCCTTAGATAAATCCATCCGCCCAGTGATACTATGGTGCCTTAGATAAATCCATCCGCCCAGTGATACTATGGTGCCTTAGATAAATCCCGCCGCCCAGTGATACTATGGTGTCTTAGATAAATCTCGCCGCCCACTGATACTATGGTGCCTTAGATAAATCCCGCCGCCCAGTGATACTATGGTGCCTTAGATAAATCCCTCCGCCCAGTGATACTATGGTGCCTTAGATAAATCCCGCCGCCCAGTGATACTATGGTGTCTTAGATAAATCTCGCCTCCCAGTGATACTATGGTGCCTTAGATAAATCCCGCCGCCCAGTGATACTATGGTGCCTTAGATAAATCCCGCAGCCCAGTGATACTATGGTGCCTTAGATAAATCCCGCCGCCCAGTGATACTATGGTGCCTTAGATAAATCCCTCCGTCCAGTGATACTATGGTGCCTTAGATAAATCCCGCCGCCCAGTGATACTATGGTGCCTTAGATAAATCTCGCCGCCCAGTGATACTATGGTGCCTTAGATAAATCCCTCCGCCCAGTGATACTATGGTGCCTTAGATAAATCTAGCCGCCCAGTGATACTATGGTGCCTTAGATAAATCCCTCCGCCCAGTGATACTATGGTCTTCTTTCCTCTTCTACTTTCCTTCATCATCTGCCTTTCAGCGTCGAGGGGAGATATAATTTACGGTATTTTGCTCTTCTGTTCGCCTCTGCTGTTATTATGTTTCCTAGTGCTTCTAATATTCCATCGACCCATCTTTTTCGTGGTCGACCCTTTGGTCTGGTGTCCTCACAACGTTTGTTGAAGGCTCGTTGTGTTGTGTTTTGTTCTTTCTGTCTTGTCACGTGGCCAAACTATTGTATCTGTTGTTTCCTTATATATTCTATGGCGGGGACTATTCCTAGCTTTTTTCTCAGTTCTTCATTTCTGATCTTATCTCTCAGACTGTTTCCTGTCATTCGTCTAACACATTTAATCTCTGTAGGGGTTATTTTTCTTATTGTTCTTAGATCTAGGGTCCAGATCTGGCATTGGTAGCACAACGCTGGGGTGAAGATTGTATTGTATAGTGCTCGTTTTGCCTCCAGAGTTATTTCCTTGTTGGACAATAGTGGTGATAGCTGTTCAATGATTTGACAAGCTTTGTTGCATCTTGATTCTATCTCTGCTGTTTGAGAATTATCGTTTGCCATTAGACTTCCTAGGTATTTGAATTCCTCTACTTGTTTTAGTTGTCTGCCTTCTATAATTTTTGTTGTTGTGATGTTCTGTTTATTTTTGGCGACATTCATGACTTCTGTTTTGTTGATGTTGATTTTCCTGTTGTATTTTTCCGCCCAGTGATACCATGATGCCTTATATAAATTCTTCCACCCAGTGATACCATGATGCCTTATATAAATTCTTCCACCCAGTGATACCATGATGCCTTATATAAATTCTTCCGCCCAGTGATACCATGATGCCTTATATAAATTCTTCCGCCCAGTGATACCATGATGCCTTATATAAATTCTTCCACCCAGTGATACCATGATGCCTTATATAAATTCTTCCGCCCATTGATACCATGATGGCATTACCTTCGTATTTAAAAGGGGGAAAACATAGATTGTCGACTCCTGGTTTGACGCTTGGAGCCAGATATGAGAGCTGTGAGATGGATGAGAAGAGCCACTGTTTCTGTTCTGCCTTAATCGCAAATTTACGTCTAAGCATTCCTGTCTGCGTCTGATAAGTCTCTCCCGTCCCCCCACCCTTTCCGCCATTCCTTCCTGATATTTAACTTATAGGCGATCTTTTCCCCCTTCCAGATTCATTCTATTTTTGCAAGATCTTGTATAATTTGTATTATTCCAACAGTTTCCAACTACTATTCCAATTTAGAATGACCTTTGACATTAGCAAGTGTCTGTTTTTTGTGTGTTCTAATCAATAAACCTAAAATATGTATATCATCATCATCATCATCATCATCATCATCATCATCATCATCATCATCATCATCATGTTGCATGTCCTTTACAGAACGTTGCATTCACCGCAGGTAATTAGAAATAATCTTTGTCTCCAGCCAGATCTCCCTCGTCTTCTTTATACTGGATAATCGGCACGGGAACAAAACAAACCAAAAAAATCATTGGAGGTCACAGAAGATTGGCTACATAGATGAATATGGAGGTCACAGAAGATTGGCTACATAGATGAATATGGAGGTCACAGATGATTGGCTACATAGATGAATATGGAGGTCACAGAAGATTGGCTACATAGATGAATATGGAGGTCATAGATGATTGGCTACATAGATGAATATGGAGGTCACAGAAGATTGGCTACATAGATGAATATGGAGGTCACAGATGATTGGCTACATAGATGAATATGGAGGTCACAGAAGATTGGCTACATAGATGAATATGGAAGTCACAGATGATTGGCTACATAAATGAATATGGAGGTCATAGATGATTGGCTACATAGATGAATATGGAGGTCACAGATGATTGGCTACATAAATGAATATGGAGTTCAAAGATGAGTGGCTACATAGATGAATATGGAGGTCACAGAAGATTGGCTACAGAGTTGAATATGGAGGTCACAGAAGATTGGCTACAGAGGTGAATATGGAGGTTACAGAAGATTGGCTACAGAGGTGAATATGGAGGTTACAGAAGATTGGCTACATAAATGAATATGGAGTTCAAAGATGATTGGCTACATAGATGAATATGGAGGTCATAGAAGATTGACTACACATCGATGAATATGGACGTCACAGAAGATTGGCTACATAGATGAATATGGACGTCACAGAAGATTGGCCACATAGATGAATATGGAGTTCAAAGATGATTGGCTACATAGATGAATATGGAGGTTACAGATGATTGGCTACATAGATGAATACGGGGATCACAGAAGATTGGCTATATAGA
The DNA here is from genome assembly GCA_032433765.1 of Megaustenia siamemsis. NCBI lineage: Eukaryota > Metazoa > Mollusca > Gastropoda > Stylommatophora > Ariophantidae > Megaustenia > Megaustenia siamemsis. The sequence goes on from JAVIAB010000117.1 coordinate 14,141,742, forward strand.
TGAACTATGGAGAAAACCTTAAAAGGTGAAAAAGGTGTACGAGGACGTTCTTAACGAGGACAAATGTCATCATCATCAGGAGCAGGATACAATCTTGGCACGGATGGAATAAATCTGTGATAAGTGGAAAAATCTCGAGGGAAGAAAAGAAAAAGGGAAACAGAGATAACAGATACAAGAATCGGTTGGTAGGATGTCAACAACAAAAACTATAAACAAAATCTTGGAAAGAAGGTTATTGAGAGAAATGTCCACAAACCAAAGAAGACATGGTACTTTTTAATGTTGTTGATGATGATGTTGATAAAAATTAAACATGATGTAAATATATATATAGTCTATGTCTATCGAGACATCGATATTCCAAAGAAAAACATTTGAAAATAAAATCAGAGGTGGTAACAGAGATGGCATTTCTTAGAAGTATGTCAGGCAAAAACAGCTTTCCAAAAAATTAGGAAGATACTATGCAATCCATTTTTGACAATAGAAACAAGAAAAAGAGTTCTTAAATGTTATGTAGTGCCAGTCTTAACATATGGATGTGAATCATGGACAATAGGACAACAGACAAGAAAATCACTGGAGTCTGTAGAAATGTGGTTTTACAGAACAATGTTGAGAATACCATGGACAGCTAAGAAGAGTAATGAAAACGTTCTGAAAGAGGCCAAAGCAAAAAGGGAGCTAATTTCCAATATTAGGAAGAAACAATCATCATTTTTTGGCCATATAATGAGAAAAGAACAGCTGGAATATATTGTAACAACTGGGAAAAGTGAGGGACGAAGAGATAGAGGAAATCAAAGAGAAAAGATATCAGAAAGCTTAAGAGAATGGTTTGGCAGAAGGTCAACAACAGAAATGATAAATAACTGTCGAGATCGAAAGTTGTGGAGAGACATGATCACCTACGCCAGCAGGCTCGGTACTTGATGATGATGTTGAGAGTTTTCTGGACAGCTAAAAGGACCAAAGGAGAAATTCTCAAAGAGGCAGAAATATATATATTTAAAAGAGAGAGAGAGCTCCTAAGAAACATCAGAGAGAAGCAATTGACAATTTCATATATATATATATCATAAAAAGAGGAAAATTGGAATACTTAGTTACAACTGGCAACATACAGGGAAAAAGTGATCGTGGACGACAAGGAGATGAGATACTAGACAGCTTGATGTAGCACGGTAAACTGTCAACAACAGAACTATAGTCCGTTCAGAAATTCATAATCACACCTGAATTAGTTTTGCGTGATAACCGCTTGTTATTTTGGTTCCAAAATTTGCATGCAATCTTAGAATATTGATGACGCAAAGATTTTGGTATTTTTGTATTCCACAAACACAACAGATTTTGCACATCAGCGAATTCCTTTGATCTTTTATGACGATATCACACAAGTTGATTCAAATTTTCCAGTTTACTGCAATTCTTGTCAGAGGCGTATCTACATAGTGCTTAATTGTGGGTGTTATTCGTTATGTGTATTTGCAAACATGAATTCAATTGGTTACAATTAGTCTTGTCCTTCGGTCACCATTAGACCCCAGGACGTCCTAACTGCTGCTGGAATTGAATTCATCTTAATTTTAATCATTCCGAATCTGACGATTCCAAGGAGTTGATAATCATTACTTGCTGGACAAATAGTAATCCATCTCGTTTCCAGTACTCATCTTCCACCCGCAGCACATGTTCAACACACTTCTTCCAGAACGGAATGTCTATTTTTGAGAGAGACTCGCGTGTCAGAACTTCAACATCACACATTTTAAACGTCCTGTTCTGTTATGCAACTTGTCCTTTGACGTGAGCCCAGACAAGTTCGATTGGATTAAGGTGCGCATGATATGCAGGGATTCGAAGAGAGGTGTGGCCGTATTTCTCAATGATTTTGTTAACATGGTACACCTTTTTCTTATTCGTATTCTTCACAAGTTGTAACAATTCGGGTTTTAAATATGTGTCGTCAAATTTGACATTTTCATTCGCAAGCCATGTCCTAATTTGCTCTTTTGTATTTGATGCAGTAGGCACTTTGTCTTTCTCTGATACGACATTGTGGTATGATGCATTATCCATGACTATGCATGAAGGTATCTCCAGGATTGGTAAAAGATCGATCTCCAACTAGTGCCTGAAAATGTTTCCATTCATTTCAGTATGGTAGTCCCTACCATCGGTACTTTTTGATTGGAAAATAAGTCCCGCATCATGGACAAGGCCGTTTTCAGTGCTTCCAGCATGCGCTGGCCTTTGCTGCTCGGAATTGTTCTTTTGAGTTTGCCATTTACTGACTGCCATTCTTTAGCATAGGTGTGGTGTGCGTTGACCCATGATTCGTCCAAATATACAATATTATACCGTTGGATTCCCTAAGGAAGTGCTGATATAGTAAAAAAGTAACCTTTTGCATAGTTATAAATTTGCATTTCAAACTCATTGTAATTTAGATATAAATGTTGGTATTTAAAGTCAACAAATTGTCTACTGAGTCTTCACAAAATTAATAAAGATACGTCTTCCCGTCGGTAATTAATGCCAAGGCCGTGGTGCGTCATGTCGTTCAATAAAATTAAGTTTTGTGCACGCAATTTTTCCTGAAGTTAGTGTTTCTGCAATAGCCAAACTATTTTAAGTGAACGACCGCACCAAATTAATGTATATATCCTAAAATGGTGTCAAATTAGAACAGGGTGAATTTAATATAGCCTAAAGAAGAAAACTTTTAAACTAGATCAAATTTCTCAGGGCAAAAAATATTTCTATAACGTCATCAATATTCTAAGATTACATGCAAATTTTGCAACTAAAATAACAAGCGGTTATCACGCAAAACTAATTCAGGTGTGATTATGAATTTCTGATCAAAAAATTATGGAAGGAAATGATCGTCAACATGGGCCGGTATGGGACACGATGTTAATGATAGTCTATGTATGACTTCCAGATTTGTTTTTCTACGATGTAAAATCTCTGCAGATGTCACCGAATACCTTCAGGACTGAAAGTGGTCAGCTCTCATAAAAGATTGCTAGTTATAATCGATGAGTGAGAACGTATGAAGTTTCTTCTCAACCCCTTCACCGTAGCCATTCTTCCTCTTCTTCTTCTTCCTCTTCCTCTTCTTCTTCTTCTTCCTCTTCTTCTTCCTCTTCTCTTCCTCTTCTTCTTCTTCTTCTTCTTCTTCTTCTTCTTCTTTTTTCTTTTTTCTTTTTTCTTCAGCGATAAGCTACTGCTATACTTTTAGATCAGCATGGATCACCAACAAGACGTTGCGTTTGAGATTTACATCGATTCCCCATAGACGGCAATGCGGAGTTGTTTCTGTGGGCCTTTGTGTTCGTACGGTGTTGAGAGTTGTAACAGTCCTGTAGGATGTGCTCAGGCGTCTGTCTCGACGCTATACAATAGCATGTTTCAGTCCTGTAGGATGTGCTTTGAAGTCTGTCTAGACGCTACACAATAGCATGTTTCAGTCCTGTAGGATGTGCTCTGAAGTCTGTCTAGACGCTACACAATAGCATGTTTCAGTCCTGTAGGATGTGCTCTGAAGTCTGTCTAGACGCTACACAATAGCATGTTTCAGTCCTGGAGGATGTGCTCTGGCGTCTGTCTAGACGCTACACAATAGCATGTTTCAGTCCTGGAGGATGTGCTCTGAAGTCTGTCTAGACGCTATACAATAGCATGTCTCAGTCCTGTAGGATGTGCTCTGGTTGTCTAGACGCTACACAATAGCATGTTTCAGTCCTGTAGGATGTGCTCTGAAGTCTGTCTAGACGCTACACAATAGCATGTTTCAGTCCTGGAGGATGTGCTCTGAAGTCTGTCTAGACGCTATACAATAGCATGTCTCAGTCCTGTAGGATGTGCTCTGGTGTCTGTCTAGAGGCCACACAATAACAAGTTACAGTCCTGTAGGATGTGCTCTGGTGTCTGTCTAGACGCTACACAACAACAAGTTACATTCCTGTTTGATTGTTCTGGCGTTTGTCTGGGTGCTACACAACAGCCTGTTACAGTCATGAATGGTTGCTCTGGCGTTTGTCTGGATGCTACATAATAGCCTGTTGCAAACTCACTGGATCATATATTTTGTGGTTGTGCTCTAAGGCCAGTGTGACCTGTTCTGAATCTGAAGAGCTTATTCAGCCCATGTCTGCTGACCTTATTTAAGCTGCCATGGTTCTAGCTCATGTCTATACCTCTCTCAATTCTGTTTTCCGAGCTTGTTTCAGGAATGTCTTTACATCTCTTAGTCTCTAGTTGTTTGGGCCGTTGAAAGTTCTCACTTGCTTTTGCGAGCTCGTCTGCTTTCTCGTTTCCAGGGATGTCACTGTGTCCAAGCCCTGAAATCGAACTTTCTATTCTGATCAAGCAAATGAGCATAGAAGAGGAAAGAGAACTAAATAAAAAATAAAAAAAAAAAACGAAGAAAATCCGAGCTGATAAAGGGGCTGATATGCGAGGACAGGGCAACTTGCCGAGAGTATACCACGTGACACAGTTAACCTGCGCCTCCTTTACTTCCAGATTTAATGCCTATCAAAAAGGGACAGCGCCGAAGAGAGTGATCCGAAAGGTTTCCATGCTTTTGTCGAGTTCGTTCAATATGGGGAGGGGTCTATTACAATATTTATTCTCTTCTACATTGTAACGTCCAGATCAATTAACTGTTATGTTTTGCTTCATAGTGTTTGTGTGGATGGAAATGACAGGACATAACTAGGTAAAGGTCAAGGTCAAGGTCAAGGCCTAGAACGAGACTTGAATCGGCGCGTCTTAGCACGCGAGTTTTCACCCATATGTGCTCGGCCGCCTATCCAGAAGTGTTCGAATAGTGTCGTTTCAAGAATTGAAACTCACGATGTGAGGCGGCATTCCTCACCTTCCCAGAGTACTACACCCTGGTACCTATTTCTGCCAGCGGCTAGGTCGACTGCGGGAGGCTTTTTTTTTTTCTAACCACGAGTGCAACTCACACTTCTTCCAGCGGGTATCGAACACTGGTTGTCCCGACTTCGGTAGCCCAGTCGGGCGGTTTTACCGGCTAGGCTACCAAGGTCCCAAATGACATAACTACAAACGTAGAACTATGGGAAAGTGCCAAACACATATCAGAGGACAAAAGTTTAAATAAAGACCATGGCGCTGGATAAGACACACACTGGGGAACCAAATGATAGTATTACCAGACAATATCTTTTAGTGATCCACAGAGAAGACAGAGATAAAAGGTCAAGACATAGCTTATTTTAGATAGATCTGAGCGTAAAAAAAAGAAAGGGAAACACAGGAAAACCTCCGAAGTCTTGGCGTATTCTGCTATGTGACTCATAGACAGCTGACGTCATTAAGGCCACAACCATCGCTGATTAGAGAGCTGGAAACGTCACCCAAGTTGGGGCTTTCCGAGGGTTCCCTTTCTGACGTCAGGATTATATCTAAAGTAGGCTACGGTCAAAATATACTTGGAGAAGACAGACGGAAGGAGATATGAAGAGGGTTTGGAAGACATGGAGTGATCTGAGGAGAATGGGACAGGACGTCTGGGAAATTGTTGAAGACATGGAGTGATCTGAGGAGAATGGGACAGGACGTCTGGGAAATTGTTGAAGACATGGAGTGATCTGAGGAGAATGGGACAGGACGTCTGGGAAATTGTTGAAAACATGGAGTGATCTTAGGAGAATGGGACAGGACGTCTGAGAAATTGTTGAAGACATGGAGTGATCTTAGGAGAATGGGACAGGACGTCTGGGAAATTGTTGAAAACATGGAGTGATCTTAGGAGAATGGGACAGGACGTCTGAGAAATTGTTGAAAACATGGAGTGATCTTAGGAGAATGGGACAGGACGTCTGAGAAATTGTTGAAAACATGGAGTGATCTTAGGAGAATGGGACAGGACGTCTGGGAAATTGTTGAAAACATGGAGTGATCTTAGGAGAATGGGACAGGACGTCTGAGAAATTGTTGAAAACATGGAGTGATCTTAGGAGAATGGGACAGGACGTCTAGGAAATTGTTGAAAACATGGAGTGATCTTAGGAGAATGGGACAGGACGTCTGGGAAATTGTTGAAGACATGGAGTGATCTTAGGAGAATGGGACAGGACGTCTGGGAAATTGTTGAAAACATGGAGTGATCTTAGGAGAATGGGACAGGACGTCTGAGAAATTGTTGAAAACATGGAGTGATCTTAGGAGAATTGGACAGGACGTCTGGGAAATTGTTGAAAACATGGAGTGATCTTAGGAGAATGGGACAGGACGTCTGAGAAATTGTTGAAAACATGGAGTGATCTTAGGAGAATGGGACAGGACGTCTGAGAAATTGTTGAAAACATGGAGTGATCTTAGGAGAATGGGACAGGACGTCTGGGAAATTGTTGAAAACATGGAGTGATCTTAGGAGAATGGGACAGGACGTCTGAGAAATTGTTGAAAACATGGAGTGATCTTAGGAGAATGGGACAGGACGTCTGGGAAATTGTTGAAAACATGGAGTGATCTTAGGAGAATGGGACAGGACGTCTGGGAAATTGTTGAAAACATGGAGTGATCTTAGGAGAATGGGACAGGACGTCTGAGAAATTGTTGAAAACATGGAGTGATCTTAGGAGAATGGGACAGGACGTCTGAGAAATTGTTGAAAACATGGAGTGATCTTAGGAGAATGGGACAGGACGTCTGAGAAATTGTTGAAAACATGGAGTGATCTTAGGAGAATGGGACAGGACGTCTGAGAAATTGTTGAAAACATGGAGTGATCTTAGGAGAATGGGACAGGACGTCTGGGAAATTGTTGAAAACATGGAGTGATCTTAGGAGAATGGGACAGGACGTCTGAGAAATTGTTGAAGACATACGTTTAACATGTAGACATTTTAATAGAATGAAACCATACAGAACGTCTGGGAATTTGTTGAAGACATACGTTTAACATGGAGACATTTTAATAGAATGAAACCATACAGAACGTCTGGGAATTTGTTGAAGACATACGTTCAACATGGAGACATTTTAAGAAAATGATATCAAACAGGACGTCTGGGAAATTGTTGAAGACATATATTCAACATAGAACTATTTTAATAAAATGAAACCATACAGAACGTCTGGGAAATTGGTGAACACGTACGTTCAACACGGAGACAGGATGTCTTGGAAATTATTGAAGACATACGTTAACCATGGATCTATTTTGATAGAATGATACCAAACAGAACGTCTGGGAAATTGGTGAAGACGTACGCTCAACATAGAGTTAAAGAGAAAATGAAGTTGTGTGGCGTTTGCTACTTCACTAATTCAACTTTCTGTGGACCATCTCTTTCAAGTTTTATTTCGTTAATACTTGTTGTGAAGCTACTTGCTGATAACCGTGGTCTTTTTCTAAACTATTTAAATTGATTGTTTCTGGATTTAAGAAAAGAAGATATTATTGAAGCACAATGAAGAAATGATTGTTGAAGCAGACATACCGATCAAGTAATGTGAATAGCAAAATGTTATGTCAACTTAGCATTCATGTATCTATCTATCTATTGTCCTTTTGAGCCGAAGATAAGGTAGAACTACCATATCAACAGCAGAAACCTTGTGTGCCAAAATGGCACATATTGCAGTGATCACAGCTTCTAAAGTCTATGGTTCTGTTTCCATAACAACACTTTTTACAATGACAGCTTGTCAAGCCATCGATCAATCTCCTTAGTCGCCTCTTACGACATGCCTGGAAGGTCACAGTGTCACTATTCTTTACTTCCTACATAATGAGGCCCCGGTAACACACGGGAGATTCCTGTATGGTGCAGAGTTAAAAAAAAAAAAGGTAAAGAGTCCCCGTCACGCCAAGTGGCGTATAGGGAATAGGGAATATGGTGTTAGCGACCATAAATTTTACAGACCTTCAGTACATGATTTTTGGGATAATGTGGTCGGTATTACGCCCGTGCCGCTTTACTTTCCCAGAAAAAAATCCGGTACCCATTAAAGGCTGGGTGAACCCGGTTGGGATCGAACCCTACACCTTGTCCTTTGTAGTCCAGTTCACTAACCACTGAGCTATCGCGGCTCCTGAATAGTGCAGAGACATGGACATGATAAGAAGACAGAACAAATAATCGAAAACTTTTGAAATGTGGATTTATAGACAAATTGGGAGAATTGGGTGGATGGAAAAGAATACAAACGAGGATGTTCTAAACCAGCTGACAATGAAAGAAAAGGACTACTTAACACAATTCGTAAACGAGAACTGACATTTTTGGGACATGTGAAAAGACATAATACCCTTCTGAAGGTCATCTTGGAAGGGAAGGTACAAGGTAGACGAGACAGAGGCAGACCAAGACCAAAGTGGACTGATAACATCAAAACAGGGAGCCGCGATAGCTCAGTGGTTAGTGAACTGGATTACAAAGGACAAGGGGTAGGGTTCGATCCCAACCGACAACTTCCGGGTTCACACAGCCTTAAATGGGTACCGGATTTTTTTTCTGGGAAAGTAAAGCAGCACGGGCGTAATACCGACCACATTACCCCAAAAATCTTGTGATGAAGGTCTGTAAAATAGAAGGTCACTAACACTATATTTCCCTATACGCCACTTGGCGTGACGGGGGTACTTTACTTTTTTTATAACATCAAAACGTTGACAAGTGAACATATGACAACGTGCACTATCAAGAAAAAAGACAGCAAAATGACGCTTCATGGTAGCCAACCTTCGATATGGAAACGACACCCAATGAATGAATAAATTAATTAATTAACATGAACAGCACTAGTCAGTGCAAATCCTGGTAACTTTGCACGATGCTCAACTTCCTGTCTAGGATTGGTGGATAAAGTAATATAATCTTCATCAAATACCATGCCTGCTGGTGTAGGTGATCATGTCTCTCCACAACTTTCGACCTCGATAGTTAATTATCATTTTTGTTGTTGACTTTCTGCCAAGCCATTCTCTTAACCTGTCTGGTATTTTTTTTCCTTTGCTTCCCTCTGTCTCTTCGGCCCTCAATTTTCCCAGTTGTCACAATATATTCCAGCTGTTCTCTTCTTATTACGTAGCTAAAAAATGATGATAGTTTCTTTCTAATATTGGATATAACCTCTCTTTTTGCTTTGGCCTCTTTCAGAACGTTTTCATTGCTCTTCTTAGCTAACATTCTCAACATTCTTCTGTAAAACTACATTTCTGCAGACTCCAGTGATTTTCTTGTCTGTTGTCCTATTGTCCATGATTCACATCCATATGTTAAGACTGGCTCTACATAAAATTGAAGAACTCTTTTTCTTGTATCTATTATCCAAAAATGGATTGAAAAATCCTCATTTTTTGGAAAGCTGCTTTTGCCTGAGCCATTCTGCATCTTACATCCTTTGTACATCTACCATCTGAGGTTAACAATGTTCCCAGATATTTAAATTCATTGACCTGTTTTAATATTGTTCCACTTATAACTTGCTTTGTCTTCTAAATTTAACTTAGAAACAGTGTTAATTCTTACACTTCCACTAATATCATCGTTTCTGACTTTGTCTATTCTTGTTAAGTACATTATTCATTCAAGAAATTCTTGCTTCCGCGCAGAAAATGAACACAGCCAACTGTTCCCTGTCATACGATATCATCATTCATCGTAAACGATTGGAATATCAAAACGGATGAGACACACAGCTCACGGTGTGGACAGAGCACTTAACTCAGTAGCTTCTGCAACAAGCCGGACTTGGAATATGAGGAAACTGCAACAAGGAACACTTTTCAGTCATAGCCTTCAATGGTTCCTGCCGCCTATCCACCAAATACCGGAAGTTCACGTCCTCCCGAAAATGATTATCGTCATATTGAGAACAAAAAATGTATAGCGCTTGATGATGTTAGGATATCGTTCTTGACTGCAACCGAACATATAAACACACAGTCGTCGAATTATCCCCGTCACACATCAAACAACAGACCCTACGGTTAGCATACAACGAACGAAACACGGTGCAAGTTTCCCAAAGAGGAAAGTCTTTGGTCAACTTGACGGAGCAGTCTACATTAATGCGTTTCAGCATGTAAATAAATTGCGTCAAACAATTTCAACGTCGGCCATTGATCAGCACTCAATGTAACGTAAACCGCATGTCAACACTAGACGGTGAAGGTCACTTTTACAATACTTGACTTGTCAAAAAGGAACATTGCTGTGTGTACTCGGCGGCGCTGATTTTTCCATTTCGTCGGCGCAGATTTGCTAAGTAGAACATCATTTTGATTTCAACACAGAAAATGGCATCAGAGAGCCGAAATTAATCAAACCCCAGATGCATTTATCTACAGCGATCGAGAGAACGGGAAACGTCCCCTCATTTTCAAACGGAAGTCCCTCTGATTAACTACTAATAATAGGTCCCCCAGCCTTAAATGGGTACCGGATTTTTTTTTCTGGGAAAGTAAAGCGGCACTGGCGTAATACCGGCCACATTACCCCCAAAAATTCATGAGTCGAAGGTTTGCAAAAATTATGGGCACTAACTCCATATTCCTTATACGTCACTTGGCATGACGGGGCTCTTTACGTTTTTTTTTTTTTAAATTATCTGACCCTTTGATATTGGGAATTGCTTGAAGAGAAAATGTGAAATAAATTTTTATGTTTATTTAGGCCACCATCATTGTGCTTGGACTACGTCCATTAGCCGGGAAATTCCGTCCTTAGGGGTATCAGTGAAATCTAGGTACATAATACAGCGGCGCAATTTCTCCTGAAGTAATTGCACAGTCACATGTATAAGCTGAAAGGAATGGTATTTAATGTTTGAATTATCAAAGCATTGGCATACAACTTGCTGTTTCAATTTTGAACTGCTTATCTTTCTTTTACCTGGGTAACTTGAGCGCCATAATTATGTTTTAATCGTTTTTAGTAATGAAATACACAAATGTATAGTCATCCGCCTCTTATAGGACTAAACTCTCATTTTTATTAATGAAATTTAAAAAAATGCATAAATAATCGTACTAATTTTATACCATTTCTGGGGTGTACTGATTTGTTGTATGGGACTGGAAAAAATAAAGGTCGTATGCCCAGTGCAGTCACCACGTGGCGAGCGGATCTTTTTTTTTTAGTACAACTCCGATCATCATCATGTGTCATACCGGTTGGCGTAGGCGATCATGTTCTTCCACAATTCTCTATCAACACTACATCGTATCAGTTCTGTTGCTGACTGTTTTCCGTGTCACAACACAAAGCTATTCAGTATCTGTTCATTTTGTCGTCCGCGATCTCTCCTTCCCTTTATTTTACCAGTTGTAACCAAGTATTCTAACTTGTCTTTTCTCATGGTGTGCCCAAAAAATGTTGATTGTTCCTTTCTGATGTTTTTTATGAGCTCCTGTTTTGTGTTGGCCACTTTGAGAATGTCTCATTGGTCCTTTTCAGCTGTCCAGGGAATTTTCAACATTCTTCAGAGAAATCCCATCTCTATGGCCTCTAATCGTCTTTTCATTTGTTTGTCTACTGTTCATGATTGGCTTCCATAGGTCAGAATTTGCTCTATATACCACAGATGAACTCTCTCACTTCTGTTGACATAGATTTGTTGTATAAGACGTTTTTCATTTTCTGAAATGTAATTTTGTTCTGATCTGTTCTACCTTTCATTTCTATGTTGCATCTTCCATCTGATGTTATTATTGTGTCCACGTATTTGACGCGCTGCACTTGTTTCAGATTTGTCCCATTTATTTTTATGGTGCATGGTGGTAATGATTGTTTCTTTGATACGACGATAAACTTAAGTTTTCTTACTATTGGAACCGATACCTTTCGTGTTGCTTTCTTTCACCATTATATCTATCAATTCTTGTAATCCATTCTCCGTCTCTGATATTATGACTGTGTCATCAGTATATCGCATTTTGCTTATGTTGTGACAGTTGACTTCAATTCCTTCTTTTTTGTCTGCTGTAGTATACTTATTTTATCTGTTATATCAACTCCGGAATTTAAATATTTGGAAACTTTGTTAACCTCAGACAGAAGATGTACAACAGAGGTGAGATGTAGAATGGCTCATGCAAAAGCAGCTTTCCAGATAATGAGGAAAATACTATGCAATCCATTTTTGACAATAGAAACAAGAAAAAGAGTTCTTAAATGTTATGTAGAGGCAGTCTTAACATATGGAAGTGAATCATGGACAATAGGACAACATACAAGAAAATCACTGGAGTCTGTAGAAATGTGGTTTTACAGAAGAATATTGAGAATACCATGGACAGCTAAGAAGAGTAATGATGAGGTTCTGAGAGAGGTCAAAGCAAAAAGAGAGCTAATTTCCAATATTAGGAAGAAACAATCATCATTTTTTAGCCATGTAATGAGAAAAGAACAACTGGAATATATTGTAACAACTGGAAAAACTGAGGGACGAAGAGATAGAGGGAAGCAAGGACAGAAAATACCAGACAGCTTAAGAGAATGGCTTGGCAGAAAGTCAACAACATAAATGATAAAAACTGTTATGATCGAAAGTTGTGGAGAGACATGATCACCTGTGCCAGCAGGTCAGGTACTTGATGATGATGATATCAACTCCGATAGAGAAATAATTGGTTGAGCTTTCCGAGACTCGAACCTGTGTATGACTTTGTTAAAGAACAGCGTGTTGTTAGCAGCTTTGATCCCCCAAACACGTTTGCCCTGATCAATGTAGTGGTTGCTGTACGATATAAATACATACGGCTATCTACATCCTCCTCTTCTGTCTTTCAGCTCAATGTGGAGCATAGGTCTTCAACAAGCACTTGCCAATTCCAAGCCGTTCTGTTTCTTGTCATTCTATTAAGGTCGTTCCATGTTTTCACTATCATCTTCATCTCTGCTTCCACCTGTCTTCTCCAAGAATCTGTTGTTTTGGATGGCGGATTTACTTTTTTGTTTCTTTTGTTTGACTTGTCCAATTTAAAAAAAAATGTTTTTTGCGGCTTATTTGTTTACAGTACAGGATCTAGACATCTACATCTAGACATCTACATCTAGACATCTACATCTAGACATCTACATCTAGACATCTACATCTAGACATCTACATCTAGACATCTACATCTAGACATCTATACAAGAGGCAATTAACTGATATTTCTGTATGTAGACAAAAATTATATAATGTACTTATAAACAACTGTATCCAGATAATTTGCTCATGTATTAATCGATCATCAACGGGATCACTATACTGATCTTGCGATTCATGTTGACACATAAAATACTCAGAATTAATGTTTGTACACATCTAGAACATTTGAGTACCAAAGAGCATTATAATCAACAGGATATACATCGTACTTGCTCCATATTTGATCAACTAAGAATTGGATCAAAGAATCAATTTTGCAAGCAAATCTATGTGACGTCACGGGGAAGCTCCAGGCAAGATTCACTTGCGTTGTGGAACTTGTTTGATAACAAAAACAATGGAACGTTATTGAGTTATTGAGTTATTGGATTATTGAGTTATTGGGTTATTGAGTTATTGAGCTATTGGGTTAATGAGTTATTGAATTATTTGCGGGTCATCATCATTGCACTCGGAACATGTCCTATAGGTGCTCAGATCCCCTCCTCAGCAAGTTCCTCAGTGTCCAACGACTGACGACTCCAGTTCTGTGTTGGTTGATTAGTCTTCTTACACGCCCATTAAGTTTCTCATTTCTGGCTGTGCCGATATTAGCTCCCATCTCTTTCATCCGAAGGCGTGACGTGGACTCATGGTTGTCGAAGTCATGTGCCCTTCCCACATTTCGAAGGGCATTGACGAAACGTGAACACAGAGGGCATCAAATAAATAAAAATGTAAAGTGGCTTTAAAATTGTTCAAAATCATCTTTTGCTATGTTCATGTTTAGCAGAATGATACATCCCACATGAGTCATCATCATACAACTCATTATCAGTATTCTTGCCGTCATCTTAAGCATCACTATCCTGAAAAAGGAACAAACTGTTGTACAACATACCTGATTTCTGACAGCATTTCGTCTTTCTCGGTTTGCAGCCGCAGCTCTGTTTTCCTCTGTCTCCGAAGAGTCATCACATAGCACTGCGGGCGTCAACAACAAGCTGAAAACAGCTAATTGGACTAAATGACGCAACATGGCAACTGTTGGTACAGCTCGGCATTTTGACGCAATCATTATTCCCCCCTTATACTTAAAAGCGATATCGCTTACACAATCCTGTATCTTCACAGTGGTTGCTCAATTGATTTTACTTGCTTCAATGCAAATTTTAGAATATTTTTACGTAACTCTAGAGTTTAGAAATTTTAAACGTGTTACAAGCAGACATTAAGTCCAAGTAATTATTCTTGTGTATAATTTGAAATTATTTTTTTTAATTAAGTAAAGACAACATTTTTTTTGACTGTATTCCCCCCGATATCTAATGTAAATTAACTCGCCCAATATTGTAGTAGAAACCGGAATGTAAATTATGAATGTTACGACCTTTTAAGTTTCAGAAATGGCGATTTGTTAAGATTTTGTTAATCAAACAACAGTCCCAGCTCACGCCGTGATATCGTTGGTGGGCCTTACGATGTCTGGTCTTATGAGCTTCTGCCTTATGTCTTATCTATCGCTGTGGAGTGAATCTAAACGTGAATGCTTAAAACAGTGAGTTAACGGTTCCACGCCTGAGCTGTATCTTCCCAAATCTGTGAGCGGTTTGTCTTATAACAACCACTGTGGGTTTAGGCCTGGTCTTGTGCGGAAGGGAGTGGGGTGGGGTGTGGGGGGGAGCGCTACAGACGACCGAGAATATTGATGGCGTTCTAGACTGTTGAATGTACCACACACCTAACACGCGATCCTCACGTGACATGGTGTGATCGTGAAGTAGAAGGTGCATTGGGTACGAGAAAATGGCGGGAAAAAAAGGTCTGGTAGATTGATACGCACATATAGTGTTATAAATACGGGCGCAGTGGCATAGGCATGAGGGAGGCGGACAGTGCAAAGTTCAACGGCTAAAAAAAAAGATAGTTGTGTTTGCACATTTGATTTCACCTGTGCACGTCTGGAAATTAAAATTGTTTGTGAATTCATTATCACATTTGATTAAATATCTCATAAACGCATTATCACATATTAAATATCACACAAACACATTATAACATACGAAATATCACATGAACACATTATCACGTATGAAATATCTCATAAACACATTATGGCATATGGGACTATCACTTAAACACAACATATGAAACTATCACATAAACACATTATGACATATGAAATTATAACATAAACACATTGTCACGTATCAAACTATCGCATAAAAACATTATCACATATGAAACTATCACATAAACACAATATCACATAGGAGATTATAACATAAACACATCACGTATGAAACTATCACATAAACAATTGATCACATATGAAAGTTTCACATATTAGACCTCATAGTACAAGCCCACTCAAATGTAGGTGATGTTTAGCACTCGAAAAATAATCCACAAACAGCTTCAGGAAGTTCCATAGAAAATAATCCACAAACAGCTTCAGGAAGTTCCATAGAAAATAATTCACAAACAGTTTCAGGAAGTTCCATAGAAAATAATCCACAAACAGCATCGGGAAGTTCCATAGAAAATAATCCACAAACAGCTTCAGGAAATTCAAAAGAAAATAACCCAAAACAGGACTTGAACCCTTGCTCATCGACACTGTGTCTGACCACCAAAAAAATCTGCACACAGGTCTCATACTCTCAACTCGTTACTCCAAAAAAGGGTCATTTGTAGGAACGTTATTCATGCAGTTCCCTGTATTATTAGAGTCTTATGTCAGATCCCAGCATTACTAGAGTATTATGTCAGATCCCTGTATTATTAGAGTCTTATGTCAGATCCCAGCATTACTAGAGTATTCTGTCAGATCCCCGTATTACTAGAGTATTATGTCAGATCCCTGTATTACTAGAGTATTATGTCAGATCCCTGTATTACTAGAGTATTATGTCAGATCCCTGTATTACTAGAGTATTATGTCAGATCCCTGTATTACTAGAGTATTCTGTCAGATCCCCGTATTACTAGAGTATTATGTCAGATCCCTGTATTACTAGAGTATTATGTCAGATCCCTGTATTACTAGAGTATTATGTCAGATCCCAGTATTACTAGAGTATTATGTCAGATCCCAGCATTACTAGAGTATTATGTCAGATCCCCGAATTACTAGAGTATTATGTCAGATCCCTGTATTACTAGAGTATTATGTCAGATCCCAGCATTGCTAGAGTATTATGTCAGATCCCTGTATTACTAGAGTATTATGTTAGATCCCAGCATTACTAGAGTATTATGTTAGATCCCAGCATTACTAGAGTATTATGTCAGATCCCTGTATTACTAGAGTATTATGTCAGATCCCAGCATTACTAGAGTATTATGTCAGATCCCTGTATTACTAGAGTATTATGTCAGATCCCCGTATTACTAGAGTATTATGTCAGATCCCTGTATTACTAGAGTATTATGTCAGATCCCAGCATTACTAGAGTATTATGTCAGATCCCTGTATTACTAGAGTATTATGTCAGATCCCCGTATTACTAGAGTATTATGTCAGATCCCTGTATTACTAGAGTATTATATCAGATCCCAGCATTACTAGAGTATTATGTCAGATCCCTGTATTACTAGAGTATTATGTCAGATCCCTGTATTACTAGAGTATTATGTCGGATCCCTGTATTACTAGAGTATTATGTCAGATCCCAGCATTACTCGAGTATTATGTCAGATCCCCGTATTACTAGAGTATTATGTCAGATCCCAGCATTACTAGAGTATTATGTCAGATCCATGTATTACTAGAGTATTATGTCAGATCCCAGCATTACTAGAGTATTATGTCAGATCCCAGCATTCTATTCTATTGACCTTTCGAACCGTAACCGGCCCATAGGGCGTAGACCAAGATACACCTTCTCCTATATGGATTTTTTGTTCTAGCAGTTTTCTTTTAAAGATATTTTATCAAATCTCGCCATCTGTCTCTGTTCTGTGCAAGCATTACTAGAGTATTATGTCAGATCCCCGTATTACTAGAGTATTATGTCAGATCCCCGTATTACTAGAGTATTATGTCAGATCCCCGTATTACTAGAGTATTATGTCAGATCCCCGATTCGGTAATTAATTTATGAAGAGAATTGTGTTTTAAGTTTCCTATTGTCAAGTATAAGCTCATACAAATGAGGCTCATCTACTTGCTCTGTAGAAACCAATATTACGCCCGTGCCCTTTTACTTTCCCAGAAAAAATCCGGTACCCATTTAAGGCTGGAGGCCGTTGATCAGGATCGAACTTGACCTCTCTCCACATGACCTCCAATGTACATTTACTGAACTATCACGCAAAAAGAAGGCCTTGAGAATATTATAACAACAGGCAGAATGAATGGAAAGAAGAGCAGAGGAAAACGAAAAGAAAAAATATATTGAAAAACGTATCGAAATTACATAACTAAAGATCGCTGATTGAAAATATAGCACCCATGAAGGACCTGGTGATGAAGAGAGAGATGATCGTCTATGCTGACCGGCATGATTCCTGATGATGGTGATGGTTTTTTTTTTCTCGAAATAATGGCGGTTTTTACGTCACCTTTATGTTCTTCTACTTTCTCGTCTACTTCTTCTTTTCTTCTTCTTCCTCTTTCTCGTCTACTTTTTCTTTTTCCTCTTTTCTTTCTCGTCTACTTCTTCTTTTCTTCTTCTTCCTCTTTCTCGTCTACTTCTTTTTTTCTTCCTCTTCTTTCTCGTCTACTTCTTCTTTTCTTCTTCTTCCTCTTTCTCGTCTACTTCTTCTTTTCCTCTTCTTGAGGTGGGGGTGGTGGTGGTGGTGGGGGGAGGTGGAGGGGGGGGAAAGGTGTATGGTGGGGGGGATGATTTGAACATCATGACACAAGTTGAGATGGTCACATGGTCGGTACTCGTACATGGGTGTTTGTCCTGATGTATTCCCAGAAACCTGCGTTGTGGCTGACACACTCCATATTTGGTACTCTGGATCTTGGTTTGATGTGGGAATTTTTCCTTCTCGTAGATCGGATACCGGCAAAAAGGCTGTTGGGCGCACCCTGCCAGTGGTTTCTGTCTGGGTGTTCTGCTGTAGCCTTGCCTACTTTCCCCAGAATTCAAAAGTGCTGTAGTCCCGCAGCTCTCATACACAGCCAACAAGATATAATAACGCCCGCTGGCAGAAAATAAAACATGAAAACCCTCCAACCAGCATGACGTTTTTAGCTGAAGGAAATATAGACGGCTGACGTCACTCTACTCGTAAAACTGATAGCGTGACGCTAGTTTGAAGGTTTTCCGGGAATTTCCGCTCCATTCGCAGGTAAATCTATAGTTGACAGTGTCTCTTACATAGTCTACTATATGTAGGCATCAGTGCAGGAAGGAAAACCCAGGGAAATCTCCATTAACGTGACGTTTTCAGCTTTGCGAGCAGTGGCGGATGTAGCTAGAATGACGTAAGATGTCTATATTTCGCGTGGAAGAGAAATGAAAAAAAAATATATATTGAAAGAAAAAACGGTATGGTTAAAGCTTCACGTTCAAATGGACAGCACAACCAGAACTAAAAATGCGTTAAAGTCAAGATGATGATCTACTTATTACATCTGCGTCGATAAAGCGGTGTCGTACGCCGGCAATATTCCATTTTCGACAAATAAAGTGTTGTGAATGCGACCTTCCATCGTCTAGGCTTGTTCTGCGCTTTATGTCACATTGGTGCTGTTCATGACCGTTGTTGGATTTGCTTGACGCACGTTAGTTATATGTTCTCATTAATATGAAATGCTTCGTCAGCCGCAGTTTTATATCTTTAGGGAATTTGCATCGTGTTCCGTTCATCGTAGGCTACATTCACTAGAGTAATCAAGAATCTAAAGGGCGCGTCATTGCTGTGCTTGCGACATTGTTATGTGTGCTACGTCATCGTAATGGCTCATCGTCAATCCCTAGACCGGCCGTACGCTAATCTTACGGTTTGTTGTTTGATGTACGACGAGGATGATCTGATGACTAACTATGTGTTTATATGTTCGAGATTGGAGTCAACAACGATGACCTAACATCATCAAGCGCTATACATTTTTAAAGAAATATGATGATCATCACTTTCGGGAGGACGAGAACTTCTGGTATATGATGGACATGCCGCAGGAACCATTGCAGGCTATGCATGAAAAGTGTTCTTTGTTGCAGTTTCCTCATATTCCAAGTCCATGGGGGACTGGTTGGTCTCGAGGCAAGACGCCGGACTCGGGACAGAGAGGTTGTGGGTTCAAATCTCAGCTACACTGGTTGGAATTTTTATTTATGATTTCTCTATGCGACACCCCTGGTTTCAGCAGCGAGGCCCGGCATGAAACGTCAGTTACTCATCGACGGAAAAACATGAGTACCTCCGAAGTCGGAGTTATCTGCCTGTGCGGCGAGGGACCCCTGTGCACACGGCTGCCAGTGAAAAATAGTTTAACACGCAAAATTCATTTCCTAGTCTCTAGGGACTTCGTCAGAGTTGAAGGCTGGAGATCGCAACAACAACAACAACAACAACAACATTATCCCGCGTAGCTGAAAACGTCACGTTAGTTGGACGTTTTTCGAGGTTTCGCTTTCTACGTAAAAAAAAGTAACTTATGTATCATCATCATCATTGAGTGCCGTCTCCGCAACGAAGGTTGGCTACCATGGAGCGCCATTTTGCTCTATCTCTTGCTTTGATGGTGCAGGTTGTCATCGGTTGATTTGTCCATTTTTGATGTTACTCGTCCATGTTAATCTTGGTCTGCCTCTTTTACCTTGTATTTTCCCTCCAGGATCACTTTCAGTAGGCTGTTGTGTCTTTTAACATGGCCCAAGAATCGCATTTGTCTTGTTCTAATTGTGTTCAGAAGTTCTCTTTTCATTTTTAGTTGTTTTAAGACTTTGTCATTTGTTTCTTTTCCTTCCATCCAATTCTACCTATTCTTCTATATATCCACATTTCAAAGGCTTAAATTCTCTGTTCTGTTTTCTTGTCTAATGTCCATGTTTCAGCACCATATAGGAATATTGAGAAGATGTAACATTTTGCTATTCTTAGTTTTAGCTCTGGTGTTATTATGTATCACACATTCGTAATATGTTTTCTGTGTTTGTATTTGTGTATACACGCTTTCAGAATGGACGTTAGTAGGCTAGCTCACCAAGCCTTTGTATGGAGACCAGAAGGTAACAGAAAACGAGGAAGACCTAAAGAAAACCCTGCGCATAACCATTGTCAAAATATATTGCAGCTAATGGTCTCAGGGAGCCGCGATAGCTCAGTGGTTAGTGAACTGGACTACAAAGGACAAGAGGTAGGGTTCGATCCCAACCGACGGCTTCCGGGTTCACCCAGCCTTTAATGGGTACCGGATTTTTTTCTGGGAAAGTAAAGCGGCACGGGCGTAATACCGACCACATTACCCCAAAAATCATGTGCCGAAGGTCTGTAAAATTTATGGTCACTAACACCATATTCCATATACGCCACTTGGCGTGACGGGGGTACTTTACTTTCTTTTTTAAGGGTCTCAGTAAAAATGAAGAACTTAAACAGGTTATGGCTGGCCGTCAGACACGGAAAACTATGACTTCTGCCCCATGCGCCATCTTCAGCCCAAAATTATACTCAATCAATCAACCAATCAATATATCAAAATTTTGTACGCGTGTTCTTTGTTCTGTGTGTATTTTTAAACGCTATTTTAGATTGGCAAAATTGGTTCTGGAATTGATATTTTAAATTAAAACAAAATCACTGGCGTCTTCTTTATAACCGTGATAGCTTGAATAGTTTAGCGAACTGGACTCAAACGGACAAGAGGTCGGGTTCGATCCTCACCGACGGCTTCCGGGTTCACCCAGCCTTAAATGGGTACCGGATTTTTTTTCTGGGAAAGTAAAGCGGTACGGGCGTAATACCGACCACATTACCAGACAAATCGTGTGCCGAAGGTCTGTAAAAATTATGGTCACTAACACCATATTCCCTTGACTCCACTTGGCGTGACGGGGCTCTTTACTTTTTTAAAAAAATTATTTATCTGACCCTTTGATGTTGGGAATTGCTTGAAGGGAAAATGTGAAATAAATTTGTATGTTCATTTAGGCCAGCATAATTATGCTTGGTCCATTAGCCGGGAACTTTCAATTGAATTAGACTTTCAATTATTCAATGTTATGCGCCTACTAACGAAGCTGATGATGAAGTTAAGGATGATTTTTATAACCAACTGCAACAACTTATAAACAAAATACCAAAACACGATCTTTTAATTGTAATGGGAGACTTCAACGCCAAAGTAGGACAAGATAACGCAGGAGTGGAACATGTGATGGGGAGAAAAGGCTGTAATACAACAAGTCAGAATGGAGAAAGATTAATAGAATTATGTTTAATAGAAAATTTAGTTATAGGTGGGACATTATTTCCACATAAAAATATCCACAAAACAACATGGATATCTCCTGATGATAGAACATCAAATCAAATTGACCACCTATGTATTAAACAACAATTCAGATCATCATTAATAGATGTAAGAGCATACAGAGGTGCTGATGTTAATAGTGACCACAACCTGTGCATTGGGAAAATAAGATTAAAATTTAGAAACCAACAGAAGAGGTCAATTACACATAAAATTGATAGTCATAAACTGAAAGATGAAGCAATAAAGGAAAAGTTTAACATAGAGCTAAGTAATTGTTATTCAGCACTTGGTGAAATAGACTTAGATATCAATGAAATGTGGGACTCACAGAGCAAAATACTAATGACAGCAGCAGAAGCAAGTGCTGGACTGAAGAAAATGGAAAAACGAGCTTGGATCTCAGACACCACATGGAAATACATCAAAGAAAGAAGAGAAGCGAAGAGAGCCATGACTAATGTAAAGACAGATCTTGGAAAGGTTCTGGCAAAAGCAACATACAAAGAATTAGACAACAAAGTGAAAAGTTCGGCAAGAAGAGATACAAGAGCTTATATAGACAACTTGGCAGAGAAAGCAGAGACAGCTGCAATTACAGGAGACAGCAGAACTCTTTATACTGTACAAAAGATGCTGACAAACACCTATACATCCAGTGGAACACCAATTCTAGACAAATCTGGATTAATGCTAACAACAAGCGCAGACATAAAAGCCCGTTGGGCGGAACACTTCAAAGAAATTCTTAACCGTCCACTACCTCACAGTTTAATAGATTTTGAAGCTGAAACACCAGCAGCAGAATTAGATGTAAATTAGATGACTTCACCTTGAGTGAAATAGAAACCACCTTAAAGCTAATGACCAATAACAAGGCTGCTGGAGAGGATAAGTTAACAGCTGAGATCCTCAAGGCAATTGATAGCCATAATTTAATACATCTCCAAAAAATGTTCAACATCATTTGGAAAACAGAGAAGACGCCTCATAAATGGAAAAAAGGAATCATTGTTAAGATCCCAAAAAAGGCAATCTTAGAGATTGTAACAATTGGAGAGGCGTGACACTTTTGTCAGTTGCCTCAAAATTATTCTGTAAAATCATCCTAAATAGAATAAAGGATTCAATAGATACAGTAATGCGTGAAGAACAGGCTGGGTTTAGAAAAGGGAGAAGCTGTCTTGACCACATTTTCACTCTACGACTTATATTGGAGGAACACATTGAAAAGCAAAAACCTTTTGTACTTAACTTCATCGACTTCAAAAAAGCATTTGATAGTATTCATAGAGATTCTTTGTGGAAAATTCTGAAGCAATATGGCTTACCATCAAAAATCATAAATATTATCAAAGACATGTATGATGGTTACACATGTGCAGTTCGAACAGAGGAAGGACTGAGCGAATGTTTCCCAATAGAAACTGGGGTTAAACAAGGATGTATTTTATCGCCCTTGTTATTTGGAATTGTTATGGACGTCATAATGAAGAAATGCTGCACTGGTAATAAAGGCATCGAATGGATACAAGGAGACCATTTGGAGGACCTGGACTTTGCTGATGACATAGTTCTCATCAGCAATCAGATAAAAACGATGCAGGAAAACACAAATGAACTATCATCAATAGCCAGCAAAATTGGGCTTGAGGTCAATCATGAAAAGACTAAAGTCATGAAAAGTTTAATTCCAACAAGTGACAAAATATACATGGAAAACAAACCAGTAGAAGAGATCGATCACTTCATCTATCTTGGAAGTCACATTGATCGAGAAGGGGATACGAGCAAAGAAATTAGAATCAGACTGGCTAAAGCAGCAATGTCTTTCAGAAGCCTTGAAAAGTTGTGGAAATCAAAACTCATTAGCACAAACACAAAACTTAGGCTATTCAAATCAAATGTACTATCAACCCTTACGTATGCGTGTGAAAGCTGGAAAACAACAAGAGATATAGAAACAAAGTTGAACGCATTCGAAAATAAATGTCTAAGGAAAATACTTGGTATAGAATGGAACGAATTCAAAACAAACGAGGAAATTAGAGAAATCGCCAATCAACCACTAATATCTTCAGTAATAAAGAAAAGACGATGGTCATACGTTGGACATGTGATGAGAAGAGATAATAATCGAATAGCAAAGCAAGCCCTCATATGGGAAACAACAGGTAAAAGAAAAAGAGGAAGACCCAGGGAGACACTGAGAAGAACATTGATGAGAGAGGCAAGAGCAGCAGGAATCGGCTCCCTCAATGAGATAGAACTGCTTGCACAGAACAGAGACAGATGGCGAGATTTGATAAAATATCTTTAAAAGAAAACTGCTAGAACAAAAATTCATATAGGAGAAGGTGTATCTTGGTCTACGCCCTATGGGCCGGTTACGGCTCGAAAGGTCAATAGATAGATAGATTAGCCGGGAAACTCCGTCCTGTGAGGTCTAGTAACAGAACACCATTATTACTTTTAGGGGTGTCTTCTTGAGTGTCTAAACTAATAAACTAAACGTTATTGGAAGTCCCACTACACGTCATAAAATGGGAATATCATAATATTCCAGGCCACTGAAGCAATAATACAGGTCATACGTACAAAGTCGAATTGGAATTGTATTTATCCAATGATTATATATTTTATTATATTTATAAAATGAAAATTACAGGCGTGCGATCATTTAGTGTGCACGTGCGCTGCCGGGGCCCGAAAGGGGAGTAAAGAATTGTAGCGCTGTTCCCTACCAGAAATTTTTGTAAGAGGCGACTATGGAGGGTTGGGCATTTGACTGGCTATCCTGTACTGCAAAAAAAAAAATAAATAAATAAAAATAAGCGGCAAAAACTTCATAAACACGGACAAGTCAAAGAAAAGAAAAATGTAAATCCGACATCCGGGAAAAATAAGGCCTCTCTGTCTAAGAGATATCGGACGCAATCCGGAGAAACCCACAAGGAGTCCGGGTCGCCAACTCATCTTTTGTCTACCAGGAAGAACAAAGGATTCTTGGAGAAGACAGGTGGAAGGAGAGATGAAGATGATGGGGAGACATGGTATGTTCTTAAAAGGATGGCAAGAAACAGAACTGCTTTTTAAGTGTTTGTTGAATGTATATACCCCACGGGGAGCAGAAAGGAAGAAGAAGAAAGAAGATAAGTTAGTTGTGAGAGTTATCATGTTGCCAATAAAACATTAAATGAACAGCCTTGTCTCATCCGTTTTGATCATGTTTTGATATTCCAATTGTTTACGATGAATGATGATATCGTATGACAGGGAACAGTTGACTGTGTTCATATTCTGCGCGGTTTCGCCTTATGTCTGTTGGCGTGTGCTGAGACTGCTACGATGGGGACTACAGTTACCTTTCTTTGTTTAGGAGATGAGATATTAATTCGGATGATTACGCTGGCACGGGCGGTTGAGCAATTATGGATTTTAATTCGTTTGCAGTGACACCAGGGCCTTTCATAACCAAATAACCAAATAACATTAAATGAACGTGTCTCACTGGCTATGGGAGCGAAGTCTTTCCTCGATTATTCCAACAACGATGCTTACACTGCAAGAAAATTTGATGAGGAGGGCGTTCATTGTGTGAGAAACAAACAAAAATATGAATGTAATGTGAGTTAGTGTGTGTTTGAGTGTGTGTGCGCGAGTGTTTATGAGTGTGTGTTTGCGTGTGTATATGTGTGTGTGTGTGGCGCCTAAATGTTGTGGTACGCCTCTCCGCTGACCTCCGTCATTTGATTGGTGCCCACACAATACGGTTGTTGTTCGTGAGTGTGTAGTGGACAGTACGTTGAGTTCACACAGGAGCGCTTGAAAACGTGTTGGTCTACTCAGGAGGAGCGAGGATCATTGCTGAAAAAAAAAACAACCATTAAAGAAATACCAGCTTCGGTAGCGAGTGAGACAGCCTATATTTGATAATAGTTTACAAATGTGGCTCGTTGCACTGGTACTTCCGTCTTCTCGATTTCCTTTCTTCGCTCCTCGTTTTGACTGCCAGACTTTTCTGCCTTTTAAGAACTGGAGAATGTTAAGGGTTAAACAAAAGAACACAGGGGAAACAACCAACTGGCTTGATGACAAATCTTTGTACTTACTGCCCTTCTTTATATAGAAGATCTTGTCATTTGAGAGCTAAGTTCATCTGGGAAAAACCACGCACGCATTCAACGGTGGAAATGGGGATCCTAATGAAAGTATTTATTGGTTGCAACAGTAGAAATGGGGATCCTAATGAAAGTATTTATTGGTTGCAACAGTAGAAATGGGGATCCTAAAGAAAGTATTTATTGGTTGCAACAGTAGAAATTGGGAACCTAATGAAAGTATTTATTAGTTGCAACAGTAGAAATGGGGAACCTAATGAAAGTATTTATTAGTTGCAACAGTAGAAATGAGGAACCTAATGAAAGTATTTATTAGTTGCAACAGTAGAAATGGGGAACCTAGTGAAAGTATTTATTAGTTGCAACAGTAGAAATGGGGATCCTAATGAAAGTATTTATTAGTTTAAACAGTAGAAATGGGGATCCTAATGAAAGTATTTACTAGTTGCAACAGTGGAAACGGGGATCCTAATGAAAGTATTTATTGGTTGCAACAGTAGAAATGGGGATCCTAATGAAAGTATTTACTAGTTGCAACAGTGGAAATGGGGATCCTAATGAAAGTACTTATTAGTTGGGACAGTGGAAATAGGGATCCTAATGAAAGTATTTACTAGTTGCAACAGTGGAAATAGGGATCCTAATGAAAGTATTTACTAGTTGCAACAGTGGAAATGGGGATCCTAATGAAAGTACTTATTAGTTGCAACAGTAGAAATGAGGAACCTAATGAAAGTATTTACTAGTTGCAACAGCGGAAATGGGGAACCTAATGAAAGTATTTACTAGTTGCAACAGTAGAAATGGGGATCCTAATGAAAGTATTTACTAGTTGCAACAGTTGAAATGGGGATCCTAATGAAAGTATTTATTAGTTGCAACAGTAGAAATGGGGAACCTAATGAAAGTATTTATTAGTTGCAACAGTAGAAATGGGGAACCTAATGGAAGTATTTATTAGTTGCAACAGTAGAAATGGGGATCCTAATGAAAGTATTTATTAGTTGCAACAGTAGAAATGGGGAACCTAATGAAAGTATTTATTAGTTGCAACAGTAGAAATGGGGAACCTAATGAAAGTATTTATTAGTTGCAACAGTAGAAATGGGGAACCTAATGAAAGTATTTATTAGTTGCAACAGTAGAAATGGGGATCCTAATGAAAGTATTTATTAGTTTAAACAGTAGAAATGGGGAACCTAATGAAAGTATTTATTAGTTGCAACAGTAGAAATGGGGAACCTAATGAAAGTATTTATTAGTTGCAACAGTAGAAATGGGGAACCTAATGAAAGTATTTATTAGTTGCAACAGTAGAAATGGGGAACCTAATGGAAGTATTTATTAGTTGCAACAGTAGAAATGGGGAACCTAATGGAAGTATTTATTAGTTGCAACAGTAGAAATGGGGAACCTAATGGAAGTATTTATTAGTTGCAACAGTAGAAATGGGGAACCTAATGGAAGTATTTATTAGTTGCAACAGTAGAAATGGGGAACCTAATGGAAGTATTTATTAGTTGCAACTGTAGAAATGGGGAACCTAATGGAAGTATTTATTAGTTGCAAAAGTAGAAATGGGGAACCTAATGGAAGTATTTATTAGTTGCAACAGTAGAAATGGGGAACCTAATGGAAGTATTTATTAGTTGCAACAGTAGAAATGGGGAACCTAATGGAAGTATTTATTAGTTGCAACAGTAGAAATGGGGAACCTAATGGAAGTATTTATTAGTTGCAACAGAGAAGCAATATTGTCCTCTCTGCCAGGAAGGTCATCAGAAATGAGAAATAACTGTCAAGATCAAAAGTTATGGAGAGACATGATCACCTACTGTACTTGCAGGTATGGTAGATGATGATGATGATGATGATGATAATAATGCTGCTGCTGCTGATGATGATGATGTCTCTAACGAGACTGTGTCTATAAGGTTAGTTCAAGGAATTGGTCATATGAAGACCTATACTATAGTAGGCTCAAGGCAAATAAATGAACGTAAAAATGCGTAAATTTGCGAAGTTACAGTGAAGCTAATTGTGAGAGATAATTGTTTTAAAATCATCATCGTGTACCATACCGGTTGGCGTAGTCGATCATGTCCTTCCACAATCTTCTATCTACAGTGCATCGTATCAGTTCTGTTGTTGACTGTTTTCTATGCCATGACACTTAGCTATCCAGTATTTTCTCTCTTTGTCGTCCGCGATCTCTCTTTCCTTTTATTTTGCCAGTTGTAACCAAGTATTCCAACTTTCCTCTTCTCATGATGTGCCCGAAAAATGTTGATTGTTTCTGTCTGATGTTTTTTAGGAGCTGCCTTTTTATGTTGGCCTCTTTGAGAACTTTCTCATTGGTCTTTTTAGCTGTCCAGGGAACTTTCAACATTCTTCTGAGAAATCCCATCTCTGTGGCCTCTAATCGTCTTTTCATTTGATTGTCTACTGTCCATGATTCGCTTCCATAGATCAGAATTTGTTCTAAATAGCACCGATGAACTCTCTTTCTCATTTCTATTGACATAGATTTGTTGCAAAAGATATTTTTCATTTTCTAAACTGCTATTTTGGCCTGAGCTATTCTACTTTTTATTTCCGTGGTGCATCTTCTATTCGATGTTATTATTGTGCCCAAGTATTTGACGCGTTGCACTTGTTTCAAATTTGTCCTGTTTATTTTTATACTGCATGCTGGGGATGATTTTTTCTGCGATATAACCATTACTTCTGTTTTCTTACTATTCAGACTGAGACCTTTCTTGATGCTTTCTTTTACTATTATGTCTATAATTTCTTGTAGTTCATTCTCTGTCTCTGCAATTAAGACTGTGTCATCCGCATATCGCAAATTATTTATGTTGTGACCGTTGACTTCAATTCCTTTTTTGTCTACTATTGATCTCATAATATGTTCGCTGTAAAGTGAAAACAAATCCGGTGATAGAACACAGCCTTGTCTGACTCCTTGTTTTATAAGTTGAAATTGACCTGTTTGGTTGTTTATTCGTATTGCTGCTGTTTGTTGCCAGTATATGTTTTTTTATGATTCGCAGATCCTTGCCATCAATGTTTAATTTCTCCAGCATATTGATTATTTCCACATGCTTTACTTTGTCAAATGCTTTTGTGTAGTCTATAAAGCACATATATAGATCTTTCTTTACCTCTATAGATCTTTCTATCAATGTTCTTAAGATGTATATTAGATTATTGGTGCCCTTTCCTTCCACAAATCCACATCGTTCCTCACTTATTTGTGGTTTTATTTTGTTTCTTACACGCCTCATGATGATTCTTAGTAATATTTTCGTCACATGGCTCATGAGACTAATAGTGCGATGGTCGTCACAATCAGTAGCGCCTGACTTCTTCGGTATGGCTACAAAGATAGATTTTAGTAGATCTTCTTGTATGTGCCAAAAATAGATATGGGAAAAAATAGATATAGGAAAAAAATAGATGTAGAAAAAATAGATACAGAAAAAAATGGATATAGAAAAAAATGGATATAGAAAAAAATTGATATAGAAAAAAATGGATATAGAAAAAAATAGATATAGAAAAAAATGGATATAGAAAAAAATAGATATAGAAAAAAATGGATACAGAAAAAGATAGATATAGAAAAAAATATATATAGAAAAAAATGGATATAGAAAAAAATGGATATAGAAAAAAATTGATACAGAAAAAATAGATATAGAAAAAAATAGATTAAAAAAATAGATATAGAAAAAAATGGATATAGAAAAAAATGGATATAGAAAAAAATAGATACAGAAAAAAATATATTCTGAAAATAAAATAGAAAAAAAAACTGAGTGGTTAAAGGTTCACGTAACAAGAGGACTACACGAACCAGAACGACGTTTCGTCACAATAGGCCTTCAGCAGGAATAAAAATACAACACACACTGTGTAAGTACATTGACCTGTTTTCAGAAACCTCTGTTTCTGCTCGCTGTGTGCGCACATTTTCCACATTTGTGCACACACACACACCCTGCGCGCACTAATATTCTCACACATCAGAGTATACAGAGAAGACTTTTTTATTTTTTATTTTCCTTTTATTTCTTCTTCTCCTATTTGTAATTGTTTTTTTTTTTTATTTTAAATATATATTTGTGTGTGTTGTATGTTTGTTCTTGCTAAGGCTTATTGAGCCGAAATGTCGTTCTGGTTTATGCTGTCCTCTTGTTACTTGAAGCTTTAACTATACCGTTTTGTTTTCTATTTTTGTCTATATCTAATTTTTTTTATACATCTATTTTTTCACATCTATATTTTTTTTTACATCTGTTTTTTCCATATCTATATTTTTTTCTATATCTATTTTTTCTACATCTATTTTTTTCCATATCTATATTTTTTCTATATCTATTTTTTTCTACATCTATTGTTTCCATATCTATATTTTTTCTACATCTATTTTTTCCATATCTTTAAATTTTCTATACTTATTTTTTTCTATATCTATTTTTATATATCTATTTTTTCCATTTCTCCTTATATGATGACCAATTTCCCATTGTACAAATACATAAACCAGGTTTCGGACTCAGCCCACGATCAACCGGCAGAGAAATGAACATTTTTGAGAGCACAGACAATGGCTAGAGAAAAGATGAATACCCACATAGAGATAGGAAAACAGTTATAATTAATGACAGGCGTCGACTTTGTAAGAGCACAAAGAGTGGCGTTAGGCATAAATGTAGAAGAGTGGTAACCAACCATGTTAAAAAAAAAAAAGTAAAGAGCCCCCGTCACGCCAAGTGGCGTATAGGAAATATGGTGTTAGTGACCATGAATTTTACAGACCTTCGGTACATGATTTTTGGGGTAATGTCAGACAAAGTAGTATAAGAATAATTAGTAATAGGCGAAAACCAAGAAGTAGTAGAAGTAGTAGCAGTTGTAGCAGTAGTAGTAGTAACGGAAGAAAATAAATAAGAGCGGACAGATGAAGAAAGAAAGTGGAGAACGAAGAAGATCAATACTATTATTATAATTATAATTATTATCATTATTATTATTAATAATTAATAACAAGAAGATGGAGAATAAATTCAAGATGTTAATTTCTTTGGCACTGTACTTTAGTCAATCATTTAAATTACTTCAACAGTTCTCTTTCATTAGTTAGCTTGCCTTAGCTTTGTTTTCTGTTCTTGGCGAGGCACGACCTTCTCAACCTCAGACTGCCTTCTGGGTTATATTACACCACAAGTGTCTTTACAAAATTGTCAAGAAAACTACGTTTTCTTCAATGTTGTTATTTAGATTTGTTTTAATGTAGTTAATTCAGGGAATAAGTGGTGGGGTGTAACATACTTGGAGAGATGCTACAGCTCAGTGGTTAGTGAACTGGACTACAAAGGACAAGAGGTAGGGTTCGATCCCAACCGACGGCTTCCGGGTTCACCCAGCCTTAAATGGGTACCAGATTTCTTCTGGGAAAGTAAAGCGGCACGGGCGTAATACCGACCACATTACCCCAAAAAATCATGTGCTGAAGGTCTGTAAAATTTATAGTCACTAACACCATATTTCGTATACACCACTTGGTGTGACGGGGTTATTTGCTTTACTATGTAACATACTTTCCTACCACGTATGGTGACAGCTTTACAGAACAAGGACAATGTATTGTACACGCCCCACTACTTGTTCCCTGCTACCAGCTTTACCGCAGCACTGCAATTATTTGCCTGTTTGGTAGTTTTTTTTGTTTTTTTTTCAATCGTCAGCTTTCACCTCTGACGAAGTCCCTAATGTATAGGAAGTGAATTTTGTATGTTAATACGTCCCCCCCCCCCACTTCCCCGGCAGCCGTGTGAACAAGTGTCCCTTGCTTCACAGGCAGATAACTCCGACTCCGGAGGTACTCATATTTTTTCCTTCGAGTAATTGACATTTCAAGCCGGGTCTCGCTGCTGAGAACAGAGGTGGTTGCCACAGAGAGAAATCACAAATAAAAATCCCAACTGATGCAGCCCGGATTTGAACTCACAACTTCTCTGTCACGAGACTGACATCTTGCTTCGAGACCATTACCCCGTAGTTAATTCACTTGACTCTAATATTGGAAATATTTATATTTTTTATATTTTTAAAATCATATTATTTGTTTGAAGATATGCACTGTTGATATAAGTACCACAATGCCTCTAATGCATGAGTAACCTGTGTATCCATGCGTATCATCATCATCGAGTGCCATCTCCGCAACGAAGGTTGGCTACCATGGAGCGTCATTCTGCTCTGTCTCTTGTTTTGATGGTGCAGGTTGTCATAGGCTGGTTTGATTCATGCGTATGAATTTAGATAGTTGTCTCTTTCAACTGACAAAGACATTGCAATTACAAATGGACATGGACTGAGTTCGCGCTGGCGATCCTGGCTCTCGGCAATACTGGAATAGAACGATTGGAGAGGATACAAAATAAGACAATGCTTATCATCCTTGGATGCACAAAGGATATTGAGTGTAAGACAATGCCTTACCTCCTCGATTTCCCCAACATGACAGACAGAATAAAACTTTGCGGTGCACGTGCCTACCTTCAAATCAGTGCCGAACCACATCATCTGCTATACTGTGAATTTATAGGTATAAAAGGCAGCAGGTTAGAAAGAGGAACATCATGGATGGAGCGGGCAATAGATATTGTTTAACAGGTCTGTTCATTCGATGACATAGAATCCGGGGAAGAATGGGTACGAGTGACGTCAGAGTGAAATACGTCCTTTCTCGTCGTCACCACACTAGACAGAGAATGTAGGCAACTAAACCCATTAGTCGTTCAGGCCTAGATATTCGAGAACTCTTCAGATAGTGATGCAGGCAATTCCAAAGATGGGTCTGTTGCTAGCACGTACGGAGCTCATGTGCGTTCGCGGCTCATGTTGGTGGCAGAACTGTGAATAAAGACAGTGGTGCTTTCGCACTGACTACAAGTAGTTTGACCATGGAAATTATGGCTCTGACAATAGCATTGTCAAGTCCTGAGACACGGCTTTATAAAAATGTGTGTTTCCTCAGTGACTCAATGAATATGCTCAAAAATATCACAACTGGCTGTGCTTAGCGGCAGTGGTTAGAGTCTCTGGGGAGGTCTATACTAAACAGTGTCTGCTTCAATTCCATGCCATGCCACGCGGGTGTAAAAGGCAATGAACATGCTGACAGACTTGCCAGTTTGGCTGATATTGAGTGCGGAAGGACAATGGACAGATATGACATTCTGAATACCCACAGAGATACTAGACGAAGAAGCTAAATTTTAAAAAATGGCTCTGAATCCACAGCCATGAACAGACTTCACGAATATCATGTCAAGGTGGGAGATGCCAAACGCGGTGCGCTACGCAGGAATCCATAGAAGACTTGTCAATCCGCACAACTCCGGTGACTTTAGTCGTTACACGTTTGCGGGGTATTCTTCATAGGAGATGTGAGCACTTATGGACTTTTTCGATGTGCAATGAGGATGACCTGGCGACTAAACTAAACTAAACTAAACTAAACTAAACTAAACTAAACTAAACTAAACTAAACTAAACTAAACTAAATTAAACTAAACTAAACTAAACTAAACTAAACTAAACTAAACTAAACTAAACTAAACTAAACTAAACTAAACTAAACTTGCAGTCAAAAAGTTTTGCTATTTAGTTCTGCCTTTTACTTCTACATTTCTTTCTTTCTTTCTTTCTTTCTTTCTGTCATTTTATTTATTTCTTCCGTCCATTCTTTCTTTTTTAAAATGGGATTACTTTTCCAGTTCCCTTTCAATAACATTTCCTGAGCAAATATATGCCTAGTTTATGTTTACGTCTATGTGTGAATAACACACTATGGTTTGAATTTGTACCCCAGATTTATTAATCTCGTGTTGGAGATCTGCCTCCATACATCTTATAAGACAGCAAAGCCTTCTATAATTATGCAACCATTGCCTCACAAAAATTCCCGCGGTTAAATGGTTAAAAAGAACTCTTTCAACATTGATTTTATGAACAGGAACTCCTTATGAAAAAAATCTGGCCACCGCAAAGTGCTAAAATAAAGAACGTTCTCTTATATTGTGCTTCTATCGCCGTCTTTAGAATTTCCTTAAATGGTGATAGTACTTCCATCGCCGTCTTTAGAATTTCTTTACATGATGATAGTACTTCCATCGCCGTCTTTAGAATTTCTTTAGATGGTGATAGTACTTCCATAGCCGTCTTTATAATTTCTTTAGATGATGATAGTACTTCCATCGCCGTCTTTAGAATTTCTTTAAATGGTGATAGTACTTCCATCGCCGTCTTTAGAATTTCCTTAAATGGTGATAGTACTTTCATCGCCGTCTTTAGAATTTCTTTAAATGGTGATAGTACTTCCATAGCCGTTTTTAGAATTTCTTTAGAAGGTGATAGTACTTCCATAGCCGTTGTTAGAGTTTCTTTAGATG
The DNA here is from genome assembly GCA_032433765.1 of Megaustenia siamemsis. Classification (NCBI taxonomy): domain Eukaryota; kingdom Metazoa; phylum Mollusca; class Gastropoda; order Stylommatophora; family Ariophantidae; genus Megaustenia; species Megaustenia siamemsis. The sequence goes on from JAVIAB010000117.1 coordinate 14,175,896, forward strand.
GTGATAGTACTTCCATCGTCGTTTTTAGAGTTTCTTTAGATGGTGATAGTACTTCCATCGTCGTTTTTAGAGTTTCTTTAGATGGTGATAGTACTTCCATCGTCGTTTTTAGAATTTCTTTAGATGGTGATAGTACTTCCATAGCCGTTTTTAGAGTTTCTTTAGATGGTGATAGTATTTCCATCTCGTTTTTAGAATTTCTTTAGATGGTGATAGTACTTCCATAGCCGTTTTTAGAATTTCTTTGGATGGTGATAGTACTTCCATCGCCGTCTTTAGAATTTCTTTACATGATGATAGTACTTCCATCGCCGTCTTTAGAATTTCTTTAAATGGTGATAGTACTTCCATCGCCGTCTTTAGAATTTCCTTAAATGGTGATAGTACTTTCATCGCCGTCTTTAGAATTTCTTTAAATGGTGATAGTACTTCCATCGCCGTCTTTAGAATTTCTTTAAATGGTGATAGTACTTCCATCGCCGTCTTTAGAATTTCTTTAAATGGTGATAGTATTTCCTTCGCCGTCTTTAGAATTTCTTTAAATGGTGATAGTACTTCCATCGCCGTCTTTAGAATTTCTTTAAATGGTGATAGTACTTCCATCGCCGTCTTTAGAATTTCTTTAAATGGTGATAGTACTTCCATCGCCGTCTTTAGAATTTCCTTAAATGATGATAGTACTTCCATCGCCGTCTTTAGAATTTCTTTAAATGGTGATAGTACTTCCATCGCCGTCTTTAGAATTTCTTTAAATGGTGATAGTACTTCCATCGCCGTGTTTAGAATTTCTTTAAATGGTGATAGTACTTCCATCGCCGTCTTTAGAATTTCTTTACATGATGATAGTACTTCCATCGCCGTCTTTAGAATTTTTTTACATGATGATAGTACTTCCATCGCCGTCTTTAGAATTTCTTTAGATGATGATAGTACTTCCATCGTCGTTTTTAGAGTTTCTTTAGATGGTGATAGTACTTCTATCGTCATTTTTAGAATTTCTTTACATGATGATAGTACTTCCATCGCCGTCTTTAGAATTTCTTTAGATGGTGATAGTACTTCCATCGTCGTTTTTAGAGTTTCCTTAGATGGTGATAGTACTTCCATAGCCGTATTTAGAATTTCTTTAGATGGTGATAGTACTTCCATAGCCGTTGTTAGAGTTTCTTTAGATGGTGATAGTACTTCCATCGTCGTTTTTAGAGTTTCTTTACATGGTGATAGTACTTCCATCGTCGTTTTTAGAATTTCTTTAGAAGGTGATAGTACTTCCATCGTCGTTTTTAGAATTTCTTTAGATGGTGATAGTACTTCCATCGTCGTTTTTAGAGTTTCTTTAGATGGTGATAGTATTTCCATCTCGTTTTTATAATTTCTTTAGATGGTGATAGTACTTCCATAGCCGTTTTTAGAATTTCTTTGGATGGTGATAGTACTTCCATAGCCGTTTTTAGAGTTTCTTTAGATGGTGATAGTACTTCCATAGCCGTTTTTAGAATTTCTTTAGATGGTGATAGTACTTCCATAGCCGTTTCTAGAGTTTCTTTAGATGGTGATAGTACTTCCATAGCCGTTTTTAGAGTTTCTTTAGATGGTGATAGTACTTCCATCGTCGTTTCTAGAGTTACTTTAGATGGTGATAGTATTTCCATCTCGTTTTTAGAATTTCTTTAGATGGTGATAGTACTTCCATAGCCGTTTTTAGAATTTCTTTGGATGGTGATAGTACTTCCATACCCGTTTTTAGAATTTCTTTAGATGGTGATAGTACTTCCATAGCCGTTTTTAGAATTTCTTTAGATGGTGATAGTACTTCCATAGCCGTTTCTAGAGTTTCTTTAGATGGTGATAGTACTTCCATAGCCGTTTTTAGAGTTTCTTTAGATGGTGATAGTACTTCCATCGTCGTTTCTAGAGTTACTTTAGATGGTGATAGTACTTCCATAGCCGTTTTTAGAATTTCTTTAGATGGTGATAGTACGTCCATCGTCGTTTTTAGAGTTTCTTTAGATGGTGATAGTACTTCCATCGTTGTTTTTAGAGTTTCTTTAGATGATGATAGTACTTCCACAGCCGTTTCTAGAGTTTCTTTAGATGGTGATAGTACTTCCATAGCCGTTTTTAGAGTTTCTTTAGATGGTGATAGTACTTCCATCGTCGTTTCTAGAGTTACTTTAGATGGTGATAGTACTTCCATAGCCGTTTTTAGAATTTCTTTAGATGGTGATAGTACGTCAGTAGTATACAAGGGTCCAACTGATTAGCATTTGGCCCGTAAATTAACAAAGATATATAGTAGGTGCGCGGCGCACCTAATGTACCGTAGGTGCAGGGGGAGTTAACCATGCCATTTCGTGTCGGGATGTTGACCTTTAGTCCCGGTGACCCGGAAGTGACGTGTTTATGTCTGGTGTGTGCTGACTTTGGAGTTCTTTATGTACTTGATCGTTAGTGATAAGTTAGTAGATTATACAACATCATTGACAAACAATCAATATAAAACAGAAGACAAAGATATATTTTATTCTTTTATTATCTCAATAGGTGTATAACATACATTGATATTATATAGCATTACAAAAACATTCAGTACATTGAGTCAATATATAGTACATGGATAACATTTATTTATAGATAGGTAGTTGGATGTCTGCTTAGCGTTGTGTCATAAATGATTCATAAGGGGTGAAACTGTTAGAGATTCCTGGTTAGGCTAAGCTGGTAGTGTAAGGAGTTAAATATCTAGAGGCGTAGTCGAGACGTTATCATCAGCTACCTTTCTTTTTATATAGAAATAGGAAAGAGCATTTCTTGTTTGACTGTAGGAAAATATAGAATTATTTAAGACTTTGAAACCTACATTTTTTCCACCCTTGGCCTTTTGCGTGGCGAGAACCTCTAAAAACATATCTTTATCTAATTTGTTGTGTTGCTTGCTTAGCCCTTTACAACTGATTTTATCGTAATCCCCACTACAATGGTACGTCTTACTACATAAGCTAACAAGAGCTGTCCCTTCGTACTCTAGTTTAAAAAGCCCGGGCGTTCGTTTGGTGTATGCTTTAACACCCTTACAGTTTTTACAGTCTGTTTTGCTAATATGCTCATCGCAAAACTCGGCAGGAAACCAGTCTTTATATACACTATTAAACTCATCCCGCAGACCTGACTTAACTATGTCCTCTAGCTTAGGTGCGCTTAAAGCCAAGTATAAACTATCAGTATCTGTTTCACATAACTGAAAGTTAGACCTATCCACAAACTTATCTAAGAACTCGAAATAAAAATCTAACATACGAAGTTTTGCATATTGATAGACGAAGAAACCGATTTGTAGGGGTAAGTCCCAAACAGTTTTCTTTTTCTCCATCTCAATTTCAAAAAGATCCTCCCCTATTTCAGTCATCTTTTTAAACCGGGAACTATTAACCATTTTCGATATCTCATCCCCCTGAACGTACGAGACAGCGCTATGATTGACCTTATTGGTTAGAGTCTTCCGTAGGCTGAGTTTCCTAAGAGCTTCATCGTATCGCTTACTATAGATTGACTTTCATCTAGATCACCAGCCCGCCTAGCGTCAGAAACCATTTCGCCAAACTTTTTAAAACAACTAGACGGTTGATATTCTATAACTTGATAGATTTTTGTTACCGCCAATCCGTGGTCTAAATACCATTTTAACAGTGGTGTTGACAACAAACTTTTCCCCGACATAACTACCGATTAGGGTGCGACGAGGGGTTGACAACAAGTTATGTTTGAGGGCATATTCACGCATAAACGGTCCAATATCATCACGCGTGACATCAATATTTTTGAAAATTGGAGTCATCTCACTGAAATGTTCCTTCAGACGGTCGGGGACGTGTAGATCACATTCCACTAAACCAAAACATGTCCCATCTGAAACAGAAGCCAGAATCTGTTTATCACTGAGAGGGAGCACTTCTTTAGAGTAAGAGGGTCTAGCTCTAGGGATGGCTTTAGAAAGGAAAGCCCTAATGGTTGGGTCAGACTTTTTCAGAGCCTGCCACTCACATTCCCACATAACTTCTACTGGGACTTTGACCTCCTCAGTTAGATAGGTGTGTATCTCACATGTTTTTTCAAACAGCTCGAACAAGGGCTTATCATTAACAGGGTTTCTATCTTTACCTTTGGTGAGGGGACAGTCTTTGTGACCATGGTACAAACAACCATGAAAATTGTAGCCTCTTCTATTGGATTTATCCCACCCATCCACAGGGATATTTCTAGCACCCAATCGAAACTCCCTCCCATTAAACTGAGTTTTCAACTCCACCCCTTTTTGGTAGGCGACCCATGTTAACCATTCGCGACTTTGTTGGACATAATAGTTATCTTTTTCGACCCTAAACCCGGTCTCCATTCTTCTAATAATTGGGTAATCTGTTGGCATCGGGTTCATCAGAGCCCAAAGATACAACGCGTTGGCATCGTAACCTTGGATGGATTTGACTACCTTTCCACCCCTAATAAGCGTTTTGCCTACCTCGTGATACCTATGGACAATTATAGAGGGACCCCCGACTATATTATCTCTAATCATTGTGTGTAGACTCGCCTGTTTGCTCGAACATAAACTAAACATTACACCCCTATCAACGGTCTTAAAAAGATACTTTAAACAAACACCCGGAACCGAAATGGCGTCTTTAAAACAGTCTACACCCCGCTCCCCATAAAAGCGAACCTGCTGCTTCAAGGCTTCTAAAAAGGGGACTACATCTTTGTTGTTATACCACACCAAAAAGTCCCTAAGTGTGGTCATGTTATTGTCCTGCCAGACCTTTTTACACAGAGCGTACTCCTCTTTGGAAATATTGGAATTTTTTAACGACGAATAAAACGCTTCGTGTGGGGGTAGTTCTGCCTCCTCCAACTTTTGGGGGTCGTCTATATATTCATAACAAAAGTAACCCTTTGTCTCCTCTACTTTATAGGCTGCCAGATATTTACTATAGCTAAACCCGGGGGCTAGATAGTTTACTACATCTAAGAATTTTAGATTCGGCGTTGCAATACACATGAAGTTATTGTTTCTTTTAACTATAAACTTGAACGGTTTTTCTACTTTGTAGTCTACTTCCATTTTAGCTTCCTCTTCGTCGATAACATCGGCGTCTTCTTCTTCTTCTTCTTCTTTCTTCTTCTTCTTCTTCTTCTTCTTCACCCACTTGGGCAGTGGCATCCATGAAGTGCTTTATTAAATAAGGTTTAATGACGTTGACGTCATATTTCCCCGAGTTAAAACCTATCACTGGAAGCTCTTTTAAATACTCATCAAACTTAGCTATTAGCTTGTCTTTATTCAGTTCACGGAGTTGAGTAAAAATACTTTCAAACCGAGCTCGCAACAACGAGTATGCCTTAGCAGCTATACCAGTGAGATAATCAACCATCTGACTAACTAAAACCTGTGGGTCACCCTTGGTTATGAAGCATATTGGTCCCTCCCACCCAGGGACATTTGACGCTACAGAGCAGGAGAGGGGTACGTGTTTAGCTACAAAGGTAGTCGAGTGCGTCTCTTTGGGAACATTCCTACTATCAAAGTAACATTCATAATCGAATGTCGCCCTGAATGGGTAAATAAAACACTCTGGAGTACTGATCCCTTCAGCGCTGATCGCGTCCCATACACTTTCAGGTGAAGAGTAAACCCCACCTTTATATGTCTCTACAGCCATATCCCCACTACAAGTTTTTTCGTGCCTATCCATACGCCCAAACTTCTTCCACAATTTTCCACATTTTCCACAAGAAAAGCTTTTACTAGCCCTAGAAAGATCGTTTATATAAAAGAAGTGGTTTTTGTAAAGTAAAAGACGGAGAGTTTCACTATAACTACTGCCACTTCTCAGAACAATACGCAAGGCTTGCTCAGAATCAAACTCAAAAATATCTATGTTTACTGAAAAACAACTTTCTAAGAGAGACATTTCAGCAAGAGTTACACCGTGAAAGTTACTTAACTTTAGAGGCGGGTTAAACTGTTTGAAAAGTAGTTTCGAAGCCTTCCTAACATCAGTATTTGAAGTTCCTCGATGGACAGCTAGACAACGGAAAAAGCAGAGATTATCATTGTAAACTTTAGAATGGGAATCTGTTTGAAGGATATTAATGCCGTAGTTGGATGCAATGTAGGGTGGAATATCTAACAGACACCCTATAGGATAATCTTGAAGTTTATAAACATATACACTCGTACTGACTAATGATTCTAAGGTATATTTGGTTGTCTCCCTGTTTTTATTTGCATACCCTAATATATCACTTTCATTTAACCTATCAACAAATGTTTCAAAATCATTTCTGTTGTTAACTAACAAGGGTTTGTCTAACCCTGTCGCATTATTCGAGCTGGCGTGAAAGTAACGCAGCCCCTGTGTCTCCTTATGTCTTAAAACTAGATGATGACTATAATTCACCTTGAAACGCTTTTTCTGGGCTAGAAAAATTGGGTTTACAAGGGTCTTCCAATCTATAGGAGTATCAGGCTGATGAAATATAGTGTACGTATCCATGTATTTGTTCCTACGTGCATGTGTTCTAATAGCTAACCAGTTGTTCTTATATAGCTTCTTAATATCTTGAGGTAACTTATTTAAAGAGTCTATTTCATTAATAAGTCTTGGTCTCTTTGAGAGCTCTTGAGTCGAACTCTTTACTGTCCGCTTGCGTGAGGTTGTCGATACAAGTGGGCATGGTAGTATTGATGATGTCGAGTTGTCCACAGCTATGTCATGGCTACCAAGATGTACTTGCAGATAGCTAGCCCCAGTAAAGCTTTGTTGACAGATGTGGCAGATATGTGGGTTAGCACTGGTCTCTTTCGAAGGTACATGATCTGTTGACACAGGAGTTGGTGATGCAGGAACTGCTGATACAAGAGATGCAGGATGCTCTGTCTTGATATGTTTGGCAAGATTGTCAGCTCTATTATATACTCGTTCACAAACATCACATTTGTATTCCTGACGCCCATGTACACTAGCAACGTGTCGTTTTACGATCCGGCTCCGGGTGAAAGTTTTGGCACAGATATGACAAATGTTAGACATCTGTAGAAAAGAAATTGAAACATTACAACTAAAGAGTAAAGAACAGTAAACATTACAAGAAAAGTAAACAACAAGATACACAAACTATCGAAATTAGGTTACAAAAGTAACACGTGGATGCTAAAAAACCAACTTATCGAAAATAGGTTACTAAAATAACACGTGGATACTAAACAACCAGCTTATCGAAAACAGGTTACTAAAGTAACATACTATAACATTAAAGATCTAATATAACACTTACTTTTTATGTGTTTGAAGGCACGAGACACGTCCGGCAGCAACAACTGTAAGCGAAAGTCTGATTAGAAGCTTCACAGTCGCGTTATATATACGCCAGAAACACCGGAAGTGTTACTAAAAATAGAACTGACCGCTGATGCAATACCGGAAGTGTTACTAAAAATAGCTTTTGACCGCTGACGTGATGCCCGTGGAGTTTCTAAAAATAGATTTTGACCTATGATGCAATACCAGGCAATTTTATGATAGTTACGCCCCTTGACCCTTTATGAGGGGACGCCCATGAAACTGTTAGAAATAGTAAATTTACACTCTAGGGTTACTCAAAACTTTATATTAAGCATCCCCATAGCAAAAATTTACTAAAAAACCACTTTTATGAGTGTTGCCCCCTTACCCATTTTTGGCGGTTACGCCCATGAAACTGTTAAAAATAGTAAATTTAACCTCTAGACATACCCCAAACTTTATATTAAGCATCCCCATATCAAGAATTTACATAAAAACAACTTTTGAAATTACTACCCCCGTACCCATTTTTGGCGGTTACGCCCATGAAACTGTTAAAAATAGTAAATTTAACAGATAGACATACCCCAAACTTTATATTAAACATCCCGATATCAAGAAGTTACATAAAAACAACTTTTGAAATTACTACCCCTGTACCCATTTTTGGCGGTTACGCCCATGAAATCGATAAAAAAATTGAAGTTTAACCTATTGGCATACATCAAACATAATATGTGACACGCCCATGTATCAAATTTGCCTAAAAAATCAACCAAAAATTAGTAGTATAGTATGTCATTTACATGCAAGGGTAGACTCTCATATAAGAAAAAATGAAGACTCTCATATAAGGAAAATCGGCACCAAAAAATGTGCCTCGATGTACGGGTAGACTATTTATATAAGGATTTAGGTGCCTTCAAAGGCACTTTTATCCGTCCTAATTGACATACTATACTACTAATTTTTGGTTGATTTTTTAGGCAAATTTGATACATGGGCGTGTCACATATTATGTTTGATGTATGCCAATAGGTTAAACTTCAATTTTTTTATCGATTTCATGGGCGTAACCGCCAAAAATGGGTACAGGGGTAGTAATTTCAAAAGTTGTTTTTATGTAACTTCTTGATATCGGGATGTTTAATATAAAGTTTGGGGTATGTCTATATGTTAAATTTACTATTTTTAACAGTTTCATGGGCGTAACCACCAAAAATGGGTACAGGGGTAGTAATTTCAAAAGCTGTTTTTATGTAAATTCTTGATACGGGGATGCTTAATATAAAGTTTGGGGTATGTCTAGAGGTTAAATTTACTATTTTTAACAGTTTCATGGGCGTAACCGCCAAAAATGGGTACGGGGGTAGTAATTTCAAAAGTTGTTTTTATGTAAATTCTTGATATGGGGATGCTTAATATAAAGTTTGGGGTATGTCTAGAGGTTAAATTTACTATTTTTAACAGTTTCATGGGCGTAACCGCCAAAAATGGGTAAGGGGGCAACACTCATAAAAGTGGTTTTTTAGTAAATTTTTGCTATGGGGATGCTTAATATAAAGTTTTGAGTAACCCTAGAGTGTAAATTTACTATTTCTAACAGTTTCATGGGCGTCCCCTCATAAAGGGTCAAGGGGCGTAACTATCATAAAATTGCCTGGTATTGCATCATAGGTCAAAATCTATTTTTAGAAACTCCACGGGCATCACGTCAGCGGTCAAAAGCTATTTTTAGTAACACTTCCGGTATTGCATCAGCGGTCAGTTCTATTTTTAGTAACACTTCCGGTGTTTCTGGCGTATATATAACGCGACTGTGAAGCTTCTAATCAGACTTTCGCTTACAGTTGTTGCTGCCGGACGTGTCTCGTGCCTTCAAACACATAAAAAGTAAGTGTTATATTAGATCTATAATGTTATAGTATGTTACTTTAGTAACCTGTTTTCGATAAGCTGGTTGTTTAGTATCCACGTGTTATTTTAGTAACCTATTTTCGATAAGTTGGTTTTTTAGCATCCACGTGTTACTTTTGTAACCTAATTTCGATAGTTTGTGTATCTTGTTGTTTACTTTTCTTGTAATGTTTACTGTTCTTTACTCTTTAGTTGTAATGTTTCAATTTCTTTTCTACAGATGTCTAACATTTGTCATATCTGTGCCAAAACTTTCACCCGGAGCCGGATCGTAAAACGACACGTTGCTAGTGTACATGGGCGTCAGGAATACAAATGTGATGTTTGTGAACGAGTATATAATAGAGCTGGCAATCTTGCCAAACATATCAAGACAGAGCATCCTGCATCTCTTGTATCAGCAGTTCCTGCATCACCAACTCCTGTGTCAACAGATCATGTACCTTCGAAAGAGACCAGTGCTAACCCACATATCTGCCACATCTGTCAACAAAGCTTTACTGGGGCTAGCTATCTGCAAGTACATCTTGGTAGCCATGACATAGCTGTGGACAACACGACATCATCAATACTACCATGCCCACTTGTATCGACAACCTCACGCAAGCGGACAGTAAAGAGTTCGACTCAAGAGCTCTCAAAGAGACCAAGACTTATTAATGAAATAGACTCTTTAAATAAGTTACCTCAAGATATTAAGAAGCTATATAAGAACAACTGGTTAGCTATTAGAACACATGCACGTAGGAACAAATACATGGATACGTACACTATATTTCATCAGCCTGATACTCCTATAGATTGGAAGACCCTTGTAAACCCAATTTTTCTAGCCCAGAAAAAGCGTTTCAAGGTGAATTATAGTCATCATCTAGTTTTAAGACATAAGGAGACACAGGGGCTGCGTTACTTTCACGCCAGCTCGAATAATGCGACAGGGTTAGACAAATCCTTGTTAGTTAACAACAGAAATGATTTTGAAACATTTGTTGATAGGTTAAATGAAAGTGATATATTAGGGTATGCAAATAAAAACAGGGAGACAACCAAATATACCTTAGAATCATTAGTCAGTACGAGTGTATATGTTTATAAACTTCAAGATTATCCTATAGGGTGTCTGTTAGATATTCCACCCTACATTGCATCCAACTACGGCATTAATATCCTTCAAACAGATTCCCATTCTAAAGTTTACAATGATAATCTCTGCTTTTTCCGTTGTCTAGCTGTCCATCGAGGAACTTCAAATACTGATGTTAGGAAGGCTTCGAAACTACTTTTCAAACAGTTTAACCCGCCTCTAAAGTTAAGTAACTTTCACGGTGTAACTCTTGCTGAAATGTCTCTCTTAGAAAGTTGTTTTTCAGTAAACATAGATATTTTTGAGTTTGATTCTGAGCAAGCCTTGCGTATTGTTCTGAGAAGTGGCAGTAGTTATAGTGAAACTCTCCGTCTTTTACTTTACAAAAACCACTTCTTTTATATAAACGATCTTTCTAGGGCTAGTAAAAGCTTTTCTTGTGGAAAATGTGGAAAATTGTGGAAGAAGTTTGGGCGTATGGATAGGCACGAAAAAACTTGTAGTGGGGATATGGCTGTAGAGACATATAAAGGTGGGGTTTACTCTTCACCTGAAAGTGTATGGGACGCGATCAGCGCTGAAGGGATCAGTACTCCAGAGTGTTTTATTTACCCATTCAGGGCGACATTCGATTATGAATGTTACTTTGATAGTAGGAATGTTCCCAAAGAGACGCACTCGACTACCTTTGTAGCTAAACACGTACCCCTCTCCTGCTCTGTAGCGTCAAATGTCCCTGGGTGGGAGGGACCAATATGCTTCATAACCAAGGGTGACCCACAGGTTTTAGTTAGTCAGATGGTTGATTATCTCACTGGTATAGCTGCTAAGGCATACTCGTTGTTGCGAGCTCGGTTTGAAAGTATTTTTACTCAACTCCGTGAACTGAATAAAGACAAGCTAATAGCTAAGTTTGATGAGTATTTAAAAGAGCTTCCAGTGATAGGTTTTAACTCGGGGAAATATGACGTCAACGTCATTAAACCTTATTTAATAAAGCACTTCATGGATGCCACTGCCCAAGTGGGTGAAGAAGAAGAAGAAGAAGAAGAAGAAGAAGAAGAAGAAGAAGAAGAAGAAGAAGACGCCGATGTTATCGACGAAGAGGAAGCTAAAATGGAAGTAGACTACAAAGTAGAAAAACCGTTCAAGTTTATAGTTAAAAGAAACAATAACTTCATGTGTATTGCAACGCCGAATCTAAAATTCTTAGATGTAGTAAACTATCTAGCCCCCGGGTTTAGCTATAGTAAATATCTGGCAGCCTATAAAGTAGAGGAGACAAAGGGTTACTTTTGTTATGAATATATAGACGACCCCCAAAAGTTGGAGGAGGCAGAACTACCCCCACACGAAGCGTTTTATTCGTCGTTAAAAAATTCCAATATTTCCAAAGAGGAGTACGCTCTGTGTAAAAAGGTCTGGCAGGACAATAACATGACCACACTTAGGGACTTTTTGGTGTGGTATAACAACAAAGATGTAGTCCCCTTTTTAGAAGCCTTGAAGCAGCAGGTTCGCTTTTATGGGGAGCGGGGTGTAGACTGTTTTAAAGACGCCATTTCGGTTCCGGGTGTTTGTTTAAAGTATCTTTTTAAGACCGTTGATAGGGGTGTAATGTTTAGTTTATGTTCGAGCAAACAGGCGAGTCTACACACAATGATTAGAGATAATATAGTCGGGGGTCCCTCTATAATTTTCCATAGGTATCACGAGGTAGGCAAAACGCTTATTAGGGTGGAAAGGTAGTCAAATCCATCCAAGGTTACGATGCCAACGCGTTGTATCTTTGGGCTCTGATGAACCCGATGCCAACAGATTACCCAATTATTAGAAGAATGGAGACCGGGTTTAGGGTCGAAAAAGATAACTATTATGTCCAACAAAGTCGCGAATGGTTAACATGGGTCGCCTACCAAAAAGGGGTGGAGTTGAAAACTCAGTTTAATGGGAGGGAGTTTCGATTGGGTGCTAGAAATATCCCTGTGGATGGGTGGGATAAATCCAATAGAAGAGGCTACAATTTTCATGGTTGTTTGTACCATGGTCACAAAGACTGTCCCCTCACCAAAGGTAAAGATAGAAACCCTGTTAATGATAAGCCCTTGTTCGAGCTGTTTGAAAAAACATGTGAGATACACACCTATCTAACTGAGGAGGTCAAAGTCCCAGTAGAAGTTATGTGGGAATGTGAGTGGCAGGCTCTGAAAAAGTCTGACCCAACCATTAGGGCTTTCCTTTCTAAAGCCATCCCTAGAGCTAGACCCTCTTACTCTAAAGAAGTGCTCCCTCTCAGTGATAAACAGATTCTGGCTTCTGTTTCAGATGGGACATGTTTTGGTTTAGTGGAATGTGATCTACACGTCCCCGACCGTCTGAAGGAACATTTCAGTGAGATGACTCCAATTTTCAAAAATATTGATGTCACGCGTGATGATATTGGACCGTTTATGCGTGAATATGCCCTCAAACATAACTTGTTGTCAACCCCTCGTCGCACCCTAATCGGTAGTTATGTCGGGGAAAAAATTTTGTTGTCAACACCACTGTTAAAATGGTATTTAGACCACGGATTGGCGGTAACAAAAATCTATCAAGTTATAGAATATCAACCGTCTAGTTGTTTTAAAAAGTTTGGCGAAATGGTTTCTGACGCTAGGCGGGCTGGTGATCTAGACGAAAGTCAATCTATAGTAAGCGATACGATGAAGCTCTTAGGAAACTCAGCCTACGGGAAGACTCTAACCAATAAGGTCAATCATAGCGCTGTCTCGTACGTTCAGGGGGATGAGATATCGAAAATGGTTAATAGTTCCCGGTTTAAAAAGATGACTGAAATAGGGGAGGATCTTTTTGAAATTGAGATGGAGAAAAAGAAAACTGTTTGGGACTTACCCCTACAAATCGGTTTCTTCGTCTATCAATATGCAAAACTTCGTATGTTAGATTTTTATTTCGAGTTCTTAGATAAGTTTGTGGATAGGTCTAACTTTCAGTTATGTGAAACAGATACTGATAGTTTATACTTGGCTTTAAGCGCACCTAAGCTAGAGGACATAGTTAAGTCAGGTCTGCGGGATGAGTTTAATAGTGTATATAAAGACTGGTTTCCTGCCGAGTTTTGCGATGAGCATATTAGCAAAACAGACTGTAAAAACTGTAAGGGTGTTAAAGCATACACCAAACGAACGCCCGGGCTTTTTAAACTAGAGTACGAAGGGACAGCTCTTGTTAGCTTATGTAGTAAGACGTACCATTGTAGTGGGGATTACGATAAAATCAGTTGTAAAGGGCTAAGCAAGCAACACAACAAATTAGATAAAGATATGTTTTTAGAGGTTCTCGCCACGCAAAAGGCCAAGGGTGGAAAAAATGTAGGTTTCAAAGTCTTAAATAATTCTATATTTTCCTACAGTCAAACAAGAAATGCTCTTTCCTATTTCTATATAAAAAGAAAGGTAGCTGATGATAACGTCTCGACTACGCCTCTAGATATTTAACTCTTTACACTACCAGCTTAGCCTAACCAGGAATCTCTAACAGTTTCACCCCTTATGAATCATTTATGACACAACGCTAAGCAGACATCCAACTACCTATCTATAAATAAATGTTATCCATGTACTATATATTGACTCAATGTACTGAATGTTTTTGTAATGCTATATAATATCAATGTATGTTATACACCTATTGAGATAATAAAAGAATAAAATATATCTTTGTCTTCTGTTTTATATTGATTGTTTGTCAATGATGTTGTATAATCTACTAACTTATCACTAACGATCAAGTACATAAAGAACTCCAAAGTCAGCACACACCAGACATAAACACGTCACTTCCGGGTCACCGGGACTAAAGGTCAACATCCCGACACGAAATGGCATGGTTAACTCCCCCTGCACCTACGGTACATTAGGTGCGCCGCGCACCTACTATATATCTTTGTTAATTTACGGGCCAAATGCTAATCAGTTGGACCCTTGTATACTACTGACGTACTATCACCATCTAAAGAAATTCTAAAAACGGCTATGGAAGTACTATCACCATCTAAAGTAACTCTAGAAACGACGATGGAAGTACTATCACCATCTAAAGAAACTCTAAAAACGGCTATGGAAGTACTATCACCATCTAAAGAAACTCTAGAAACGGCTGTGGAAGTACTATCATCATCTAAAGAAACTCTAAAAACAACGATGGAAGTACTATCACCATCTAAAGAAACTCTAAAAACGACGATGGACGTAAGTAGTATACAAGGGTCCAACTGATTAGCATTTGGCCCCTTGTATACTACTTACGTCCATCGTCGTTTTTAGAGTTTCTTTAGATGGTGATAGTACTTCCATCGTTGTTTTTAGAGTTTCTTTAGATGATGATAGTACTTCCACAGCCGTCTTTAGAATTTCTTTAGATGGTGATAGTACTTCCACAGCCGTCTTTAGAATTTCTTTAGATGGTGATAGAACTTCCATCGTCGTTTTTAGAGTTTCTTTAGATGGTGATAGTACTTACTGTAATATGATTTATTATTTACTGGAAATATGATATATTTGAATCTGTCATAGTATTGAAAAAGGAAATTTGGAAAAGCCTGAATTTATAAAATATTTAAAAAGCATCATGTATCCGAGCTGATCGTATCGTGAAATGATGAAACTGTCCAGTGATGAAATAATAAAATGATGAAACACTCACATGATGAAACACTCAAATGATGAAACACTCCAATGATTTATGACTCAAATGATGAGTATATAGTTTCCAGGTGAGATCACAGTAACAATGGAGTAATGAATTACCATGAGAAACTTATGATACAATATCAACAAGCAAAAGTAAACCTACTGAGGATATGTATCTTCTATTCTCGGTAGCAACATGTGGTTGTGAATCATGGACAATCTTGCAAACAATAAGGAAGAAAATTGATTCAGAAACCAGATGCTAAAGACAAATTATTATGTTCACTTTAATAATGAAAAAGAGAAATAAAGTGAAATGAAATGAGCTGTTAGGAAATGATGAAACATCTGTTGCTGATGAAATACTGGGGATGAAACATCAATGACTGATGAAATATGTGTACATAAGATGATAAAACATGAAAAATGTAGTTAATAAATAAGATAGGTTAATTAATAATATCTCTCTCTGCGATCAGGACCCAATCAGAGTAGGATTCCAGCTCCTCACATGAACTCAGCTGTCAGGTTAGGTGTGTTACAAACAGAACATCACAATTAGAGTCTGCCAGATCCACTCTGATTGAACACCCGTAAAAAACGTTGCACTGTGTTCTGCGCCAGTGGCCCAGTGCATCCGATTTCAGCCAGCATTTTATTCAGGTTTGCTTTCCCTAGCCTTTGATTGTCCCCAATCTTCCTGCAAGGCAGCAGGTGATCTTTTCTGTAGGGGGATTCTGCCCTTAGATGATCGGCCCTACCAGGTTTACAAGCACCATCTGCCCGAGTCACTAGAGGTGACTAACACAGACATGCACACACAAAGATATGAGATGTGACAAACACATACATGCACATAGCGATACGAGGCATGACTAACACTGACATACATCAAGATATATGACACATGACTAAAATAAACATACACATAAAGATATGAGATATGACTGACATAGACATGCACCCACAAAGAAATTACACATGTCTAACATGGACATGCACACAAAGATATGAGATATGACCAACATAGATAGGCACACACAATGATATGAGATGTCACTAGCATAGCCGTGCAAACACAAGGATATGAGATGTGACATACACAGACATGCACACACAAAGATATGAGATATGACTAACATAAACATACACACAGAGATATGAGATATCACTAGCCCAAACACAAAGATATGACATATGACTAACACAGATACACACTAAGATATGAGATATGACTAAACACATATACACTTAAAGATATGAGACATGCTTAATACGGACACTCCAAGATATGAGATATGACTAACATGACACACGCCAAGATATGAGCCATGGCCAGAGCACACACACAAGCCAAGATATGAGCCTTGGCTAGCAATGAAACACACCAAGAAATGAACCATGTCCAGCACAGAAAGAAAATATCCAGTACACATTACGGTGTCCATATGCTTGGGTTTGTTGTAGTCGGCATACTCTTCTTAACGTGGGAATCATCGACATACGAGACGCCGGCCCCCATGAACTATTAACAGATATCGTCCAAACAGTTGTACGGAGATTTGAGAGTGCAGTCTGACCCGTAGAACGTTCCCTTGCATGAACAGATCCCGGTTGACTGTTCACAGGTGTCGTTGAAACAGTGGTCAAGACATTTGAGAGTGCAGTCTGGCCCGTAGTACGCTTCCTTGCGCGTACAGTCTGCTCTTTCTGTGTCACATATGATGTCACAGCCATCAGAACACGTCTGTTCGCACTGTAGCCCAAAATTACAATCAGGACAAGTGTCATCACATGTATAGCCAGGATGTTTGCAATGTTGGCAGTTTCCGGATTTTCCTCACATAAAGAACTGACACTAAGACAAGACCCGGAGCAGTCGTGTCCATAGATCCCATGTGAGCAGTTGAAGTGACACGTACCGATGATGACGGTGCAGCCTTTGCTACTCCCACCACACACTGTACAAAACGACCAAGAATGCCCGTCCAGACAATAGGTGTCTGTAAATGTTTGCACCTCACACACCGTCAGTGCACTCTCGTCCTGCGAAAAGGTCGGTGAGAACTCAAACTTACTGTGTGCCATTGTCGCTTGTATGGTGACTACAATAGTGTTCACAGAAATATTTGGGTATGATATATCATTATACTGGAACACTACACCGCCACTGTCAGAGAAAGCCTTTAGAGTGGCATTCTTTACCCGAATCATAGTGCTAGCTCGATGATAAATTCGAATGGTGTGAGTCTTCTGGGGTGTGTCAAAGTTCAGATACCAGTAAACAGAATTGGTTCCACTTCTCAATTGTGTGTGTGTGTGTGTGCAGTCATTGTCATAAAGATTGGTCTTTGTTTTGCCATTAACTGCGGCCTCTGGTCCACACCCGTCCACTGTATTAACAAGCATTAAATGTGTCAGTCTAGTTTGCGTTCTGTTTGAGAGCCACATTCCGACCCCCGCCAATGTAGATGGAGCAGATATTTGCAACTATCACCCCTTCAATCCGTAACATGTTGATTAGACCATGAAACTGTCCGGATCTGTAGGTCTAAATCCCTAGGCGTATTTGCAAACTAGATCAAAGTACTGACACTGGGTTCCGAAACACTCTCGCCGACAACTGTCACCGTTTGTGCATGTCCCTGTAGCCCTGTCACAAACTGAGCGATTTTAGTAGTGACACTGCAACGCACAATTTGCCCCGAACCAACCATCTACACAAGTTAGGCAGTTAGGTCATTAGCTTCCAATGTCGCAAACAAAGCCAGCAGAATAAAGACTTGATCTACATCGGTGGTTAACGAAATGTGCACAAACAATTATTTCAAACCCGTGGTTACAATTCTAACAATCCGCCAACTCGCTGTGACAACAGACAGCGCGATGTTCAAGATCAGCATTGTATACACCACGGCTAGAACTCGGACGAATTTCCATCTTGGTGCGTCCCATGACGTCTTCAATTAATAATATGAAATTAACTAAATATAAAACAGTTTATAATACAAAAAAAGTCACATCATTATGTCATAGTGGAGCCGCGATAGCTCAGTGGTTAGTGAACTGGACTATAAAGGATGAGAGATAAGGTTCAATCCTGATCGATGGCTTCCGGGTTCACCCAGCCTTAAATGGGTGCCGGATTTTTTTTCTGGGAATGTAAAGCGGCACGGGCGAAATACCAACCACATTACCCCAAAAATCATGTGCCGAAGGTCTGTAAAATTTATGGTCGCTAACACCATATTCCACATACGCCACTTGACGTGACGGAGCACTTTACTTTACTTTTCTTTGCTTTAATTTGCTTTGCTTTACTTTACATTGCTTTACTTTGCTTTGCTTTGCTTTACTTTACTTTACTTTGCTTTGCTTTACTTTACTTTACTTTGCTTTGTTTTACTTTACTTTACCTTACTTTGCTTTGTTTTACTTTACTTTGCTTTGTTTTGATTTACTTTACTTTACATTACTTTATTTTACTTTACTTTACTTTATTTTACTTTACTATACTTTGCTTTGCTTTAATTTACTTTACTTTGCTTGGATTTGCTTTACTTCACTTTACTTTGTTTTACATTACTTTACTTTGCTTTACTTTACTTTACTTTACTTTGCTTTGCTTTGATTTGCTTTATTTTACTTTGCTTTGCTTTGATTTGCTTTACTTTACTTTGCTTTACTTTACTTTACTTTACTTTACTTTGCTTTGCTTTGCTTTGCTTTGCTTTACTTTACTTTACATTACTTTACTTTACTTTACTTTACTTCACTTTTCTTTGCTTTGCGTTACTTTGCTTTACTTTGCTTTGCTTTACTTTGCTTTACTTTACTTTACTTTGCTTTGCTTTACTTTACTTTAATTCACTTTACTTTACTTTGCTTTGCTTTACTTTACTTTACTTTGCTTTGCTTTGCTTTACTTTACTTTACTTTGCATTGCTTTACTTTACTTTTCTTTACTTTGCTTTGCTTTACTTTACTTTACTTACCTTTGCTTTACTTTACTTTACATTACTTTGCATTGCTTTACTTTAATTTAATTTACTATACTTTGCATTGCTTTGCTTTACTTTACTTTACTTTACTTTACTTTGATTTACTTTACTTTACTTTACTTTGCTTTGCTTTGCCTTACTTTACCTTACTTTACTTTACTTCGATTTACTTTACTTTACTTTACTTTACTTTACTTTGCTTTGCTTCACTTTACTTTACTTTACTTTACTTTACTTAACTTTACTTTCCTTGGTTTACTTTACTTTGCTTTACTTTGCTTTGCTTGGTTTAATTTATTTTACTCTACTTTCCTTTGCTTGATTTACTTTATTTTACTTTACTTTACTTTGCTTGGTTTACTTTATTTTACTTTACTCTTCTTTGCTTGGTTTACTTTACTTTACTTTGCTTTGCTTGGTTTACTTTACTTTACTTTACTTTTGCTTTGCTTGGTTTACTTTACTTTACGTTATTTTACTTTGCTTTGATAGGTTTACTTTACTTTACTTTACTTTATTTTACTTTGCTCTGCTTGGTTTACTTTACTTTACGTTATTTTACTTTGCTTTGATAGGTTTACTTTACTTTACGTTATTTTACATTGCTTTGATAGGTTTACTTTACTTTACGTTATTTTACTTTGCTTTGCTTGGTTTACTTTACTTTACTTTATTTTACTTTGCTTTGATAGGTTTACTTTACTTTACGTTATTTTACTTTGCTTGGTTTACTTTATTTTACTTTACTTTGCTTTGCTTGGTTTACTTTACTTTACGTTATTTTACTTTGCTTTGATAGGTTTACTTTACTTTACGTTATTTTACTTTGCTTTGCTTGGTTTACTTTACTTTACGTTATTTTACTTTGCTTTGATAGGTTTACTTTACTTTACTTTACTTTTCTTGGTTTACTTTACTTTGCTTTACTTTACTTTGCTTTTTCCTTACTTTGCTTGGTTTACTTTACTTTACTTTACTTTGCATGGTTTACTTTACTTTACTTTACTTTGCTTTGCTTTGCTTTACTTTACTTTACTTTACTTTGCTTTACTTAACTTTTCATTGCTTTACTTTACTTTACTTTACTTTGCTTTGCTTTACTTTACTTTACTTTACTTTATTTTACTTCACTTTGTTTTACTTTACTTTACTTTACTTTACTTTGCTTTGCTTTGCTTTACTTTACTTTACTTTACTTTACTTTATTTTACTTTGCTTTGCTTTACCGTACTTTACTTTACTTCACTTTACTTCACTTTAATTTGCTTTACATTACTTTGCTTTACTTCGATTTGCTTTACTTTACTTTATTTCACTTTACTATACTTTGCTTTGCTTTAATTTTTATTACTTTGCTTTCATTTGCTTTACTTTACTTTGCTTTACTTTACTTCATTTTACTTTACTTTGCTTTACTTTACTTTACTTTACTTTGCTTTGCTTTACTTTACTTTACCTTGATTTGCTATGTTTTTCTTTACTTTACTTTGCTTTATATTACTTTACTTTACTTTGCTTTATTTTTTTCTTTACTTTACTTTACTTTACTTTACTTTACTTTACTTTACTTTACTTTACTTTACTTTACTTTACTTTACATTGCTTTACTTTACTTTACTTTGCTTTACTTTACTTTACTTTACTTTACGTTACTTTACTTTGCTTTACTTTACTTTACTTTACTTTACTTTACTTTACTTTAGTTTACTTTACTTTACTTTACTTTGTTTTACTTTACTTTACTTTGCTTTACTTTACTTTACTTTACTTTGCTTTACTTTGCTTTGCTATGTTTTACTTTACTTTACTTTGCTTTACTTTACTTTACTTTACTTTACTTTACTTTGCTTTACTGTACTTTGCGTTACTTTACTTTGCTTTGCTTTGCTTTACCATACTTTACTTTTCTTTACTTTACTTCACTTTACTTTACTTTACTTTAATTTGCTTGACATTACTTTGCTTTATTTTACTTTACTTTACTTTACTTTATTTCACTTTACTATACTTTGCTTTGCTTTAATTTAATTCACTTTGCTTTGATTTGCTTTTCGTTACTTTGCTTTACTTTACTTGACTTGACTTTACCTTGCTTTACTTTACTTTACTTTGCTTTGCTTTACTTTACTTTACCTTGATTTGCTATGCTTTACTTTACTTTACTTTGCTTTACTTTATTTTACTTTACTTTGCTTTACTTTTCTTTACTTTACTTTACTTTACTTTATTTTACTTTGATTTGCTTTGCTTTACTTTACTTTGCTTTACTTTACTTTACTTTACTTTACTTTACTTTACTTTGCCTTACTTTACTTTACTTTAATTTACTTTACTTTGCCTTACTTTACTTTACTTTACTTTAATTTACTTTACTTTACTTTATTTTACTTTTCTTTGCTTTGCTTTACTTTACTTTACTTTACATTGCTTGGTTTACTTTATTTCACTTTACTCTTCTTTGCTTGGTTTACTTTACTTTACTTTACTTTACTTTGCTTTGCTTGGTTTACTTTACTTTACTTTGCTTTGCTTTGCTTGGTTTACTTTACTTTACGTTATTTTACTTTGCTTTGATAGGTTTACTTTACTTTACGTTATTTTACATTGCTTTGATAGGTTTACTTTACTTTACGTTATTTTACTTTGCTTTGCTTGGTTTACTTTACTTTACGTTATTTTACTTTGCTTTGATAGGTTTACTTTACTTTACGTTATTTTACTTTGCTTGGTTTACTTTATTTTACTTTACTTTGCTTTGCTTGGTTTACTTTACTTTACGTTATTTTACTTTGCTTTGATAGGTTTACTTTACTTTACGTTATTTTATTTTGCTTTGCTTGGTTTACTTTACTTTACGTTATTTTACTTTGCTTTGATAGGTTTACTTTACGTTACGTTATTTTATTTTGCTTTGCTTGGTTTACTTTACTTTACGTTATTTTACTTTGCTTTGATAGGTTTACTTTACTTTACTTTATATTACTTTACTTTACTTTTCTTGGTTTACTTTACTTTGCTTTACTTTACTTTGCTTTTTCCTTACTTTGCTTGGTTTACTTTACTTTACTTTACTTTGCTTGGTTTACTTTACTTTACTTTACTTTGCTTTGCTTTACTTTACTTTACTTTACTTTACTTTGCTTTACTTAACTTTTCATTGCTTTACTTTACTTTACTTTACTTTACTTTGCTTTGCTTTACTTTACTTTACTTTATTTTACTTTACTTTGTTTTACTTTACTTTACTTTACTTTACTTTACTTTACTTTGCTATGCTTTACTTTACTTTACTTTACTTTACTTTATTTTACTTTGCTTTGCTTTACCATACTTTACTTTACTTTACTTTATTTCACTTTACTCCACTTTAATTTGCTTTACATTACTTTGCTTTACTTCGATTTGCTTTACTTTACTTTATTTCACTTTACTATACTTTGCTTTGCTTTAATTTTTATTACTTTGCTTTCATTTGCTTTACTTTACTTTGCTTTACTTTACTTCATTTTACTTTACTTTGCTTTACTTTACTTTACTTTACTTTACTTTGCTTTGCTTTACTTTATTTTACCTTGATTTGCTATGTTTTTCTTTACTTTACTTTGCTTTATATTACTTTACTTTACTTTGCTTTATTTTTTTCTTTACTTTACTTTACTTTACTTTACTTTACATTGCTTTACTTTACTTTACTTTGCTTTACTTTACTTTACTTTACTTTACGTTACTTTGCTTTACTTTACTTTACTTTACTTTACTTTACTTTACTTTACTTTACTTTACTTTACTTTACTTTACTTTGTTTTACTTTACTTTACTTTACTTTGCCTTACTTTACTTTACTTTAATTTACTTTACTTTACTTTATTTTACTTTGATTTGCTTTGCTTTACTTTACTTTACTTTACTTTGCTTTGCTTTGCTTTACTTTGCTTTGCTGTGATTTGCTTTACTTTTCTTTACTTTACTTTACTTTTCTTTGCTTTGCTTTACTTTACTAAGTCACATCGAAGCCCAGATAAAATGTACAAACACCAGTTCGCCAACACGCACAAGTTGTCTACCTTTTAACAAGTTTAAGCATCCCTTCTCTGTGAGTACATTAATGACGTAGAAACCTGCGCCCACAACAAACGTTATATGAAGCTCTGTTGTCAGAAAATATTTTATATTTGTGAATAATAAGACAATGCACGAGTGCAGAAATATAGTCTGTTTTTCGTTGTCTCCTGTGTTCTCTCATGTTTCCCAACAGTTAATCTAGAAAATGTGCATAAAAATAGATTTATGATTTATTGTAGATTATTTGTCTACGTCACGTCTTACAATAAGATAGCTGTGTAGAAGTGATGTAGACGAGTAGATAACGAGGCGCTAGCGAGTTATTTCAAATCGGTTATTCGGTTTATACGAGTGTGAATTGCAGGCGCGGAAGTTTTAGTAATCAGGGTCCGAAGAGAGAATAACTCCGTTTTTACGTTGTGGTTTTGGGTGGTTGGGTGGGGTTGCTCTTAACATCACTAAAAGGTAAATGAAGTGGCCTCTCGTTCACCAGGTGCGAAGTGACAGGATCGACTTTGATACTCTGGTATCTGACCTGATACTACGGAACTACTGCACCTAAGACAACACCTACACTTTGGTTCTTCCTGTTACCGCAAGTTTATCGTTGTTGTTACTTAGTTCCCGGTGGTATAACTGGGCAGAGAGGAGGTGGGCCCATATAGATGCAGGACCAGAGCCCGCTAGCGAGTCGTACAGTACACGCCATAGCCCTCATTCACTCACCCACACTCACTCTTGAGTATGTTTTTTTTTTTCTTCTGTTAAAATACTACCTCTATAGTCCCTGTGGACTGGATGGAGTTTGTAGTTCCTATATCATACTGAGACCACCAGCCGACGCACACAGAGGACACTTTCAGTGCAATGAGAAGACAACCCTGCACAATCTTCCGACATATCGCACAAGACACAACTGGCCCTGGACGTGACGATCCTTCGTCGATACATTTGGTTCACACATGATACCCATGAAAGAGCGGAGTAGAAGGTAGGTGACGGGGAATGGGTCAGTAGACAGAAGGTTCCCGGAATGGGTCAGTAAACAGGAGGTGACAGGGAATGAACAAGTAGACAGTAGATGACGAGGAATGGGTCAGTAGACAGTAGGTGGCGGGGAATGGGTCAGTAGACAGAAGGTTCCCGGAATGGGTCAGTAAACAGGAGGTGACGGGGAATGAACAAGTAGACAGTAGATGACGAGGAATGGGTCAGTAGACAGTAGGTGACGGGGAATGAACCAGTAGACAGTTGGTGACGGGGAATGGGTCAGTAGACAGTAGGCGTCAGGGAATAAACCAGTAGACAGTAGGTGACGGGGAATGGGTAAGTAGACAGTAGGTGACGGGGAATGGGTAAGTAGACAGTAGGTGACGGGGAATGGCTCAGTAGACAGTTAGTGACGGGGAATGGGTCAGTAGAGAGAAGGTTGCCGGAATGGGTCAGTAGACAGTAGGTGACGGGGAATTAACCAGTAGACAGTATGTGACAGGGAATGGGTCAGTAGACAGTAGGTTACGGGGAATGGGTCAGTAGACAGTTAGTGACGGGGAATGGGTCAGTAGACAGAAGGTTGCCGGAATGGGTCAGTAGATAGTAGGTGACAGGGAATGAACCAGTAGACAGTAGGTGACGGGGAATGGGTCAGTAGACTTTAGGTGACGGGGTATGGGTCAGTAGATAGTAGGTGTCGGGGAATGAACCAGTAGACAGTAGGTGACGGGGTATGGGTCAGTAGACAGTAGGTGACGGGGAATGGGTCAGTAGAGAGAAGGTTGCCGGAATGGGTCAGTAGACAGTAGGTTACGGGGAATTAACCAGTAGACAGTATGTGACAGGGAATGGGTCAGTAGATAGTAGGTGACGGGGAATGAACCAGTAGACAGTAAGTGACGGGGAATGGGTCAGTAGACTTTAGGTGACGGGATATGGGTCAGTAGATAGTAGGTGTCGGGGAATGAACCAGTAGACAGTAGGTGACGGGGTATGGGTCAGTAGACAATAGGTGACGGGGAATGGGTCAGTAGACAGAAGGTTGCCGGAATGGGTCAGTAAACAGTAGGTGACGGGGAATGAACCAGTAGACAGTATGTGACAGGGAATGGGTCAGTAGACAGTAGGTGACGGGGAATGAACCAGTAGACAGTAGGTGACGGGGAATGGGTCAGTAGAAGGTATGTGGCGGGGAAGGAACCAGTAGTGAGCAGTATATGACGGGGAATGAACCAGTAGACATTAGGTGACGGGGAATGGGTCGGTAGACAGTAGGTGACGGGGAATGGGTCAGTAGACAGCAGGTGACGGGGAATGGGTCAGTAGACAGAAGGTTGCGGGAATGGGTCAGTAGAAAGTAGGTGCCGGGGAATGAACCAGTAGAGAGTATGTGACGGGGAATGTTTCAGAAGACAGTAGGTGACGGGAATGGGTTAGTAGACAGAAGGTTGCCGGAATGGGTCAGTAGACAGTAGGTGACGGGGAATGAACCAGTAGACAGTAGATGACGGGGAATGGGTCAGTAGACAGTAGGTGACGGGGATTTGGTCAGTAGACAGTAGGTGACGGGGATTTGGTAAGTAAACAGTAGGTGACGAGGATTTGGCCGATGTTACTTCTGTTTGACTCCACGACCTGTAGGGATGAACACATGGAAGGCCGACACGTCGGCAGATCTACCCAGCTCTATGGAAAGTGGATGCAAGATGTTGAAGATGGTGTAAATTTCATCCTGGGGTGAAAGGAAAGTCCATGTGCTCCCTAGACCGGTAATGTCACGTGCGTGATGGTTTAAGTCAACGGAAACTCATCTCGGTCAAGTAAGTCAGAATTCAAGGAACAAGGCAAACCTTCAACCAAAAGTGTCGTATTGTTGTCGATATTTCGAACTTTTACTTCTCTACTTCTGTTCTTCCTTATTTGCCTTTCAGCGTCGAGGGGAGATACTGTCTCTTTTGCTTTTCCTTTGATCTCTTCTGATGCTATATTTTTTAAAAGTTAAAAAAAAAAAAAGGTAAGCGCTACGTCACGCCAAATGGAATATGGTTTTAGTGGCCATAGTTTTTATAAACCTTTGGCGCATGATTTTTGGGGTAATGTGGGCGGTATTACGGCCGTGCCACTTTACTTTCCCAGAAAAAATCCGGTACCCATTAAGGATGGCTGAATTTGGAAGCCGTCAATCAGAATCGAGCCCGACCTCTTGCCCGTATTATATTTCTTAGTGTTTCTAATATTCCAGCGCTTAATCAATTTCGTGATCTGCCCTTAGATCTGGTGTTCTCATAGCGTTTGTTGAAGACTCCCTGTATCGTTTTTTATTCTTGTGTCTTATCACGTGGCCAAAACCATTTTATCTGTTGGTTTCGTTGGCGGGAATTACTCCTGGCTTTTTTCTCATTTCTTCATTTCTGATGATATCTCTTATGCTATTTTGTCTCTTGCGTCGAACACATTTCATTTCAGTGTTGTTTATTTTCATTATTGTTCTTGAATCTAGCGTTCCTACTTTGGTAGAAAACGTTAGAATGAAAATTATGTTCTTATGTTCTATAATGCCCATTTTGCCTCTTCTAGAGTTATTTCTTTGTGTAACAGAAGAACTTTTCCTTGTGTAACAGAAGAACTCTTCCTTGTGTAACAGAAGAACCTTTCTTTGTGTAACAGAAGAACTTTTCCTTGTGTAACAGAAGAACTTTTCCTTGTGTAACAGAAGAACTTTTCCTTGTGTAACAGAAGAACTTTTCCTTGTGTAACAGAAGAACTTTTCCTTGTGCAACAGAAGAACTTTTCCTTATGTAACAGAAGAACTTTTCCTTGTGCAACAGAAGAACTTTTCCTTGTGTAACAGAAGAACTTTTCCTTGTGTAACAGAAGAACTTTTCCTTGTGTAACAGAAGAACTTTTCCTTGTGCAACAGAATAAGTTTTCCTTGTGTAACAGAAGAACTTTTCCTTGTGCAACAGAAGAACTTTTCCTTGTGTAACAGAAGAACTTTTCCTTGTGTAACAGAAGAACTTTTCCTTGTGCAACAGAAGAACTTTTCCTTGTGTAACAGAAGAACTTTTCCTTGTGCAACAGAAGAACTTTTCCTTGTGTAACAGAAGAACTGTTCCTTGTGTAACAGAAGAACTTTTCCTTGTGTAACAGAAGAACTTTTCCTTGTGTAACAGAAGAACTTTTCCTTGTGTAACAGAAGAACTTTTCCTTGTGTAACAGAAGAACTTTTCCTTGTGTAACAGAAGAACTTTTCCTTGTGTAACAGAAGATCTTTTCCTTGTGTAACAGAAGAACTTTTCCTTGTGTAACAGAAGAACTGTTCCTTGTGTAACAGAAGAACCTTTTCTTGTGTAACAGAAGATCTTTTCCTTGTGTAACAGAAGAACTTTTCCTTGTGTAACAGAAGAACTTTTCCTTGTGTAACAGAAGAACCTTTCCTTGTGTAACAGAAGATCTTTTCCTTGTGTAACAGAAGAACTTTTCCTTGTGTAACAGAAGATCTTTTCCTTGTGTAACAGAAGAACTTTTCCTTGTGTAACAGAAGAACCTTTCCTTGTGTAACAGAAGATCTTTTCCTTGTGTAACATAAGAACTTTTCCTTGTGTAACAGAAGAACTTTTCCTTGTGCAACAGAAGAACTTTTCCTTGTGTAACAGAAGATCTTTTCCTTGTGTAACAGAAGAACTTTTCCTTGTGTAACAGAAGAACTTTTCCTTGTGTAACAGAAGAACTTTTCCTTGTGTAACAGAAGAACTTTTCCTTGTGTAACAGAAGAACTTTTCCTTGTGTAACAGAAGAACTTTTCCTTGTGTAACAGAAGAACTTTTCCTTGTGTAACAGAAGAACTTTTCCTTGTGCAACAGAAGAACTTTTCCTTGTGCAACAGAAGAACGTTTCCTTGAATTTAATTCGTTTGCAGTGATACCGAGGCCTTCCATAACCAATAACCAGGAATATTAAATATGGTTCCATTAACTGAAAGAAGATGTTTTTATTTAACGGTTTGGGTAACCAGACGTAATGAGAAATGAAATCATAGAATAAAACTCGGTATTGAAATAAAAGAACTACACGCAGTGTCAATAAATAAAATCGTTTGCTCACATGGAGAGAGAGTGTGTATCTTGTGACTACGTATCATCATCATCATCATCATGTGCCGTACCGGTTGGCGTTGGCGATCATGTCCTTCCACAATCTTCTATCCACAGTGCATCGTATGAGTTCTGTTGTTGACTGTTTTCCATGCCATGACACCAAGCTATCCAGTATTTTCTCTCTTTGTGGTCCGCGATCTCTCTTCCTTTTATTTTGCCAGTTGTAACCAAGAATTCCAACTTTCCTCTTCTCATGATGTGCCCAAAAATGTTGATTGCTTCTTCCTGATGTTTTTAACGAGCTCCCTTTTTGTATAGGCCTCTTTGAGAACGTTCTAATTGGTCTTTTTAGCTGTCCATGGAACTTTCAACATTCTTCTGAGAAATCCCATCTCTGTGGCCTCTAATCGTCTTTTCATTTGTTTGTCTACTGTCCATGATTCGCTTCCATAGGTCAGAATTGGTTCTATATAGCACCGAGGAACTCTCTTTCTCATTTCTATTGACATACATTTTTTGCATAAGATATTTTTCATTTTCTGAAATGCTATTTTGGCCTGAGCTATTCTGCTTTTTATTTCTGTGTTGCATCTTCCATCTGATGTTATCACTCTACCCAAGTATTTCAAACGTTGCACTTGTTTCTGATTTGTCTTGTTTATTTTTATGCTGCATGATGGTGATGATTGTTTCTTCGATATAACCATTACTTCTGTTTTCTTACTATTCAGACTGAGACCTTTCTGGTTGCTTTCTTTTACTATTATATCTATCATTTCTTGCAGCTCATTCTCTGTCTCTGCTATTAAGACTGTGTCATCCGCACATCGTAAATTATTTATGTTGTGACTGTTGACTTCAATTCCTTTTTTTGTCTAATATTGATCTCATAATATGTTCGCTGTAAAGTGAAAACAAATCCGGCGACAGAACACAGCCTTGTCTGACTCCATGTTTTATAAATTGAAATTGTCCTGTTTGGTTGTTAATTCGTATAGCTGCTGTTTGTTGCCAGTATATGTTTTTTTATGATTCGCAGATCCTTGCCATCAATGTTTAATTTTTCCAGCATATTGATTATTTCCACATGCTTTACTTTGTCAAATGGTTTCGTGTAGTCTATAAAGCACATATCTTTCTTTACCTCTATAGATCTTTCTACCAATGTTCTTCAGATGTATATTGCATTATTGGTGCCCTTTCCTTCCACAAATCCACATTTTCCTCACTTATTTCTGGTTTTATTTTGTTCCTTACACGTCTCATGATGATTCTTAGTAATATTTTAGTCATATGGCTCATGAGACTTATAGTGCGATGGCCTTCACAATCAGTGGCACCTGACTTCTTCGGTATGGCTACAAAGATAGATTTTAGTAGATCTTCGGGTATGTGTCCAGTGTTATATATGTCATTGAGTAGTTTTGTTATGACTTGTACTCCCAGCTCTCCTAATGCATTTATCTCTATTGTTATATATCTATTGTTATATTGTCAGGACCTGGAGCTTTGCCTCTTTTCATATGTTGAATTGCGCCCTCCACTTCACTCTGCATTATTGGTGGTCCTGTGTCTTTGTTTGAATTGTTTAATTCTGGTCTTTCATCATCATAGAGTTGACTGATATATTCTGTCCATCTTTCCATTGTCTTCTCCTGTCTCATTATTATATTTCCTTCCTTTGATTTCACACATCCTGAAACTTTGACTTCTTTTCTTCTTGTTAATTCATTTAACTGATTGTGCATACATTTTGAGTTTTTCTTTTGTTGTTTTTCCATTTCTTCACATTTCTGTTTTAACTATCCTTCCTTTGCTTCTCTTTGTGCAATATTTTGTATGTCAGTTCTTCTTTCTTATGTTTTCTTCTTTCCTCCGTTAGTTGTAATATTTCTTCTGTCATCCATTTCTTTTTATTGATTCTTTTAGTCACTGGTATTACTTCTTTTGATGTTTGTTGAATCGATTGTTTGAGCATTTCCCACTGTTCCTGGACGTCCTGTAAGTTCTCAATAGCATTATATCTATTTTGTACTATCATGCTGTACTTATCACTCATCTGTTTATCTACTCTTAGCATATCTAGTTCTAATTGTATATTTTCTTGGTGATTTCTGTGCCTTCCGCAGTTTTTTTCTTATCTTTCCAACTACTGGTACATGGTCACTATTGCAATCTGCTCCTGGCCTTGTTTTAACCGATGTTAGACCATTCCTGAATCTTCTCTGTACCAGTATAAAATAATTTTGTTTGTGTACTTTTTTGTCTGGGCTTTGCCATGTCCATAGTCGCCTAGGGTGTTGTTTGAACCAGGTGTTACCTATAATCATTTCATGTGTCTTTGCCCAATCTATCAATCTATCCCCTCTATCATTCGTCTCTCCAAGGCCATACCCCCCCCCCCCACTCACATTTTGCACTTTAGCTGTTCCTACCTTTGCATTGAAATCCCCTGATATAATAGTTATTTCTTGGGGTTTACATTGTCCCATGGTGGCCTCTAAAAGTAAAAAAAGTACCCCCCGTCACGCCAAGTGGCGTATAGGGAAATATGGTGTTAGTGACCCTATATTTTACAGACCTTCAGCACATGATTTTTGGGGTAATGTGGTCGGTATTACGCCCGTGCTGCTTTTACTTTCCCAGAAAAAATCCGGTACCCATTTAAGGCTGGGTGAACCCGGAGCCGTCGGTTGGGATCGAACCCTACCCCTTGTCCGTAGTAGTCCAGTTCACTAACCACTGAGCTATCGCGGCTCCCACTAATTTTTAGGGAATTAGTAAAACCCAGGTGTCCTCGCCAGGGTACGAACCCCGGCTGTTGCCGTGGTAAGCCAACCGCCTATCGATTGCGCTAACCGGACACCCATGGTGGCCTCTAGCTTTTCATAAAAAAAGTGTCAATGTCTTCTTCTTCGCTATTACTTGTTGGTGCATAAACTTGAATTATGTTGATATTCATTGGTCTACCTCTCAATTTTACTAGCAGAATTATGTCTGATACTGGCCAAAATCCTTTCACTGTTTTGCTTCTTTCTCTATCTAACATGATGCCTACTCCTCTTTCGTGTGTGGGTCCCCCCGAGTAAATTACATTTCCACTGTCGCGTTGTAATAATCCTGCTCCTTTCCATCTCATTTCACATAGCCCCAAGATGTTCAATTTCATTCTCTTCATTTCTTGATTGATGTTTTCTAATTTCATACGTATCATACAAGTGATATATAAGAAGAGAAGAATTAATGCAGAGTCCATGATATAAGTTTCGAGTAACTATGAGAGACAATGATACTCTACAGCTGCATCAAATAACGGATATGAGAAGAAATGTGTGATTTCAATTTTCGCCCTCGAAGCCGTATCAGAGGATGTGAAGAAGAAGCAGAAGAAGAAGAAGAAGAGGAAGCTAATGATGATGAAATGTGTGGCTTCAATGACTCTGAAAGACGTATCAGAGGATGTGAAGAAGAGGAAGATGAAATGTGTAGCTTCAATGGTTCTCAAAGACGTATTAGTGCAGGGATGGCCAATAAGGTGCCCGCGGGCCACAAGTGGCCCGCGAAGTCCTTTTTTTGGCCCGCGGCGGATAAAAAATAAAATCAGGTCGCTTTGAGCAAAATGTCCTGGGTAAAATTGATTAAAAATTTGTTACATTAACTTCTACCGTGGAGAAAGCTAACTGAAATATTCCCTAGTAGCTTGTTAAAATAAAGTATAATTATTGGTGGAAACATCCGAGGTAAATCAAAGAAGAATAATAGTACAAGTAGACCTATGTTTAACATTCGGAACACTCTAGTAGTTAGTTTAACGTCGCCTTCCCGTCATTCCCGACCCATCCTTTTTTCCATTTGATCATCCTGCGATCGACTGAAACAAAGGAAGAAGCCGACGAATAGTTCTAGAACCGACTCTCGGTTCGGCGAGTTCAAACAGTTTCCGTAAAAAAATACTGTCAGTCACCCACCTCCTCTTCCCCAACACATTCACCCCACAATTATTTTACTTTCAGTTTCTTTCTCTCCAATCCTCTTTTCATCAGTCAAAATTATATAACCGATATCCGATCTGATAATTCTGATTTTGTCGAGTTACAGTGAACAGTTCCATTTTTAACAGGAAACAGTGCTATTGTTGTAATCTGTGTTTTCATTGTCTGTTACTTCGGTCGTGGTATAATATGAGCAATAAAAGTCACTTAAATGAAAAAAATCTGATTT
This sequence comes from Megaustenia siamemsis, assembly GCA_032433765.1. Lineage (NCBI taxonomy): Eukaryota > Metazoa > Mollusca > Gastropoda > Stylommatophora > Ariophantidae > Megaustenia > Megaustenia siamemsis. Next base: position 14,208,305 of record JAVIAB010000117.1, read on the forward strand.
TTTTCATGAGAAATGGGAACATGATTTTTTATTTATCAACAATAAGGATAGCAAACCGCAGTGCCTTTTGTGTTTGCAAGTGTTGTCTGTAAATAAAGAGTATAATCTTAAACGGCATTACACACAGCACCACGCTGCTAAATGCAAGGACTACATTGGTACAATTATTACCTTAAAACAAATGCCAAGTTTATTTGTATTGATGTTGTTATGTGTGTGGCCACACACAAAAAATAATTAAAAAGTTACCCGTCATTTGAAAGAAATTGGCCATCCCTGTATTAGAGGATGTGAAGAAGAAGGAGAAGAAGAGGAAGATGATGAAATGTATAGCTTCAATGACTCTCAAAGACTTATTAGAGGATGTGAAGAAGAAGGAGAAGAAGAGGAAGATGATGAAATGTATAGCTTCAATGACTCTCAAAGACTTATTAGAGGATGTGAAGAAGAAGAGCTGGAAGTGGACGAGGAGAGGAAGAAGAGAGAAAAAGGAGGAAGAAGAAATTCGTGACTCCAAAGATTCTTGTAGGCGCATCAGAAAAAAACTGAAGAAAAAAAAAAGATAAAAAGAAGCAACAACAGATATCTGTTACTTAAACGGCTCTCAAAGATATTTCAGATAACGAGAAGAAGTAGAAGTAGAAGTAAAAGTAGAAGTAGAAGTAGAAGTAGAAGTAGAAGTAGAAGTAGAAGTAGAAGTAGAAGTAGAAGTAGAAGTAGAAGTAGAAGCCGCTCTTGCAAGGACCAAATAAGTGTCAGTCAACCTGAATGCTATGTAACGGGAGCCGCGATAGCTCAGTGGTTAGTGAACTGGACTACAAAGGACAAGAAGTAGGGTTCGATCCTGATCGACGGCTTCCGGGTTCACCCAGCCTTAAATGGGTACCGGATTTTTTTTCTGGGAAAGTAAAGCGGCACGGGCGTAATACCGACCACATTACCCTCAAACATCATGTGCTGAAGGTCTATAAAAATTAAGGTTCTTCTTCTACATTTTTAGCTCCCAGTAGAGCATAGGTCTTCAACAAACACTTTCAGCTCCCAGTGGAGCATAGGTCTTCAACAAACACTTTCCAAGTCGTTCTATTTCTTGCCATTCTTTTAAGATCATTCCATGTCTTCCCCATCACCTTCATTTCTGCTTCTATCTGTCTTCTCCAAGAATTCCTTGGTCTTCCTCTTTGTCTTTTCCCCTGGGGATTCCAAAAAAGAGTCTGATGTGTAATACTCTCAGTTGGCTTCCACAGTGTGTGTCCTATCCAGCGCCATCGTCTTCGCTGTATCTCTTTATCCACTGGTATTTGACTGGTACATTTCCATAATTCTATGTTAGTGATTTTGTCCTGCCATTTCCATCCTTTTATTCTGCGTAAGCATACATTAATGAAAGTCTGTACCTTCGTGATTGTCAATTTTGTTGTTCTCCATGTTTCACAGCCATATAAAAGGACCAACTTAACATTTGAGTTGACAATTTTTATTTTTGTATTTAACCTAATTTCTTTGGAATTCCATATGTTTCCCAGTGCAATGAAAGCTCCTCTTGCTTTTGATATCCTTACTTTGGTATCATTTTCTGTTCCTCCCTCTTTATATATATTACTGCCCAGATATATGTAAGATTGTACGTCTAGTAGAGGTATTTCTCCTAGTTTTATTTGGTTATTGCCAACTGTATTAATTCTCAAAATGTTGGTCTTATCTCTATTAATCTTCAGTCCTAGCTGTTGTGATCTCTCAAGTATGCTCATTTTATCCTGCATCTGTTGATGGCTGTGTCATAGGAGAGCTATGTCATCAGCAAAGTCTAAATATCAAGTTGTTTGGTCAGTGACCACTGGATCCAATTTCTGTTGTTTTGAGTTATTTTCACAATCCAATCTATGGCCAGTAGAAAGAGAAATGGAGACAGAAGGCATCCTTGCCTTACTCCTGTTCTTATTTCAAATGCTTCTGTATGCTGTCCTTCATGCACCACACTACATTTTGTTCCTTCATACATTGTTTTTATCAGGTTAATAAACTTTATGGGGATTCCGTAATGACTCAGCAACTTCCAAAACATTCTTCTGTCTAAACTATCAAATGCCTTTTCGTAATCTATGAATCCAATATAAAGTGGGGATTTTAGTTCTAAACTTTGTTCAACTATTATACGTAGAGTAGTTATTTTATCAGCACATGATCTGTTCTTCCTAAAACCTGCTTGTTCATCTCTCAAGTGTTTCTCTATAGCCTCCTTTAGTCTCTCCAGAATGATTCTGCCTAATATTTTTCCTGGCACTGATAGTAGCATAATTCCCCTATAATTGGTGCACTCCTATAAACTTCCTTTCTTTGGTAGTTTGTTCATATAACATTCTTTCCAGTCTTTAGGTATTTCTTCCCTCTCCCAAATTTTATCTAATAGATTATGTAACATCTTGGTAGAGGTGTTAATATCTGCTTTGATGGCTTCCGAAGGGATTTCATTAATTATCAAAATTAAGGTTACTAACACCATATTCCCTATACGCCACTTGGTGTGACGGGACACTTTACTTTTTTTCCCTGCCTACTATGCTACATAACATTTCGATGTACATGAAAAGCCTAGGAGAGGTCTTAGTAAGCTATGATTCGCTCTCTCGCTCCAATAACCTTCCTTACAAGTTACATAAACACAATGAAACTATGGTGATGAAAAGAGCAATGTAATAAAGAGGGAGAACGAAGATATGGGCAGGAGTGGAAGATTGAATTAGGGACAAAATAAGGGATTAGATAAAGATGACGAAAAATAAAGAATGGAGAAATGGCAAATGAAGAACAGAAGAAAACAAAAAAGGCGATCATGAAAGAATCTAAAATAACTTCATAATCCAGAAAGTATACAAAATATTTGCAAACTGAAAAGAATACGATGAAAAAAAAATGAAATGCAGAAATAAACAAACAAATAATGCCTTCCGACCGAGTTAAATAACATGAACTTTAAGACGGTGACATGACTTTAAACTCTGTGGTAAGATTTTCCATTCGATTTGATATTTTAGAAAAGAAAGCACAAGTCGCCCAGACCCGGACTGTTGGAGTACAGATGTTCTTAATCGGTAAAAATATATGTCTGGGGGGTCATGATCGCCGCTGCCTGTACAAAAACAACACAAAAAAAGTATTTTTTAAAAAACTCATTAAGTTTTCCTCCCAGTTTTCTCGTCTGTGTTATGTTCATTTACATGTCGTCTTTTATTGAATTTTATGAGTGATATTATATTACCTAACATTGTAACCTCTTTATGCCGATATGTGACTCAGACAGATATTACAACTTCCAAAAGATGCTCCATGATGCATTTTTCTTCTTCTATTTTTTTGTGTCAGTTACTTAAAATAAATACTTAACTTAAGACTTATTTATAAGTTCAAAATGTCACCCGAGTTATAAATAGCAACACCCGAGTTGTGAATAGCAACACCCGAGTTGTGAATAATAACACATGAGTTGTGAATAGCAACACAGGAGTTGTGAATAGCAACACCCGAGTTGTGATTAGTAACACCCGAATTGTGAATAGCAACACACGAGTTGTGAATAGCAACACCGAAATTAAGAATAACAACACCTGAGTTACGAATAACAACACCTGAGTTATTAATAACAACACCTGAGTTATGAATAACAACATCTGAGTTATGAATAACAACACCTGAGTTATGAATAGCAACACCTGAGTTATTAATAACAACACCTGAATTATGAATAACAACATCTGAGTTATGAATAACAACACCTGAGTTACGAATAACAACAAATGAGTCATTAATAACAACACCTGAGTTATGAATAACAACACCTGTGTTATGAATAACAACACCTAAGTTGTGAATAACAACACCTTAGTTATAAATAACAACACCTGATTTATGAATAACAACAACCGAGTTATGAATAGCAACATCCGAGTTATAAATAACAACACCCGAGTTATGAATAGCAACAACCGAGTTATAAATAACAGCATCCGAGTTATGAAAAAGCAACAGCCGAGTTATAAATAATAACACCTGAGTTATGAGTAACAATACTTGAGTTACGAATAACAACACCCGGGTTATGAATACCAACATCTGAGATAGCATTTTCATCTTCAAAATGCCGCATAAACATTAGCCATTTAATTTCTCATGAATCATCCAACTTTAAACAAACGAAATAGATATTACTTTCGCCCAAATAATGACTGACATTGCTATTTCTACAAATCAGCCAATTAATGACCGATATTGCTATTTCTACAAATCAGCCACTTAATGACCGACATTGCTATTTCTACAAATCAGCTAATCAATAACCGACCTTGCTATTTCTACAAATCAGCTAATTAATAACCGACCTTGCTATTTCTACAAATCAGCCAATTCACGACGGACATTGCTATTTCTACAAATTAGCCAATTAATGACCGCCCTTGCTATTTCTACAAATCAGCCAATTAATGACCGACCTTGTTATTTCTACAAATCAGCCAATTAATGACTGACCTTGCTATTTCTACAAATCAACCAATTAATGACCGACATTGCTATATCTACAAATCAGGCAATTAATGATCGACATTGCTATTTCTACAAATCAGCCAATTAATGACTGACAATGCTATTTCTACAAAACCGCCAATTAATGACGGACATTGCTATTTCTACAAATCAGCCAATTAATGATCGACAATGCTATTTCTACAAATCAGCCAATTAATGACCGACCTTGTTATTTCTACAAATCAGCCAATTAATGACCGCCCTTGCTATTTCTACAAGTCAACCAATTAATGACCGACCTTGTTATTTCTACAAATCAGCCAATTAATGACCGACCTTGCTATTTCTACAAATCAGCCAATTAATGACCAACCTTGCTATTTCTACAAATCAGCCAATTAATGACTGACAATGCTATTTCTACAAATCAGCCAATTAATGACGGACATTGCTATTTCTACAAATCAGGCAATTAATGATCGACAATGCTATTTCTACAAATCAGCCAATTAATGACCGACCTTGCTATATCTACAAATCAGCCAATTAATGACTGACAATGCTATTTCTACAAATCAGCCAATTAATGACGGACATTGCTATTTCTACAAATCAGCCAATTAATGACGGACATTGCTATTTCTACAAATCAGCCAATTAATGACGGACATTGCTACTTCTCAAAGGCAACCACCTAATTGTAAGATTTTCAGCAGGCTAATCTAACATTTCACCATCAACCCCGATATAAGACATGACTGCGTGTTTTCCCCTCTACTTGTCATCACATATAAGGACAATATATGCAAATTAGCATGCCCTAACAACGGAAGTGTACCAACAATGACGATAGCAAGCGATAACTCAAATCATCATCATCGAGTGCCGTCTCCGCAACGAAGGTTGGCTACCATGGAGCGCCATTCTGCTCTGTCTCTTGCTTTGATGGTATAGATTGTCATAGGTTGACTTGTCCATCTTTTGATGTTACTCGTCCATGTTAGTCTTGGTCTGCCTCTGCCTCTTTTACCTTGTATTTTCCCTTCCAATATTACTTTTAGTAGGCTGTTGTGTCTTTTAACATGCCCCCACAAATTTCATTTGTCTTGTTCTAATTGTGTTTCGTAGTTCTCTTTTCATTTTCAGTTGTTTTACTTAAAACTTCATCGTGTTTTTCTTTTCTATCCATCCAATTCTACCTATTCTTCTATAAATCCACATTTTTAAAAGCTTCAATTTTCTGTTCTGTTTTCTTGTCAAATGTCCTTGTTTCTGCACCATACAGAAATATTGAGAAGACATAGCATTTTGCTATTCTTAGTTTTAGCCCTGGTGTTATTTGTTTTGATGTTAGTATATTTTTCATGGCATTAAAATTATTGTTTGCCATACCTATTCTTTTGTTTTTTATTTCACTTGTACATTTTCCATCACTGGTTATTGTGTGACTTAAATGTACTGGCCCTGGTGCATATCTCATAAGTCAAAAATAGCACATGGAGAACACAACAAACACGGAACAGCAACTTTCGGGGAGGCGTTGTTGTCAAATTCAGAAGATAAGAGGTGTATGCGAAAGGAGATGAGGCCAGGTACCGCGAATACATCTTGTTCATTCGGTGGTCGAATCTGTTCATCCATTATTAGTAGATCCAACCACGAGAATAGCTGTTCAGTAAAACAATAACCTGCATCTTTATCATCATGTGTCATACCGATTGGCGTAGGCGATCATGTCATTTCACAATCTTCTATCCACAATGTATCGTATCAATTCTGTTGAGACCTTTCTTGTTGCTTTCATTGACTATTATCTAAACCACTGGAAACTACTATAAGTACTGTTTCGTCCTATAACCGTTTGTCTACAACGCAAGTATTCAGCCCTACCCTATCCGGAATATTCTTGTCATAATAAGAAAATACAGATATGCAGAGATATACTCTGCTGTGCAGAGGAGTACGGGTTTGATCCTGTTTTGAGCTGTCTATTGTTCTTTGTTTTTCTCTGTTGTTGTTTTTTTTCCCGAGTGTTGTAAACATACCTCTTCTATTGAAATGGTTCGTTGATCTACCGCCTCGGAAGTTTTCCTCCATGAAAATATTCATTTATTATTTGTTGTCCTCTGGTTACTTTCACACTGACATTGCTTTATTGAGTTTTGATCTATCGGTAAATACGAAAAATATTAACTTTTTTTTTTAGTTTAAATTGCATAATAAATTTTATTGCAGCAGCTAATTTCTTGACTTCTTACACTGTGTACTTTCTACGTTTAAACTGTTTGATATCATCTCGTTCTCTCTCTCTCTCTCTCTCTCTCTCTCTATCTCTCTCTCTCTCTCTCTCTCTCTATATATATATATATATATATATATATATATATATAACATTAACCTATATCTTGTTATATTCTTTCGATATTCCCAGTTATCACGATATGGTCATTCTCGTCTCACCTTCTCATCACGTGACTAAAAATTAATGTTTGTTTTCTTCTCAAGTTTGAGATATTTTATTTGTCTTTACCCACCTCACGACTATCCCTCTTCATCATCCTCAGGTAAATGGGCGTTAACGGTCGTAGATGCTGCTGATCATGGATTACAACATGCTATGCTCACACATTTCAGTCAACATTTCTGTGTATGATCGTTAAAATATCAGGCTTATTTTTATTACTAAGCAGCAAGTAAGAGTTTATTTTATCTCAATAATCCAGTGCACTGATACAATTAGTGGGGGATCCTGTAGACTTTCTCAACATGCAGGTTTCTTCTAATGATAGTGCACATAAACAGGATGAATCAGTATTATTAAGAGAAGGGTCAATATGGCAGATAGACGACAGGAGCCGTTGAGGCTGTGTCTGAAACATGTTCCTTGTTGCAGTTTCCTTTAATTCCAAGTCAGGCTTACTGCTGGAGCTAATGAGTTTAGTGCTCTGTGGACATCGTGAGATGTGTTTTTTTTTCTTCATCCGGATCGTGTTTCGATATTCCGATTGCTTACGATGAATGATGACATCATATAACGAAGGACAGTTCAGCTGCGTTTACTTTCACTGCCGCTTGGCCTTATGTCTTTTGGCGTGTGCTCTAGCTGCTTTAATAGGGACTGTAGACGCCTTTCTTTGTTTAGATCTTTCATTGAGATGAATTTTAATTCTGATGATTCCACAGGCACGGACTGTTGAGCAATTATGGATCTGACTTCGTCTGCAGTGATACCGGGGCCTTCGACTAACCATACCCATATTAACAGAATTGATACAATGCACTGTGGATAGAAAATTATAGAATGACATAATCACCTACGTTAACCAGTATGGCACATGATGATGAATCAGTATTAATTTTTTTCCTCTTTTGCCTCCCTTTAATTTCTTGTAGCTAAAACGCAGCTGTTTCCAGGAAATGATCACACTAAGTGACCCCGATAGCGGCCAGACCCGCGTCCGGCTAAATAAACACAAACGCGTGTACGAGAATATTTTACATTCGACAGTTAAGGTCATTGACCGGACCAGATGTACGATTTCTCCAGAACTCCCAGACCTGAGCCAGAGTCACCATTATTAGATTTAGTGTGAACTACCTGGAAATGTTTTCAAAAAGTGAGAACATTGTTTTTCCTTATTTTTATGAAAAAGAATTTATATATATATATATATATTATATATATATATATATATATATATATATATATATATATATATATATATGTCATCATCAAGTACCGGGCCTACTGGCGTAGGTGGTCATGTTTCTCCACAACTTTCGATCTCGGCAGCTATTTATCATTTCTGTTGTTGATCTTCTGCCAAGCCATTCTCTTAAGCTGTCTGTTATTTTTTTCTCTTTGCTTCCCTCTGTCTCTTCGTCCCTCAATTTTTCCAGTTGTTACAATATATTCCAGTTTTTCTCTTCTCATTACATGGCCAAAAAAATGATGATTGTTTCTTCCTAATATTGGAAATTAGCTCTCTTTTTGCTTTGACCTCTCTCATAACATCTTCATTACTCTTCTTAGCTGTCCCTGGTACTCTCAACATTCTTCTGTAAAACCACATTTCTACACACTCCAGCGATTTTCTTGTCTGTTGTCCTATTGTCCATGATTCGCATCCATATGTTAAGACTGTCTCTACATAACATTTAAGAACTCTTTTTCTTGTTTCTATTGTCAAAAATGGATGGCATAGTATCTTCCTAATTTTTTGGAAAGCTGCTTTTGCCTGAGCCATTCTGCATCTCACCTCTTTTGTACATCTTCCGTCTGAGGTTAACAAAGTTCCCAAATAATTAAATTCATTTACCTGTTTTAATGTAATTTTAATGTTTTAATATATATATATATATATATATATATATATATATATCATCATCATCATCATTCATCATCATCCAGTACCATACCTGCTGGCGTTGGTGATCATGTCTCTCCATCATTCTCAATCTCGACAGTTATTTATAATCGTGACTGTTGTCCTATTGTCTGTTAGCTGAGTGGCAGTGTTCCCTAGCGTGGGCTTTTCGTGGCAAGGCGCTGTGCCACTGAGTACGGGTTCGATCCTGCTTTGGTCCATATTTTTTCTGTTGTTGATTATTTGTCATTTTTTCCGAGTGCTGTAAACATACCTCTTCCTCTGAATTGATTCGCTGATTATCGCCTCGGAAGTTTCCCTCTATAATAATATTCATTTATTATTACTTGACTCCAAACAACATTTACACCAAATTAAGGAAGATGTTAACCACTAAGTATAGCAGCCCCGCATCTCCCATATATATATATATATATATATATATATATATATATATATATATATATATATATATTTCCTTTTTTTCGTTCTCCAGCTTTACCTCTGACGAAGTCCCTAGAGACTAGGAACTGAATTTTGCGTGTTAATCCGTTTATCCCTGGCAGCCGTGGGTTCCCTCGCCGCACAGGCAGATATTATATAAAAATATCAGTACCTCCGACTTCGGAGGTACTCATAATTTTTCCGTCGATGAGTAAGTGACGTTTCAAGCCGGGCCTCGCTGCTGAGACCAGAGGTGGTTGCCACAGAGAGAAATCATAAATAAAAACCCCAACCGGTGCAGCCGGGATTTGAACCCACAACTTATTAGTCTCGAAGCCGGCGTGTTGCCTCGAGACCAACCAGTCCCTTTTATATATAAGCAATCAGTATTACAAATATCAGGCATATTTTGTTTCTTCTTCTATCTTTCAACTTGCTGTGGAACACAAGTCTTCAACAAAAACTTTCCAAGCCGTTCTGTTTCTTGCCATTCTTTTAAGATCATTCAAATTTTTCCCCATCATCTTCATCTCTGCTTCCACCTGTCTTCTCCAAGAATTTCTTGGTCTTCTCTTTGTCTTTTCCCCTGGGGATTCCAAAAAAGGGCATGTTGTGTAATACTCTCAGTTGACCATTTTTCGCCCTGCTAATTCATGGCAGGCACATTACCCTCGCGACTACCTGGCCTCCGACCCATGTGTTCGCCCTGCCAATTCATGCCAGGCTCATTACCTCGCGACTACCTGGCCTCCTACCCATGTGTTCGCCCTGCCACTTCTAGACAGGCTCATTACCCTCGCGACTACCTGGCCTCAGGTCCATGTGTTCGCCAGCCACTTCTAGTCAGGCTCATTACCCTTGCGACTACCTGGCCTCAGGCCCATGTGTTCGCCAGCCACTTCTAGCCAGGCTCATTACCCTTGCGACTACCTGGCCTCAGGCCCAAGTGTTCGCCCAGCCACTTCTAGCCAGGCTCATTACCCTCGCGACTACCTGGCCTCCGACCCATGTGTTCGCCAGCCACTTCTAGCCAGGCTCATTACCCTTGCGACTACCTGGCCTCAGGCCCAAGTGTTCGCCCAGTCACTTCTAGCCAGGCTCATTACCCTCGCGACTACCTGGCCTCCGACCCATGTGTTCGCCCAGTCACTTCTAGCCAGGCTCATTACCCTTGCGACTACCTGGCCTCAGGCCCAAGTGTTCGCCCAGCCACTTCTAGCCAGGCTCATTACCCTCGCGACTACCTGGCCTCCGACCCATGTGTTCGCCCAGCCACTTCTTGCCAGGCTCATTACCCTCGCGACTACCTGGTCTCCGGCCCATGTGTTCGCCCAGCCACTTGTAACCAGGCGCATTACCCTGGCGACTACCTGGCCTCCGACCCATGTGTTCGGCCTGCCACTTCTAGCCAGGCTCATTACCCTCGCGACTACCTCGCCTCCGGCCCATGTATTCGCCCAGCCAATTCTAGCCAGGCTCATTACCCTCGCGCCTACCTGGCCTCAGGCCCATGTGTTCTTCTAGCCAGGCTCATTACCCTCGCGACTACCTGGTCTCCGGCCCATGTGTTCGCCCAGCCACTTGTAACCAGGCGCATTACCCTGGCGACTACCTGGCCTCCGACCCATGTGTTCGGCCTGCCACTTCTAGCCAGGCTCATTACCCTCGGGACTACCTCGCCTCCGGCCCATGTATTCGCCCAGCCAATTCTAGCCAGGCTCATTACCCTCGCGACTACCTGACCTCCGGCCCATGTATTCGCCCAGCCACTTCTAGCCAGGCTCATTACCCTAGCGACAACCTGGCCTCAGGCCCATGTGTTCGCCCAGCCACTTCTAGCCAGGCTCATTACCCTAGCGACTACCTGGCCTCAGGCCCATGTGTTCGCCCAGCCACTTCTAGCCAGGCTCATTACCCTAGCGACTACCTGGCCTCAGGCCCATGTGTTCGCCCAGCCACTTCTAGCAAGGCTCATTACCCTAGCGACTACCTGGCCTCAGGCCCATGTGTTCGCCCAGCCACTTCTAGCCAGGCTCATTACCCTAGCGACTACCTGGCCTCAGGCCCATGTGTTCGCCCAGCCACTTCTAGCCAGGCTCATTACCCTAGCGACTACCTGGCCTCAGGCCCATGTGTTCGCCCAGCCACTTCTAGCCAGGCACATTACCCAAGCGACTACCTGGCCTCAGGCCTATATAGTCGCCCAGTCACTGCTGACCAGCTTCTTTTCCTTCAAGACCCGGTCACAAGCAAGCACTGAAAAGAAGTTTCCTTTTTTAATTTTTAAAATTATTATTGTCTTTTATATTATAGTATTATTTATATTTAATTATATTACTATTTCAGATATTATTTTGTTATGCAGCGTTATGTTAATTTGTCTACATATCTCTGTGTGGGTATGTTTTGTCCTATGTTCCCGCTGAAAGTCTATTATTACACCGAAACGTTGTTCGATTGTCTTGTCCTTCACTTACGTAAAGCTGTACTCATAAAGTTTTTTTCCCTTTGTTTTCCCCCTTTCACATCTGTTTTCCTGGCTTATTTCATGGTTGTCTTTATTCTTTCTCTAAGGCTCTTGCGTTAGTTAGACTGTTGAAAGTCTCGACCTGACTTTTGCTAGTTGATCTGTTTTCTCATTTCCAAGGACGTGAAAGCGTGCTAGCATCCACTGCAGAAATAGATTTGCCTTTTCTGATCATCATCACCATGTGCCATATCGGTTGGCGTAGGCGATCATGTCCTTCCACAATCTTCTATCTACAGTGCATCGTATCAGTTCTGTTGTTGACTGTTTTCCATGGCATGACACCAAGCTATCCAGTATTTTCTCTCTTTGTCTTCCGCGATCTCTCTTTCCTTTTCTTTTTTCCACTTGTAACCAAGTCATCCAACTTTCCTCTTCTCATGATGTGCCCGAAAAATGTTGATTGTTTCTTTCTGATGTTTTTTACGAGCTCCCTTTTTGTGTTGGCCTCTTCAACATTCTTCTGAGAAATCCCATCTCTGTGGCCTCTAATCGTCTTTTCATTTGTTTGTCTACTGTCCATGATTCGCTTCAATAGGACAGAATTGGTTCTATATAGCACCGATGAACTCTCTTTCTCATTTCTATTGACATAGTTTTGTTGCATAAGATATTTTTCATTTTCTGAGATGCTATTTTGGCCTGAGCTATTCTACATTTTATTTATGTGGTGCATCTTCCATCTGATGTTATTATTGTGCCCATGTATTTCAGATGTTGCACTTGTTTCAAATTTGTCCTGTTTATTTTTATGCTGCATGCTGGTGATGATTGTTTCTTCGATATGACCATAACTTCTGTTTTCTTACTATTCAGACTGAGACCTTTCTTGTTGCTTTCTTTTACTATTATGTCTATCATTTCTTGCAGTTCATTCTCTGCCTCTGCTATTAAGACTGTATCATCCGCATACCGCTTTTTCTGACAACAAACATATATTGTTCTTTATTTCCTGAATACGTCTGCCCTGTTTCTTGTTGGACATCGCTTGTATAACTGACCTTGCGTCACTTCTTCTTCTCCTTCTTTCCTTCCTCATTTGCCTTTCAGCGTCGAGGGGAGATATAATTTATGGTCTTTGGCTCTTCTGTTCGCCTCTGCTGCTGTTATGTTTCCTAGTGTTTCTAATATTCTATCAATTCATCTTTTTCGTGGTCGACCCTTGGGTCTAGTGTTCTCACGGCGTTTGTTGAAGGCTCGTTGTGTTGTGTTTTGATCTTTCTGCCTTGCCACGTGGCCAAACCATTTTATCTGTTGTTTCCTTATATATTCTATGGCGGGGGATATTCCTAGCTTTCTTCCAGTTCCTCATTTCTGATCTTATCTCCCTCTTGCGTCACTGAGGATGACAATCTTCGGACTAAGGGCTTTCAGAGTGTTGAGAGATTGTGTGGCCGTGTAGAATTCCAGTTCCTCTGCTCTAAAATGTGTGTGTACCTTTCTCCAGCTGACCATTATCATTTTCCCACCCTTTATTCTGCTAAAGCATTCATTAACTTCTCATCAAAACATCGGAATAGCCTTTTTTAACATACTATTGTACGAGGAGTAACATAATAGTTACCTGTTGACGTCATGGCTCGAAAATTGTGTTAATTATGGATAGACGGTGAAGCTGTTTTTTTACAACTCACATGAGAGGTAGAAAAAAATACCTAATCAGACACAATCTTAAAAAGACTGTAAACTCTATGGTCTCTACATTCTACTTAGCTTTCGCCCCCTTTAAGTGGGCGTGGATGCGCAGTGTCGCTAGTTTTACGGCAACGCCGCTATATTTGCGCCTTTCATTATATGACCCGACACATCCATCTTCGGCCTTAATCTATGGTTTCAATGTGTTGGTATTTAGTAAAGTTATGGTAATATAATGATTTGTCCGGTCGGGTAATTTTACCTGCTACTGTATGCAGTAGAGAGTACAATCTTCGGCTGCCCGTCTGCATTGCAGGTATGCTCGGGAGAGTAAAAGGCTAAGGGAGGGTACTCTAAATTATAACAACCCCACTGCCTTGTGAGTAAGACTTTTTAGTCAAAGGCTAGCGGAATCAACCGTTAACAAACCGACGGAAGGCATCAGAAAACCACCGTCGTAACTTTTTTGTATAATCATGTGTCGCCACAATTTTGAAATTCATGGACAATAGCACAAGAGACAAAAAAATTACTGGAGGCTGTAGAAATGTGGTTTTACAGAAGAATGTTGAGAATACCATGGACAGGTAAGGAGAGTAATAAAAACGATCTGAAAGAGGCCACAACAAAGAGACAACTAATTTCCAACATTAGGAAGTTACAATAATAATTTATGTTGGCCATGTAATGAGAAGGGAACAACTGGAATATATTGTAACAACTGGGAAAATTGAGGGACGAATAGATAGATGGAAGTAAAGAGAAAAGATACAAGACAGCTTATTAAGAGAATGGCTTGGCAGAAGGTCAACAACAGAAATGATAAATAACTATTGAGATCGAGAATTGTGGTGAGACATGATCACCTTCGCCAGCAGGCACGGTACCTGATGATGATAAAATAGTCCATTCCAATCTTTATCTTGTTATTATTATTTTTTTTTTAGTGAGTAAAAATGATCAACAGAAAACCATTTTGAAACCAGTTTGTTTCCCTATAGGAAACAATCTTTATCATTCATCTAAAAGCTAAAAGGAACACCTCTGCACGATTACAAAAAGTGGTCCGGGCATGAGATGAGACATCAAGAACTAAATCTATTACAACGAGTTACCAACAAACGATGCGAGAACACCAGACCCAGAGGGGACCAAGAAAAAGCTGGATAAACGAAATACTAAAAAAAAAAAACTCGGAGGTCAGAAGAGGCCAATAGAAGAGCAAGAAACTAAATCTCCCCTCGAAGCTGGCAGGCAAATTAGAAAAGAAAGAAAGAAAGAAAGAAAGAAAGAAAGAAAGACAGACAGAAAGAAAGAAAGAAAGAAAGAAAGAAAGAAAGAAAGAAAGAAAGAAAGAAAAGAAAGAAAGAAAGAAAGAAAGAGTGATAAATGTGGTTAAATCAGAACAATAAATGAAGAACAACAACTTACAAGAAAACAAATATTCTGTAACAATTTTTACTCTCTCTCCGTTAGATGTCACCGACATACAATGTAAAAGGGGGGGGGGGGGCGACAAAACACGCATACACGCCAACACAAACGCACAAATAAATATTGCGTGAGACTCTCCAGGAAAGTGGTTCTGAAGTTGTGGTTGGTTGGGACATAAGGAGGCCAGTCATTGCGTTACTAGGGGAGGTGAATTGTGGTTGGTAGGGACAACAGGGGGCCAGTTATGGTGTTACTAGGGGAGGGGAATTGTGGTTGGTAGGGACAACAGGAAGCCAGTTATGGTGTTACTAGGGGAGGGGAATTGTGGTTGATAGGGACAACAGGAAGCCAGTCATGGTGTTATTAGGTGAGGGGAATTATGGTTGGTAGGGACATCAGGAGGCCAGTCTTTGCGTTAATAGGTGAGGGAAATTGTGGTTGGTAGGGACAACAGGAGGCCAGTTATGGTGTTACTATGGAAGGGGAATTGTGGTTGGTAGGGACAACAGGACGCCAGTTATGACATTACTAGGTGATGGAAATTGTGGTTGGTAGGGCAGGCCAGTTATGGTGTTACTATGGAAGGGGAGTTGTGGTTGGTAGGGACAACAGGAGGCCAGTTATGGTGTTACTATGGAAGGGGAATTGTGGTTGGTAGGGACAACAGGGGGCCAGTTATGGTGTTACTATGGAAGGGGAATTGTGGTTGGTAGGGACAACAGGAGGCCAGTTATGGTGTTACTAGGGGAGGGGAATTGTGGTTGGTTGGGACAACAGGTGGCCAGTTATGGTGTTACTAGGGGAGGGGAATTGTGGTTGGTAGGGACAACAGGGGGCCAGTTATGGTGTTACTAGGGGAGGGGAATTGTGGTTGGTAGGGCCAACAGGGTGCCAGTTATGGTGTTACTAGGGGAGGGGAATTGTGGTGGATAGGAACAACAGGAGGCCAGTTATGGTGTTACTATGGAAGGGGAATTGTGGTTGGTAGGGACAACAGGACGCCAGTTATGACATTACTAGGTGATGGAAATTGTGGTTGGTAGGGCAGGCCAGTTATGGTGTTACTATGGAAATGGAGTTGTGGTTGGTAGGGACAACAGGAGGCCAGTTATGGTGTTACTAGGGGAGGTGAATTGTGGTGGGTAGGAACAACAGGAGGCCAGTTATGGTGTTACTAGGGGAGGTGAATTGTGGTGGGTAGGGACAACAGGAGGCCAGTTATGGTGTTACTAGGGGAGGGGAATTGTGGTTGGTAGGGACAACAGGAGGCCAGTTATGGTGTTACTAGGGGAGGGGAATTGTGGTTGGTAGGGACAACAGGGGGCCAGTTATGGTGTTACTAGGGGAGGGGAATTGTCGTTGGTAGGGACAACAGGGGGCCAGTTATGGTGTTACTAGGGGAGGGGAATTGTGGTTGGTAGGGACAACAGGAGACCAGTTATGGCGTTACTAGAGTAGGGGAATTGTGGTTGGTAGGGACAACAGGAGGCCGGTTATGGTGTTACTAGGGGAGGGGAATTGTTGTTGGTAGGGACAACAGGAGGCCGGTTATGGCGTTACTAGGGGATGGGAATTGTGGTTGGTAGGGACAACAGGAGGCCGGTTATGGTGTTACTATGGGAGGGGAATTGTCGTTGGTAGGGACAACAGGAGGCCGGTTATGGTGTTACTAGGGGAGGGGAATTGTGGTTGGTAGGGACAACAGGAGGCCGGTTATGGCGTTACTAGGGGAGGGGAATTGTGGTTGGTAGGGAGAACATGAAGCCAGCCATTGCGTTACTAGGGGAGTGGAATTGTGGTTGGTAGAGACAACAGGAGGCCGGTCATTACGTTACTAAGGGAGGGGAATTGTGGTTGGTAGGGACAACAGGAGGTCAGTCATTGCATTACTAGAGGAGGGGAGCTGTGGTTGGTAGGACAACAGGAGGCCAGTCATGGTGTTACTAGAGCAGGGCAATTGTGGGGTAGGGAGAGTGCATTACAACTTGACGAAAAGAAAAAAAAAGGAAGAAAGAAAGAAAGAAAGAAAAAGAAAGAAAGAAAGAAAGAAAGAAAGAAAGAAAGAAAGAAAGAACGAAAGAAAGAAAGAAAGAAAGACAGACAGACAGACAGACAGACATACAGACAGACAGACAGAATTGAACAAAACAATGAAAGCAAAATGAAAGGACGGTATGAGGAATGGGAGAAATAACAATATTTTTTTTAAGTACAAGATAAAGAAAGGAAATATGCAGGAACTGATTTCCATCATTTTTGGGATTTCTCAATAATCAACATTAAATATATAGTTGATTTTTTCTGATTTTTAATGAAGCATTATGTTTTGATCCATTACAGTAATTAAACTGTTTAAACATTGGAGAGAGAATAAGAATTAAGAAGAATATGAATATATGCATTAGTTGGGAAAAAAGTTCAAATTTTGATCAAAGAAGCTAAGCAAAATATATGGACATAATTCGGACGAGGGATTTCCAGACAGACACAAGAGATTTCTACAAAGCACTAAAAGCAACAAGAGCGAAAAAAGAAAATCACGATTCCACTGAGCTCATAATTGACAATGACGGACTGCCAATATAAAAGAACCAACATATGCAACAGAGAAGGAAAGAATATTTTGAAGACCTATTAAACATGACACCAACTATCAATATGACTACAAAAACCACGCAAGAACGCACACATACTGAATCAACATCATGAAAGAGGAAATCTAAGAAGCAATCAAATATACACCAAGAAATAAAGCACCTGGGATAGATAACATACCAGTAAAAATAATAGCAGCAGCAGGAGAAACAGGAGCAACTTGGTTGCACATAATATTCAACGCAGCATGGCACCAACAACAAGCCCCAGAAGACTGGCAACAGGCAATCATTGTACCAGTATGGAAAAAAAGGTAGCAAATAGACTGTAATAAAAATAGAGGCATATCGCTTCTCAGCCATGTAGGAAAGTTATACACCAAAATTGTTGGGAAAAGGCTGAGATCACTAATAGAACTACAGTTATGCGATTCTAAAATGGGGTTTCTAAAAAAAAAAAAAACAGAACGTGTACTGATGCTCTTTTCACCTTAAAACAACTTGCAGAAAAGACCACAGAACGCAATACACATTTGTACATAGCTTTCATTGACCAGGAAAAAGCATTCAACAGAGTAAACATAGAACAACTGTGGGAGATGCCAACAACATACGAAGTAAGTTAACATCTAACCAACCTAACTAAAAGTCTCTACATCAACAACAGCTGCAGGGTTAGATCAGCAGCTATTTACGCAAACCACTACGAAGTTAGATCAGGGATAAGACAGGGGTACTCTCCCGCCTACTGTTTATTACATACAAGGACTATATATGCAAGTTAGTCAACCCATCAGAGACAGAGGAGATCAACGGGCTTCTATTTGCAGACATTCAGGCACTAATACATGGAAAATAGAAGACTTACAAAAACACTTAAATAGACTCAACAGCTGAGGTACAAAATACAACATGAAAATCACCATCAACAAAACAAAAGTCTTAATATCGTAAAAGAGAAACAGAACACCAAAATAACTGTGAACCGCAGACAGCTAAAACAAGTAGAGGATTTAAATACCTAGGAAGTCTAGTGACAAACGACAATTCATAAACAGCACAAATAGGCTCAAGATGCAACAAAGCTTGTCAAATCATTGGACAGTTATCACCACTATTGTCCAACAAGGAAATAACTTTAGAAGCAAAACGAGCACTATACAATACATTCTTCAACCCAACGTTGTGCTACCAATGCCAGTCCTGGACCCTAGATGCAAGAACAATAAGAAAATAACATCTTCTGAGATTAAATGTTTCAGACGAATGACAGGAAACAGTCTGAGAGATAAGATCAGAAATGAAGAACTGAGAAAAAAGCTAGGAATAGCCCCCGCCATAGAATATATAAGGAAACAACAGATAAAATGGTTTGGCCACGTGACAAGGCAGAAAGAACAAAACACAACACAGCGAGCCTTCAACAAACGTTGTGAGAACACCAGACCCAAGGGTCGACCACAAAAAAGATGTGTCGATGGAATATTAGAAGCACTAGGAAACATAACAACAGCGGAGGCGAACAAAAGAGCAAAATACCGTAAATTATATCTCCCCTCGACGCTGAAGGGCAATTGTGGAAAGAAAGAGGAAGAAAAAGTAATGAAAAGTAGGCAATGGAAAATTATTTTAGAACCGCTCATCCGGGGGTATTTTCTGGCTCAACACCGCCCTAAATGACCCCTAGTTTTTAGCGCTAGATAAATTAACCCCCAGACATCACGCAAAACTACGTTTACAGAAGTCTGCACCCAATAAGCGTTCAGCTATTTACTTAATTTAAATGTCTACAGAGCAGTTGTAAGACTAGACCTTGTCTTATTTCATTCACTGTACCCATTAGTCACAGACAAATGTTGTTTACGATGTTATGGTTCCGTTTGCTGGGTTTTAACTGCAGTCTGCACATCCGTCACCAGGAAATGATGCTGGGTAAATTCTAGACGGGCTAAAATGGCGGGTTTTATGTTCTGCAAGGAAAAACAAACAACTTCGTGGGCGTTGGAAGAAAAAAAAAGAAAGAAGATAGAAAGAAAAAAAACGAGGCATTTCCAGAAATATATTTTAAAAAATAACCCGGTTACCGGTCTTAGAATCAGAACAATCAACAAGATATCCATTACTCTCACTTCTTCTTCTTCTTCTTCTTCTTCTTCTTCTTCTTCTTCTTCTTCTTCTTCTTCTTCTTCTTCTTCTTCTTCTTCTTCTTCATCTTCTTCTTCATCTTCTTCTTCATCTTCTTCTTCATCTTCTTCTTCATCTTCTTCTTCTTCTTCTTCTTCTTCTTCTCTTCTTCTTCTTCTTCTTCTTCTTCTTCTTCTTCTTCTTCTTCTTCTTCTTCTTCTTCTTCTTCTTCTTCATCTTCTTCTTCATCTTCTTCTTCATCTTCTTCTTCATCTTCTTCTTTCTTCTTCTTCTTCTTCTTCTTCTTCTTCTTCTTCTTCTTCTTCATCTTCTTCTTCTTCTTCTTCTTCTTCTTCTTCTTCTTCTTCTTCTTCTTCATCTTCTTCATCTTCTTCTTCTTCTTCATCTTCTTCTTCATCTTCTTCTTCTTCTTCTTCATCTTCTTCTTCTTCATCTTCTTCATCTTCTTCTTCTTCATCTTCTTCTTCATTTTCTTCTTCTTCATCTTCTTCTTCTTCTTCTTCTTCCTCTTCTTCTTCTTCTTCTTCTTCTTCTTCTTCATCTTCTTCATCTTCTTCTTTTCATCTTCTTCATCTTCTTCATCTTCATCTTCTTCTTCTTCTTCTTCTTCTTCATCTTCTTCTTCTTCATCTTCTTCTTCTTCTTCTTCTTCATCTTCTTCTTCATCTTCTTCTTCATCTTCTTCTTCATCTTCTTCTTCTTCTTCTTCTTCATCTTCTTCTTCATCTTCTTCTTCTTCTTCTTCTCTTCTTCTTCTTCTTCTTCTTCTTCTTCATCTTCTTCTTCTTCTTCATCTTCATCTTCTTCTCCTTCCTCTTCCTCTTCTTCATCTTCTTCATCTTCCTCTTCATCTTCTTCTTCATCTTCTTCTTCTACTTCTTCTTCTACTTCTTCTTCCTCTTTCCATCGAGCCTCTCTTCTTAATAGCCTTATTCAATAGCTTATTTAATTTAATCCTCCTCTTCTTCTTCTTCTGTTCATCAACTTTCTCATCTTAATATCATTATTCAATAGCTTATTTCTATTATTCCTCTTCTGTTCATCAACTTTCTCATCTTAATATCATTATTCAATCGCTTATTTCTATTATTTCTCTTCTGTTCATCAACTTTCTCATCTTAATATCATTACTCAATAGCTTATTTATATTATTCCTCTTCTGTTCATCAACTTTCTCTCATTATTTCATCATTACTGTTCTCATTCTTAATATCATTATTCAATAGCATTATTTATATTATTTCTCTTCTGTTCATCAACTTTCTCATCTCAATATCATTATTCAATATCATTATTCAATAGCTTATTTCTATTATTCCTCTTCTGTTCATCAACTTCCTCATCTTAATATCATTATTCAATAGCTTATTTCTATTATTCCTCTTCTGTTCATCAACTTTCTCATCTTAATATCATTATTCAATAGCTTATTTCTATTATTTCTCTTCTTGCCTTTCCTATTCTTGCCATTCCTCTTCTTGCTCCTCTTCTATTGCTTTTTATTCCTCCTTTTCTTCGTCTTTCTTAACTTCCCCTTTTCCTTCCAGCACTTTCATGTTAGTTTTATCCTGTTCTCTCCTATCCTCTCCCCCCCCTCACCTCGCTCCTCTCTTCTTATTTCTCCCTCCTTTTCCTCGTCGTCTTTTACTTCCTTATCCTCAACACATTCTTCATTTTTTTTTTGCCTTCTTCATACAGTTCATCTTTCCTTGATTTTTCTCACTTTCCTTTACATCACTTCACTCTTTCGTCTTCGCCTTCTTCTTCTATTACTTTCTCTTTTTAATTACCTGTTGTCTTTACTCTTCCCCTTTTATTTTTTCGCTTTCTCTTCCTTCCATTTCTTCTATTCACATGAACTTCTCTTTTCTCCTTCCTTCACTTTTCTAATTCATTTTCACTTCAGCTATCTCTATCTCCAGCTTCATCAACATAGATATGTTTTTCTCCCATCTTATTTGTAACCTCATACTGTATATATGTTTTACTTCAACAATCGTGCATGACTCTCATTACTGTTACCGTCATGTAATTCTTCTGTTCTTCTACAACACATCTATTTATTTTTCGCTTGTGTATTTTTTTTTTACTTCATCTCATTATCTCGATTCCTTTTATTTTTTCTTTTCTTTTTTTCCCCTCTTAAAAGCAAGGCTTATCATCATCATCATGTGCTATACCGGTTGGCGTAGGTCCTTCCACAATGTTCTATCTACAGTGCATCGTATCAGTTCTGTTGTTGACTGTTTTCCATGCCATGACACCAAGCTATCCAGTATTTTCTCTCTTTGTCGTCCGCAGTCTCTCTTTTCTTTTCTTTTTTCCACTTGTAACCAAGTCATCCAACTTTCCTCTTCTCATGATGTGCCCGAAAAATGTTGATTGTTTTTTTCTGATGTTTTTTAGGAGCTCCCTTTCTGTGTTGGCCTCTTTGAGAACTTCCTCATTGGTCTTTTTAGCTGTCCAGGGAACTTTCAACATTCTTGTGAGAAATCCCATCTCTGTGGCCTCTAATCGTTTTTTCATTTGTTTGTCTACTATCCATGATTCGCTTCCATAGGACAGAATTGGTTCTATATAGCACCGATGAACTCTCTTTCTCATTTTTATTGACATAGATTTGTTGCATAAGATATTTTTTTATTTTCTGAAATGCTATTTTGGCCAGAGCTATTCTACGTTTTATTTCTGTGGTGCATCTTCCATCTGATGTTATTATTGTACCCAAGTATTTCAGATGTTGCACTTGTTTCAAATTTGTCCTGTTTATTTTTATGCTGCATGCTGGTGATTATTGTTTCTTCGATATTATATATATCAGAAGTCCATTACTTCTGTTTTCTTACTATTCAGACTGAGACCTTTCTTGATGATTTCTTTTACTATTATGTCTATCATTTCTTGCAGTTCATTCTATGTCTCTGCTATTAAGACTGTGTCATCCGCATATCGCAAATTATTTATGTTGTGACCGCTGACTTCAATTCCTTAAGGCTTATACAAACCTAAATAAACAGAATATTAGGAATGGCAAAAAGCTATTTGAACAGAACAAAATGTGTACTCATGTCAAAGTAAATATGACCAGAACTAAGAGTAGAAATAGTAAAATGGTATAGCTGCTCAACATTCCTGTACTGTGCAGAAACATAAACATTAAAGAGGAAAACAGTACAGAAGCCATCAAAAATGTGGATCTGTAGAAAAATGGAGAGAATGTGGTGGAAGGAAAAGAAAGACAAACAAGGAAGTTTTGAATCAACTGAAAATGAAAAAAAAAAAAAGAAAGAACTACTTAGCACATTTCAAAAAAGAAAACTGAACTGTTTATGGAAATGTGAAGAGAAACAATACCCTTCTAAAAACCATATTGGAGAGGAAATTGCAGGGTAGATGAGTCAGAGGCGGACCAAGATTAAAGTTGGCAGGTAACATTAAAAGATGGACAGGTGGGAGTGAATCTCTGACAACGCGCAAGGCAAGCGACAAAGTAAAGCTGCGCTCCATGTTAACCAACTTCTATTGTTCTTTGGTTATTTGGTTATGGAAGGCCCCGGTATCACTGCAAACGAATTAAAATCCATAATTGCTCAACATCCCGTGCCAGTGGAATCGTCCGAATTACTAACTCATCGCCCAAACAAAGAAAGGTAGCTGATGTCCCCATCATAGCAGTCTCAGCACACGCCAAAAGACATAAGGCGAAACCGCACAGATAGTAAACACAGCCAACTGTTCCCTGTCATACGATATCATCATTCATCGTAAACAACTGTAATATCGAAACATGATCAAAACGGATGAAACACACTGCTCACGGTGTGCACAGAGCACATAACTCAGTAGCTCCTGCAACAGGTCGGAATTCTATTGTGTATACGACAACCAATGAATACATGAAACATACACTTCCATAAATGTGTTCTTCTATTCAATATTCTAAAATTTCATGGTCACATTTACACGTCATCATATCATAATTTTATTCTCCATTTTCATATTTTAAAAAATCTTCTTTACCTACGTTAGCCTAAGTATTCCTCTTCTATTATATTTTCCCATCTTTATTTTTAGCTTCTTTATTTCTTTTGCCATATTAGTTGATCTCTTATATTTTTACACACAAATTTATTATCATTCAGTTTGCTCGTTGTAATTTCTATATTTTTATGTTTTATCATCTTTGTCATAGTTGTCCTATTTTTCCTTTTCTCTTTTTACTTCTTTCTCCAGTATTTTATCTTTTCAGTCTCTCTCATCATGCTGAAATTGCGCTCGGGCTCATCATCATCATCATCATCATCATCACCGAGTGCCGTCTCCGCAACGAAGGTTGGCAACCATGGATCGCCATTCCACTCTGTTTCTTGCTTTGATGGTGCAGGTTATCATAGATTGACTTGTACATCTTTTGATGTAACTCGTCCATGTTAGTCTTGCTCTCGGGCCTATAGTTTCCATCTTTTGATGTTACTCGTCCATGTGTTGGTCTTGCTCTCGGGCCTATAGTTTTCATCTTTTGATGTTACTCGTCCATGTGTTGGTCTTGCTCTCGGGCTTATAGTTTTCATCTTTTGATGTTACTCGTCCATGTTAGTCTTGCTCTCGGGCTTATAGTTTTCATCTTTTGATGTTACTCGTCCATGTTAGTCTTGCTCTCGGGCCTATAGTTTCCATCTTTTGATGTTACTCGTCCATGTGTTGGTCTTGCTCTCGGGCTTATAGTTTTCATCTTTTGATGTTACTCGTCCATGTTAGTCTTGCTCTCGGGCTTATAGTTTTCATCTTTTGATGTAACTCGTCCATGTTAGTCTTGCTCTCGGGCCTATAGTTTCCATCTTTTGATGTTACTCGTCCATGTGTTGGTCTTGCTCTCGGGCTTATAGTTTTCATCTTTTGATGTTACTCGTCCATGTTAGTCTTGCTCTCGGGCGTATAGTTTTCATCTTTTGATGTTACTCGTCCATGTTGGTCTTGCTCTCGGGCTTATAGTGTTCATCTTTTAATGTTACTCGTCCATGTAAGTCTTGCTCTCGGGCTTATAGTTTTCATCTTTTGATGTTACTCGTCCATGTTAGTCTTGCTCTCGGGCTTATAGTTTTCATCTTTTGATGTTACTTGTCCATGTTAGTCTTGCTCTCGGTCTTATAGTTTTCATCTTTTGATGTTACTCGTCCATGTTAGTCTTGCTCTCGGGCTTATAGTTTTCATCTTTTGATGTTACTCGTCCATGTTAGTCTTGCTCTCGGGCTTATAGTTTTCATCTTTTGATGTTACTCGTCCATGTTGGTCTTGCTCTCGGGCTTATAGTTTTCATCTTTTTCTACTTTTATCTAGATTGTATTACTCTTTGGGTTCATTGAGCAGAATAAGCATAAAAATATTCCTTGATCAGATTTGAGGTAAATGACGACCATGCTCGCTGGTCCTTTCAGAGAGTGCCATCAATAAAACAGTGTTTCGGTGTTTAACATATTTTGATGCATTGTTTCCCAGATTTTGATACATTGTTTCCCAGATTTTGATGCATTGTTTCCCAGATTTTGATACATTGTTTCCCAGATTTTGATACATTGTTTCCCAGATTTTGATACCTTGTTTCCCAGATTTTGATATTGTTTCCCCATTGTTTCCCAGATTTTGATACATTGTTTCCCAGATTTTGATGCATTGTTTCCCAGATTTTGATACATTGTTTCCCAGATTTTGATACATTGTTTCCCAGATTTTGATACATTGTTTCCCAGATTTTGATACATTGTTTCCCAGATTTTGATACATTGTTTCCCAGATTTTGATACATTGTTTCCCAGATTTTGATACATTGTTTCCCAGATTTTGATACATTGTTTCCCAGATTTTGATACATTGTTTCCCAGATTTTGATACATTGTTTCCCAGATTTTGATACATTGTTTCCCAGATTTTGATACATTGTTTCCCAGATTTTGATACATTGTTTCCCAGATTTTGATACCTTGTTTCCCAGATTTTGATACATTGTTTCCCAGATTTTGATACCTTGTTTCCCAGATTTTGATACCTTGTTTCCCAGATTTTGATACCTTGTTTCCCAGATTTTGATACATTGTTTCCCAGATTTTGATACCTTGTTTCCCAGATTTTGATACCTTGTTTCCCAGATTTTGATGCATTGTTTCCCAGATTTTGATGCATTGTTTCCCAGATTTTGATACATTGTTTCCCAGATTTTGATGCATTGTTTCCCAGATTTTGATGTATTGTTTCCCAAATTTTGATGCATTGTTTCCCAGATTTTGATGCATTGTTTCCCAGATTTTGATACATTGTTTCCCAGATTTTGATACATTGTTTCCCAGATTTTGATACCTTGTTTCCCAGATTTTGATACCTTGTTTCCCAGATTTTGATACATTGTTTCCCAGATTTTGAAACCTTGTTTCCCAGATTTTGATACCTTGTTTCCCAGATTTTGATGCATTGTTTCCCAAATTTTGATGCATTGTTTCCCAGATTTTGATACATTGTTTCCCAGATTTTGATGCATTGTTTCCCAAATTTTGATGCCTTGTTTCCCAGATTTTGATACCCTGTTTCCCAGATTTTGATGCATTGTTTCCCAGATTTTGATACCTTGTTTCCCAGATTTTGATCCCTTGTTTCCCAGATTTTGACACCTTGTTTCCCAGATTTTGATGCATTGTTTCCCAGATTTTGATGCCTTGTTTCCCAGATTTTGATGCCTTGTTTCCCAGATTTTTATGCCTTGTTTCCCAGATTTTGATACCTTGTTTCCCAGATTTTGATGCCTTGTTTCCCAGATTTTGATACCTTGTTTCCCAGATTTTGATGCATTGTTTCCCAGATTTTGAAACCTTGTTTCCCAGATTTTGATGCTTTGTTTCCCAGATTTTGATGCATTGTTTCCCAGATTTTGATGCTTTGTTTCCCAGATTTTGATGCATTGTTTCCCAGATTTTGATGCATTGTTTCCCAGATTTTGATACCTTGTTTCCCAGATTTTGATGCCTTGTTTCCCAGATTTTGACACCTTGTTTCCCAGATTTTGATGCATTGTTTCCCAGATTTTGATGCCTTGTTTCCCAGATTTTGATGCCTTGTTTCCCAGATTTTTATGCCTTGTTTCCCAGATTTTGATACCTTGTTTCCCAGATTTTGATGCCTTGTTTCCCAGATTTTGATACCTTGTTTCCCAGATTTTGATGCATTGTTTCCCAGATTTTGAAACCTTGTTTCCCAGATTTTGATGCTTTGTTTCCCAGATTTTGATGCATTGTTTCCCAGATTTTGATGCTTTGTTTCCCAGATTTTGATGCATTGTTTCCCAGATTTTGATGCTTTGTTCCCAGATTTTGATGCATTGTTTCCCAGATTTTGATGCATTATTTCCCAGATTTTGATGCCTTGTTTCCCAGATTTTGATGCTTTGTTTCCCAGATTTTGATGCTTTGTTTCCCAGATTTTGATGCTTTGTTTCCCAGATTTTGATGCCTTGTTTCCCAGATTTTGATGCCTTGTTTCCCAGATTTTGATGCCTTGTTTCCCAGATTTTGATGCCTTGTTTCCCAGATTTTGATGCTTTGTTTCCCAGATTTTGATGCATTGTTTCCCAGACTTTGATACATTGTTTCCCAGATTTTGATGCCTTGTTTCCCAGATTTTGATGCTTTGTTTCCCAGATTTTGATGCCTTGTTTCCCAGATTTTGATGCCTTGTTTCCCAGATTTTGATGCATTGTTTCCCCGATTTTGATGCATTGTTTCCCAGATTTTGATACCTTGTTTCCCAGATTTTGATGCCTTGTTTCCCAGACTTTGATGCTTTGTTTCCCAGATTTTGATGCCTTGTTTCCCAGATTTATTCGAGCGAATTGGAGATGGAATTGGCTGTGGGCACTCTATTTACATCGATTTCGTCTGAAATCGTCGTTCACGCAGGCGACTTGACAGCACTCGAGTTCGACCATGCTAACGCCACAACAGACGATACAAAAATGGCAGCACGTCGCCCTGTTTGTGCTGACTAGCATGGTCGTTGAAACCATTCCGTTTACTTAGTTTGTCTGTTTGTTTTAAATGTGTATTTTTCAGGAAACTGGAGTGGGAACGTGACTGTGCACTTTCTATTTCACGGATGTAATTTGGAATCATCCCCTGTTCATCCGATTAGGGCTGCATGGTAGTCGACCCTGTCAAAAGTATTCGCCAACGTGCTTTGGGTGGAGCTGTGACGTGTGTGTAGCAGATATGGGGAATTGCGACTGCAGTGAAACATTCTATGAACAGAACACTTTGATCACTAAGAGAAACAGAACATTACGTTATTGAAACATTCTTTCACTTTGGTGACTACAGTTGCATCAACTCATAAGTAAAAGTAAGTAAAGTAAACCCGTCACGCCAAGTGGCGTATAGGGAATATGGTGTTAGTGACCATAGGTTTTACAGACCTTCGGCACATGATTTTTTAGGGTAATGTGGTCAGTATTATGCCCGTGCCATTTTACTTTCCCAGAAAAAAATCCGGTACCCATTAAAGGCTGGGTGAACCCGGAAGCCGTCGATTGGGATCGAACTCTACCACTTGTCCTTTGTAGTCCAGTTCACTAACCACTGAGCTATCGCGGTTCCTTCAACTCATAAAGTTGAATGTGATATCGGCTGTTATCACACACACTCGGCGTAAGGCCTCATCTGTTACTCGACAAACATCACAGCTACCTAGAGCAAACATCGATGCTATAATCTAGCTCGGACTAGACTCTGTACTATATCCGGCCAGTTTCAGTTTGCAGAGAAGAAAGAACAAACATGAAAGAAGCTCATCACGCTTCGTGACCTTTGTGATCTAACTTGCTTGAGTTCGCTCATGACTACAGGAGTGTGCCTCTTCATTATCTGCCCTTTAAAGGACGTTAAGTGGGCGTGTCTGCTACAGGAGTGTGTCTCTTCATCATCTGCCCTTTAAAGGACGTTAAGTGGGCGTGTCTGCTACAGGAGTGTGCCTCTTCATCATCCGCTCTTTAAAGGACGTTAAGTGGGCGTGTCTGCTACAGGAGTGTGCCTCTTCATCATCCGCTCTTTAAAGGACGTTAAGTGGGCGTGTCTGCTACAGGAATGTGCCTCTTCATCATCCGCCCTTTAAAGGACGTTAAGTGAGCGTGTCTGCTACAGGAGTGTGCCTCTTCATCATCCGCCCTTTAAAGGACGTTAAGTGGGCGTGTCTGCTACAGCAGTGTGCCTCTTCATCATCCGCCCTTTAAAGGGCGTTAAGTGGGCGTGTCTGCGTTGTGTTTGTAGTATAAACTGCGTATGTTTGCAGTATAACTGTGATAATTGCGCCTTTCGGCCCAACACATCCGACTTCAGCATGAGATTTTTGAGTACCGGGTTGTCTTCCCTCTTCGATCCCTACTCGCTTGGCCAGACTAGACAGGTTAGTCTATTACTAGAGGCACCACGGAGTGGTGGAGCAGTGTCTGGATGGTGCAGGTTCACCGATCCTGGCGCAAGCCCTCAGCTGTGCGTCGCTGACAACTTCCAGCTCTGGTGCTGTGAGGCGCGCCTTCGCCTCCATGATCTAACTAAGGTGTATTTCACTTTTGTTCTTGGATGGCATTTTCTGCCTAATATAAACTTGAAGAGTTTAGTCTTAAGTTGAAGGGACCATGCCTCGCAAAGAAGTAGGCAAAACCATCAAGATAACAACATCAACCATTACGATTCGTGGCTTATGAGGAATGTGATGTTAGTGCCCATATACTTTTTTTTTCAATCATCGACATATTTTTCATGATCGTGACACTAGTAGAATATAAACGGACTAATACTCAAGCCACATAATTAACGATGTACAGAGAGCTACATAGACCAGCTCCACCCAAGAGATCATGACACTAGTAGAAGAATACAAACGGACTAATACTCAAGCCACATAATTAACGATGTACAGAGAGCTACATAGACCAGCTACTACACCCAAGAGATCATGACACTAGTAGAAGAATACAAACGGACTAATACTCAAGCCACATAATTAACGATGTACGAGACTAAGCTATCTCAAGCCACACTAATTAACGATGTACAGAG
The DNA here is from genome assembly GCA_032433765.1 of Megaustenia siamemsis. Classification (NCBI taxonomy): domain Eukaryota; kingdom Metazoa; phylum Mollusca; class Gastropoda; order Stylommatophora; family Ariophantidae; genus Megaustenia; species Megaustenia siamemsis. Next base: position 14,238,066 of record JAVIAB010000117.1, read on the forward strand.
AGCTACATAGACCAGCTCCACACAAGAGATCATGACACTAGTAGAAGAATACAAACGGACTAATACTCAAGCCACATAATTAACGATGTACAGAGAGCTACATAGACCAGCTCCACACAAGAGATCATGACACTAATAGACAAACCCGAGAACAACAACTCAAGCCACTCAAGAAACGATGTCCACAGAGCTATATATACAACCTCTCTACAACGATGTCCACAGAGCTTTATATACAACCTCTCTACAACGATGTCCACAGAGCTTTATATACAACCTCTCTACAACGATGTCCACAGAGCTTTATATACAACCTCTCTACAACGATGTCCACAGAGCTATATATACAACCTCTCTACAACGATGTCCACAGAGCTATATATACAACCTCTCTACAACGATGTCCACAGAGCTATATATACAACCTCTCTACAACGATGTCCACAGAGCTATATATACAACCTCTCTACAACGATGTCCACAGAGCTATATATACAACCTCTCTACAACGATGTCCACAGAGCTATATATACAACCTCTCTACAACGATGTCCACAGAGCTTTATATACAACCTCTCTACAACGATGTCCACAGAGCTTTATATACAACCTCTCTACAACGATGTCCACAGAGCTATATATACAACCTCTCTACAACGATGTCCACAGAGCTTTATATACAACCTCTCTACAACGATGTCCACAGAGCTTTATATACAACCTCTCTACAACGATGTCCACAGAGCTATATATACAACCTCTCTACAACGATGTCCACAGAGCTATATATACAACCTCTCTACAACGATGTCCACAGAGCTTTATATACAACCTCTCTACAACGATGTCCACAGAGCTTTATATACAACCTCTCTACAACGATGTCCACAGAGCTTTATATACAACCTCTCTACAACGATGTCCACAGAGCTTTATATACAACCTCTCTACAACGATGTCCACAGAGCTTTATATACAACCTCTCTACAACAGCAACACGTTGAAGAAGTAACAAGATAGGCAATGAACTGAATATAAAATGTAATAGAATTGTACAGTGTATCTTTATTGCTTCAAGATTTACAGAAGTACTTCATGACTCCTGTTTCCAATGTTGGCACAAGCCCAACAGACAGAAACATGTTAAATTACTTTGCCTCTCTAATCATCACGGATACTATAATAATTTTATGAGCCCTTGCCTGTATCTCCACATTTATCTTCCTGAGATGTGACCCCACGCCGATTTCAAGAGGATAATAATTATGGGAGAGCACTCACACACCTCACACGAAGACATCTCCACTAAATTACCTTGTCTAGACAGCTTGAGAATGCATCAAAGAAATCGTCTGAGGAAATAAAATAAAAAAAAACGACAGGAAAAGCTGTCTCAACTCCCAACCTCCCTTTCCCAGAAATTAACCTATTTTAAAAAATATTCTGTTGGGGTCGTTTCAGCAGGGAGATAAACATGCTTGGGTTTGTATTTCGTTGCTAAACAGATTCGGTTGGAAGTACCTTTGATGTCGACAGACAAGTGATCACAAACATGGGCGTGTCTGACCTACTTTGTACCCCGGAAGTAAAAGTAAAACACGGAAGACACGGCAATAATGAAATTTGTCACATCTTTAGAGGAAATTCAAATAGTTTTAAACGCTTTAATAACATTTGATGTGTTGGTGTTTCAAGCAGTTTCAGAGATCAACGGATTTAGTCTCCCATTTCACGTTCTAAGAACTGACTGATAAGAAGAATGTCAACTACCTGAGAAGTGAGGCAAATAAGGAAAGTTACTCATTCCGTTCCTCTTTAGTGGTTAAACGGTTGTGGTTCTTCGTCCCCAGTTCTTGAAAAGAGGTTAATCTGCGGTGTATCGTGGTTTGCAATCATTTATATCTAAAACTCTCTGTCGAAGCATTCGACTTTTACACATATTGTTTTAGGTGCAGTACATTTCCTCTACGATCTACTGACGATCGATTTTAAGAAAATGAAGAGTCGAAATAAGAAGTTAAATGGTTGGAATAAGAAGTTAAATGGTCAAAATATGAAGTTAAATGGTCGAAATAAGAAGTTAAATGGTCGAAATAAGAAGTTAAATGGTCGAAATAAGAAGTTAAATGGTCGAAATAACATGTTAAATGGTCGAAATAAGAAGTTAAAAGGTCGAATTAACAGGTTAAATTGTCGAAATAAGAAGATAATGGTCTAAAATTATATTAAATGGTCGAAATTAGATGCTAAAGAAATGAGAAACTTATAAGAAGAAATAAAAAGGCGGAAACACTTTGCACGCCGGGTATTTTTCTGACCATCTGATTCTTCCTGTTGCGATGCTCTGTATCGATTACTTCTATCTATCTCTCTCTCTCTCTCTCTCTGCGATCAGGGCTCATTCAGAGTAGTAGAGATTCCTTCTATCTCTCTCTCTCTCTCTCTCTCTCTGCGATCAGGGCTCATTCAGAGTAGTAGAGATTCCTTCTATCGTTTCTCAAGACTAGCTCGTCTGTTGCCGGGGACCACCTCTGGTAAGTGCACTTAGGTCAATTCTGGTGCAAATTTCCATGTTCACCCGGAATAATCATTAAGTGAGCCAGAAATAGTTATCGTTCTTACTAATAACCTCTCTATTTAGAAAACAGAAATATTGGCTGTTCAAAATCGTAGTTTCCGTACGAACGTCAGGGGCTAACGAGAGAAACATCAAACGACGGAAAAGTTGTGGAAAGAAAATTTAAACAAAAATTTTCCAGACTTGTTGACAATCTACAAGGTCAGCTAGTTGAAGAAAAATATTGTTAAGTTTAAGTGTGCATCAGTTTAACTCATTAGACATTTGGCGCTGGACCAGACTAGACGAGTTTTAATATATAGAGGTACAAAGCAGTCGACAACGTTCGTGGTGTGATTCTGTCACGTGTTATTTACATATTTAATGTAAAAATAGCATTGAGCTGTTTATTGGAGGCATGAATGGAGAAGAGCGCTTGAAGTGACAAGAAAAGACATAGACAGAAATGATATTATAAGAGAAAGAGTAGACATTGAACCAATCGTAATCTACATGCAGAAAGAACAAATAAAATAGTTTACCTTGCTAGGTAGAATACCGTGAGATTCCTTACCATACAAAGCATATATTAAAAGAGGAGAGGAGAGGAGAGAAGAGCAAGAGGCAGACCCAGAGTAAGATGGACAAACAACATCAAAGAAACGCTGCGACAACATCATGTGACATTGGGTGGGCCTGCAAAAGGGTGAAAACCAGAACACTTTATATCTCTCTCGACGACACCCGAACGGGTTCATAAAAAAAGTGAAGAAAGAAAGAAAGAGAGAAGGAAGGACAGAAAAAGAAAGAAAGAAGAAAGAAAGAAAGAAAGAAAGAAAGAAAGAAGGAAGGACAGAAAAAGAAAGAAAGAAAGAGAGAAAGAGAGAAGGAAGGACAGAAAAAAGAAAGAAAGAAAGAAAGAGAGAAGGAAGGACAGAAACAAGAAAGAAAGAAAGAAGAAAGGACAGAAAAAAGAAAGAGAGAAAGAGAGAAGGAAGGACAGAAAAAAGAAAGAAAGAAAGAAAGAGAGAAGGAAGGACAGAAAAAAGAAAGAAAGAAAGAAAGAAAGAAGAAAGCATCAAGAAAGAAAGAAAGAAAGAAAAAAGAAAGAAAGAAAGAAAGAAAGAAAGAAAGAAAGAAAGATCAAAGACATAAGGAGTTGCGACATTTTGTAGTTTGGTTTGTAGACTGGACTACTAGAGACAAGAAAGCAGAAACAGTTGGACAAAAGAAGCCATATTCTGCATGAGGACATTAAACGAAAACTACACAGCAGTCAATAAACCAATATATGCCTGCTTCATAGACTACAATAGAATACACCATAAACAACTTATAGACTACCTAAACGATATACATCTAAATAACACAGACATACGACTAATATGTAATTTATACTGGGAGCAAACAGTAATAATAAAATATAACAAGGAGAACTCTACACCCATTGATATAAAAATAGGAGTAAGACAGGGATGCATCATATCACCAAGCTTGTTCAATCTATACACTGAGCAAATCTTTAAAAACATCTCAGAGATGCTAGGCCTAAATATTAATGGAAAGATAATCAATAACCTAAGATATGCTGATGATACTGTTCTACTAGCAGAAAATCCTAAAGATCTACAACAATTACTTAATGAAATAAACATCACAAGTAAAAAAAAAAATATGGACTAGATATGAATATTAAAAAAACCTAAAACTATGATCATAAACAAAGATAACGCTCGTAACCTACAAGTGGATATCAAAATTGAAGGAAAAGACCTGGAGACAGTTCAGAGCTACAGCTACCTGGGACATACTATAACCAGTGATGGAAAACGTAAAACTGAAATAAACAAAAGAATAGGAATGGCAAAAAGTAATTGTAATGCCATGATACTGACATGAAAACAAATAACACCAGGGCTAAAACTAAGAATAGCAAAATGTTATATTTTCTCAACAACATTCCTGTATGGTAGGGAAACATGAGCAATAGACAAGAAAACAAACCAGAAATTTACAGCCGTTGAAATGTGGATCTATAGAAGAATAAGAAGAATTGGATGGAAAGAAAAGAAAACATACGATGAATTCTTAAAACAACTAAAAATGAAAAGAGAACTGCCAAACATAATTCAAACAAGACAAATGCGATTTTTCTATCTATTGACCTTTCGATCCGTAGCTGGCCCATAGGGTGTAGACCAAGATACACCTTCTCTTATCTGAGTTTTTGTTCTAGCAGTTTTCAATTCTTTTAAAGATATTTTTTTTCAAATCTCGCCATTGATTCCTGCTGCTCTTGCTTCTTTCATCAATGTCCTTCTCAGTGTTTCTCTGGGTCTTCCTCTTTTTCTCTTACCTGTTGTTTCCCACATGAGGGCTTGCTTTGCTATTCGGTAATTATCTCTTCTCATCACATGTTCAACATATGACCATCGTCTTTTCTTGATTACTGAAGAGCATGTTAATAGACACAGCAGGATTGATATTGCTTGTTGAGTGTTGAGAGTTTGTTTGGCTCTGTGGCGTATCATCGTCTCTGCTCTCAAATGCGTGCATCCATCCCCTGCTGGAAGAGAATATATTTCTGTTTTTCCACTTTGTCAGATTTGACTGAATTACGTCCCTTTAGCTTGGAAGTTTTCCCAGAAATGAAGTGTCCAGATTGCAAGAAGACTCAAAGATCAAATAAAGTAAGACTATCTTTCTTTCTTCCTCGCGTTCACTTGTTAACTCCTAAAGGATTGGGTACTCTTCTTCGTCATCCGCCCTTAAAAAGACGATAAGTGGGCGTATTTGCGATGTATTGTATTTTGTCGTAGAACAACGATATTTTCCTATTTCGACCCAGAAATTCCGACGTCAGCGCGGAAATTTTTCGCACCGAATTGCATTCCCTCTTCGATCCCTATAAGTTTGGTCAGACTCAAGAAGTTAGTTTATATCCAGAGGCAACACGAAGTGGTGGAGAAGGGTCTGGATGATTATGCTTCTCTGTGGAGTAGGGTCTGGATGATTATGCTTCTCTGATCCTGCCATAATGCAGATGTTAGAATCTCCATCAGCTATGATTCGTTAACAGCTTTTAATTCTGTTGATGTCGGCGTCTCCTTGCCTCTTCCTCTTCTTCTTCTTTCTCTTTCTCACTGGTACCGAAAAGGTGTCGTGGTTTATATCATTTGTCGTTCTTGAGCTGCTCGAATTGTCTGAATTAGTGATTTTCCTTTGTTGTTACATGTCTCTGTCACTGAATCTATCCATCTTCTTCTTGGTCTTCCTCTTGGTCTTTTCCCATGCATTCTCGAGAAGAACGCCCTTGATGGTGATTCTTGCCTCCTGGCCTTGAAATAAGAAAATGAAAAGTGTAGAGCCAGAAATAGACAGACAGTAGACGGAATTAATTGGCTATAAAATCTTAAAATCTGAGGTGGAAAAAGCTATAAAAACAATGAAAAGGGGAAAAGCAGCAGGACCTGAAAGCATACAGATAGAGATGATACAGGCACTTGAAGATTTTGGCATTGAAGTGATTACAGACATATGCAACGACATATACCACACAGGATACATACCAAATGAACTAAAAACATCAACTTTCATTGCATTGCCTAAAAAGAATGGTGCAGTTGAATGCAGTGACTTTAGAACAATAAGCCTAATGAGCCATGTTACAAAAATCTTGCTAAAAGTTATACAAGGAAGGATTCAGAATAAAATCAATACCGAATTAGATGAGCAGCAATTTGGATTTAGGAAAAATAGCGGGACAAAAGAAGCCATATTCTGCATGAGAACATTAATCGAAAAATACGCAGAAGTAAACAAACCAATATATGCCTGCTTCATAGACTACACCAAAGCTTTTGATAGAGTACACCACAAACAACTTATAGAATGCCTAAAAGAGATACATCTAGATGACATGGATATACGACTAATATGCAATCTATACTGGGAGCAAACAGCAATAATAAAATATAACAAAGAGTTCTCTACACCCATTGATATAAAAAGAGGAGTAAGACAAGGATGCATCCTATCACCAAGCTTGTTCAATCTATACACTGAGCAAATCTTTAAAAACATCATAGAGATGCCAGGCCTACAAATTAATGGAAAGATAATCAATAACCTAAGATATGCTGACGATACTGTACTACTAGCAGAAAATCCTAAAGACCTACAACAATTACTTAATGAAATAAACACAACAAGCAAAAAATATGGACTAGATATGAATATCAAAAAGACTAAAACTATGATCATAAACAAAGAAAATACCCAAAACCCACAAGTGGATATCAAAATTGAAGGAATAGACCTTGAGACAGTTCAGAACTATAACTACCTTGGACATACTATAACCAGTGATGGAAAATGTACAACTGAAATAAACAAAAGAATAGGAATGGCAAAAAGTAATTTTAATGTCATGAAGGACATACTAACATCAAAACAAATAACACCAGAGCTAAAACTAAGAATAGCAAAATGTTACATCTTCTCAATATTCCTATATGGTGCTGAAACATGGACATTAGACAAGAAAACAGAACAGAGAATTGAAGCCTTTGAAATGTGGATATATAGAAGAATAGGTAGAATTGGATGGAAGGAAAAGAAAACAAATGACAAAGTCTTAAAACAACTAAAAATGAAAAGAGAACTTCTGAACACAATTAGAACAAGACAAATGCGATTCTTAGGCCATGTTAAAAGACACAACAGCCTACTGAAAGTGATCCTGGAGGGGAAAATACAAGGTAAAAGAGGCAGAGGCAGACCAAGATTAACATGGACGAGTAACATCAAAAGATGGACAAATCAACCGATGACAACCTGCACCATCAAAGCAAGAGATAGAGCAAAATGGCGCTCCATGGTAGCCAACCTTCGTTGCGGAGACGGCACTCAATGATGATGATGATGAGAAGGAATTCTTGGAGAAGACAGATCGAAGCAGAGATGAAGATGATGGGGAAGACATGGAATGATTTTAAAAAGAATTGCAAAAAACAGAACGACTTGGAAAGTGTTTGTTGAAGACCTATGCTCCACAGGGAGCTAAAAGGTAGAAGAGAGAGAATGTAGGATCAATATCAAAATCTACAGCTGCAATGCATAACAACTGTTAAATCTGCCAAAAGAAAAGAACTACAACGTTGGATCTCCCTTAATATCCGTAAGAGAAAGTAAGGAAATGAAAAAAGAGCACAAATTAACATGCTTATAAAAATACTCTTGCGCGTTTACCAAGAGTTAATACAAATATGTACAGAAAAGATCTGCGCAGCAAATACTAAGGGTTAATAACCAACATGAATAGATGGATAGACGTAGACGGATGTGTAAAGCGACATCTACAGTCTGGATTCTTATTATTTACTTTCCTTCTTACTCTGTGAAAGATTAGATGAGGCCACCAGGGATTTGTAAACAACAGCCCAGACTTTGTTGAGGTTCACGTCTTCCTAGGATATAAGGAAATACCACAAAGAATGCGATTATTGTTAAGCAGAACGCCCTTAATTATGTTTTTCTATTCGTTTCGTTCAGTTTATATAAACATTCAGTTTATGTAAACAATTAAACACAGGTCAGAGACATCTTGTTTTGGACTTGCCAGATATTTCACAGTGTTGCTGCCAAACAAAGTCAACGCATTCCACTATATCAGTGGTTCCTCAACATGAAAATAGAAATAATATAACGTGACAACACGTTCAAACGATGTTTAACTTTTTTTAACATGGGTGGAAATAAAAGTGAAAAACATGGATGTGAAGATGATTATTTTATGTTATAATATCTTATGTTAAGCACAGTTGTTGGCTATAATCTCAAAGTAATATTTTAGTTCTAACCATATAAACGTCAATCACTAATATCGTCAGTAATAATCAACCACTAATATATTCAGTAATAATCAACCACTAATATATTCAGTAATAATCAACCACTAATATATTCAGTAATAATCAACCACTAATATATTCAGTAATAATCAACCACTAATATATTCAGTAATAATCAACCACTAATATATTCAGTAATAATCAACCACTAATATATTCAGTAATAATCAACCACTAATATATTCAGTAATAATCAACCACTAATATATTCAGTAATAATCAACCACTAATATATTCAGTAATAATCAACCACTAATATATTCAGTAATAATCAACCACTAATATATTCAGTAATAATCAACCACTAATATATTCAGTAATAATCAACCACTAATATATTCAGTAATAATCAACCACTAATATATTCAGTAATAATCAACCACTAATATATTCAGTAATAATCAACCACTAATATATTCAGTAATAATCAACCACTAATATATTCAGTAATAATCAACCACTAATATATTCAGTAATAATCAACCACTAATATATTCAGTAATAATCAACCACTAATATATTCAGTAATAATCAACCACTAATATATTCAGTAATAATCAACCACTAATATATTCAGTAATAATCAACCACTAATATATTCAGTAATAATCAACCACTAATATATTCAGTAATAATCAACCACTAATATATTCAGTAATAATCAACCACTAATATATTCAGTAATAATCAACCACTAATATATTCAGTAATAATCAACCACTAATATATTCAGTAATAACCAACCACTAATATTTTCAGTAATCAGGAAATGCCGATGGTCATATGTTGGACATGTGATGAGGAGAGATAATAACCGAATAGCAAAGCAAGCCCTTATGTGGGAACAGCAGGTAAGAGGAAAAGAGGCCGACCCAGAGAGACACTGAGAACATTCATCAGAGAGGCAAGTGCAGCAGGAATCGGCTCCCTCAATGAGATAAAGTTGCTTGCACAGAACAGAGACAAATGGCGAGATTTGACAAAAGATCTTTACAAGGATTGAAAACTGTTAGAATAACAATTTAGATAAGAGAATGAGTATCTGGGTCTATGCCCTATGGGCCGGCTACGGCTCGAAAGGTCAATAGATAGACAGACAGACAGACAGACAGACAGACAGACAGACAGACAGACAGACAGATAGATAGATAGATAGGCAGGCAGTCAGGTAGGCAGGCAGGCAGGTAGGTAGGTAGGTAGCTAGGTAGGTAGGTAGATTAGATGGATGGATGGACGGACGGACGGACGGACGGTCGGACTGATGGATGGATGGATGGATGGATAAAGATGTCCTGAGGAAAGTACATTCCTCTCTTTCTTGAGATTGATATTTTATAGGAGTGGTTCATATTGGGACACAATAACAATACGAATATTCTATAATAGTTTCTTGCGTTCGCCTGATGACTAAAGGAGTACACCTCTTCATCATCCGTCCTTAAAAGGACGTTATGTGGGCGTGTCTGCGTTGTGTTGTGGTTTGCAGTATAAATGTGGTATATACTCCTTTCGGCCCAACACATCCGACTTCAGCAGGTCTAGAATAGCTCATTTGTACGCTGTTGGTTTATATTTTAGTCCAATAAAGTTTATTAGGAGAAGTATTATAAAAAATGTGACAAATTTAACCATTTCTAATGTAAAATAACTATGATTTAACCACAAATGTTCCAATGTTATTTTATGATCATTGTTAATGTACTATAGCAGAATAGAAGACAAAGGGCGCAAGAGAAAAGAGACAAGGCCAGGTACCGCAAGTACTGTGGACGGATCTGTCTGTCCAGGATTGGCAAATTCAGCCACGAGAAAAGATGTTCAGTAAAGCAGCACCCAGTATGAGACACTAATGCTTTACCAAACTACTGACTTATCATGATTGCTTGCTACCAACCATCTATCAAGACGTCTAAGGCCATATATATATATATATATATATATATATATATTTGGCCTTATAAATTTTCTTAGTCATGTTTCAAAACTAAGAAAATTTTCCAAGATTATTAAATTAGCATCATCAAACAGCTGTGTATGTTAGGCGTTATGTTATGTTATGTTATGTTATGTTATGTTATGTTATGTTATGCTAGGATTATTTTCACTGCACATAGGACGAACCCATAGGTGCCCTGATTTTCTCCTCCAAATATGGAGAATCTCCAAGGAGAACCCTGACCAACATGCACGAACTCCGTAACCCAGTCTGGGATTCGTCACCGCTGGTAGATTTTGCTAACAACTTTGCTAACAATTTTGCTGACAATTTTGCTAACAATTTTGCTAACAATTTAGCTGACAATTTTGCTAATAATTTTGCTAACAATTTTGCTAACAATTTTGCTAATAATTTTGCTAACAATTTTGCTGACAATTTTGCTAACAACTTTGCTAACAATTTTGCTGACAATTTTGCTAATAATTTTGCTAACAATTTTGCTAACAATTTTGCTAACAACTTTGCTAACAATTTTGCTGACAATTTTGCTAATAATTTTGCTAACAATTTTGCTAACAATTTTGCTAACAACTTTGCTAACAATTTTGCTGACAATTTTGCTAACAATTTTGCTAACAATTTAGCTGACAATTTTGCTAATAATTTTGCTAACAATTTTGCTAATAATTTTGCCGACATATTTGCTAACAATTTTGCTAACAATTTTAATAACAATTTTTCTAACAATTTTGCTAACAATTTTACTAACAATTTTAATAACAATTTTACTAACAATTTTTCTAACAATTTTGCTAACAATTTTTCTAACAATTTTGCTAACAATTTTACTAACAATTTTTCTAACAATTTTGCTAACAATTTTACTAACAATTTTAATAACAATTTTACTAACAATTTTTCTAACAATTTTGCTAACAATTTTTCTAACAATTTTGCTAACAATTTTACTAACAATTTTACTAACAATTTTACTAACAATTTTACTAACAATTTTACTAACAATTTTACTAACAATTTTAATAACAATTTTGCTAACAATTTTACTAACAATTTTAATAACAATTTTACTAACAATTTTTCTAACAATTTTGCTAACAATTTTACTAACAATTTTACTAACAATTTTAATAACAATTTTACTAACAATTTTAATAACAATTTTACTAACAATTTTAATAACAATTTTACTAACAATTTTGCTAACAATTTTACTAACAATTTTAATAACAATTTTAATAACAATTTTACTAACAATTTTACTAACAATTTTACTAACAATTTTGCTAACAATTTTGCTAACAATTTTGCTGACAATTTTACTAACAATTTTGCTAACAATTTTACTAACAATTTTGCTAACAATTTTACTAACAATTTTACTAACAATTTTGCTAACAATTTTGCTAACAATTTTGCTGACAATTTTACTAACAATTTTGCTAACAATTTTGCTAACAATTTTGCTGACAATTTTACTAACAATTTTTCTAACAATTTTGCTAACAATTTTACTAACAATTTTACTAACAATTTTACTAACAATTTTGCTAACAATTTTACTAACAATTTTACTAACAATTTTAATAACAATTTTGCTAACAATTTTACTAACAATTTTACTAACAATTTTAATAACAATTTTACTAACAATTTTGCTAACAATTTTACTAACAATTTTACTAACAATTTTACTAACAATTTTACTAACAATTTTACTAACAATTTTGCTAACAATTTTACTAACAATTTTACTAACAATTTTACTAACAATTTTGCTAACAATTTTGCTGACAATTTTGCTGACAATATTGCTAACAATTTTACTAACAATTTTACTAACAATTTTAATAACAATTTTGCTAACAATTTTACTAACAATTTTACTAACAATTTTACTAACAATTTTGCTAACAATTTTGCTAACAATTTTGCTGACAATTTTACTAACAATTTTGCTAACAATTTTACTAACAATTTTTCTAACAATTTTACTAACAATTTTACTAACAATTTTACTAACAATTTTGCTAACAATTTTGCTAACAATTTTGCTGACAATTTTACTAACAATTTTGCTAACAATTTTGCTAACAATTTTGCTGACAATTTTACTAACAATTTTTCTAACAATTTTGCTAACAATTTTACTAACAATTTTACTAACAATTTTACTAACAATTTTGCTAACAATTTTACTAACAATTTTGCTAACAATTTTACTAACAATTTTACTAACAATTTTACTAACAATTTTGCTAACAATTTTGCTGACAATTTTGCTGACAATTTTACTAACAATTTTACTAACAATTTTTCTAACAATTTTGCTGACAATTTTACTAACAATTTTACTAACAATTTTTCTAACAATTTTACTAACAATTTTACTAACAATTTTACTAACAATTTTACTAACAATTTTACTAACAATTTTGCTAACAATTTTGCTGACAATTTTGCTGACAATTTTGATTGGGGATGGTCTTCCTTTCTTTCTTCCATATGTCCAGGGTATATTTAATACAACAAGGCTCTCTGCGTCTATACTTATTTGAATGCTGATTTTATGTTTTTATAATTATCAAAGCTATGATTATAGAAATGTAAAAGTTCTCTCCTCTATCTTGCTAGGCGATTGGAGAATAATGTGTTAGTGACCATATTGTTCCATGACCGCGGCACATTTTTGGGCGTGATGGTCAATATCACGCCAGGCCGGCTAAATTCCCTTTAAAAAATCTCTGGTATCGAATTATAGAGGCTGGGTGAGCCCAAGAGCCTTGTCGGTCCGAAAAAAAATTCCGCCAATTCTGGTCAGGAAGCGACCTCACTAACCACTCAGTCACCAAAGCTGCTTTGATGTTTCAGTTAATACTTTGGTTGACTTGCTTATTTGTGTCTTTCCATACAATTAAAATACACATGCTTTCTTCTATGATATATTAAAAGTGATATTAAATAAGCTATATCTTAAAATATAAAAACTTTTTTGGGTAGTATGTGCAGGAAGCTTCCGGGGGATGGTGTTTCTGTTGAAGATTTTCAGGACACTGGGAGTCTTTCAAATATTTCTTCTGTTCACCAACTCAGCCATTCCAAGATCCATTCATCAAGCATGAGCAACAAGTGTTTAGTCCATCTTCATCATCATCATCAAGTAGATACGTGCCTGCTGGCGTAGGTGATCATGTCTCTCCACAACTTTCATTCTCGACAGTTATTTATCATTTATGTTGTTGACCTTCTGCCAAGCCATTCTCTTAAGCTGTCTGGTATCTTTTCTATTTGCTTCCCTCTATCTCTTCGTTCCTCGATTTTTCCAGTTAGGAACATTAACAACTAAAATAACACTCATACACAATCATTGGCTTTAATTAAAAAGTTTCACTTTTTGTTTGTGGTGTCACAAAATGGAACCACTTCCACAAAATGTCAATGTTAAGAGTGAGGGGTATGTACTAAACTCAGAACTTCTCTAACCTGTAAAACTTCCCAAGATTAGAACTAAAATGCCAATTTAAGTTGAAAATAAAATAAAATAAAATTTTTCAACCCCAATGTTAAGTCAGTCCTATTATATGGCTGTGAAACATGAAGAACAACAAAAATGACAATCATGAAGATACAGACCTTTATTAATGGATGCTTGCGCAGAATAAAAGGATGGAAATGGCAGGATAAAATCACTAACATAGAATTATGGAAATGTACCAATCAAATACAAGTGGATAAAGAGATACAACGAAGACGATGGCGCTGGATAGGGCACACACTTAGAGTATTACACAACATGCCCCTTTCTGGAATCCCCAAAGAAAACTACAAATAGGATGCCCAAAATATTCTTAAAGAAGAAAGATTAGAGCAGAGATGAAGACGATGGGGAAGACATGGAATGAACTTAAAAGAATGGCAAGAAACAGAACGGTTTGGAAAGTGTTTGTTGAAGACCAATGCTCCACAGAGAGCTGAAAGTGTTTGTTGAAGACCTATGCTCCACAAGGAGCTGAAAGTGTTTGTTGAAGACCTATGCTCCACAGAGAGCTGAAAGTGTTTGTTGAAGACCTATGCTCCACAAGGAGCTGAAAGTGATTATTGAAGACATATGCTCCATAGGGTGCTGAAAGGTAGAAGAAGAAGAAGTTGAAAACAAGCAATTGTGTCACGTCCTGTCCATCTTATCTTCAGTATAGTTGTTGGTGGGACTGGTTGTGGGTTCAAATCCCGGCTACACTGGTTGGTATTTTTATTTATGATTTCTCTCTGCGACAACCACCCCTGGTCTCAGCAGCGAGGCCCGGCTTGAAACGTCAATTACTCATCGACGGAAAAAAATATGAGTACCTCCGAAGACGGAGTTATCTGCCCGTGCGGCGAGGGACCCCTGTGCACACGGCTGCCAGGAAAAAATGGAGGTAATTTCCTAGTTTGATCAGATATAGTATTTCAGTTTGGAAGAGTGATGTCCCCTAAAATATGTCTGCCAAAATACAGTGGTTCTACGCATTCTTGGCGTTGGGGTCATTACCCTGGCATGTAATCATTTCGGAGTATCTGTTGATTGGGCGTTGGGTCCAGGGGTTAGGTTTAGCTTTAGTGTTAAATATTTATAAATATATTATAACGCGTGACAAAAACGACGCCACTCGGCCTAATTATGATCTTCTGATCGAAGGGAATTGTGCGGTTGATTACCAATCGCCGTAATGACCCCAACCCCAAGAATGCGTAGAACCACTGTATTTTGGCAGACATATTTTAGGGGACATCACTCTTCCAAACTGAAATACTATATCTGATCAAACTAGGAAATTACCAAAATGGATTAACACGCAACATTCAGTTCCTAGTCTCAGGGACTTCGTCAGAGGTCAAAGCTGGCGAACGAAACAAAAATTTTCAGTGGTTTCTGCAGACTGAACAAATGGAAGTTGGTCAGCTTCATGGCATGACACATTTGGATAGTTATGGATTATCTTTCAAACACTTTTTGGCGTGCGGTGTTAATTTTAAACGTTCATTTTTAGACAACCCTTCAGTGAAGTTTGAAAACATTTGAACTGCATGCACTCTGTCCACATTCCTCTGTTCCCCTTGATCTCTTATGTCGTCTTCTTGGAGGTTATTTGTCAGACTAGCTTCTCTATTGCTCTGCTGCCCCCTCATCTTGCCAACTCTCTTCTCTCCCCCCCCCTCCCCGTTTGTCGTAACCTTGACCAACTACTAATCGTTTTATAAATCTCTTTTGGCAGGTCCGCCCACGCAAGTTCTGGCATACTGTCGTAATTCTCTTCTAGTTAACTCCCTTATTTGTTTATTTGTTTTTCTGTCACGTTTGTCACTTTGGGTGCATATATATATATATATATATATATATATATATATATATATATATATATATATATATATATTGAGTTAAGCAACACCTGCTATGTTGTTTTACACACAAAAAATGTTTTCATAAATTGTTTGACCAGACTTTCTGTGTCTGCACTTATTTGACTGCAGACGTTGATGTATCTATAATGATCAAAGCTTTGATGCTTCAGTTGATACTTCCATGGGAAATTGCACAAACAAGAATTCATGAGAGCATGTCCTAAACGGGGACCTAGCCGGAGAGTGCACAAACAAGAATTCATGAGAGCATGTCTTAAACGGGGACCTAGCCGGAGAGTGCTCAAGAAGTGGGCTTCTGTTCTCTCCAGGGACAGGAATTTATACATTAAGATGCGAGAGGACCCTTTGGGGGAAGATGTTCAAAATAAAAAAAAGTAGGGGGTAGACCTTTTAAAAAAAACATAAGAAGACTGTGCCCTGTACATAGATCTTTGATTCTTTAATTGGTTTGCTTATATGTGTGGTTTGTTTGTTTGTTTGTTTGTTTTTTTTTTTTTTTGCTATGAAGATAAAATACACGATCTTCTTCTGCTGTACACTCAAAGAAAAGTAAAGTCAATCGGCGACTTAGCACGCGAATTTCCACCCATATGTGCTCGGCCGCCTATCCAGAAATGTTCGGAGATTTCTGGATAGTGTCGCTTCAAGCATACTAACGACGCGAGGCAACATTCCTCACCTTCGCAGGGTAATACCCTGGTACCCATTTCTGCCAACGGCTGGGTCGACCGTGGGGGTATTTTTTTTCCAACCATGAGTAAAAAAAAATTCAAGCTGCTCCCAGCGGGAATCGAACACGGGTTGTCCGAACGTCGGTAGTCCAGTCAGATGATGTTCCCAACTAGGCTACCGAGGCCCCCCATTCCAAGTAATTAGTACAAGCTATATATTAAAATGTAAACATTTTTGTGGTTAAAAATTGAATATTGCATCTCCCGAAATTATTGGTATTTTCAATTCCTTTGTTACGAGAATTAACTACTAAAATATCATTCATTCATAAAAACTTACTTCAGATACAAGTTGTACGTTTTATGTTTGGTGTCGCATAATGAAACCACTTTCATAAAATATGAGTTTTAAAAGAATGAGTAGAATGTATTCATTATAGGAAATCATGGTTTAGGAGAAAGATATCAAATTGGAAAGATTAATACAATTTTATGAAAACAGGCTGCTACAGGATGTAACACCTACCTTGAAACTATACACATGGAAAAACCCTGGAGATAAGAAGAGGAATCAAATAGACTACATAATAATAAAAGAAAGGTTCCGTAACAGCGTCAAGAAAGCCAAAACCTATCCAGGAGTAGATATTAACTCAGATCACAGTCATGTAGCGATTAAAATAAAAGCCTGAAGAAAAACAAGCAGAAAACTAATTCATCAACAATGCCACTAGAAATAAGAACTTTAAATCAAAAAGATGTTAAATATACTTATACATTACAAGTAAAGAACACATATCAGAAGCTGCTACAAGAAGGGATTTAGAAGGACAGAAGAGAAAATCCAGATGAAAAAGTTACAACCAAATGGCAATGCATAAAGAAAAACATACAGGAAGCTTATAACATCTTACCTAAAAAGGAGAAGAACAAAATACTAGAATTGATGACTGACTACATATTGGAAAAAATGGAAGAAAGAAGACAAAAGAAGAACACTATCCAATACAGCAAAAGATAATGAAATATGCAAAATGTGAAAAAAGACCAAAGAAGACTGGCTCGACCAAAGATGTCTTGAAATCAATCTACAGAAAATAAACAAGATTTAAGAGTGATGCACACAGAAATAAAGAGAACGATTAGTAAAAATAAAAAAGCCACAGAAAGTGGATGTACTGCAAACAGAAATGGAAAAATGCTAACAGTCAATTAAGATATAAGTAATAGATAAAAGTAAAAAAGTAAAGTACCCCCCGTCACGCCAAGTGGCGTATAGGGAAATATGGTGTTAGTGACCCTATATTTTACAGACCTTCAGCACATGATTTTTGGGGTAATGTGGTCGGTATTACGCCCGTGCTGCTTTTACTTTCCCAGAAAAAATCCGGTACCCATTTAAGGCTGGGTGAACCCGGAGCCGTCGGTTGGGATCGAACCCTACCCCTTGTCCGTAGTAGTCCAGTTCACTAACCACTGAGCTATCGCGGCTCCTACTAATTTTTAGGGAATTAGTAAAACCCAGGTGTCCTCGCCAGGATTACGAACCCCGGCTGTTGCCGTGGTAAGCCAACCGCCTATCGATTGCGCTAACCGGACACCCCATAAGTAATAGATGGCAGGAATATATCACATAATTATTTTATGATGAAAGGTGAAAATAAACCAATTATAAAATGTACGTCAGGCTACAAAATCTTAAAATAGGAAGTGGAAAAAGCTATACAAACAATGAAAAAGGGAAAATCTGCAGCACCTGACAACATGCAGATAAATATTTTTGCACTGAAGTGATCATAGACATATGACACGACATATACCATACCAGATACACACCAAATGAACTAAAAACATAAACTGTTATAGCATTGCCTAATAAGAATGGTGCAGTTGAATGTAGTGACTTTAGAACGATAAGCTTAATAAGCCGTGTAATAACAATCTTTATAAAAGTTATACATGGAAGGATTCAGAATAAAATCAATATGGAATTAGAAGAACAACAATTTGGATTTAGGAAACCCATAAAAACAAAAGAATCCATATTCTGCATGAGGACGTTAATCGAAAAGTACACAGAAGTAAACAAACTAATGTATGCCTACTTCATAGACTACACCAAAGCTTTTGATAGAATACACCATAAACAACTTATAGACTGCCTAAAAGACAAACAATCTAGATGACACAGACATACGACTAATATGGAACTTATACTGGGAGCAAACAGAAATAATAAAATGTAACAAAGAGAACTCCACGCCTAGTGATATAAAGAGAGGAGTAAGACAGGAATGCATCCTATCACCAAGCTTGTTCAATCTATACAAATTTATAAAAACATCACAGAGACGCCAGGCCTAAACATTATATGAAAAATAATCAATAACCTAAGATTTGCTGATGACACTGTATTACTAGCAGAAAATCCTGAAGATCTACAGCAATTACTAAATGAAATAAACATGACAATCAAAAAATATGGACTTGATATGAATATGAAAAAAGACTAACACTGTGATCATAAACAAAGATAACACTCAAAACCCACAAGTGGATACCAAAATTGAAGGAATAGACCTTGAGACAGTTCAGAACTATAACTACCTTGGACATACTATAACCAGTGATGGAAAATGTAAAACTGAAATAAAAACAAGAGAATAGGAATGGCAGAAAACAATTGTAATGCCATGAAAAATATGGGTCGAAGGTCCTAGTATCACTGCAAACAAATTAAAATCCATAATCGCTCAACCGCCCGTGCCAGTGGAACCATCCGAATTAAAACTAATCCCATTAAGGGATCCAAACAAACAAAAAGGCAGATGCAGTCACCATCATAGCAGTTACAGCACACGCCAAAAGACATAAGGCGAGCGGCACAGAAAGTGAACGCAGCTGAATTGCTCTTTGTCATACGATATCATCATTCATAGTAAGCAATCGGAATATCGAAACACTATTCGGATGAAAAATGCAGCTTACGGTGTGCATAGAGCACTAAACTCAGTAGCTCCGGCAACAAGCCGGACTTGGAATATGAGGAAACTGCAACAAGGAACACTTTTCAAATTGAGCCTCAATGGTTCTTGCTGCCTGTCCACCATATTGACCAGTATTCAAATGATGATGTTCGGAAAAGGAAGACTAAGGAGGAGCAACCTCGCTGCAATCTCCAAAGAACTGACAACTAGTAATCCAGTAATGCTCCAAACAATGCCAATACGCATAAGTCCATCCGGTATGATTCCCCATAGGAAACACAAAATACCAGAACTTATGGAAGACATAATAGGAGGCATGAAAAAAGTGGCCTAACAGACAGTGAGAGAAAGCATATAGCAGAAAAACACATAAACAACTACCAAAAACGCCACCAGAAATGGAGGAGGAGGTGTGTGTTCTTGAGGCTGAATAACCAGGAAGAGATCACCATGTCAATAGCTACTGGGAAATTCTCAAGCCGCTGTAAAGTAGAAACTGAACCCTCTAAGACGCTGTAAAACTGGCTATCCAACACAAAAATAACTTGCATGAGAAATTAGTGAAACTGACTTATGCACTGTCAGTCCGAACAGCTCTAAAAAACCTCAGGAACCGTGTGCAAGATGACTTGAGAACAACCCTAGACCAACTGTGCAATAACTTCCAGAGAGTGGTCATCCAGTGGATACCATCACACTGTAAAATACACGGAAACGAACGCGCCAAAAAAATAGCTAAAGAGGGATGGAGATTACCACGAGAGAACCATCAGCTCAGCTACGATGAAGCCAAATCCACCATCAAAGGCCAGTATCATGTAAAATGGAAACAAGAACACCCAAAGTATAACGAGAGGGATGGATACCACCAACTATCAAGGAGGGACTAAGTCATCATACTTCGCCTACACACTGGCCACAACAGAATGAGAAATCACATGTTAACCAAACTCAAAATAGGAACTAACAGCCAATGCCACTGTACCATGGATAATATGACAATAAAACACGTTCTACAGGATTGCCCCCAGTACACATACCTGAGGAGGACAATGTAGTCCACACCCACCTTCCCGGAAGACAAACTATACGGGGCAACCGAATCACTTAAACAGACAGCTGCCTTCATAAGAGAGTCCTGAGTCCTAGTCTGAATGACGTCATGATCGCAGTAGAAGAAGAAGAAGAAATGATTATGTATATTGTAATCAACACAGAGCACACTGTTGCGCACACTGTAGAGGATTTCAGATCACATGCCCGTACTCCGCTTGACCGGCGAAGGTCCCAACAGTGTAATTTCCTATCTACACACTGATCAGTATTGGAAAGATAAGAGTTAACCTTTGTTCTGGCAAAAAACGTAACAGTGAACGTTGACTTAAACATGACGGCGCCATCTTGAAACCGGAGGTCTCCCATGAAAAAGATCAGAACAAATAACGCCAGGGCTGAAACTGAGAATAACAAAATGTTTAATCTGCTCAACCTTCCTGTATGGTGCAGAAACATGGACAATAGACAAGAAAACAGAACACAGAATTGAAACCTTTGAAATATGGATTTATAAAAAAATTAAGCAAATGATGAAGTCTTGCAACAACTAAAAATGAAATTGAACTACTAAACACAATTCAAACAAGACAAACAGGACAAACAAGACAAACAATTCAAACAAGACAAACAAGACAAACAAGACAAATGGAGGCACGTTAAAGACGCAGCAGCCTACTAAAAGTAATCTTGGAAGGGAAAATACAAGGTAAAAGAGGCAGAGGCAGACCTAGACTAATCTGGACAAATAACATCTAAAGATGGACAAGTCAGCCTATGACAACCTGCACTATCAAATCAAGAGACAGAGCGGAATGACGCTCCATGGTAGCCATCCTTTGATGCGGAGATGACACTTGATGATGGTGATGATGAGAACGTACTAGGTAGAGGAAATCGATGAATGCTGCAAGACTTCCAAGATTAGAATTAAAATGCTACTTTGAGATTAAAACAAACAGCCGTGTAAAATAAAACCTGCACCATCAAAGCAAGAAATAGAGTGGAATGGCGATCCATGGTAGCCAACCTTCGTTGCGGAGACGGCACTCGATGATGATGATGATGATGATGATGATGATGAAAATAAAAGATCTGCGCAGATGAGGTCAGCTATTCTTGGTCCTCCAACTTTTCTGTCCTGCCAGTACATATATGGCCCTTTTCGTCTCGTCAGACGGTCTAATGGAGGCTATTGTGTATTTTTTTGAGGTTTTGTTTTTGTCGAACAGCTTCTCTCGTGGCTAATTCTACCAATGTTTGACAAACACACGCGGTCACAGAATGAACAGGTCATGCTCACTGATCCACAGGGTTTTCCATCTTTTTTCATGATTCTTTTCTCTTCTAAGTTTTGCCTTAGCACAGTCTCAAAAGATGTTATACCGTTCCTTATACATGCTCTCTAAGATGTGCGATCACATGCCAGATGTTCCCAGTCATATTCACATATGGAGAAGTCATTCAGAGATGATTTACAGATATCTCTATATCGTAGTTTAGGTATACTGATTTGTCTTTTTTTCCGTGTGTTAGTTCGCCATATAGTATTTGCCTGGGGATGCGCTTTTCTTCCATTCGCTGGACATGCCCCAGCCATCTTAGTCTTCGACATCTGAGCATCGACATGATTGTTGGGGGTCTTAGCACGTTACAGCACAGTTAAGTTGGTTATTTTGTCCTGCCATTTGATGTGCATTATTCTGCGGTGACAGTTTCCTGTCAGTCTGCTCCTGGTTAAACAAGACACATAATCGCGCATTTACAGTTCAGAATGAACTGAAACAAACAAAAAAAAAAAAAAAAAAAAAAAAAAAAAAAAAAACTACACTTCAATTCTGGAAAAGAAGTGAAAGAAAAAACTCCCAAATACGCCAATGATGAAGGTATAAAGAGAATATTGAGAAGTAACAAAATAATTTCAAAATTAATGGTTTATCTTCTTTCTTCTTCTTCTATCCTTCCTCTGCTGCCGTTGGCGTCGAGGGGAGAAACAATCTGCGATTCTTTGCTCTTCTGTTGGCCTCTTCTGATGTTATTCCTCCTAGTGACTCCAGTATTCCCTTTATTCATCTCTTTCTCGGTCTTCCTCTTAATCTGGCGTTTTCGTAGCGTTTGTTTATGGCTCTTTGAGTCATTGTTAGTTCTTTTTGTCTTGTTATGTGGCCGAACCAATTTATCTGTTGTTTCTTTATGTATTCGATGGCTGGTTCAATTTCGAGTTTCTTCCTTAGGTCAGTGTTTCTTACTCTGTCCTTTAAGATGTTTCCTGTCATTCTTCTGACACATTTAATTTCGGTGGTCGTTATCTTTCTTATTGTTCTAGAGTTCAGCGTCCAATTACCAGTAACTAAATTGCTCATTATTGATAGTAATGTAGTAATTAAACATTCACTAGTAATAACGAATGGGTTTTTTTTTCGCCATAATAGAATGAACCGACTCTTATAAACTTTCACGACTTAAGGGTCACTGAACTTAAGACATTTACTGTCTGTTTTTTTTTCTTTATATCTTAATACTCGTCCTTTTAATGTTTAATGTTATCGGGAATTTTGTCACTTAAATTACTATAAATAAATAAAATGGGCATTTAAATATGAACAAAAATAACATATTTCCAACATTTGACACAAGCCATGCAAGAACCCGATAAAAATATCCGCAATAAATATACAAACATGATGAAAAATTAAAACGGATGATCCGGCTAGTGATAACACCGTCTGATTTTTATTTATGCGCCAATGTTACATAAGCATGCGGTGTACATCGTTGCTGTTTATATATATTTTTTATGTCTTTGTACATATCAACTGATAAAAGGGCAGGTCTTCTTTTCTCGTCTATGAATTTCTGACTTGCAAGGAAGAATTGAAAGCAGAACTTTCCTTGCATGAAGTTGGAATTTCGTCGACTGTTCACTGAAATGGCTGACATTAAGAAGTCAGTGTCGTGTGTGCTTTTGTTTTTGGTTGTTGTGAATATCTACGTCATTTCTGGAACTCGACCAGTAAGTTGATCATAGTTAAGACATAATTGTTATTTTGTAAAAGAGAAATATAAAACACATATATATATATATATATATATATATATATATATATATATATATATATATATGCATAAATAGCAAGTTGCATGGTATGGTATATGTTGTATAAAATATATTTTGTATTACCAGGTAATTTCACTCGTTGTATATGTTAGAAAACAAATTAGTGAAGTTTTCACACAAACAAAATGTAGCAAAAGTTATTTACTAGTTTATCGTCATGAATAAAAGTGATCTCCCCTAATCGTAGAGAAAATAGAACCAACGAGAGGGTAAAGTTCTATGTTTCTTAACCCAAACACAAAAATAAAATAAAATGTGTTAATAGTGAACATTGATGAACTTAGTGATAATTTGTAGTATTTGAGATTCCCTGTAGTTTTGTTATGATGCCAACTAAGGGGAGATCACTTTAATATATGTCGCTAAACTTGTAAATTACTATAACAAATGGTTACTGTACATAATTATTAAAAAAATTAACTTTATCACGTATTACGATGATTCTCCTTAATTCATCATCATCACCATGTGCCATACCGGTTGTCGTAGGCGATAATGTCCTTCCACAATCTTCTATCTACAGTGCATCGTATCAGTTCTAATGTTGACTGTTTTTCATGCCACGACACTAAACTATCTAGTATTTTCTCTCTTTGTCGTCCGCGATCTCTCTTTCCTTTTATTTTGCTAGTTGTAACCAAGTATTCCAACTTTCCTCTTCTCATGATGTGCCCAAAAAATGTTGATTGTTTATTTCTGATGTTTTTTAGGAGTTATCTTTTTGTATTGGTTTCTTTGAGAAATTCCTCATTGGTCTTTTTAGCTGTCCAGGGAACTTTCAACATTCTTCTGAGAAATCCCATCTCTGTGGCCTCTAATCTTCTTTTCATTTGTTTGTCTATTGTCCATGATTCCGTAATTAGAAAGTAGAAAATGAGAACTTTGCCACACCCTGTGAGCTACAAGGGAATGTGGTTTTACATTTAGTATTCATGTTTTTATTTTTTAAATCATTAACAGGTGTCTTGATAATTTGGACAACATTCCGCTAAATTTCTATATCTTGTTCTCAGAAAAAAAATACGTGGCCTTTTAAGTTTCGGTAACATAGAAGTCATTAATCGGAATTGAGCATGGCCTCATGTCCTAAATAGATCAATTTACTAACCACAGCGCTACCGTGGTTCGTGACTAAGACACATAAATACAATGACTGAGTGGTCTAGAGGTACAACGTCAGTCTCTGGACATAAAAGACTGGAGACAAATAATAATAAATTAATATGATTATAGAGGAACTGGACTAGAAAGGACTTAGAGGTCGGGTTCGATCCCGATCGACGGCTTCCGGGTTCACCCAGCCTTAAATGGGTACTGGGATTTTTTTTATGGGAAAGTAAAGCGGTACGAGTATATACCGACCACATTACCCCAAAAATCATGTGCCGAAGGTCTATAAAAATTATGGTCACTATCACCATATTCCCTATACGCCACTTGGCGTGACGGGGGCTCTTTACTTCATTACTTTTATAAAGGGAAACTTCCGAGACGATAATTCAGCGAATCATAGCAGGAAGAGGTATGTTTACAGCACTTTGAAAAAAATGACAAATAAATAACAGAAATAAACAAAGAACAATATATGGTCCGAAGCAGGATCGAAACCGAACTCCTTGGCACTGCGCCCTGCTACGAGAAGCCGAACGCTAGGGTACACTGCCATTCAGCTAACTACAGTATAGAAAACAGGATAGAAAACAGGACGGAAAACAAGATAGAAAACAGGATAGAAAACAGGACGGAAAACAATATAGAAAACAGGATAGAAAACATGATAGAAAACAGGACGGAAAACAGGATAGAAAACAGGATAGAAAACAGGACGGAAAACAATATAGAAAACAGGATAGAAAACAGGACGGAAAACAGGATAGAAAACAGGATAGAAAACAGAATAGAAAACAGGACGGAAATCAGGATAGAAAACAGGATAGAAAACAATATAGAAAACAGGATAGAAAACAGGATAGAATACAGGACGGAAAACAATATAGAAAACAGGACGGAAATCAGGATAGAAAACAGGATAGAAAACAATATAGAAAACAGGATAGAAAACAGGATAGAATACAGGACGGAAAACAATATAGAAATCAGGATAGAAAAGATCCAGGTTCAAAACTTACCACAGGCGGTGATGATATTTTTTAATCAAAAATGGGAAAAGGTAATCCATAGTTTCTTCGTAACGTTACGCTCCCTTGATAACTGTAGTTAGATCCGATATCTATCCCTCTCGGATAACGGCAATAAACGGGAGATCCCGTGTGCACTCGAGCACGTTATTAAAGAACATTTGGCAGCTAAAAGCGAAAAGAGTAGGCTATAAATTTGGCCGCTGCAAAGGCAAAATTGTCTTACAAATAAAACCTACCCACACCGTGGATCACAGGCCGTGCTGCGGGATCCCAGGCCGTGCTGCGGGATCCCAGGTCGTGCTGCGGGATCCCAGGCCGTGCTGTGCGATCCCAGGACGTGCTGCGGGATACCAGGTCGTGCTGCGGGATCCCAGGTCGTGCTGCGGGATCCCGGGCCGTGCTGCGGGATCCCAGGTCGTGCTGCGGGATCCCAGGCCGTGCTGCGGGATCCCAGGACGTGCTGCGGGATACCAGGTCGTGCTGCGGGATCCCAGGTCGTGCTGTGGGATCCCGGGCCGTGCTGCGGGATCCCAGGTCGTGCTGCGGGATCCCAGGCCGTGCTGCGGGATCCCAGGACGTGCTGCGGGATACCAGGTCGTGCTGCGGGATCCCAGGTCGTGCTGCGGGATCCCGGGCCGTGCTGCAGGATTCCAGGTCGTGCTGCGGGATCCCAGGCCGTGCTGAGGGATCACAGCCGTGCTACGGAGTTCGTGCACGTGGGTCAGGGTTCTCCTCAGATTTTCACGAGATTTTCGAGGAGATTATCGGGGCACCTATGGATTCGCCCGGTGTGCAATGACGATGATCCTAACAACAGCAACAACAACACAAACACACGCAGAAATAACAAGATGTGATAGAGAATGTTGGAGAAAAAAACCTCGTCACAATAAATCAAATGAGATATAGTGAGGTTAGGACAAATGTTTGAAGTAAAGCGTGTATCAAACATGGAGACAACATAAAATGGCGCAATCATGTCATCATAACACAGCCTAACCAGGTACCACTATTTGCCAACAACTACCTACAATCTGGCTTCAGGGCACGAAGAAGATGATGAACCATGTAATTAATATTTTTTTTTAATCCTAAATCGTTGCGGGCTAACAGTTGCCTGTACGAAACACGGTGGGATCCAGAACAAAATAACTGCAGCTCCCAACAACGCTTGTCGGCATTTAGGTAAAGTGTAGGTAAGTAATGAAAGCATCAAATGAAGTGAAGTCGCACAGAGCAGTTATTATAATTACTACATCTATCTATCTATCTATCTATCTATCTATCTATCTATCTATCTATCTATCTATCTATCTATCTATCTATCTATCTATCTATCTATCTATCTATCTATCTATCTATCTATCTATCTATCTATCTATCTATCTATCTATCTATCTATCTGTCTATCTATCTGTCTATCTATCTGTCTGTCTGTCTGTCTGTCTGTCTGTCTGTCTGTCTGTCTGTCTGTCTGTCTGTCTGTCTGTCTGTCTGTCTATCTATCTATCGAGCCGTGGCCGGCCCATAAGGTATAGACCCAGATACGTTTCTCTTTTTTCGAAATTTTCTTTCTATTAGTCTCAATCCTTGCAAAGATCTTTTATCAAATCTCATCATTTGTCTCTGTTCTGTGGGAGCAACTTTCATTGAGGAAGCCGATTCCTACTGCTCTTGCCTCTCTGATCAATATTCTTCTCAGTGCCTCTCTGGGTCAGCCTCTTTTCCTCCCACCTGTTGTTTCTCACATGTGGGTTTGCTTTGCTATTCGGTATTGTCTCTTCTCATCACATGTCCAACATAAGTTCAACGTCTTTTCTTGATTACTGGTGATACTAGGTAGCTACATGATCCGGGTTAATTCCCATACGTGGAGTTTTTGTTTGTTTGTTTGTTTGTTTGTTTGTTTGTTTGTTTGTTTGTTTGTTTGTTTGTTTGTTTGACACTGGATCGATAAGACTTTTGGGTTTACCTTTTTTATACTGGAGACAAGAGATTTTTTTCTGGGAAAGTAAAGCGGCCTGGCGTGATAACGACCACATAACATATTACATGTGCTACGTGGAAAAAAAAGGGGGGGGGGAAGACACGACAAATGTTCTACTCCACGTTGTAATTTCTGTCTAAACACATGTCGGTGTATATTTCATACACATGCACTTACACCTGCACTTACACATACACTGCACATATACTAACACATAAACTTATACATACATATACACTTACATGTACACTTACACCTACACATTCACATACACATATACTTACAAATACACATACACTTACACATACATATACACATACACTTGCACTTACACATACACTTACACATACACTTACACATACACTTGCACTTACACATACACTTACACATACACTTACACATACACTTGCACTTACACATACACTTACACATACACTTACACATACACTTGCACTTACACATACACTTACACATACACTTACACATACACTTACACATACACTTGCACTTACACATACACTTGCACTTACACATACACTTGCACTTGCACATACACATACACTTGCACTTGCACTTACACATACACATACACTTACACATACACTTACACATACACATACACTTACACTTACACTTGCACTTATACATACACTTGCACTTACACATACACTTGCACTTACACATACACTTGCACTTACACATACACTTACACATAACGAACTGACATTAACAAAATGTGAACCTACTTTGCGCACAAAATTGCGTATTAAATTTCCCCAAAAGTGTTCACATTCTTCTCAGTAAACATCTTATCTCTATGGCAACAAAGATGACTGAAGATTAAAAGCTCTAGAGATCATCATGAATCATCATCATCATCAAGTACCGGGCCTTCTGGCGTAGGTGATCATGTCTCTCCACAACTTTCGACCTCGACAGTTCTTTATCATTTCTGTTGTTGACCTTCTGCCAAACCATTCTCTTAAGCCGTCTGGTATTTTCTCTCTTTGCTTCCCGCTATCTCTTCGTCCCTGAATTTTTCCAGTTGTTACAATATATTCCAGTTGTTCTCTTCGCATTACATGGCCAAAAAAATAATCATGAATGCCGAATTCTAAAGCTGCTACAATGTTGTAGAAGAGTTTATCAAGAAAAGAAACAGGAAAATTACCCACAATACATGCTGCCTTAGAAACTAGAATATTATTATCAGGCAATCTTGCACGTGGAATCCATCGGAAGTAGAAAACAGGAAATACGTAGAGGCACAAGTGGACGAAACGTTGAGTCAGAGATTCTTCCTCTTTTCTCTTTTCACTGATACCTAAAAGGTGTCGTAGTTATATCATTTGTCGTTCTTGAGCTGCTCGAATTGTCTGAATTAGTGATTTTCCTTTGTTGTTACATGTCTCTGTCACTGCATCTATCCATCTTCTTCTGGGTCTTCCTCTTGGTCTTTTCCCACGCATTCTCGAGAAGAACGCCCTTGATGGTGATTGGTGAGGATTCATTCTGACCAGGTGGCCAAACCATTTAAGTTGTTGTTGTTCTATATATTCTTGGCAGGGTTTTGTTCCTACCATTTTTTCTTATGGTTTCATTTGGTATTCTATCTCTTCTTGTGCTGTTTGTTACTTTTCTCAAGCATCGCATCTCACATATATTTATCTTTCTTAATTGTGATTTAGAAAGGGTCCATGTTTGACTTTCATAGCACAAAGTTGGTACGAAAATGCTATTTATCATTTGTTGTTTAGCTGGCATAGAAATGTTTGGATGTCTTAGCAATGGTGAAAGCTGGTATGTGACAGCATTTGCTTTTTGTATTCTCATGTTAATTTCTCTGTCTAGTTTTCCATCTTCTGTGAACATTGTGCCTAAATACTTGAATTCCTCTACTTGTTTTATTTCTTTATCTTTGATCTTGATGTTTAATGGGTGTCTTAATTTGCTTATTCTCATAGCCTCTGTTTTTGCTGTGTTAATTGTCATGAGTTACACCTGTAGAAGATTAGTAGAAACAGCAAAGTGAAGAAAGGGTTGGTGAGCTCTAGTTGATGGAATATTCCCCAATGGAGAAAGAGAAAAAAAAGACACGAATATAATATCATGTATTGCTGCCACATTTATAGGAAAAATTAAAAACAAAAAGAAAAAAATGGTATGTAAGAAGCTTTACGTGATAAGTGGACGACACAGACTAAACGACGTTTCGGCCCAATAGGCCTTCAGCATTAACAAACACAAAAAAACACACACACGAAACTAATAACGAAACAACCAAAACAAAAACAATCGAAATGTGTCAAAGAAAACAAAATGATCTATCCTGTGTGTAAACAGAGGTCAAAACGAAAAGACACATTGATAACATGAAAGCATTATCGAGTGTTCAAATCTTTCGGTCATGCGACCTTGACTTGTTGTCCTCTTTCATGTTGAGGATGTTGGAACAATAATATGAGACTCGATAAACTGGTTGCTTGATCGGTATTGGTATGTTCATGTGTTCTGATTTTCCCCCTTAGTCTGCGCTTTGGTTGATATACTCCGTCTCCGGCAGGCTGGATCTTAGTTTAACGAAGAAGTTTTCCTTATCTTAGGGTGGATGCCGTCCAGGGTTGTTGGGCCAATCATACCTGTGGTTTCTGTCTGGGTGTTCTCCCATAGCCTTTCCTTCTCTTAGAGTGGACGCCGTCCAGGGTTGTTGGGCCAATCATACCTGTGGTTTCTGTCTGAGTGTTCTCCCATAGCCTTTTCTTCTCGTGATGGTAACTACTAGGCAGCAGTGGTTTGTGTTTCGGGGTTTCCTTCCTCATGGATAGATCTTTGAATGTGGCTCGTACTCGCATGACCTGTCACGTTCTTGGACTTGTTCTTGTTCTTCAGGTGATGCAGTAGTTACATTTGTTGCCCCCAATCCGTCCTGGTAGGGAAAGCCTTCGATCTGGTCTATTCTATATTTTTTTGTTTCGTTTCTCCTTAAAATTAGCTTAACTGCAGCTTCGCGTTTTTATGCATTTCTATACATTTCTTGGCATTAACCCTATAGAGAGTCCACGCCCATCATACACAACAAATACCACTCGGAGTAGGAAATAAGCTGAGCTTTAGCAAATACGATGACCTCACACAGCAAGTACAGAGATTCCAGCAGACTATCATCTTTCAGTTTACCCTTACGTATGCGTGTGAAAGCTGGGAAACAAAGAGAGAGATAGAAACAAAGTTGAACGCATTCGAAAATAAATGTCTAAGGAAAATACTTGGTATAGCATGGAACGAATTCAAAACAAACGAGGAAATTAGAGAAATCGCCAATCAACCACTAATATCTTCAGTCATCAAGAAAAGACGATGGTCATATGTTGGACATGTGATGAGAAGAAATAATAACCGAATAACAAAGCAAGCCCTCATATGGGAAACAATAGGTAAGAGGAAAAGAGGAAGACTCAGACACTGAGAAGAACATTAATGAGAGAGGCAAGATCAGCAGGAATCAGCTCCCTCGGTAAGATAGAGCTGCTTGCACAGAACAGAGACAAATGGCGAGATTTGATAACATATCTTTAAAAGAATTGAAAACTGTTAAAATAAAAATTTAGATAAAGGAGTATCTTTGTCTACGCCCTATGGGCCGGCTACGGCTCCAAAGTTCAATACGTAGATATATAGACCATCTTTCGACTGAGAATCCGTCAGTTTAAACTCGTAAAGGCATCTCTACCACCTCAAACTATCCCACACAAACGACTGTCCATGTGGAACTGGTATCCAGAAAGCAGATTCCATTCGTAAACTCAAAAAGACTAGAGATATACAAACCAAAGAAAAGAAAGCGGGAGTATAATAACCAAAAAGACTAAAACTATGATCATAAACAAAGAAAATTCTCAAGACCTACAATTAAATATCACAGTTGAGGAAATACATCTGGAGATAGTCCAGAGCTACAACTACCTGTGACATACTATAACCAATGATGGAAAATGCAAAACTGAAATAAACAAAAGAATAGGTATGGCAAAAAGTAATTTTAATGCCATGAAAAATATACTAACAACAAAACAAATATCAGCAGGGCTGAAACTAAGAATGGCAAAATGTTACGTCTTCTCAATATTCCTGTATGGTGCAGAAACATAGACATTAGACAAGAAAACAGAACAGAAAATTGAAGCCTTTGAAATGTGGATTTATTGAAGAATAGGTAGAATTGGATGGAAACAAAAGATAACAAACGATAAAGTTTTAAAACAACTGAAAATAAAAAGAGAACTACTAAATACAATTACGACAAAACAAATGAAATTTTTGGGGCATGTTATAAGACACAACAGCCTACTAAAAGTAATATTGGAAGGAAAAATACAAGGTAAAAAAGGCAGAGGCAGACCAAGACTAACATGGACGAGTAACATCAAAAGATGGACAAGTCAATCTATGTCAGCCTGCACCATCAAAGCAAGAAACAGAGTAGAATGGCGATCCATGGTAGCTAACCTTCGTTACGGAGAAGGCACGCGATGATGATGATGATGATAATAACCACACATTCTGTATGTATAAATGCATTCATACATATGAGGTATGTGTATGCAATCCATTTGTACGATCGGCTTCTTGCTGATATCGTTTGCAAGGCTTTCCAAAAAAACAAACAAAAACACATATTCTTCTGTCAAGGACACTATTATCAACAGGGTGATAATCCATCTCATCTCAAAACATAAATAAATATTTAAAAATAATAACTTATATTCATACAGAATGCAATGTAAAAATAAGTATTAATCTTTCGCAAGAGAACTTTCAAAAATGAAACAATTAATTACTCTATACCCGGAAGACTGTTAAATATGTTCGCAGAGTTTATGTTTAAATTCGTAGACAAGCAGACTTTGATCCATGTTTTATGTGTACAAACTATGTTAACAATTGACATGTACGAAGAGTGTATTTAATGTTTGTAGACTTCAGCAGGGCTGAAACTAAGAATGGCAAAATGTTACATCTTCTCAATATTCCTGTATGGTGCAGAAACATGGACATTAGACAAGAGAACAGAACAGAAAAGTGAAGCCTTTGAAATGTGGATTTATAGAAGAATAGGTAGAATTGGATGGAAACAAAAGATAACAAACGATAAAGTTTTGAAACAACTGAAAATAAAAAGAGAACTGCTGAACACAATTAAGACAAGACAAATGAAATTTTTGGGGCATGTTAAAAGACACAACAGCCTATTAAAAGTAATATTGGAAGGAAAAATACAAGGCAAAATAGGCAGATACAGACCAAGACTAACATGGATGAGTAACATCAAATGATGGACAAGTCAATCTATGACAGCGTGCACCATCAAAGCAAGAAACAGAGTAGAATGGCGATCCATGGTAGCCAACCTTCGTTGCGGAGAGGGCACACGATGATGATGAGATATGGCAACATGCAGCAGTTAACTGAACGGTACAACTGGGCTGTACTGATATATCACGTAGGCGAATGCATTTATGCTGAAGGACATGTAGACCAGCTAATGTGACGGAGAACTAAAGTAAAGTAAAGTAAATTCAAGTGAAGAAAAGAAATTAAAGTAGAGTGAAGTAAATTGAAATAAAGTAAAGTAAACTTGCGCAAAGTAAAGTAAATAAGATAAAGTAAATTGAAGTAAACAAAGTAAATTTGCCCGAAGTAAAGTACGTAAAGTAAAGTAAAGTAAAGTAAATTAAAAAAAAAGTAAAAGTAAAGTACCCCCGTCACGCCAAGTGGCTGATAGGGAATATGGTGTTAGTGACCATAAATTTTACAGACCTTCGGCACATGATTTTTGGGGTAATGTGGTCGGTATTACGCCCGTGCCGCTTTACTTTCCCTGAAAAAAATCCAGTACCCATTAAAGGCTGGGTGAACCGGAAGCCGTCGGTTGGGATCGAACTCTACCTCTTGTCCTTTTAATCCAGTTCACTAACCACTGAGCTATCGCGGCTAAAGTAAATTGAAGTAAAGTAAATTTGTGCGAAGTGAGGTAAAGTAAAGTAAATTGAAGTTCTTGACTGGCCGCAAAGTAAATTTGCGGCAAGTAAAGTAAAGTAAATTTGCACGCAGTGAAGTAAAGTAAAGTAATGTTCAGTTGCGCAAAGTGAAGTAAAGTAAAGTAATGTAAAGTAAAATTAAGTAAAGTAAATTGAAGTAAAGTAAAGTAAATTTACGCGAAGTAAAGTAAAGTAAAGACATACATGATATCCTATTGCTTATGAAGCACATTTGGTTGCTCCTATAAGTTATTTTCCCTCGACAATCAGCATATATGGATGATATGGTCGGCATAACGCCAGGCCACTTTACATTCACATAAGAAAATCTGTGGTATCTTGTTAGAGATTTGAATACACCTGGAAGCTTTGGGAGTGTTGGCAATTTGGTGAACAGAACCAGAGTTCGAAGGGCTGCTTTGCTCTCTTCAGTTGTCCCTGTTAAAAATAACAATTGGCATCTGGCTCATTGAGCTGAGAAAAAGTAATGACTGCTAGAAAGAGCACCGCTTCCTGTATTAATGATCATCTTGTACCGTGCCTGCTGGCGTAGGTGCATGTCTCTCCACAAGAAGGGGGGGGGGGGGGGCAGCTGGAATATATTAAGACCACCGGGAAATTTGAGGGACGACGAAGAGATAGGGGGAAGCAAAGAGAAAAGATACGAAACAGCTAAAGAGATGGGACTAGGCAGAAGGTCAAGAACAGAAATTAGAAATAGCTGCTTTCGATCATCATCGTCAAGTACCGTGTCTGCTGGCGTAGGTGATCATGATTACTAAAGGTCGTTAACCCGATGATTATTAAAGGTCGTTCACCCGATGATTACTAAAGGTCGTTAACCCGATGACTACTAAAGGTCGTTCACCCGATGATTATTAAAGGTCGTTCATCCGATGATTACTAAGGTCGTTCACCAGATGACTACTAGAGGTCGTTCACCAGATGACTACTAAAGGTCATTCACCAGATGACTACTAAAGGTCGTTCACCAGATGACTACTAAAGGTCATTCACCAGATGACTACTAAAGGTCGTTCACCAGATGACTACTAAAGGTCATTCACCAGATGACTACTAGAGGTCGTTCACCAGATGACTACTAAAGGTCATTCACCAGATGACTACTAAAGGTCGTTCACCAGATGACTACTAAAGGTCGTTCACCAGATGACTACTAAAGGTCGTTCACCAGATGACTACTAAAGGTCGTTCACCAGATGACTACTAAAGGTCGTTCACCCGATGACTACTAAAGGTCGTTCACCAGATGACTACTTAAGGTCGTTCACCAGATGACTACTAAAGGTCGTTCACCAGATGACTACTAGAGGTCGTTCACCAGATGACTACTAAAGGTCGTTCACCAGATGACTACTAAAGGTCGTTCACCAGATGACTACTAAAGGTCGTTCACCAGATGACTACTAAAGGTCGTTCACCAGATGACTACTAAAGGTCGTTCACCAGATGACTACTAAAGGTCGTTCACCAGATGACTACTAAAGGTCGTTCACCAGATGACTACTAAAGGTCGTTCACCAGATGACTACTAAAGGTCGTTCACCAGATGACTACTAAAGGTCGTTCACCAGATGACTACTAGAGGTCGTTCACCAGATGACTACTAAAGGTCATTCACCAGATGACTACTAAAGGTCGTTCACCAGATGACTACTAAAGGTCGTTCACCAGATGACTACTAAAGGTCGTTCACCAGATGACTACTAAAGGTCGTTCACCAGATGACTACTAAAGGTCGTTCACCAGATGACTACTAAAGGTCGTTCACCAGATGACTACTAAAGGTCGTTCACCAGATGACTACTAGAGGTCGTTCACCAGATGACTACTAAAGGTCATTCACCAGATGACTACTAGAGGTCGTTCACCAGATGACTACTAAAGGTCATTCACCAGATGACTACTAAAGGTCGTTCACCAGATGACTACTAAAGGTCATTCACCAGATGACTACTAAAGGTCGTTCACCAGATGACTACTAAAGGTCATTCACCAGATGACTACTAGAGGTCGTTCACCAGATGACTACTAAAGGTCATTCACCAGATGACTACTAAAGGTCGTTCACCAGATGACTACTAAAGGTCGTTCACCAGATGACTACTAAAGGTCGTTCACCAGATGACTACTAAAGGTCGTTCACCAGATGACTACTAAAGGTCGTTCACCCGATGACTACTAAAGGTCGTTCACCAGATGACTACTTAAGGTCGTTCACCAGATGACTACTAAAGGTCGTTCACCAGATGACTACTAGAGGTCGTTCACCAGATGACTACTAAAGGTCGTTCACCAGATGACTACTAACGGTCGTTCACCAGATGACTACTAAAGGTCGTTCACCAGATGACTACTAAAGGTCGTTCACCAGATGACTACTAAAGGTCGTTCACCGATGGCTACTAATGGTCGTTCACCGGATGACTACTAAAGGTCGTTCACCAGATGACTACTAAAGGAAATGATTGTCCACTTCATCATGCGCCCTTAGAAGGACGTTAAGTGAGCGTAGATACGCCGTGTTGTAGTTTGCAGTAGAACTGTGATATTTACGTCTTTTGATGCCCTGGTTACTGCCATCATCTCCATCGTCATGCTATAGTTGCTTCAAACAACGAACTTTAATGATGGCTAATCAGCTCCATCCACGGTCTTGTCATTGTGTCGGTTCATAAACATATAGTATTTATATCTGATCTTATTGAAACAATCAGTTGGTGAATGTAAACAAAGTTATTGGCATAAAGTGTAGAGTGGAAGACAGAATTATGGGTAATCAGAAGGGACTGCAAGTAGGCAGACAGACCTGTCAGAAAGAAGACATAACAGTTAACATGTAGATAATATTTGTTGCTGAGTAGAGATGTCTTGGATTATGGTCTGCCGGATCATATCATGTAGAGCGCTAGAGTGCTGGTCGATTCATACCATGTAGAGCGCTAGGGTGCTGGTCGATTCATACCATGTAGAGCGCTAGAGTGCTGGTCGATTCATACCATGTAGAGCGCTAGAGTGCTGGTCGATTTAAACCAAGCATAGAGTTAGAGCGCCGGTCGATTCATACCAAATATAGAGCTAGATTTTCTGTCGATTCATCCCAAATATAGAGCTAGATTTTCTGTCGACTCATCTCAAATATAGAGCTAGATTGTCTGTCGACTCATTCAAAATGTAGAGCTAAATTGTCGACTCATCCCAAATATAGAGCAAGATTTTCTGTCGATTCAACCCAAATATAGAGCTAGATTGTCGACTCATCCTAAATATAGAGCTAGATTTTCTGTCAATTCATCCCAAATATAGAGCTAGATTTTCTGTCGACTCATCCCAAATATAGAGCTAGATTTTCTGTCGACTCATCCCAAATATAGAGCTAGATTGTCTGTCGACTCATCCAAGATATAGAGTTAGATTGTCCACTCATCTCAAATATAGAGCTAGATTGTCTGTCGACTCATCCAAAATATAGAGCTAGATTGTCGACTCCTCCCAATATAGAGCTAGATTTTCTGTCGATTCAACCCAAATATAGAGCTAGATTGTCGACTCATCCCAAATATAGAGCTAGATTTTCTGTCAACTCATCCCAAATATAGAGCTAGATTTTCTGTCGATTCATCCCAAATATAGAGCTAGATTTTCTGTCGATTCATCCCAAATATAGAGCTAGATTGTCTGTCGACTCATCCAAGATATAGAGCTAGATTGTCGACTCCTCTCAAATATAGAGCTAGATTTTCTGTCGATTCAACCCAAATATAGAGCTAGATTGTCTGTCGACTCATCCCAAATATAGAGCTAGATTTTCTGTCGATTCAACCCAAATGTAGAGCTAGATTGTCTGTCGACACATCCCAAATATAGATCTAGATTGTCTGTCGACTCATCCCAAATATAGATCTAGATTGTCTGTCGACTCATCCCAAATATAGATCTAGATTGTCTGTCGACTCATCCCAAATATAGATCTAGATTGTCTGTCGACTCATCCCAAATATAGAGCTAGATTGTCTGTCGACTCATCCCAAATATAGATCTAGATTGTCTGTCGACTCATCCCAAATATAGAGCTAGATTGTCTGTCGACACATCCCAAATATAGATCTAGATTGTCTGTCGACTCATCCCAAATATAGATCTAGATTGTCTGTCGACTCATCCCAAATATAGATCTAGATTGTCTGTCGACTCATCCCAAATATAGATCTAGATTGTCTGTCGACACATCCCAAATATAGATCTAGATTGTCTGTCGACTCATCCCAAATATAGATCTAGATTGTCTGTCGACTCATCCCAAATATAGATCTAGATTGTCTGTCGACTCATCCCAAATATAGATCTAGATTGTCTGTCGACTCAACCCAAATATAGATCTAGATTGTCTGTCGACTCATCCCAAATATAGAGCTAGATTGTCTGTCGACTCATCCCAAATATAGATCTAGATTGTCTGTCGACTCATCCCAAATATAGATCTAGATTGTCTGTCGACTCATCCCAAATATAGATCTAGATTGTCTGTCGACTCATCCCAAATATAGATCTAGATTGTCTGTCGACTCATCCCAAATATAGATCTAGATTGTCTGTCGACTCATCCCAAATATAGATCTAGATTGTCTGTCGACTCATCCCAAATATAGAGCTAGATTGTCTGTCGACTCATCCCAAATATAGATCTAGATTGTCTGTCGACTCATCCCAAATATAGATCTAGATTGTCTGTCGACTCATCCCAAATATAGAGCTAAAGTGTTTGTCTTCATCTGCTACAAAACGTTATCTATAAAGATTCAAATTACTCGCTAAGACAGACACTCATTTTAACTTTCCAATCACTCACAAAAGCAAACACTCATAATAACTTCTCAATCACTCATAAAAGACGAGCATTCGTATTAACTTTCTTATCACTCACAAAAAACAAACGCTCGCATTACATTTCTAACCACTCACAAAAGATGGACACGTATTAACTTTCCAATCACTCACAAAAGACAGACACTCGTATTAACTTATCAATCACTCACAAAAGACAGACACTCGTATTAACTTTCCATTCACTCACAAATGACAGACACTCGTATTAACTTTCCAATCACTCACAAAAGACAGACACTCGTATTAACTTTCTAACCACTCACAAAAGACAGACACACGTATTAACTTTCTAACCACTCACAAAAGACAGACACTCGTATTAACTTTTCAATCACTCACAAAGACAGACACTCGCATTAACTTTCTAACCACTCACAAGAGACAGACACTCGTATTAACTTTCTAACCACTCCCAAAAGACAGACACTCGTATTAACTTTTCAATCACTCACATAAGACAAGACACTCGTTTTGAATGCAGAAACGTTTATACATTTATCCTCAGCAATCGCGAACTAATCTTCAAAGTGGAACAATTCAAACTACCGACGTCAGCCAGAGAGAGTTTGGAGGTTACATACCCACAGCACCATCACCAGAAAATGTCAATTGTTATGTGGAAGTCAGTGTGGTAAGTATCGTCATCGTCATCATTTTTATTTATTTATATTTTTCGTTCGCCAGCTTCCATCTCTAGCGAAGTCCCTAGAGACTGGGAACTGAATTGTGCGTGTTAATCCGTTTTTTTTTCCCTGGCAGTCGTGTACACAGGGGTCCCTTGCTTCACAGGCAGATAACTCCAACTTCGGAAGTACGCAAGTCATATTTTTTCCTTTCATGAGTGATTGACGTTTCAAGCCGAGCCTCGCTGCTGAGACCAGGGGTGGTTGTTCAACTGATGGAGAAGATAGAGCATTAGCCAATACCAAACTGATAAAACTTTGGACCATGATTCTAATTTGCAAAAGTTGTGTGCGTAGTCTAATTTCCAATATTAGGAAGAAACAATCATCATTTTTTGGCCATGTAATGAGAAGAGAACAGTTGGAATATATTGTAACAACTGGGAAAATTGAGGGACGAAGTGATAGAGGGAAGCAAAGAGAAAAGATACCAGACAGCTTAAGAGAATGGCTTGGCTGAAGGTCAACAACAGAAAGAATAAAAGGGCGGGAAAAGACCAAGGGCAGACCAGTGCTGAGATATAAGGATGTTTGCAGGGCTTCCTTGGGGGAATTCTCTATCAGTGAAAGGAACTGAAGGACAGACCAGTGCTGAGATATAAGGATGTTTGCAGGGCTTCCTTGGGGGAATTCTCTATCAGTGAAAGGAACTGAAGGACAGACCAGTGCTGAGATATAAGGATGTTTGCAGGGCTTCCTTGGGGGAATTCTCTATCAGCGAAAGGAACTGAAGGACAGAGCAGTGCTGAGATATAAGGATGTTTGCATGGCTTCCTTGGGGGAATTCTCTATCAGTGAAAGGAACTGAAGGACAGACCAGTGCTGAGATATAAGGATGTTTGCATGGCTTCCTTG
Source organism: Megaustenia siamemsis (assembly GCA_032433765.1). Taxonomy (NCBI): domain Eukaryota; kingdom Metazoa; phylum Mollusca; class Gastropoda; order Stylommatophora; family Ariophantidae; genus Megaustenia; species Megaustenia siamemsis. The sequence continues at coordinate 14,278,336 of JAVIAB010000117.1, forward strand.
GGGGAATTCTCTATCAGTGAAAGGAACTGAAGGACAGACCAGTGCTGAGATATAAGGATGTTTGCAGGGCTTCCTTGGGGGAATTCTCTATCAGTGAAAGGAACTGAAGGACAGACCAGTGCTGAGATATAAGGATGTTTGCAGGGCTTCCTAGGGGGAATTCTCTATCAGTGAAAGGAACTGAAGGACAGAGCAGTGCTGAGATATAAGGATGTTTGCATGGCTTCCTTGGGGGAATTCTCTATCAGTGAAAGGAACTGAAGGACAGACCAGTGCTGAGATATAAGGATGTTTGCATGGCTTCCTTGGGGGAATTCTCTATCAGTGAAAGGAACTGAAGGACAGACCAGTGCTGAGATATAAGGGTGTTTGCATGGCTTCCTTGGGGGAATTCTCTATCAGTGAAAGGAACTGAAGGACAGACCAGTGCTGAGATATAAGGATGTTTGCAGGGCTTCCTTGGGGGAATTCTCTATCAGTGAAAGGAACTGAAGGACAGACCAGTGCTGAGATATAAGGATGTTTGCAGGGCTTCCTTGGGGGAATTCTCTATCAGTGAATGAAAATGGGGAAAGTCAGGCATCAGATCGTAGCGCATGAAGGACAGAAGTAAAAAAACTGACATCAATATTCGAAGAAGCGTTGATGTTAAGTTCGGAAGACAGAAGAAGTAGGAGAAAGGAGACGTGACCAGCCACTACAAATGCTTCTGTTTTCATTCTGTGGTCGAATCTGTCTTTGAATGCGTTTCATCGAATTGCCTAAAAAGAATGGTGCGGTTGAATGCAGTGATTTTAAAACAATAAGTATAATGAACCTTGTAACAAAAATCTTACTAAAAGTTACACAAGGAACGATTCATAATAAAAACAGTTTTGAAGTAGAAGAACAACAATTTCGATTTAGGAAAAACAATGGACAAAAAAAGCCATTTTCTGCATGAGATCGTTAATCGAAAAGTACACAGAAGTAAACAAACCAGTATATGCCTGCTTCATAGACTACACCAAAGCTTTTGATAGAATACACCACAAACAACTTATAGACTGCCTAAAAGATATACATATAGATGACACAGACAATACGACTACTATGCAATTTATACTGGGAACAAACATCAATAATAAAATATAACAAAGAGAACTCTACACCCATTTATATAAAACGAGGAGTAAGACAGGGATGCATCTTATCACCAAGCTTATTCAATCTATACACTGAGCAAATCTTTAAAAACATCATAGAGATGCCAGGCCTACAAATTAATGGAAAGATAATCAATAAGATATGCTGACGATACTGTACTACCAGCAGAAAATCCTAAAGATCTACAACAATTACTTAATGTAATAAGCATGACAAGCCTAAATTATGGATTAGATATGAATATCAAAAAGACTAAAACTATGATCATAAACAAAGAAAATACGTAAAATCTACAAGTGGATATCACAGTTCAGTGAATAGACCTGGAGACAGTTCAGAGCTACAACTATCTTGAACATACTATAACCAGTAATGGAAAATGTAAAACTGAAATAAACAAAAGAATAGGAATGGCAAAAAGTCATTTTAATGCCATGGAAAATATATTTGGCCGTTGACATCTTGACAGACGGTTGGTAGCAAGCAATCGTGATAAGTCAGTAGTTTGGTAAAAACATTAGTGTCATTACGGCTTTGCTGAAGCAATCAACATTTTTCGGGCACATCATAAGAAGAGGAAAGTTGGAATACTTGGTTACAACTGGCAAAGTAAAAGGAAAGAGAGATCGCTGACGACAGAGAGAGAAAATACTTGATAGTTTGGTGTCATGGCATGGAAAACAGTCAACAACAGAACTGATACGATGCACTGTAGATAGAAGATTGTGGAGGGACATGATCGCCTACGCCAACCGGTATGGCACATGATGATGATAATGAATAGCTTCTCTCGCGGTTGAACCTGTCAATACTGGATAGACAGATCCATCCGCAGCACGAACAAGATGTATTCGTAATGCCTAGTCTCAATCCTTTCTTGTGCTCCTTTCGTCTTCTGTATTCGATATCAGCACTGCCTCCAAAGTTGCTGTGCCATTTTTGTATTTTTCTGTTCCATGTGCTACGATCTCCAGCCAGATTTTCCCAGTATCTTTCACTGATGGAGAATTCCCTCAAGGAATCCTTGCAAACATCCCTATATCTCAACACTGGTCTGCCCTTTGGTCTTTTTCCGCCCTTAAGTTCTCGATATAATATTTATTTGGGAATACGAATGTTTGCCATTCTTACATATCCTAGCCACCTTAATCTACGACTCCATGTTGGACTGACTCCGTGTTGCCATGGTGTATGGGAGTTTGGCTCGTTCTAAGACATTAGAGTTGGTTACTTTGTTTTGCCATTTGATGTTTATAATCTTTCGAAGGCAGGCCACATGAAAACTGTTAAACATTTTCTCCTGTCCTGCATAGGTAGTCAAAGTTATGAAAAATATACAAACATCAAAACAAATAATACCAGGGCTAAAACTAGAATAGTAAAATGTTATATATTCTTAACATTTCTGTATGGTGCAGAAACATGGACATTAGGCAAGAAAACAACAAAAAAAAATGGAAGCCTTTAAAATATTAATTTATAAAAGAATTGGAAGGAAAGAAAAGAAAACAAGCTATGTAGTCTTAAAATAACTAAAAATGAAAAGAAAACTACTAAACATAATTCAAACAAGACAAATGATACTTTGGGGGGCATATTAACAGAACAACACCTACTAAAAGTAATCTTGGAAAAAAAAATACAAGGTAAACGAGGCAGAAGCAGAGCAATACTAACATGGTCATGGACGAGTAATATCAAAAGATGGACAACTCAGCCTATGACAACCTGCACTATCAAAGCAAGAGGCAGAGCGGAATGGCGCTCCAAGGTAGCCAACCTTCGATGCGGGGACTGCACTCAATAATGATGATTTGTCAATATGAAATCATGTAGTTGTCTCACCTTTCATTCTTTCTTATCTACTAGATGCAGACGGTTGGCGGGCAATGCGTCCCCTTTGGAAGAAGCAACATGTGGAGCTGTCAGTCCGGTGTTCATGTCCAGTTTAGTCCAGAATGCGAGTTACAGAACAGAGGGAGAGACAGAACACCGAGGCGTCCCTAGAGTCACAAACCTTCAACTACAGCAAATGCAAAATATTATACGTGCAATGGCTGATAAATATTGCTTCTTTAATAACTGTGCTAAGATATCGACCTGTTAATAGCAAATATAAATAATATTGTTGTGATGTATGTATAGTTTTCCTACAACTAGTATACAATATTGTTGTGATATATGTATAGTTTTCCTACAACTGGTATACAATATTGTTGTGATATATGTATAGTTTTCCTACAACTAGTATACCTCTTCTGAAAGTATCATCTTCATACTTTGCACAGACCGACGAAACATTCAGGGACTGGTACGTCTTGTCTCGTTTTGAAAGGCGCAAACAAACCGCACCCACTTTGTGTGATTCGTGGCCATCCTTCGCATGGTACCCTATTTGTCAATCAATCAGCCAATCAAAACGCTCCAGACCAATCAGGGCAAAGATCAATAACGTTCATCCCAATTCCTGGAAATTTTCCCGATTTGCTGCTACACAAGGTCAATGTGACTGAGTGCATTGCGTGGTTTCTCTTCTCCATGTTTTCTTACCCTTTGCCCTGTTTCCTCCTTCTATGTTGATCCCGTGATAATACATGTCTTGCTATGTTGACATATGGTTCTCTTAGAATGTGCCCAAATCATCGGTATTTTTTATTAACGATAATCATTTTTTGATTCGGCTCTTATTTTATTTCCCCTTCCCCCCATATAGCCCATATATTTTTATTTCTGATCTGGTTTGTACTTCATGTCCTTATGTTCGACCACACTATGTATCTCAAGTGTGCCTGAATGAGGTGTGCCTCAGCGCATTCTATTACACAAGATAAATGTGTATTTATAGCTCAGATTCTCACAAACATAAACGGAAACTGATCAGATAACGCTATGTAGTATTAAATAAGGGAGCCGCGATAGCTCAGTGGTTAGTGAACTGGACTACAAAAGACAAGGGGTAGGGTTCGACCCCAACCGACGGCTACCGGGTTCACCCAGCCTTAAATGGGTACCGGATTTTTTGGGGGAAAGTAAAGCAGCACGGGCGTAATACCGACCACATTACCCCAAAAATCATGTGCTGAAGGTCTGTAAAATATAGGCTCACTAATACCATATTTCCCTATACGCCACTTAGCGTGACGGGGGTAGTATACTTTACTTTTTAGTATTAGATAAAGTCTATGTATAACGAAATCGGCAAGAATATTTATTCATTTTGTTTATTTTACCACTATTTAATCCCTTTGTTTATATTACCAACATTGATTTCGTTTAAAATAAGATCACACATTGTGATCACTAATTATTATATTTATTTGTTAAAGATATCAAATTAAATTGACGATTTTCTCTACAGAGAAAGAAGTAGTGATGCACAGCAATGCAGCTCTTTCAAACCTGAAAGTGATATTTTAGTTCAAGCCTAATATGTGCGTGCAAAAAACATTTCACGACATTCTTAGTTGTCAACATTTTTTTAGAAAGAGTTGTTAATGGGGGGAAGTTCTATTTTGAGATATAACAATTATCTTTTAATGTTCTAGTTTACAATTTGTGTTGTTCTAGTAATGCTCTATTGATTAGTGCTTGTGTTACGAGGAAATAGTAAAATATGATTTAATTTTTCCCTATTTGAATGCGCGCGCACACACACACACACACACACACACACAACACATCTTCACCACATAAAGATTGCTAAAATTTAAACATAAACATATTCTTAAAAAAAACGTCTTCTGCAACAAGTATATGTCACTAGAAGTGATTAAAAGAGTTCTGCAGCGTTATATTGAACCAATCCTGACCCATAGAAGAGAATCATGGACAGTAAACAAACAAATGAAAAGACGATTAAATACCACAGAGATGAGATTTCTCAGAAGAATGTTGAAAGTTCCCTGGACAGCTAAAATGACCAATGAAGAAATTCTCAAAGAGGCCACCACAAAAGGGAGCTCCCCAAAAATTTCGCAAAAATAATCAATATTTTTCGAGCACATCATGAGAAGAGGAAAGTTGGAATACTTGGTTACAACCGGCAATATACAGGGAAAGGGAGATCGCGAGCGACAAAGGGAGAATATACTAGATAGCTTGGTGTCATCGCATGGAAAACAGTCAACAACAGTATAGATACGATGCACAGTACATAGAAAATTCTGGAAGGGTATGATCGCCTACGACAACCGCTAATGCAATTGATGATGATGATGATGATGATGATGATGATGATGATGATGATGATGATGATGATGATGATGATGATGATGATGATGAAACTTCTTCTAATCTACCTGAAGCACAACCAAATAACAGTCACGTACAGGTTTAGTTCTCAACTGAGCTACACAACTAAAATAGCAATTTCAAACATCTGTCACATTTGTTTGTCATTGATACATTAGCTCATTTGTATTTCCCCAAGTAGAAGAAAAAAACACACACACTTATTTTCTACATTCAAAATGATGAAAAGAAGTTGTATCTTAAAACAGGGTGGTCCACACAATAGACCGCGAGACTTATTTCGGTGACCCGCGGCCCTTTTCTATAGAAACAATTAACCAAATATAAATCAATATTTTAATTGTTAGATCGTGGGTGAAAAAGTAAAGTGAATAGCCACCGTCACGCCAAGTGACGATTAGGCAATATAGTGTTAGTGACCATAATTTTTACAGACCTTCGGCACATTATTTTTGTAGGTAATGTGGTCGGTATTACGCCCGTGCTGATTTACTTTCCCTGAAAAAAATCCGGTAGCCATTAAAGTCTGGGTGAACCTGGAGGCCGTCCTCTTGTCCTTTGTGGTCCAAATCACTAATCCATGAACTATCGCGGCTCCTTTAAATCGTGGGTACTGGGGAAAAAAGTCCATCTTTTCTGCAGAAACTATCATCAACATCATGTACCATACTGGTTGGTGTAGGCATTCATGTCATTCCACAATTTTCTATCTACACTGCATCGTATCAGTTCTTTTGTTGACTGTTTTCCATGCCATGACACCAAGCTATCCAGTATTTTTTCTCTCTTTGTCGTCCGCGATCTCTCTTTCCTCTTATTTTTCCAATTGTAACCAAGTATTCCAACTTTCCTCTTCTCATGATGTGCCCGAAAAATGTTGATTGTTTCTTTCTGATGTTTTTTAGGAGCTCCTTTTTGTGTTGTGTTGTTTTGAGAACTTCCTCATTGGTCTTTTTAGCTATCCAGGGAACTTTCAACATTCTTCAGAGAAATCCCATCTTTGTGGCCTCTAATCGTCTTCATATAAACTATATAGAAACTATATCTCTCGTTAAATGGTGGTACAGAACAGTATTTAATTCGTCTAACATTGCATTTCCATTAGGAAATGTAGCAAGTTATAATACTTCGACCAAGGATTCGAATTGTTTTAGCAAAAACCTCGGGCGAAAAATAATTAGGAACCAGTAGTGGGGTGTAACAAAAAAGAGTTCATAAATGTTTTGTAGAGCCAGTCTTTACATATGATGTGAATCATGGATAATAGGACAATAAACCAGAAAATCTCTGGAGGCTGTAGAAATGTGGTTTTTCAGAAGAATATTGAGAATATCATAGACACCTAAGAAGAGCAATGAAAACGTTCTGAAAGAGATCAAAGCAAAAAGTGAGGTTATATTCAATATTAGGAAGAAACAATCATCATTTTTTGACCATGTAATGAGAAGAGAACAGCTGGAATATATTGTAACAACTGGAAAATTTAGGGACGAAGTGATAGAGGGAAGCAAAGAGAAAAGATACCAGACAGCTTAAGAGAATGGCTTGGCAGAAGGTCAACAACAGAAATGATAAATAACTATCGAGATAGAAAATTGTGGAGAGACATGATCACCTACGCCAGTAGGCTTTGTACTTGATGATAATGATGAGTGGGGTGTATCGTACACTCCTAAAGGTAAGGTGGCAACTTTACAAAAATGGAACACAACAAAATACTGACGTTTCGGCCTACATGCGGCCTTCTTCAGAGAACGAGAGCAACGACAACAAACGAGGAAACACAGATAAATACTGCTACATCTAAGATGATTGAGGTGAGAGAACAAAATGCTATGTGATGAGTCTAACTAACAAATACACAGACAAATTGTTGACATTAGACAAACCCCCGGAAAATATTTAATGTGATATGTCAAGTAACGATAGTTGGATGAGTATGTGCGTTTGTAACATAAGGAAACCCAAAGAAATTAGATTCAATACAAAAAAAAATTGTCAACTCCAATGTTAAGTCAGTCCTACTATATGGCTATGATACATGGAGATCAACAAAACTGACAATCATGAAGATACAGACTTTCATTAATGGATGTTTACGCAGTATAAAAGGATGGAAATGACAGGACAAAATCACTAACATAGAATTATGGAAATGTACCAGTCAAATACCAGTTGATAAAGAGATACAGCGAAGATGGTGGCGCTGGATAGGACACACACTGCGAAAGCCATCGGAGAGTATTACACAACGGGCCCTTTTCTGGAAGCCCCATGGGAAAAGACAAAGAGGAAGACCAAGGAATTCTTGGAGAAGACAGACAGAAGCTGAGATGAAGATGATGGGGAAGACACTGAATGATCTTTAGAAGAATGGCAAGAAACTGAACGACTTGGAAAGTGTTTGTTGAAGACCTATGCTCCACAGGGAGCTGAAAGTGTTTGTTGAAGACCTATGCTCCACAGGGAGCTGAAAGGTAGAAGAAGAAGAAGGTGTATGTGTGCGTGCGTGTGTGTGTGTGTGTGTGTGAGTTTGTGTGTAGAGCTCACTCTGATTGGCCCTCCGGTAACAAAAGGTTGGACCACACTGTAGTCAAACATAAACAAAAAGGTTTGTTGTTTAATAATGGAATATCACATCCTGTCACATTTGCTTATCATTTACCTTTTTGAAACAGGCATTGACTACTGAAATATCATTTATTTAAATACGGATTTAAGATTTTATACAAATTTATTGCGTGGTGTGTGTTGTGTCACAAAGTGAAACCACCCCCATTTAATATCGATTTCAAGATTGAGGGGAGTGTACTAGGCTCAGGCAGGCCATCTTTATCCACTGAGAACATTTCAAAGATAATTAAAATGCCACTGCTTTATAAAACAGCTGTGCTGTGACTAGAACTGATATTTTTAATATTGTTTGCCGTGTTTTGTCTGCACTGAGAAGGGGTTAAGGCTAAGAAATGCAAATAAATGCATAAAAATGCGAAGCTGCAGTAAAGCTAAATATGAGGGAGAATTGAAACAAAAAATAGAAAAAATGGTATGGTAAAAGCTTTACGTGACTCATAGACGACACAACGAACCATCGTTCAAATTTGTATTGTCTATCAATCGCGTAAAGCCTTTAGTAAAAAAAAAGTTAAGTACTCCCGTCATGCCAAGTGGCGTTTAGGGAAATATGGTGTTAGTGACCCTATATTTTACAGACCTTCAGCACATGATTTTTGGGGTAATGTGGTCGGTATTACGTCCGTGCTGCTTTACTTTCCCAGAAAAAAATCCGGTACCCATTTAAGGCTGGGTGAACCCGGAAGCCGTCGGTTGGGATCGAACCCTACCCCTTGTCCATGGTAGTCCAGTTCACTAACCACTGAGCTATCGCGGCTCCGTAAAGCCTTTACCATACAAATAATTCTTTTTTTTAAATTCTCCCTCTGCATTGAGAACCGATGTACACATTTGATTAATACCCACATTATTCACATGCTTATCCTCTTGATACTTCCGGACACATAAAAGCCATTACCAGAAATCTCCACTCTTATTTGTCTTGAGTCATCCTATCAACCCATCGCACCTGATGCAGGTTTTTTTCCCTACCCCACCTCGCTATCTCAGGCTCAGACGGATCATTTTGGGTTGGGTCATGATCCGTCATTGTTCCAGCTTCCTGGCTGGGTTCTCTGCTTTATTTGAGGCCAGTCTTTTCTCTGTTCATAATTTCTATAACATTGTTTTTTTTTAACGAAATGAGGTTAGTGCGCATCTACAAGCTAACTACCGCTTCCGTTGTCAGAATAATTGTGACCATATGTCAGGGTACAAAGATATAAATCTCCAACAGACGTTGGGAAGTGGGAGTGTATAATCCCCACTTAATCATGCGCATGTCTTTTTGGACAACACAACCCGGTGTTTTCACCCAAAATGCCTCATGTTCAATAAACTAAAAATATTGGTTGATATGGAGAGGAGTTTTTTTGGGGCTTTATGGGAGGAGAGTGATAAAATATATATCAGGTGAGAAGACAAGAATGTAACAGGTCGTTAACTTTCCCACACAATTTGATGTGGCTGTTTTCAAAGAGGAAGAATTCTTAAAAGGAACAGAAGGCGAAACAAGAGAAAGAAGCAATAAGAAGAAAAGGGAGAAGAAGAAGGGTGGTGCAAAAGAAAAAAGAAAGACTGGTGGAAGAGGAGGAGGAGAAGAAGAAGAAGAAGGAAGAGGAAAAGGCAATATGTAGAATGAGGAATATAAGGAAAAGTAGAACAGGAAGGAGGAGAAGAAAATAAGATGATGATGGTGATGATGACGCAGAAGAAGAAAACGACGAGGAGAAGACAACGAAGAAGAAGAAGAAAGGAGGAGAATCTATAGGAGGAGAATCTATAGGAGGAGAATCTATAGGAGGAGAATTAGCATAAGGGATAGAAGCAGAAGAAGAGGAAGAAATTAAATGGGAGGAGGCGGAGAGGAGGAAAAGAAGGAGGAGGAGAAAAAGAAGAAGCAAGAGAAAGAAGCAGCATGAAAAGGAAAGAGAGATGAGAAGGGTGGGGGAAAGGAAGAGAAGATATAAGGTTAGGGTGTTTGCCTCGCGCGCAAAAAATGTCATGTTTAAAGCTCGTGAAGTGATCTAGTTATTTTGTTCTACGTGGCCTCCTTATTTCAGGGTAATAGCCAGTCTTATCGGAGACTGACGTCAAATGGTAAATCCCATCATGACGAAAAGCAAATAAAAGACAATTTTTTAATGAATAAAAACAAATATTATGGCGTTGCGAAGTCAAAACTTATAAAAGTAATGTTTATACTACTATCTCTGAAGTAATACTTTGCCTCTTTTGCCTCTGTTATACTTCATCATCTAGATGGAATGGAAGTAGTGTTCACGTCATGCTCTTAATTGCATCTCTCTCATTGCACTCATCGTGAAGTCTGAGTGTTATTAATCAATTGTATTCTTTGTCTACAAGAATGTTGAGAATACCATGGACAGGTAAGAAGAGTAATGAAAACTTTCTCAAAGAGACCAAAACAAAGAGAGAGCTAACTTCCAATATTAGGAAGAAACAATCATCATTTTTGGTCATATAATCAGAAGAGAACAACTGGAATATAATGTAAAACTAGGAAAATTGAGGGACAAAGAGATAGAGGGAAGCAAAGAGAAAAGATACCAGACAACTTAAGAGAATGGCTTGGTAGAAGGTCGGTAACAGAAAAATAACTGTTGAGATCGAAAGCTGTGGAGGGACATGATCACCTACGCCAGCAGGCCGGGAACTTGATGATGAATAATAGAAAAAAGGCAGAAGTAATGGTAACAACAAAGAATGAGACATTACCTCAGTGCATAATAAAGACAAGCGGAACAATATTAAAACAGGTAATTCTCTCTCTCTCTCTCTCTCTCTCTCTCTCTGCGATCAAGACTCAATCAGAGTAGGATTCTAGACTCTCTCATGAAGTCAGCTGCCTGTTTAAGCGAATCGATTGCCCCATATAGTTTCTCCTCCAGGGAGGTGGGCGTGGACCGCATTGCTCTTCTTAGGTCTGTGTACTGGGGGCAATACTGTAGAACATGTTTTGTAGTCATATTGTCCAGTGTACAGTGGCGTAGGCTGGTTGTACCTATTTTGAATTTGGTGAACATGTGATTTCTCATTCTATTGTGGCCAGTGCGTAGGCGAAGTATGATGACTTGATCCCTCCTTGATAGTTGGTGGTATCCGTCACTCTCGTTATGCTTTGGGTGTTCTCGTTTCCATTTTTCATGGAACTGACCCTTGAGGATGGACTTGGCTTCATCATGACTGAACGGATTGTTCTCTTGTGGTAATCTCCCTCCCTCTTTAGCTAATTTGTCTGTGCATTCGCAGCATTACAGTGTGAAGGTATCTACTGAATGACTACTCTCTGGAAGTTGTTGCATAGATGGTCCAGGGTAGTTCTCAAGTCATCTAGTTCATTGCTCTTGGGGCTTTTTAAAGCTGATAGTACTGACAGTGCATCAGTCAGAATCACCAATTTATTGTGCATGCTATTTTTGTGTTGAGTAGCCAGTGTTGCAGCATCTCTGATGGCCTCAGTTTTTGCTTTAAAGTTGTTTGAGAATTAAGTTGTTGAGAGTTCTTTGAGCTTAAGAGAATGGCTTGGCAGAAGGTCAACAACGGAAATGATAAATAACTGTCGAGATCGAAAGTTGTGAAGAGACATGATTACCTACGCCAGCAGGCCATGTACTTAATGATGATGATTGTTAATATTTCAAATAGTATTCACAATATTTCTAAAATACACCAGGAATTACCACTAGCACAATGAATGGCCGAGTGAATTATGACAAGATCTTTCTGTGTGATCAGAGTGAAGAGGTTGAAGCACTAATGAACATTGTTCATGTACACCGAAGAAAGAGGTTGAAGCACTAATGAACATTGTTCATGTACTGTGAAGAAAGAGGTTGAAGAACTAAAGAACATTGTTCATGTACACCGAAGAAAGAGGTTGAAGCACTAATGAACATTGTTCATGTACACCGAAGAAAGAGGTTGAAGCACTAATGAACATTGTTCATGTACACTGAAGAAAGAGGTTGAAGCACTAATGAACATTGTTCATGTACACCGAAGAAAGAGGTTGAAGCACTAATGAACATTGTTCATGTACTGTGAAGAAAGAGGTTGAAGAACTAAAGAACATTGTTCATGTACACTGAAGAAAGAGGTTGAAGCACTAATGAACATTGTTCATGTACACCGAAGAAAGAGGTTGAAGCACTAATGAACATTGTTCATGTACTGTGAAGAAAGAGGTTGAAGAACTAAAGAACATTATTCATGTACACCGAAGAAAGAGGTTGAAGCACTAATGAACATTGTTCATGTACTGTGAAGAAAGAGGTTGAAGAACTAAAGAACATTGTTCATGTACACCGAAGAAAGAGGTTGAAGCACTAATGAACATTGTTCATGTACTGTGAAGAAAGAGGTTGAAGAACTAAAGAACATTGTTCATGTACACCGAAGAAAGAGGTTGAAGCACTAAAGAACATTGTTCATGTACACCGAAGAAAGAGGTTGAAGAACTAAAGAACATTGTTCATGTACTGTGAAGAAAGAGGTTGAAGAACTAAAGAATATTGTTCATGTACACCGAAGAAAGAGGTTGAAGCACTAATGAACATTGTTCATGTACTATGAAGAAAGAGGTTGAAGAACTAAAGAACATTGTTCATGTACACCGAAGAAAGAGGTTGAAGCACTAAAGAACATTGTTCATGTACACAGAAGAAAGAGGTTGAAGAACTAAAGAACATTGTTCATGTACTGTGAAGAAAGAGGTTGAAGAACTAATGAATATTGTTCATGTACATGAAGAAAGAGGTTGAAGAACTAAAGAACATTGTTCATGTACACCGAAGAAAGAGGTTGAAGAACTAAAGAACATTGTTCATGTACACCGAAGAAAGAGGTTGAAGAACTAAAGAACATTGTTCATGTACACCGAAGAAAGAGGTTGAAACATTGATGAACATTGTTCATGTACACCGAAGAAAGAAGTTGAAGAACTAAAGAACATTGTTCATGTACTGTGAAGAAAGAGGTTGAAGCACTAATGAACATTGTTCGTGTACACCGAAGAAAGAAGTTGAAGAACTAAAGAATATTGTTCATGTACTGTGAAGAAAGAGGTTGAAGCACTGATGAACATTGTCCATGTCTTGTAAATATGGTTCGCACGCAAAAAATCATAACGAGACATGAAAATGACAACTGTTCTCCATAACAAGAATGTAAATGTCTCTGTTTCATGATTTATATAATAGATCTTTACGGTATATGACGCTGTGCTTTTCTTGGCTACACTTTTCAGTAAACAATTTACTTTATTCACAAAAGAGCGTTAGTTGTCTATTTTCACGGTCGTGGTTCTGAACAATTGTGGTCCGTATTGCCCTTGTACGGAGTGAGTCACCACCTAGTAGAGATATGCAAGAGCCTCTATGAAATTAGTCGCACTACAGTAAGATCTTCAGCAGGCTACTCTAAACACCTCACCATTAACTCCGGAGTAAGACAAGGCTGCGTGCTTTCCCCTTTACTTTTCATCACATATATGGACAATATATGCAAATTAGCATGCCCAATCCAAGGAAAAATACCAACACGGATGATAACAAGCGATAACACAAAAAGAGAACGAAATATACGTACCAGAAAACAACAGAAGAGAGGAAGAAATAAATGAAATACTATTTGCAGACGACCAAGTTCTGATACATGAAACAACTGAGGACCTACAAGAACATATCAACAGGCTAAACAATACTTGTAAACAATACAACATGAAGATCAACATAAGCAAACCCGAAGTAATGGCAATAGCGAGAAAGAAAGAAAAACTAAACATCATAATAGATAATACAACTTTGAAGCAAGTAGACAATTTTAAATATCTGGGTAGCACGTTAACACAAGACAATAACCAAGAGACAGAGATAGATATAAGGTGTAACAAAGCAAGCCAAGTTATAGGTCAAGTATCAACACTATTGAAAAACAAAGCAATAACTACGGAAGCAAAAAGGGCAATATACAAATCAATTTTTCTACCAACTCTGAGCTATCAGTGCCAGAATTGGACGCTGGACTCTAGAACAATAAGAAAGATAACGACCACCGAAATGAAATGTGTCAGAAGAATGACAGGAAACAGCTTAAGGGACAGAGTAAGAAACACTGACCTGAGGAAGAAACTCGAAATTGAACCAGCTATCGAATACATAAAGAAACAACAGATAAATTTGTTCGGCCACATAACAAGACAAAAAGAACTAACAATGACTCAAAGAGCCTTAAATAAACGCTACGAAAACACCAGATTAAGAGGAAGACCGAGAAAGAGATGGATAAAGGGAATACTAGAGTCACTAGGAGGAATAACATCAGAAGAGGCCAACAGAAGAGCAAAGAATCGCAGATTGTTTCTCCCCTCGACGCCAACGGCAGCAGAGGAAGGATAGAAGAGGAAGAAGAAGAAGTGGTTCTGCCATTTATTTGAATACCGTTGTCAAAGTGTAAAAGTAAAAAGTAAAGTACGTCACGCGAGTGCGTATAGGGAAATATGGTGTTAGTGACCTATATTTTACAGACCTTCAGCACATGATTTTTGGGGTAATGTGGTCGGTATTACGCCCGTGCTGCTTTTACTTTCCCAGAAAAATCCGGTACCCATTTAAGGCTGAAATTGGGATCGAACCCTACCCCTTGTCCGTAGTAGTCCAGTTCACTAACCACTGAGCTATCGCGGCTCTACTAATTTTTAGGAATTAGTAAAACCAACTCGTGGTAAGAATTGAACCCCCACTAAAATCGTAATGTGAGTGTATATGAGCTCAAATTTGACTCGGAATAATTTCTCTCCAATAGGATGGAAAATAAATATTTCAGATACATACTTCCCCGTATCTAATTTTGCGTAGCCAATTTTAACGTTCGTTAAAATTTCAAAATTTAAGAATGGTCTAATTTTTAAAATAACTCCTGGGAACATGATCTTCCCGCTTTGGCAATAATGTTTCCTTCTGGCAATAATGTTTCCTTATAGCCATAGTGTTTCCTTATGGCAATAATGTTTCCTTAAGGCAATAATGTTTCCTTATGGCAATAATGTTTCCTTATGGCAATAATGTTTCCTTATGGTAATAATGTTTCCTTAAGGCAATAATGTTTCCTTATGGCAATAATGTTTCCTTAAGGCAATAATGTTTCCTTATGGCAATAATGTTTCCTTAAGGCAATAATGTTTCCTTAAAGCAATAATGTTTCCTTATGGCAATAATGTTTCCTTAAGGCAATAATGTTTCCTTATGGCAATAATGTTTCCTTAAGGCAATAATGTTTCCTTATGGTAATAATGTTTCCTTATGGCAATAATGTTTCCTTGTGGTAATAATGTTTCCTTATGGCAATAATGTTTCCTTATGGCAATAATGTTTCCTTATGGTAATAATGTTTCCTTAAGGCAATAATGTTTCCTTATGGCAATAATGTCTCCTTATAGCCATAGTGTTTCCTTATGGCAATAATGTTTCCTTAAGGCAATAATGTTTCCTTATGGCAATAATGTTTCCTTATGGCAATAATGTTTCCTTAAGGCAATAATGTTTCCTTATGGCAATAATGTTTCCTTAAGGCAATAATGTTTCCTTATGGCAATAATGTTTCCTTAAGGCAATAATGTTTCCTTAAAGCAATAATGTTTCCTTATGGCAATAATGTTTCCTTAAGGCAATAATGTTTCCTTATGGCAATAATGTTTCCTTAAGGCAATAATGTTTCCTTATGGTAATAATGTTTCCTTATGGTAATAATGTTTCCTTGTGGTAATAATGTTTCCTTATGGCAATAATGTTTCCTTATGGCAATAATGTTTCCTTATGGCAATAATGTTTCCTTATGGCAATAATGTTTCCTTATGGTAATAATGTTTCCTTTTGGCAATAATGTTTCCTTAAGGCAATAATGTTTCCTTATGGCAATAATGTTTGCTTTTGGCAATAATGTTTCCTTATGGCAATAATGTTTCCTTATGGCAATAATGTTTCCTTATGGCAATAATGTTTCCTTATGGTAATAATGTTTCCTTATGGCAATAATGTTTCCTTAAGGCAATAATGTTTCCTTTGGCAATAATGTTTCCTTAAGGCAATAATGTTTCCTTAAGGCAATAATGTTTCCTTTTGGCAATAATGTTTCCTTAAGGCAATAATGTTTGCTTTTGGCAATAATGTTTCCTTATGGCAATAATGTTTCCTTATGGCAATAATGTTTCCTTATGGTAATAATGTTTCCTTATGGCAATAATGTTTCCTTAAGGCAATAATGTTTCCTTAAGGCAATAATGTTTCCTTTTGGCAAAAATGTTTCATTATGGTAATAATGTTTCCTTATAGCAATAATGTTTCCTTACGGCAATAATGTTTCCTTATAGCAATAATGTTTCCTTACGGCAATAATGTTTCCTTAAGATAGTAATCTTTCCTTATAGCAATAATGTTTCCTTATATCAATAATGTTTCCTTACGGCAATAATGTTTCCTTATGATAGTAATCTTTCCTTATAACAATAATGTTTCCTTATAGCAATAATGTTTCCTTATAGCAATAATGTTTCCTTACGGCAATAATGTTTCCTTAAGATAGTAATCTTTCCTTGTAGCAATAATGTTTCCTTATAGCAATAATGTTTCCTTATAGCAATAATGTTTCCTTATAGCAATAATGTTTCCTTATAGCAATAATGTTTCCTTATAGCAATAATCACCCATGCGCTGCCGGGGCCCAAAAGGGTAGTAAAGAATAGCGGCGCTGTATCCTACCAGGCATGTTCGTAAGAGGCGAGAAAGGAGGGCTTGGCATGGGACTGGCTATCCCATACTGCAAAAAAAATGAGCCGAAAAAACTTCACAAACATGGACAAGTCAAAGAGAGAAAAATTAAATCCGCCATCCAGGAAAGAGAAAGGCTCTCTGTTTAAGAGAGGAATTATTGGAGAAGACAGATAGAAGCAGAGATGAAGATGATGGGGAAGACATGGAATGATTTTAAAAGCATGGCAAAAAAACAGAACGACTTGGAAAGTGTTTGTTGAAGACCTATGCTCCACTGGGAGCTAAAATGGTAGAAGAAGAAGAAGTTAGCAATAATGTTTCCTTATGATAATAATGTTTCATTATGGCAATAATGTTTCCTTAAGGCAATACTGTTTCCTTGCGGCAATACTTTTTCCTTATGGCAATATTGTTCCCTTATGAAACTCTCTACCTCCCCTACCCCCCACCCCTTTTTTTTAAATCTCTGGTCAATTAATTTTTATTAAGGTAATATCACTACGAAGGTTACTGTTATTATTATTAACTATTATTATCAAAATTGTAATTTGGCGCTCTCCTTGGGCATCAGTTAAATACGCCCCAATATGTAAACACTAGGGACAGCGGTGGTTTTGATCTATTTGACTGTTCTCCTGTTGAGAATGTCATATTTCAAAGTCGATGACGGTGATACACTGCACTGTGATCTGCCAGTTCTCCAGAGTGCCGTAGGTATGACCCCTTATGTTGTCTCTGTTGCCCTATGATTAGTTTAATTCGAGACATGACAAGTACATGTATTAATGTAGCGTGCTGATTATAGTTGTAGTAGTTGTTGTTAGTCGTAGGCCCGGTATCATTGCAAACGAATTAAACATCCATGATTGCTCAACCGCCCGTGCCAGTGGAATCCATCTGAATTAACATCTCGTATCATTGAAGGATCCAAACAAAGAAAGGCAGCTGCAGTCCCCGTCATAGCAGCTACAGCACACGCCAAAAGACATAAGACGTAGTGGCACGAAATTGAACGCATCTGAACTGTCCTTCGTCATCCGATATCATCATTCATCGTAAGCAATCGGAATATCGAAACAAGATCCGGATGAAAAACACAGCTCACGGTGTGCATGGAGCACTAAACTCAGTCGCTCAAACACCAAGCCGGACTTAAAATATGAGGAAACTGCAGCCGGACTTGTAATATGAAGAAACTGCAGCAAGGAACAATTTTCACACAGAGCATTAAGGGTTGCTGCCGCCTATTCGCATATTGACCGAAAGTCCATGTGCTGGTTATGTTTTTTTTTCTAATCTTAATTCCTTTTATATATATATATATATATATATATATATATATATATATATATATATATATATAGCATTTACCGTCTGGGCAGACGGGTGGTAGCAATAAATCATGATTCGTAGGTAGTTGGTAATATTAAACAATCATGATTTGTTGGTAGATGGTAATATCAATCAATGATGATTTTAATTTTGCAAAGGTGTGATTTGGAAGCCATAGCCCAGGCTGTGACTCCATATTCTAGAACTGGTCTGACTCTTCCTACATATAGTCTTTTCAAAGTATTGCTGTCTGCCCCCCAGTCCGTTCCTGCCAATTTCTTCATAATATTTGACAGAAATTAACAGAATACAGAACCAAGCTGCCCGTATCATTACTGGTGCTATGAAATCTACACCTATCAAGACTCTAGAAACAGTAACAGGTTTACAACCCTTAGATGACAGACGGGTCACTAAAGTTTTGCAACAAGCGGAGAAATATAGAAGGCTCCTTAGCCACCCCATGCACCAAAGAATATCTGGTTCTGGAATTGTACGACTTAAGAGGAGCAACTTCGCTGCAATTGCCAATGAACTAACTACTGGAGACCCAGTTCTTTCCCAAACAATATCGAAACCCTTGGGCCCATCTGATATGTCTCCTCACGGAAAACATAAAATACCAGAACTTCAGGAAAACAAAACAGGAATCATGAAAAAAGGCACCCAATCAGACACAGAAAGAAAACACGTAGCAGAAAAACATATACACGATACTTACCCACAGGACTCTTGGTCCCACATATACACAGATGGCTCTGCTACAAATGCCACCAGAAATGGAGGGGGAGGTGTGTTCTTGACGCTGACCAATCAGGACGAGATCACCAAGTCAATAGCTACTGGAAAATTCTCTAACAACTTTAAAGCAGAGGCTGAGGCCATCAGAGAAGCTGCAACACTGGCTACTCAACACAAAAATAACATGCACAATAAATTGGTGATTCTGACTGATGCACTGTCAGTACTATCAGCTCTAATAAACCACAAGAACAATGAACTAGATGACTTGAGAACAACCCTGGACCAACTATGCAATAACTTCCAGAGAGTAGTCATTCAGTGGATACCATCACACTGTAATATACACGGGAACGAACGAGCAGACAAATTAGCTAAAGAGGGAGGGAGATTACCACAAGAGAACAATCCGCTCAGTTATGATGAAGCCAAATCCATCCTCAAGGGTCAGTTCCATGAAAAATGGAAACGTGAACACCCAAAGCATAACGAGAGTGACGGATACCACCAACAATCAAGGAGGGATCAAGTCATCATACTTCGCCTACGCACAGGCCACAATAGAATGAGAAATCACATGTTCACCAAATTCAAAATAGGAACTACCAATCTATGCCACTGTACACTGGACAATATGACTACAAATCATGTTCTACAGGATTGCCCCCCAGTACACGGACCTAAGAAGAGCAATGTGGTCCACGCCCACCTCCCTGG
This sequence comes from Megaustenia siamemsis, assembly GCA_032433765.1. Lineage (NCBI taxonomy): Eukaryota > Metazoa > Mollusca > Gastropoda > Stylommatophora > Ariophantidae > Megaustenia > Megaustenia siamemsis. The sequence goes on from JAVIAB010000117.1 coordinate 14,297,925, forward strand.
AGGAGAAATTATATGGGGCGATCGATTCGCTTAAACAGACAGCTGACTTCATGAGAGAGACTGGAATCCTACTCTGATCGAGTTTTGATCGTAGAGAGAAAGAGAGAGAGAGAGAGAGAGAGAGAGAGAGAGAGAGAGAGAGAGAGTTTATGACAAAACTACAGGGATATGCCCAAACAATGACATTTATCAGCACGAATATTTTGGACCCCAGTGTCAGTACTTGGTTCTCGTGTACAAATACGCCTAAAAATTCTGAACCTACTTTCCTGTTTAATTACAACGACACCACTTGTAACTCGGACGCAAATTCTACATCAGTTGAGGCAACTCTCAATCAATCTTTGCTGTTCTTATGGTTTAGGATTTATGCAAATGACTTAATAGTTCCGGACAGTTTCACGACATTACTAAATGGTTCTGCCTCGTGTAGCAATGATTCAAGGTTTGTAGTTAGTCAGCACGAGATTGATGTCTTTTGCTCTGGGGCTGGTCTGATCAACAAGTTATGATTGCAGGGGCGATAGTTGCAAATATCTGCTCCATCCACATAGGCGGGGGTCGGAATGTGGCTCTCAAACAGAACACAAACCAGGCCGACACGTTTAATTCTTGTTATACAGGTGACGAATGTGGACCAGAGGCCACAGTAAATGACAAAAGAAGGACCAATCTCTATGACAATGATTGCACACACACAAAACTGAGAAGTGGAAACAGTCCTGTTTACTGGTATCTGAACTTTGCCACGCCCCAGTAGATTCACACCATTCGATTCTATCATCAAGCTAGCACTATGATTCGGGTAAAGAATGCCACTCTAAAGGCTTCCTCTGACAGTGGCGGTGTAGTGTTCCAGTCTAATGATATATCATATCCAAATGTTTCTATAAACACTATTGTAGTCACTTCACAAACGCCAATGGCACACATTAAGACTGAGTTCTCACCGATCATTTCGCAGGCCGGCAGTGAACCGACGGTGTGTGAGGCGCAAACATTTGCAGACACCTATTGTCTGGACGGGTATTCTTGGTCGTTTTGTGCAGTGTATAGAGGGTGTAGCAAAAGCTGCGACTTTGGTACGTGTCACGGCAAATGCTCACATGGGGTCTATGGACACGATTGCTCCAGGTCTTGTCTCAGTGTCTGTCCTTTATGTGGGAAAAATCTGGAAAATGACTACAATGTAAACATCCTGGCTATACCTGTAATGACACTTGTCCCGATGGTAATTTTGGGCTACAGTGCGAACAGACGTGTTCTGATGGCTGTGACATCATATGTGACCCGGAAAGTGCATACTGCACGTGCAAGGAAACGTACTACGGGTCAGACAGCACTCTCAAATGTCCAGACAACTGTTTCAACGACACCTGTGAACAGTCAGCCGGGAACAGTGCATGCAAGGGAAAGTTCTACGTGTCAGACTGCATTCTCAAATCTCCGGACAACTGTTTGAACGAAACCTGCGGACAGTTAATCGAAGCCTGCGTCTCGTATGTCAATGATTCACACGTTAAGAAGAGTCTGCAGACTAACCCAAGCATATGGATACCTCAATGTGTTTATGTGCTAGACTTGGCTCATTTCTTGGTGTTTTTCCGTGAAGACATGACTCATATCTTAATGTTTTTCTGTGCTAGTCATGGCTCATATATTGGGGTGTTTCTGTGCTAGCCATGGCTCAAATCTTAGCTTGAGTGTATGTTGTGTGTGTGTGTGTGTGCTAGCCATGGCTCATATCTAGATGTGTGTCATCTTAGTCATATCTCATATCTTGGTGTGTCCGTGTTAATCATGTCTCTTATCTTTATGTGCGTCTGAGTTTAGTAATATATCATAACTTAGTGTGTATCTGTGTTAGTCATGTGTCATATCTTTGTGTGTGCATGTCTGGGTTAGGGATATCTCATATCTTTGTTTGCATGTTTATGTTAGTCATATCTCATATCTTTGTGCGTACATGTCTGTGTCTGTCACATCTCATATTCTTGTGTGTGCATGGCTATGTAAGTCACATCTCATATCTTTGTGTGTGCATGCCTATGTTAGTCATATCTTATATTTTTGTGTGTATGTCTATGTTAGGTATGCGTCATATCTTTGTGTGTGCATGTCTAAGTCAGTCATATCTCATTGCTTTATATGCATGTCTATGTTAGTCATGTGTCATATATCTTGATGTGTGTCAGTGTTAGTCATGGCTCGTATCGCTGTGCACGTGTCTGTGTTATTCACATCTCATATCTCTGTGTGTGCATGTCTGTGTTAGTCACCTCTAGTGACTCGGGCAGATGGTGCTCGTAAACCTGGGAGGGTAGACCATCTAAGGGCAGAATCCCCCTACAGAAAAGACAATCTGCTGCCTTGCAGGAAGATTGGGGACAATCAAAGGCTAAGGAAAGCAAACCTGAAAAAATGTTGGCTGAAATCGGATGCACTGGGCCACTGGCGCAGAACACAGTGCAACGTTTTAACGGGTGTTCAGTCAGAGTGGATCTGGCGCACTCTAAATGTGACGTTCTGTCTGTGGGGGCGATCAACACAGTTAACCTGACAGCTGACTTCATGTGGGAGTCTGGAATCCTACTCTGACTGAGTCCTGATCGCAGAGAGAGAGAGAGAGAGAGAGAGAGAGAGATGATGATGATTTGTCGATTGTCTGCAATATCAATCAATCAATTAATAAGAGCCCTTTAGACTCCCTTTTGGAGCATAGTCCTCACAGACAAAGTCTCTCCATCCATCCCTATTCTTAGACATTTCCTCTATTTCTCTCCTGCCTACGTCAATGTTCTTGAGGGTTTACAAGACTTTTCTTCTCCATGTATTCCTATGCCGTCCTGGCTTTCTCTTCCCCTGTGGGTTCCATGAATTTGCTTGTTTTGCTATGTTGGCATTAGGTTCCTTAGTGTGTGCCCAACCCATCTTCATTTTCTATTCTTACTCTTGGTTAGCCCTTGTTAAGCTGGTAATAAATGTTGGATGCCGTTTTGTCCTAACAAGGATGGAACTGATATTTCCATTTGCCAAATATGCCTGAGTGAATAATATGAAAATAGCAAAATTAGAAAAAAGTAATGTGCCCCGTCACGTCAAGTGGCGTATATGGAAAATATTGTTAGTGACCATAATTTGTATAGACCTTCAGCACATTTTTTGGGGGTAATGTGGTCGGTATTACGCCCGTGCCGATTTACTTTCTCAGAAAAGAAACCGGTATCCATTTAAGGCTGGGTGAACCTGGAAGCTGTCTGTCAGGATCGAACCCGACCTTCTGTCCTTAGTAGTACAGTTCACTAACCACTGAGATATCGCGTCTCCAAATAAGGAAATAGTGCTCTGCCCAAAAGGCACTAGTCCCCTCTTGACTTCTCTTTGAATTATTCCGAAGGACGGACGAGGTCCATACGTTCGGAACCAAAGCTGAGTTGTAGGGTATGCCAGAAAGTGGATAATACACCAATGAATGGCTTAGGGTCCTCGCTCTAGTTTCCTGTCTGCGTTTCCTTTAATAGTGTAACTAATTCTAATAAATACAATGTTAAGTCAGCCCTATTATATGGCTGTAAAACATGGAGAACAACAAAATTGACAATCATGAAGATACAGACTTTCATTAATGGATGCTTGCGTAGAATAAAAGGATGGAAATGGCAAGACAAAATCACTAATATAGAATTATGGAAATGTACCAGTCAAATACCAGTTGATAAAGAGGTACAGCGAAGACGATGGCGCTGGATTGGACACACACTGTGGAAGCCAATTGAGAGTATTACACAACAGGTCCTTTTTGGAATCCCCAGGGGAAAAGATAAAGAGGAAGACCAAAGAAATTCTTGGAGAAGACAGATAGAAGCAGAAATGAAGATGATGGAAAAGACATGGAATGATCTTAAAAGAATGGCAAGAAACAGAACGACTTGGAAAGTGTATGTTGAAGACCTATGCTCCAAAGGGAGCTGAAAGGTAGAAGAAGAAAAAGAATTCTAATAAATACAACTTTTGGAATGTTTCTGCAATACTTTAGAATCTTCAGCTGTATCATGGCTTTCATGATGCCTATCCTTCTTTCTTACACTAGATAATGATGTCGCTATAAAACTCATCTTTGACTTAAAGTTTGTTCGATAACGTGTCAGCATGTCCACAACTGCAAAACAATGAATACTACGAAAACTCTCAAACAAAACAGCGTTCCAAAAAAAAAGGTTTCATGAACAGTAATGAGTTACCTTTTTAAGAAAGAACAATAAGGATATCATTTTTTTCCAGCTTGCTGGAGGAGCTACTGAGTTTAGTGCTCTGTGCGCACCATGAGCTGTGGTTTTTCATCCATATTGTTTTACGATATTCCGATTGTTTACGATGAATGATGATATCGTATGACGAAGGACGGTTCAGCTGTGTTCACTTTATGTGCTACTTGACCTTATGTCTTATGGCGTATGCAGTGGTTGCTATGATGGGGACTGCAGCTGTCTTTCTTTGTTTGGATCCTTCAATGAGATGGGTTTTAATTCGGATGATTCCACTGGCACGGGCGGTTGAGCAATTATGGATTTGAATTCGTTTGCAGTGATACCGGGGCCTTCGACTAACCATAACCATCCTTCTTTATCTTTTCTTATTTTTTTTTTATCTGGCCATGTAACGATAGTGCAATCATTGACATTCGTTCAATGTAACGTCATATAGGAAACCAGCCGATCTAATTTTGCACGGTTATTCTTTACAGAGTGATCAAGGTCTGGCCCATACTATTTATCTTTATTTTCACAGATTGTAATCAATCTGCTTCTTTTTTCCACCCCCCCCCCCTTCCCCAAATCCTTTGCGGACTCAAGTGAATGGCAGGTTTGTGTAATTACATGTAGATCTGTTCTGAGCACATAACCAATACGAAATATTAACGCATGTTCTAAAACACATCTCCTGCAACATTGAAAGGACAGGAATATCGTTCTCCGATTTTACGCTCAACATACACATATAATGTCTCACTGAGTCCTACCACAATTACACAGAATATGTTTACATCGTTACAAAAACTACTGGTCACCATCTTTGTTCGAGGAAAGTTCTTGAAGACATCATAAATAATATGTTTCTTCCTCACTGGCCAAGAAAATTATACATTCTTTTAGATAAGTCACAAAGTGGCATTTAGCAAGATCCATTGGCTGCTGGATCACGACAATCAACCAATCAAAACACTTGATCATCATAGAACAATTAATAACTGAGGCTTCTATATTAGGTGTCCAAGCGAATCACAAGGTGTCCAGGCAAATCACAAGATGTCCAAGTGAATTTCTAGCTATTTCTGAAAAGATAAATAACTAGCCTCAGTGATGAGCACATTCTCTACAGCCATTGTGAACGAGACCAATCTAAGCCGCTGAAATTTTTCAAATTTGTAGTCATCTTCCACTTCTCATTCTTCCTCAATCAGCACGAAAAGAACATTTTGGCGCTGCATAGTAGACCTGGAGACAGGTCAGACTGGCCAGACCTTTCTACACCCGAACAGCAAAACCACGATCTGCTCTAGCAAGTCAAGACCGACCAAACTTTCCTACACTCGAACAGATAAACCACGATCTGCTCTAGCAAGTCAAGACTGACCAAACTTTCCTACACCCTAACAGCAACACCACGATCTGCTCTAGCAAGTCAAGACTGGCCAAACTTTCCTACACCCTTAAAGCAACACCACGATCTGCTCTAGCAAGCCAAGACCGACCAAACTTTCCAACACCCTAACAGCAACACCACGATCTGCTCTAGCAAGCCAAGACTGGCCAAACTTTCCTACACCCGAACAGCAACACCACGATCTGCTCTAGCAAGTCAAGACTGCCAATCTTTCCTACACTCGAACAGCAACACCACGATCTGCTCTAGCAAGTCAAGACTGGCCAAACTTTCCTACACTCGAACAGCAACACCACGATCTGCTCTAGCAAGTCAAGACCGACCAAACCTTCCTACACTCGAACAGCAACACCACGATCTGCTCTAGCAAGTCAAGACTGACCAAACTTTCCTACACTCGAACAGCAACACCACGATCTGCTCTAGCAAGTCAAGACTGACCAAACTTTCCTACACCCTAACAGCAACACCACGATCTGCTCTAGCAAGCCAAGACTGACCAAACTTTCCTACACCCTAACAGCAAAACCACGATCTGCTCTAGCAAGTCAAGACTGACCAAACTTTCCTACACCCGAACAGCAACACCACGATCTGCTCTAGCAAGTCAAGACTGACCAAACTTTCCTACACTCGAACAGCAACACCACGATCTACTCTAGCAAGTCAAGACTGACCAAACTTTCCTACACCCTAACAGCAACACCACGATCTGCTCTAGCAAGTCAAGACTGACCAAACTTTCCTACACCCGAACAGCAACACCACGATCTGCTCTAGCAAGTCAAGACTGACCAAACTTTCCTACACTCGAACAGCAACACCACGATCTGCTCTAGCAAGTCAAGACTGACCAAACTTTCCTACACCCTAACAGCAACACCACGATCTGCTCTAGCAAGCCAAGACTGACCAAACTTTCCTACACCCTAACAGCAAAACCACGATCTGCTCTAGCAAGTCAAGACCGACCAAACTTTCCTACACTCGAACAGCAACACCACGATCTGCTCTAGCAAGTCAAGACTGACCAAACTTTCCTACACCCTAACAGCAACACCACGATCTGCTCTAGCAAGTCAAGACCGACCAAACTTTCCTACACCCGAACAGCAACACCACGATCTGCTCTAGCAAGTCAAGACTGGCCAAACTTTGCTACACCCGAACAGCAACACCACGATCTGCTCTAGCAAGTCAAGACTGACCAAACTTTCCTACACCCTAACAGCAACACCACGATCTGCTCTAGCAAGTCAAGACTGACCAAACTTTCCTACACCCAAACAGCAACACCACGATCTGCTCTAGCAAGTCAAGACTGACCAAACTTTCCTACACCCGAACAGCAACACCACGATCTGCTCTAGCAAGTCAAGACTGACCAAACTTTCCTACATCCGAACAGCAACACCACGATCTGCTCTAGCAAGTCAAGACTGACCAAACTTTCCTACACTCGAACAGCAACACCACGATCTGCTCTAGCAAGTCAAGACTGACCAAACTTTCCTACACCCTAACAGCAACACCACGATCTGCTCTAGCAAGTCAAGACTGACCAAACTTTCCTACACCCTAACAGCAACATCACGATCTGCTCTAGCAAGTCAAGACTGACCAAACTTTCCTACACCCTTAAAGCAACACCACGATCTGCTCTAGCAAGTCAAGACTGGCCAAACTTTCATACACTCGAACAGCAACACCACGATATGCTCTAGCAAGTCAAGACTGACCAAACTTTCCTACACTCGAACAGCAACACCACGATCTGCTCTAGCAAGTCAAGACTGGCCAAACTTTCCTACACCCTAACAGCAACATCACGATCTGCTCTAGCAAGTCAAGACTGACCAAACTTTCCTACACCCTTAAAGCAACACCACGATCTGCTCTAGCAAGTCAAGACTGGCCAAACTTTCCTACACTCGAACAGCAACACCACGATCTGCTCTAGCAAGTCAAGACTGACCAAACTTTCCTACACTCGAACAGCAACACCACGATCTGCTCTAGCAAGTCAAGACTGGCCAAACTTTCCTACATCCGAACAGCAACACCACGATCTGCTCTAGCAAGTCAAGACTGACCAAACTTTCCTACACTGGAACAGCAACACCACGATCTGCTCTAGCAAGTCAAGACTGACCAAACTTTCCTACACTCGAACAGCAACACCACGATCTGCTCTAGCAAGTCAAGACTGATCAAACTTTCCTACACTCGAACAGCAACACCACGATCTGCTCTAGCAAGTCAAGACTGATCAAACTTTCCTACACTCGAACAGCAACACCACGATCTGCTCTAGCAAGTTAAGACTGATCAAACTTTCCTACACTCGAACAGCAACACCACGATCTGCTCTAGCAAGTCAAGACTGACCAAACTTTCCTACATCCGAACAGTAACACGACGATCTGCTCTAGCAAGCCAAAGCCAAGACTGGCCAGACCAGCTAACAGAGTTCGTGCACGTGGGACAAGATTCTCCTCGTATTATTTTCTAGATTCTCAAGGAGGATTTTTTTTTTTTTTTTTTTTTTTTTTTTTGCGTTCGCCAGCTTTGACCTCTGACGAAGTCCCTACAGACTAGGAACTGAATTTTGCGTGTTAATCCGTTTTTCCCTGGCAGCCGTGTGCACATGGGTCTCCCACCGCACAGGCAGATAACTCCGTCTTCGGAGGAACTCATATTTGTTTCCGTCGATGAGTAATTGACGTTTCAAGCCGGGCCTAGCTGCTGAGACCAAAGGTCGTTGCCGCAGAGAGAAATCATAAATAAAAATCCCAACTGGTGCAGCCAGGATTTGAACCCACAACCTCTCTGTCTCGAAGCCGGCTTCTTGCCTCGAGACCAACCATTCCCCTCAAGGAGGATATCGGAGCACCTATGGGGTCGTCTTGTGTGCAGTGATGATGATCCTAACAACAAACAATCGCACACCCGAGCAAGACCCTAACCTGCTGTAGCAAGTCAAGTAGGGAAGTGGCAAAAATATCAGTGCTGCTGTAAAGTTAGGCAGCAGGAGCAAGTGGTGGGGTGTAACGTACACTCCTACAAGGTATAGTGACAACTTTACAAAAATGGAGCACAACAAATTACTGACGTTTCGGCTTACAAGCAACCTACTTCAGAGAACGAGAACAACACAAAACGAACAACGAAATAAAGATAACCTTTATTACATCTCTTATCCATTGTTTTTATATTTCTCCTTGATTAACCTGCCGCACATGTAGTAGTAGATTTTATCTTTCTTCCTTTGTCAGTTTAAGCCAAGACTGGCCAGACTTTTGTTCCCATAGCACCGCAAGACCACAGTCTTCTCTTGCAAGCTAGAGTGCTGAAGACGAAGGCAACCAGCCAAACGGCGCACCACAATAATCAGAATGCCACGCATTCACTCAAATGGGAAGGGTGTAAGTATGTTTATAACTGCGATTCGATATGGTACTCGCACTGTGGTGGACATTCAGGCGGGTGTAATGTTGAGCCCTTAGCCTCGAAAAGGGCCCAACCACTATTAATTATTTTTTTTTAAAGCAGACAAGAAACGACATTGCAGATATTGGCAATACTGCAGGCAAACGAGATAGATAGATAGATAGATAGATAGATAGATAGATAGATAGATAGATAGATAGATAGATAGATAGATAGATAGATAGATAGATAGATAGATAGATAGATAGATAGATAGATAGATAGATAGATAGATAGATAGATAGATAGATAGATAGATAGATAGATAGATAGATAGATAGATAGATAGATAGATAGATAGATAGATAGATAGATAGATAGATAGATAGATAGATAGACAGATAGACAGATAGACAGATAGACAGATAGACAGACAGACAGATAAGAACTCCAGACCATGGTCCCCATATCTTGAAGCGCCCCCCGGGACAAAACCCTTGCGGCCTCTATCCAGCTACCGATAAGGTCAAGGGCAGAGTGGTGCTCTGTGATAAAATAATTCAGTGTTAATGATGACACAAAGCGATGGCGACATTTATTTATACATTTATAAAAACTAATAATATATGATTAACATAGTGCAAATTACAATAATAATCATCATCATCATTGAGTGCTGTCTCCGCATCGAAGGTTGGCTGCAATGGAGCGCCATTCCGCTTTGTCTCTTGCTTTGATGGTGCAGTGTCAAAGACTGACTTGTTCATGTTATTCATCCATGTTAGTCTTGGTCTGCCTCTGCCTCTTTTACCTTTAATTTACACGACTTTAATTTCTATATTACAAAATATATTTAATATTAAAAATAATTATAACCATATATAAAATAATAATATATAAAATAATAATATATAAAATTTTTAATATATATATTTTATGTTACAATACGTTCATTTTTAATTTACAATAATATCAAACATTATCTCAAAGTCTGGGCCTCATAAATCTCGTGCCCAAAGGCTATGGTATTGTCAGACACCCTCTTATTGTGGCAAAGCTTCAAAAACTCGCAGGTTTTTCATTGCCTTTATCAGCCAGCCCATAACTCACTTTAACAGAGAATGATAACAATTTGGCACCTTTCTGCATCGCTATACAAGCTGGCAACAGTGTAATACATTTAAAACTGGCCAGACACGTACATATGAGGTTGGGATAATGATACAGCATGTCATCCGGAAGTATCTGTTTTACGATATGGGGCCCAGAAATAACACGACCCATCAATTAGAAGAAGTAAGGTGGTCATATTTTTGAAACCCTAATCCGGGACGAATAAATTTGACTTACATTTTCCATCAATAAAACAACATTTCTTCCGTCAGTTTCCAGTGAATAATACATATATTTTAAAACTAATTAAAACACATAACAATATCATCATCATCATCATCATCATCAAGTACCGTGCCTACTGGCATAGGTGATCATGTCTTTCCACAATTTTCGATCTCGGCAGTTATTTATCATTTCTGTTGTTGACCTGGCAAGCCATTCTCTTAAGCTGTCTGTTATTTTTTCTCTTTGCTTCCCTCTATCTCTTCGTCCCTCAATTTTTTCCAGTTGTTGCAATATATTCCAGTTGTTCTCTTCTCATTACATGGCCAAAAAATGATGCTTGTCTCTTCCTAATATTGGAAATTAGTTCTCTTTTTGCTTTGACCTCTTTCAGAACTTTTTCATTACTCTCTTAGCTGTCCATGGTATTCTCAACATTCTTCTGTAAAACCACATTTCTACAGTCCTAACAATATAGGCTTACAAAATGTCATCATCATCATGTGCCGTACCGGTTTGCATTGGCGATCATGTCCTTCCACAATCTGCTAACCACAGTGCATCGTATGAGTTCTGTTGTTGACTGTTTTCCATGCGATGACACCAAGCTATCCAGTATTTTCTCTCTTTGTCGTCCGCGATCTCTCTTTCCTTTTATTTTGCCAGTTGTAACCAAGTATTCCAACTTTCCTCTTCTCATGTGCCCAAAAAATGTTGAATGAAAACCTGAAAAAAAAATGTTATCAGGAGATAAAAAAAAATGTTATCAGGAGATAAAAAAAAATGTTATCAGGAGATAAAAAAAAATGTTATCAGGAGATAAAAAAAAATGTTATCAGGAGATAAAAAAAAAATGTTATCAGGAGATAAAAAAAAATGTTATCAGGAGATAAAAAAAAAATGTTATCAGGAGATAAAAAAAATGTTATCAGGAGATAAAAAAAAAATGTTATCAGGAGATAAAAAAAAAATGTTATCAGGAGATAAAAAAAAAAAAAAAACATTAGTGATACTCACTTGGAAGGTGAAGCAGAGTTGCTGTATTTTTCTGATGAGTGGATTTATTTTTTAAAGATCTTTTTTTGTTTGGAACATCTTTAAAAATTCAACGCGTTTGCTCATTGTTCACTTTGATGATCAACATGGTCTTTAAAGTGTCCACACTTAGATGTGTTTTATCATTTGTCCACACTTAGATGTGTTTTATCATTTGTCCACACTTAGATGTGTTTTATCATTTGTCCACACTTAGATGTGTTTTATCATTTGTCCACACTTAGATATGTTTTATCATTTGTCCACACTTAGATGTGTTTTATCATTTGTCCACACTTAGATGTGTTTTATCATTTGTCCACAAGCTCAGAAATGCAGATTAATTTTAGCAATAATCATCTCAACATCAATAGGTTATACATCTGCAGCTGCTCGAACAGTGTTGTGGAAAATATGGCACGCACAACCAACACCTATCAAACCATGTCCAATGTTTTCTTTCAGTTTTATGAAAACATTGTTCTTTACTTTTCTTTCAACGCCCCCAAAATTAGAATGTGTGATGTCTGCACATAATGCAACTACTTTCCTTTCTAAACCTTTTTCCGTTAGACAGTCATTAAATAAAACTACTAACAATATCAGATGTTTCTCCTGGCAATGACTTCAATTCTAATATTTTAACTTTCAGCCACTTATTGTAATCAAAGTATCTGACAAGCAAAGGAAAAATCTTGATTTCCTTGTGGTTCGAGGCATCTGTCAGTATGGAAGTAAATGTTCAGTTTTCTAGATCACATATCAACTAGTTTTGAAAATGGGGTTTGAACACATTTCGAATAATGGCTTCTGTTTTCGTACATGCACAAGCAAATTTTTGTTCTAAAGTAGCCTGAAGTAATTGTGATGTGCAGTCTATAGATCTAAAAGTATGATTGTGTATCACTGTATGATAGTCAAATGCACCTTCTGTAGCAGCTAATTGTTCTTCTTTGTCACAAATCTGTTCAGCTCGAAAAATGTTGTTAACGACGAGCTTGATGCAGCTGTAGCGACGGCTCTCTCGCACTATTTATGTGACTCTTAATATCACCACGTCCACTATGATTAATCGAAAACCCAGAGGCACATATACTGTATCTTATAGTGAAGTGTGATGTAGACTTTTTTTTAGAAAGGGGTATTCCTTTTGTAAATCTTGATTGAAACTGCATTTACGTTGTGATGCCATTTGTTGCAACAATTACAAACTTTACAAACTAACTATAGTTTAAATACAAGAAGCTGCAAGACAAATATAAAATCACAATTCAGAACCGGTACAATGCAATAGAGAAGATACAAAGCATTGATGAACAGTGGGAAATGCTAAAAGAATCAATGCAACAAACATCAAAAGAGTTCATACCACCAGTGAGGACAAATTCAAGAAAGAAATTGATGACAGGCGACATTTTGCAGCTAATGGATACAAGAAGAAGAAATAAAGAAAATAAGGATGAGTATAAGAGATTAAATAAAGAAATTGTAGTAAAATGCAATGAAGTAAAAGAAGCAGGACTAAAAGAGAGATGTAAAGAGATTGAAATGCAACAAAAAGGAGATGCTAAAGCTATATACAAACAAATTGAGGAATTAACAGGAAGAAAAACGCGATCAAAAACTGGATGTTTAAGATCAAAGGAAGGAGAACTGTTGATTGATCATGAAAACATAAGGGAACGATGGACAGAATACATTAAAGATCTTTATAATGATAAACAAATGGAAGTAAATATTAAGGATAATGGAGAAGGACCAGAAATACTAAGAGAAGAAGTGGAAGGTGCCTTGCGCAATATGAAAGCAGGCAAAGCTCCTGGACCAGATGACATAACTAAAGAAGAGAATGAAGCCATGGGTTATTTTGGAATGGAAATAATAACAAAAATATTGAATGATATCTACAACAGCGGATATATACCAGACGACCTGCTCAAATCAATATTCATAGCCCTCCCAAAGAAATCTGGTGCGATTGAATGCAATGATCATCGCACAATAAGCCTTATGAGTCATATGACTAAAATATTACTAAGAACCATCATGCGAAGAGTGCGAAACAAAATCAGTCCAGAAATTAGCGATGAACAGTGTGGTTTTGTTAGAGATAAAGGAACAAGCAATGCCATATATATCATAAGATCTTTAGTAGAAAGAGCCATAGAGGTGAAAACAGATCTATACCTATGTTTCATAGATTACATCAAGGCTTTTGACAAAGTGAAGCACCAAGAAATAATCAAAATTTTAAAAAGCATAAACATCGACAGCAAAGATCTAAGAATAATAAAGAGCATGTACTTGCAACAAACAGCGGCCATAAGAACTGGAAACTATTTGGGAATGTTTCAACAAATAAAACAGGGTGTTAGACAAGGTTGTGTGCTGTCACCAGATTTGTTTAATATTTATAGTGAGATTATTTTAAGATCCATAAGAGACGTGCCTGGAATAACAATTGAAGGTCATAATATAAATAATCTAAGGTATGCTGATGATGCAGTCTTAATCGCTAAGAGTGAAAATGAGTTACAAGAAATGTTGGACATTATAGTGAAAGAAAGCAAAAATAAAGGACTCAGCCTTAATAGCAAAAAGACAGAGGTAATGGTAACAACAAAGAAAAAGACATCACCTCAGTGCAAAATAAAGACAAGTGGAACAATATTAAAACAGGTAAATTAATTTAAATATTTGAGAACTTCGTTAACCTCAGACGGAAGATGTACAAAAGAGGTGAGATGCAGAATGGCTCAGGCAAAAGCAGCTTTCTAAAAAATGAGGAAGATACTATGCAATACATTTTTTACAAAAGAAACAAGAAAAAGAGTTCTTAAATGGTATGTAGAGCCAGTCTTAACATGTGGATGCGAATCATGGACAATAGGACAACAGACAAGAAAATCACTGGAGTCTGTAGAAATGTGGTTTTACAGAAGAATGTTGAGAGTACCATGGACAGCTAAAAAGAGTAATGAAGATGTTCTGAGAGAAGTCAAAGCAAAAAGAGAGCTAATTTCCAATATTAGGAAGAAACAATCATCATTTTTTGGCCATGTAATGCACAACTTGAATATATTGTAACAACTGGGAAAATTGAGGGATGAAGAGATAGAGGGAAGCAAAGAGAAAAAATAACAGACAGCTTAAGAGAATGACTTGGCAGAAGGTCAACAACAGAAATGATAAATAGCTGCCGAGTTGTGGAGAGACATGATCACCTACGCCAGTAGGCCCGGTACTTGATGATGATGATAGTTTAAATAATAATTGTCTATGACTATACCATACGTATAGCATAAGTTCTTAAACATTAAAATGTCATGTAACTGAATAATAGCACAATGCAAATAAAATATAACGAATGCAATAGCCTCTATCACTAAACAACACAATAAAAATAATTAGTTCGTCGGTAAACGAAAGTAACACAATGAATAAACAAGAATATGAAATGTGACCGCAAAGATGCAACTTGTTGAGTTTCATTATACAAGATTTAAAACTTGGAGCGCATTTTACTGAAACTGTTTCGCCAAATGAACATTCAGTTCAATTTTTAAACATTTTCTACACAACAACGGAATAATGTATATTTTTAAGTCGAAGAGACGTTTACCATTTTGGCAAAATTGGTAAACGTGTGTGTCCCTAATGTATTTTAACAAATCCGGGACAAAGGCTAAAAATTCGGCCAGAATCTGGACAAATTCGGGACAGTAACAAATCCGGGATGAAGGTTGAAAAAACAGTAAAAAATCGGGACTGTCCCGGAAAAATCGGGACGTCTGGTCACCTTATCAGTAGCAAACTGTGAGGCGGCAAAATAAACTTTTTTTTCAAAACTGTTACGTTTATGAGTGAAAAGAGTGCTATTATAAATAATATTTATTTTGTTTAATGTGGACAAAATATCACCATCACTGAGTGCCGTCTCCGATTCGAACGTTGGCTACCATGGAGTGCAATTCCACTGTCTCTTTGGATCTTTGGTTATGGTAGGCTCCGGCATCACTGCAAACGAATTAAAATCCATAATTGCTCAACCGCCCGAGCCAGTGGAATCATCCGAATTACTATCTCATCTCCCAAACAAAGAAAGTTAGCTGTAGTCCCCATCATAGCAGTCTCAGCACACGCCAAAAAATATAAGGCGAAACTGCACAGAAAGTGAACACTGCCAACTGTTCCCTGTCATACGATATCATCACTCATCGTAAACAATCGGAATATCGAAACACGATCAAAACGGATAAAACGCACAGCTCACGGTGTGGACAGAGCACCTAACTCAGTAGCTCCTGCAACAAGCCGGATCTGGAATATGACGAAACTGCAACTTGCTTTATGGTGCAGGTTGTCATAGGTTGACTTGTCCATCTTTTGATGTTACTCGTCCACGTTAGTCTTCGTCTGCCTTTGTCTCTTTTGCCTTGTATTTTCCCTTCCAAGATTACTTTTAGTAGTCTGCTGTGTCTTTTAACATCTCACAAAAAAATCTCATTTGTCCTGTTTGAAATGTATTTAGTAGTTATCTTTTCATTTTTAGTTGTCTTAAGACTTCATCGTTTGTTTTCTTTTCTTTCATCCAATTCTACCTATTCTTTTATATATCCACATTTCAAAGACTTCAATTGTATGTTCTGTTGTCTTGCCTGGTCCATGTTTCTGCACCAAACAGGACAAAATATATATACAAAATACTAAACAAGAAAACTAAACATATAATATTCAACGCAATCGTATTATCATCATCATGTGCCATACCGGTTGGCGTAGGCGATCATGTCCTTCAACAATCTTCTATCCACAGTGCATCGTATGAGTTCTGTTGTTGACTGTTTTCCACGCCATGACCCCAAGCTATCCAGTATTTTCTTTCTTTGTCGTCCACGATAAATCGTATTATATCCCTTACTTAAGCTTGGAAGCTGGAAAACAATAAAAGAGATTGAGGATAGACTAAACGCTTTTGAAGACACTTGCTTAAGAAGACTATTCTGTGTGTAACAGAATAAATTCAAAACTAATATCATCATCATCAAGTACCGGTGTAGAAGAGAATTGCGCACCAAAGGAGGTAGTGGCAAAATTAGTGCAATAAAGTGCGCATAAAGAGAGAAGTGACGTGGAAAAGAGATGACGTAGAAAAATAGGATGACGTAGTTTGCTAGACGGTTGGAAAGAGAAGCCAATATAGTTGAGTTGGAGATCGGCGGCCGCAGAGAGCAGTTGGACAGTTGAGAGCCATGGAAAGCAATAAAGACTGTGGAAGACTATGAGCAGAGAATAGTTGGGATACAAGCCCAAGAGGACAGCTTGAGATAAAATGAGGAACAAGCAGAGAGTTCCAATCAGTAGACGAGTATAAAACAAATGCCAGTAGCAACAGACAATTAGGGAACTAGTCTAACAGAAGTAACGGAACCGGCAACAGCATTAGATAGAGTAGGAAGGGCCGTTCGATGGGGAACGGTCCAACATAAGGTAGTGACAAACATGAACAGGAAGATTAGAATAGAATAAAAAGAATATAATATACGAGTTAATAATATGAAAGGAGAGAAATTGAATGGATGAGCAACAATTGTCGTATCAGAATATGTGAGAAAAGAAGAAATAAAGGCGGCCGATCAATAAGAAATGTGTTGTTAAGTAGAATTGTGGCAAACATCTCACAAAGAATACGGGCACGCACAAAAAAAAAAACAGGCCACACCGGGGCTACTGGCGTAGATGATCATGTCTCTCCATCGATCTCGGCAGCTATTTATCAGTTCTGTTGTTGATCTTCTGCCAAGCCATTCTCTTAAGCTGTCTGTTATGTTTTCTCTTTGCTTCCAACTATCTCTTCCTCCCTCAATTTTTCCAGTTGTCACAATATATTCAAGTTGTTCTTTTCTCATTACATGGCCACAAAATGATGATTGTTTCTTCCTTATATTGGAAATTAGCACTCTTTTTATAGATACAATATAGAGACAAGAGAAATGGTCATGCAACCAACAATCTCATCTACAATTAAGAAGAGAAGATGGACATATGTCGGGCATGTGTTGAAAAGAGACAACAAGAGAATTCCAAAACTGGCTCTTATATAGGAAACTTCAGGATACAGAAAAAAAGAGGCCACAGAGAGAGACGCTAAAAATAACACTTATAAGAGATTCAAAGTTGGTAGGCATAGACTCATTAGATAAGATCTAAAATCTCCCAAAGAACAGACATGGATTGCACAAAACACTACAGGCCCTATGCGACGCATAGCTGCGTTGGAAGCATCAAGATCTAAACATGAGAGACAACAACAAAGTACTTTCTTGTCAAACGAAACACTAGGGATGCCTCGGTAGCCTAGTTGGTAAAACCACCCGACTTGACTATCGACGTTCGGACAACCCGTGTTCGATTCCCGCTGGGAGCAGTGTGAATTGTACTCGTGGTTGGAAAAAATAAAATACCCCCACGGTCGACCCAGCCGTTGACAGAAATGGGTACCAGGATATTACCCTGGGAAGGTGAGGAATGTTGCCTCGCACCTGAGTTTCGATGCTTGAGGCGACACTATACAGAAATCTCCGAACATTTCTGGATAGGCGGCCGAGCACATATGGGTGGGAACTCGCGTGCTAAGACGTCGGTTCAAGTCTCGTACTTTACCTTTACGAAACACTTCAGATTCACCAACAACTTTCATCATCATCATCAAGTATCATGCCTGCTAGCGTAGGTGATCATGTCTCTTAAGCTGTCTGGTATCTTTTCTCTTTGCTTCCCTCTATCTCTTCGTCCCTCAATTTTCACAGTTGTCACAATATATTCCAGTTGTTCCCTTCTCATTACATGGCCAAAAAATGATGACTGTTTCTTCCTAATATTGTATATTATCTCTCTTTTTGCTCTGGCCTCTTTGGGAACGTTTTCATTGCTCTTCTTAGCTGTCCATGGTATTCTCAACATTCTTCTGTAAAACCACATTTCTACAGCCTCCAATGATTTTCTTTTCTATTGCCCTATTGTCCATGATTCATATCCATATGTTAAGACTATATTTCTTGGTAATAATATAAGATCTATATTTCTTCTTTCATATCTAATGCGGGTCAGGGACGCACCAAAATGGCAGCTTATTTATATTCGAGCTATGGACTAAGCAATGTTTAAATTGAACAACACGATATATGATATTGCTGCGAGTTGGCAGATTTTTAAAAATGTTTTCAAGGGTTTGAACATAAATGTTTGTTCACAGTTCGTTAACCTTCGCTGTAAATAAAGTCGTTAATTGGATGGCTTCGTTTCAGACGTTTGGGACGTTGGTAGCTAAGGACCTAACTTGTGCAAATGGATGGCATTGGCAAGGATCATTTTGAATCTATGAAGTGGGCTCATTGTGTGTTTAACTCAAAAGCATATGTGCTTTTTAACCAAAGACCTTTTTTTTGGGGACTCAATGAAGATATCCCCGATGGAAGAATAAACTGTACTATTAGTCCCATAAATGATTCGCTTCCAGAGGTTTATGATGTAAACAAAGCAGTTTTGTCATTGCAAGTGAATAATGTCCACACCTATAATTGGTCAGGATTGTGTAGCAGCGGCGGCTTTATAGCGAACAAAGAAAACATTATAGGATTGTGCTGTTCTGAAACAGCTATGCCATGCTACCCTAGAATTGCCTTTAATGGGATTACTGTGACCACAAACCACTCTCCATGTGTGTGCCACATATATTTACACCCCAGAAAGAAATACTGAATATAACAACATCATGTGCCGTCTGTGATATTAATGACCACAGACCAGGAGCCTCCAGTATGATTGATACAACTGTTGCACCAAGCATTTCATCAGCAGAGCCATATCTATGGAATGTTAATCTGACATTGTTCTTGAATGATATCCAAGTTAATGAGACATCAGAATCGTGTGGCGGCAGCTACAAGAAGGGAGCGGAGAACATCAAGTTCTGCTGCTATAAAGGAGACTTGCCTTGCTATCCCAGAATTGCCTTAAATGAGATCACTGTAGTTGAAAACTTCTCCTCTTGTGTAAACTACACATTCACATCTAAGAGTGAATCAGTGAAGGTCACAAAATCATATTCTCTCTGTGGTTTTACTAACTACAGGTCATGTGGCTTCTGTTGGATTGGAAATGATAACTTACCACCACTGTGTGTCTATATGTTTGGAATTGGAGTCATCAATGACGGCCTAACATCATCAAGTGCTATGACGATCATCATTTTCGGGAGGACGTGAACTCCCATGGTATATGGTGGATAGGCGGCAGGAACCGGCCATGTCTGTGGCTATGTCTGAAAAGTGTTCCTTCTTGCAGTTTCCTCATATTCCAAGTCCGGCTTGTTGCAGGAGCTACTGAGTTGAGTGCTCTGTGCACACCGTGAGCTGTGTGTCTCATCCGTTTTGATCCTGCTTCGATATCCCGCTTGTTTACGATGAGTGATGATATCGTATGACGGGGAACAGTTGGCTGTGTTCACTTTCTGCGCGGTTTCGCCTTATGTCTTTTGGCGTGTGCTGAGACTGCTACGATGGGGACTATAGTTACCTTTCTTTGTTTGGGAGATGAATTAGTAATTCGGATGATTCCACTGGCACGGGCGGTTGAGCAATTATGGATTTTAATTCGTTTGCTGTGAAACCGAGGCCTTCCATAACCAATAACCAATAACCAATGTTAAGACTGGCCCTACATAACATTTAAGAACTCTTTTTCTTGTTTCGATTGTCAAAAATGGACTACATAGTATCCTAACTTTTTGGAAAGCTGCTTTTGCCTGAGCCATTCTGCATCTCACCTCTGTTGTACATCTACCATCTGAGGTTAACATTGTTCACATATATTGAAATTCAACTACCTGTTTTAATATTGTTCCACTTGTCTTTATTTTATCTTGCTGTGAAAACCAACAATTTTGACACCATTAAAATCGTCAATGGGTTGCATGTCCTTTGAAGAACGCTGCACAAAACCACAGCCCATCGGAACGAATCTGGCGCTAGTCGAAGTACCCACTTCTTCCGTTGCCAATATCTAGGCCGTTGATCACTTCTCCAGTTTGCCTACTTGGTCTGCCTGGCGGTCTCGTCATCAGACCTTTGAGATCTATATTTCTTCTTTCATAATTTTTTGACAATCTGCCATCAGTATTTTGCCGATGCTTTCGGAATGATTCTGTGTTAAACTCGGACCCCGTACAATTATAATAACTCCTCAGCCTGCCCGACTACTTACACTTTACATACATTTCGACAAGCGTTGTTGGGAGCTGCAGTTTGTTTGTTCTGGATCCCACAGTGTTTCGTACAGGCAACTGTTAGCCCGCAACGAATTAGGATTTTTAAAAATAGGATGTACATGGTTCGTCATCTTCCTCGTGCCCTGTAGCCAGATTGTAGGTAGTTGTTGGCGAATAGTGGTACCTGGTTAGGCTGTGTTATGATGACATGATTGCGCCATTTTATGTTGTCTCCATGTGTTTGATACACGCTTTACTTCAAACATTTGTCCTAACGTCACTACATCTCATTTGATTTATTGTGACGAGGTTTTTTCTCCAACATTCTCTATCACATCTTGTTATTTCTGTTTATGTTTGTGTTGTTGTTGTTGTTAGGATCATCGTCATTGCACACCGGACGAATCCATAGGTGCCCCTATAATCTCCTCGAGAATCTCGTGAAAATCTGAGGAGAACCCTGACCCACGTGTACGAACTCCGTAGCACGGCCTTGGATCAAGGGTATGAGTATTAGTTTTTCTGACAATTTTCCCGGGCAGCGGCCATCCTACTCTTTACGATTTTAACTACCTAAAGGATCTCTACGAAAGCATTTGACAAAGTAAAACATGTGGAAATAATCAATATGCTGGAGAAATTAAACATTGATGGCAAGGATCTGCGAATCATAAAAAACATGTACTGGCAACAAACAGCAGCTATACGAATTAGCAACCAAACAGGACAATTTCATCTTATAAAACAAGGAGTCAGACAAGGCTGTGTTCTGTCGCCGGATTTGTTTTCACTTTACAGCGATCATATTATGAGATCAATAGTAGACAAAAAAGGAATTGAAGTCAACGGTCACAACATAAATAATTTACGATATGCGGATGACACAGTCTTAATAGCAGAGACAGAGAATGAACTACAAGAAATGATAGACATAATAGTAAAAGAAAGCAACAAGAAAGGTCTCAGTCTGAATAGTAAGAAAACAGAAGTAATGGTTATATTGAAGAAACAATCATCACCATCATGCAGCATAAAAATAAACAAGAAAAATGTGAAACAAGTGCAACGTTTGAAATACTTGGGCACAGTGATAACATCAGATGGAAGATGCAACACAGAAATAAAAAGCAGAATAGCTCAGGCCAAAATAGTATTTCAGAAAATTAAAAATATCTTATGCAACAAATCTATGTCAATAGAAATGAGAAAGAGAGTTCATCGATGCTATATCGAACCAATTCTGACCTATGGAAGCGAATCATGGACAATAGGCAAACAAATGAAAAGACGATTAGAGGCCACTGAGATGGGATTTCTCAGAAGAACGTTGAAAGTTCCCTGGACAGCTAAAAAGACCAATGAGGAAGTTCTCAAAGAGGCCAACACAAAAAGGAGCTCTTAAAAAACATCAGAAAGAAGCAATCAACGTTTTTTGGGCACATCATGGGAAGAGGAAAGTTGGAATACTTGGTTACAACTGTCAAAATAAAAGGAAAGAGAGATCGCGGACGACAAAGAGAGAAAATACTGGATAGCTTGGTGTCATGGCATGGAAAACAGTCAACAGAACTCATACGATGCACTGTGGATAGAAGATTGTGGAAGGACATGATCACCAACGCCAACCGATACGGTACATGATGATGATGAAAGGATCTCTAACGCGCGCGAGTGCACACGGGACCTTCTGTTTATTGCCGTTATCCGTGAGGACTGGGTATCTGATCTCACTACTCAAGAGATCAGAGAAGGGTAACTTCATAAAGAAACTATGGATTAATTTTTCATAGTTTGAAAAAAGTATCAAAACTTCTGGCGGGCTTTGAACCCGGTAATATGACGAAGGCTATTACCATGATGTCATTGCGTATTTCTTCTACTAAGGCGCAGAACACAGTGCAACGTTTTAACAGGTATTCAATCAGGGTGGATCTAACAGACTCTAATTATGATGTTCTATCCGTAGGATCGATCAATTCACTTAAACAGAGAGCTGTTTTCATGTGAGAGTCTGGAATCCTACTCTGATTGAGTCTTGATCGCAGAGAGAGAGAGAGAGAGAGAGAGAGAGAGAGAGAGAGAGAGAGATGTCTTCTACTCGCCGGCATTAAGTTTCGTTTCGTTAAAGGTTACATTTTTAAAGCACTGACTTTTGTCAACACAAATCGGGTTGCATGTCGGGATACTTGTGGTGAAGATGGCGACTTTGGTGAAGAGCGTGAGGTCATTTACGTCTGTGGCAAGTCTTATTGCACGTACAACTTTGCCAAGACTAGGTACCGTGACGTTGGTGCACAAGGCAAATTGTCGCATATCAAGTCAACAGCATTTCAATGTTTTGCAATCGGTAAATGCATTACAATTTTGTGGCAAAGTGTGCGTTGGCGTTGGTCAAGTTCTTTCTAACTAAACTTAGCTGTAGCTAAGCTAAACTACTAACTAACTACTAACTTAAACTTAAACTAAACTTATCTATCACATACGATCGATTATTATCCGAATTCATGATTAAATTATCATTCATTCGGCTTTCGGCCCGAGTGGGATGGTTACTTACTCAAGTTACTGACTTATACTTAACTAAGTTATACTACACTACAAATAAAATTATTTAAATAATATAAATAATAATAATAAGTTAAAAAACCCAAAACAAACAGTTCTATCATCAGGTCTATCATATTTTTAAATTTTAAATTTAAATCTTATAGAAAAATATAATATGGTAATTTACGAGTTTAGTGTCATAATTTTTTTTCTATACGAGTGATCTCCCCTGATTGGCTGAATGATATTTGAATGAATATTTAATTAAACTTACCGGTATCAACTGTTCCGGTTCCTATTTATTGTGCGTTAAATTTTATTATTTTTTGAATATCCCAATATTTAGGAATACCGGCCCTATTCTCCTAAACCTAACCTAGGAGAGGTCTTCTAACTTAATGAAATTTGACAGATTTACTCAAAGTTAGAGAACAACTGTAACTGTATAAAGTGCAGGGAATGTTATTCTGAACCTCTTCTTCTTCTTTCCTTCCTCATCTGCCTTTCAGCGTCGAGGGGATATATAGTTTGCGGTCTTTTGCTCTTCTGTTCGCCTCTGCTGCTGTTATGTTTCCTAGTGCTTCTAATATTCCATCGATCCATCTTTTTCGTGGTCAACCCTTGGGTCTGGTGTTCTCACGTTTGTTGAAGGCTCGTTGTGTTGTGTTTTGTTCTTTCTGCCTTGTCACGTGGCCAAACCATTTTATCTGTTGTTTTCTTATATATTCTATGACAGGGGCTATTCCTAGTTTTTTCTCAGTTCTTCATTTCTGATCTTATCTCTCAGACTGTTTCCTGTCATTCGTCTAACACTCTCTGTAGAGGTTATTTTTCTTATTGTTCTTGCATCTAGGGTCCAGGTCTGGCATTGGTAGCACAACGTTGGGATGAAGATTGTATTGTATAGTGCTCGTTTTGCCTCCAGAGTTATTTCCTTGTTGGACAATAGTGGTGATAACTGTCCAATGATTTGACAAGCTTTGTTCCATCTTGATTCTATCTCTGCTGTTTGAGAATTATCGTGTCATTAGACTTCCTAGGTATTTGAATTCCTCTACTTGTTTTAGTTGTCTGCCTTCTAATACTTCTATAGTCATGTTGATGTTCTGTTTATTTTTGGCGACATTCATGACTTCTGTTTTGTTGATGTTGATTTTCATGTTGTATTTTGTGCCTGAGATGTTGAGTTTGTTTAAGTGTTCTTGTAGGTCTTCAATTGTTTCATGTATTAGTGCCTAATCGTCTGCAAATAAAAGCTTGTTGATCTCCTCTGTCTCTGATTGGTTGGCTAGCTTGCATATATGGTCCATGTATGTAATAAACAGTAGGGGGGATAGTACGCACCCCTGTCTTGCACCTGATCTAACTTCGAAGTGGTCTGTGTAGCTTGCTGCTGTTCTAACCCTGCTGCTGCTGTTGACGTAGAGACTTTTAATAAGGTTGGTTAGATGTTGGCTTACTCCGTATGCTGTTAGTATCTCCCCTCAGTTGTTCTCTGTTTAGTCTGTCGAATGCTTTTTCCTGGTCGATGAAGGCTATGTATAAGTTTTGATTGTTTTCTGTTATTTTTTGTAACTGTATAAAGTGCAGGGAATGTTATTCTGAACACCAATAATAATTTAGGTTAGGATGCTAAACTCATAAATTACTAATAATATCAATCTATCTTTTGTTCTAAATGTAATGAGATGATCTTTTGTTCACCTGAAGTAGTTTGTGAAGATAAAGTACGAGACTTGAATTGGCATCTTAGCACGCCAGTTTTCATCCATATGTGCTTGGCCGCCAATCCAGAAGTGTTCTGAAACTTCTGGATGGTGTCGGTTCAAGCATTGAAATTCACAATGCGAGGCGGCATTCCTCACCTCCCCAGATAACTACCCTGGTACCAATTTCTGGCAGCGGCTGGGTCGACCGCAATGGTATTTTTATTCCAAGCACGAGTACAACTCACACTGCCTCCAGCGGGAATGCAACACGGGTTGTCCGAAAAAATTATTGCAGTTGAGTGACCCATATAGTTTTGTCTGTAGTATTGTATCTATGGGCCAATTGATTTTCCTCAGTCAGTCTCCTATAATCAGTACAGTCTTGAAGTATGTGTTCAGCAGTCTGGAGCACCTGTCCATATGTACATGTAGTTGAGGTGCTGATCTTGAATTTTGTATACATGTGACTGTGGAGTCGATTGTGCCCTGTTCTGAGGTGTATAATGATAATCTGTTCCCGATTATTCATATTAGGAAAGGCATCCAGATTTAGGGCTTGTGGTCTTCTGACTGATTTGATTATTTGTTTTTGTTTCTTCTGATGGTATGTAACTGGTGCATCTGCTTGTGTACTTGTTGCTCCTTCCTTTGCCAACCAGTAATATAATATAGGCCAAATTATTCATGCTGCATTAACAAATCAAAACTATGCCCAATACTTCACCACACTGGAACGGTTTCAGTGCAACCATCCATTCCAGTAAGTAAACTAAACTTTACAACATTGTTACATGTTACTTAGCTACTGTTTTTACACTAAATTAAATTGACCCAAACTTAACTTACTTAACTTCTTTTCTACTTGAGACAGATAATTTTTTAGGCTTAATTTGTATCCATGGGAGCCGCGATAGCTCAGTAGTTAGTGAGCTGGACTACAAAGGACAAGAGGTAGGGTTCGATCCCAACCGACGGCTTCCGGATCCACCATGCCCTAAATGGGTACTGGATTTTTTCTGGGAAGTAAAGCGGCACGGGCATAATGCCGACCACATTACCCCAAAAATCATGTGTTGAAGGTCTGTAAAATTTATGGTCACTAACACCATATTCCCTCTACGCCACTTGGTGTGACGGGGGCTCTTTACGTTTTTTTTTCTATTTTTTTTTTTTTTTTACTAATTTGTATCCACATTCCATGCCACCCAGAAGTAGATGTATCATTTTTGTATACAAAAAAAGTATAGAAAAAAAGGTGCAGATATCACATCTTTTCATATATTAGTTACACAATCATGTTTTTTTGTTCATGTTTTTAGAGTCAGCCTACATGCTGTCAAAATGTGAGAACATACAGCAGTGCCACATTAACTGTTGCTACTATAGAGGAGAAAGTTTTGAACATATGCAAAGCTTATGATAAGATCAATGCTGAGAAGGTATGTGTTTATTTCATTACAAAAAAGTAAGATTTGAAAACTGTCTTTGATTTGATTATATCTTTTTGTAAAGTAAACATAATCATGCAGGACAGCAGGAAGTTGAATCAGAGTGGGTGCATGTGCATTATGTTTCCGGACAAGCATATATCTTTTGACCCAGCTGTAAGAATAGGTACTTTGCTTGCAGATTTGTTGAAGGCACACCTTCCATATTATACTACATACCTGTATTTAGTAAAGATTTTATGTTTCTTTTTTAATACAAGCAGTAAAACCAATTGATTTGAGTAAAGATTATATTTTGTGAAACTACGTTTTTTATTTCTCACCTACGTATACAATTTTTTTACAAACTGTATATTGGCTACTTCTGGAAGCAGCAAAATTCAATACAAGTATTTTTCTATATTGTCAGGAAGTTACCAAGAACGGCTGAAGGGACTCCCATTTTAGTGTGTCTAACCGGAGATATTCTTGATTAGTGGTACTATATATATGTATATATATATATATATATATATACACTAGGTGAAAAATCAGCAAAATAGCATTGCATGATTGACAATACAAATATAATTCGCTGGCCGTGCACATGGCCTCCAGCTCAAAGTAGTTTTCACTTTCATTTTTTTGGGTCTAATATAACCTAGAAAACTTAGTCTAAGATTAAGCGGATAACAGGAATGATCTCTGCCCACTCAAAGGTTACAACAATGTGCACCATTTACATAATCCATTGTCTGCACAAGATGTAGATGTTATCATAGAGACATGCAAGTCATAAAATGAGTTTCTTAAAAAAAATACTCAGCTTTTCCTACATGGACTATGTTAAAAATTAAGAGATTCAGACAGCACAAAGGCCTATATACACAACAATTACTTCACTGCTTCCTTATTCTGTTCTGACTTACTATTGTGAGGTTAGATCATTTCAAACCCCAATGACTATATGCTAATTTTAGTTCTGACTTACTATTGTGAGGTTAGATCATTTCAAACCCCAATGACTATATGCTAATTTTAGTTCTGACTTACTATTGTGAGGTTAGATCATTTCAAACCCCAATGACTATATGCTAATTTTAGTTTTGACTTACTATTGTGAGGTTAGATCATTTCAAACCCCAATGACTATATGCTAATTTTTTTTTATATTCTGAATGTCTAGTCATAAGAAAATGCTGATACATATATCCAGTAAATATATTTCACAGCTTCTAGGTTTACATTTTGCACAGTTTTAACCATAGCAGTTTTACACAAAAGTAATGACAATTAAGACCAACTTGGACAAATAAAAACATCCCTACCAATTAAAACATTAGAATGATGTTCTCCCTGTTCACAGTCATCTATACACTTTCAAGACACACATCCTAACATAAGAACAACAAACATGCAAGTTATAAAATGGGTTCCTAAAGAAAAAATACTGTACATCTCTTCCCTAAACAATTAAAAAATGTACAAGTACTAAACAGAATCAGACAGCACAGAGGTACCAATATAAAGAAACTTAAACTCATGTATCCCATTCTTCTTGCCTGGCAGAAACCATTTTCTAGGACCTAGTACACAAGCTAAGAAAGATGGGTAAACAAGAAAAAAAACTGAACAAGTCTTGACTTATTACAGTGAGCAGCTGCAGATGAATGGTGGAAACTGGTGACAGTCATTAGTATAGCCTAACTGACCCTGATGAGGGTTGTTATGGGGTAGGAGGAAGGAGTATTAGCTGAATGTCAGATTAATTGTAAATACTATATCTGAATCTATATCACAATAACATGAGTTATCTCTTGATAATGTTGCCCAGTCGTTAGAGTGAAACACCAGACAAGGCTATATTATATTTTCTTTTTTTAACACATTCAGCAAACCTGCTAAATTAATCTATCTATCTATCTATTGACCTTTCGAGCCGTAACCGGCCCATAGGGCGTAGACCAAGATACACCTTCTCCTATATGAATTTTTGTTCTAGCAGTTTTCTTTTAAGATATTTTATCAAATCTCGCCATCTGTCTCTGTTCTGTGCAAGCAGTTCTATCTCATTGAGGGAGCCGATTCCTGCTGCTCTTGCCTCTCTCATCAATGTTCTTCTCAGTGTCTCCCTGGGTCTTCCTCTTTACCTGTTGTTTATGAGGGCCTGCTTTGCTATTCGATTATTATCTCTTTCATCACATGTCCAACGTATGACCATCGTTTCTTTATTACTGAACTTAATTTCTCGTTTTTGAATTCGTTCCATTCTATACAAGTATTTCCTTAGACATTTATTTTCGAATGCGTTCAACTTAACACAGCTAATTAATGCTGTTGGTAAAATTATCTAATTCCACTTATTCCATCACTGGTGCATTTTTGTTTCAACTTTATTATTGTGAAAAGTAATAATTTACTTCAGATTTAACTCTACATTTACAAGACAGTCATAAAAATAACCTCCTGAAAATACACATTCTTGAAATTTGGCAGTTTACCACAGTCAAACATTCCTCCCATCACTATATCTTCCTAATTACTACTTCTGATGACCCCTGAGTGTTGGATTTGTTTCTGTTGATGTTGGATCAGACACAAATGTGCGCACCATAACAAGTACTACACTATCATACAAAAGGGGCTGTTTTTTTTCTTTTATTTCACTAATTTTCCTGTCAGGTAATACTCTTAGTTGGCTTCCACAGTGTGTTACCTATCCAGCACCATTGTCTTCGTTGTATCTCTTTATCCACTGGTATTTGACTGCTACTCTTCCATAAATCTGTGTTAGTGATTTTGTCCTGTCATTTCCATCCTTTTATTCCGCACAAGCATCCATTAATGATAGTCTTTATCTTCGTGGTTGTCACTTTTGTTGCTCCATGTTTCACTGGCATATAATAGGACTGACTTAACATTGGAGTTGAAAATTTTTATTTTTGTATTTAACCTAATTTCTTTGGGTTTCCATGTTTCCTAGTGCAACGAATGCTCCTCTTAGTTTTAATAACCTTATTTTGGTATAATTTTCTGTTCCTCATTATATATATTACTATCCAGATATATGTAAGATTGTACATCTAGTAGAGGTATTTCTCCTATTGTTATTTGGTTATTGCCAACTGCATTAATTCTCATAATTTTGGTCTCATCTTTATTTATTTTCAGTCCCATCTGGTGTGATCTCTCATCACAACAATACATTCCATACCTTCATACATTGTTCTTACCAGGTTAATAAACTTTATGGGGATTTAGTATTGACTCAGCAACTTCCAAAGGATTACTCTATCTAAACTATCGTAAAAATGTGACTCACAAATAGGTCTTGTAATCTAGGATTAAAGCCATTACTAGTTTATGAAAAAAATTAAATATATGTTTATTGATTTCTGTACTGCATATTAAATGTTTGCAATTATTATTTTTAAATTTGCATTTAATCAATTAAAACTAATTGCTATGGATTAATTGAAAGTTGTGTAAAACAATCATCATCATCATTGAGTGCCGTCTCCGTGTCGAGGGTTGGCTACCATGGAGCGCCATTCCACTCTGTCTTTTGCTTTGATGGTGCAAATTGTCATAGGTTGACTTGTCCTTCTTTTGATGTTACCTGTCCATGTTAGTCTTGGTCTGCCTCTTTTACCTTATATTTTCCCTTCCAATACTACTTTTATTAGGCTGTTGTGTCTTTTAACATGCCCCAAAAATTTCATTTGTCTTGTTCTAATTGTGTTTAGTAGTTCTCTTTTCATTTTTAATTGTTTTAAAAATTCATCGTTTATTCTCTTTTCTTTCCATCCAATTGTACCTATTCTTTTACAAATCCACATTTCAAAGGCTTCAATTTTCTGTTCTGTTTTTTTGTCTAATGTCCATGTTTCTGCACCATACAGGAATATTGAGAAGATGTAACATTTTGCTATTCTTAGTTTTAGCCCTGGTGTTATTTGTTTTGATGTTAGTATATTTTTCATGGCATAAAATTACTTTTTGCCATACCTATTCTTTTTTTATTTCAATTACACATTTTCCATCACTGGTTTTAGTATGTCCCAGGTAGTTGTAGCTCTGAACTGTCTCCAGATGTATTCCTTCAACGTTGATTTTTATTTGTAGGTCTTGAGAATTTTCTTTGTTTATGATCATAGACCACTGTTGCGCTGGCTGAAAAGCTGACGTACAGTGTTCGAAGCCCGCGGTAGACAGAAAGGATTTTTCTATCAAGGGTGAAATAAAAATCCTGAGTCGCACACATCGTGGCGACTGCTTGACCAAGCGGCCTTTATCCCTCTGGTTCTATCGTTGCCCCCCGACATACACCAGCAATGGTACTATGTGTCGTAAAGATAGTTTTTTTTTTTATGATCATAGTAAAGTACCCTCGTTACGCCAAGTGGCGTATAGGGAATATGGTGTTAGTGACCATAAATTTTACAGACCTTCGGCACATGATTTTGGGGTAATGTGGTCGGTATTATGCCCGTGCCGCTTTACTTTCCCAGAAAAAAATCAGTTACCCATTTAAGGCTGGGTGAACCGGAAGATGTTGGTTGGGATCGAACCCTACCTCTTGTCCTTTGTAGTCCAGTTCACTAGCCACTAAGCTTTCTCGGCTCCCTTTATGATCATAGTAAAACAATATTTATTTTGGACATTGTGTATTTTTTTTTTTTATTTGCTGTTGAACAGTTTTGATTTAATTCCTATTTAGTTGACTTTGGATTCACATTTTATGAATGACCTTGGCCTTGACAGTCTTGACCAAGTAGAAATTGTCATGGCCATTGAAGATGAATTTGGTATGTATTCTTTCTTTGTGTTTAGTCATCTTAATTAGTCTGTCCTTGCATTTCTTTATATTTGGTCTTTTTAAGTAATTTGTCATCATATTTCTTTGTATTTAGTCATCTTAATTAGTCTGTCATATTTCTTTGTATTTAGTCATCTTAATTAGTCTGTCATATTTCTTTGTATTTAGTCATCTTAAGTAGTTTGTTTTTTTATTCTTTGAAAGTAGACATCTTGTGTATTCAGTTTTCTTTATTTTTCTTCATGCTATGAAATGATGCTATCATTGCTTGCTTTATTTGCCCCTTTCTTTTGTGATATCTCATGTATAATTATTTTTTAATATAATAAAACATTTGATTATATGTTAGTATTGGTGTAGTTAAAGTTATGTGCTTGTCTTGTATACATATACATATTTTTAAATTTACAACAATATATGTTTCATTTTATAAGGTTAGTATTTTTGTGTTTGTCTTCTTTTACATGTAATCAATACATGATTTCAGTAATTAGAGACATTTAGAGCACATAAAGGTTGTGAAATATGTACATAAATCATTGTCAGAGACATCAATAGATTACATTTATGTTTGAATTTGTGTAAATGTTTGATGTTTTTTTTCTTCTTTTTTTGTTCTCTCTGGTGAATTTTGCATGTTGAACCATTTTTCGGCAGTAACACCTTACACACACTCCCCACACATAGCTGCTTCACTACTCCTGTCAACTCTCCAACATCCTGCAACACTAGTCCTCCATAACCCCCTCCATTACACCTCATTTATCGCTATATTAAGTGAGTAAAGTTGGGCTTTGTTTGCTTTTTTTTCACTCCCTATGTACACTTCCCAATCTCTAGTGATTACTTGTGTCACGCTTGACTGCATCTCACACCACCAAGTAATCTCAATTTACTTCTCATCAAATCATATGACTAATTTTCAACCCCTCCCCCGCATCCCATTTGACTCACCGGGAGGTTTTGGATCTTGCCTCAGTTAAGTCTTGCTTTAATTTAATATTTAGCTGACTAATCTTCACATATTATCTATTGTTATCCTCCGATATGTTGCACATCTTTCTTTTGTTTCATTATTTCATCTCTTATCCCTCTTTCTATTTCTCCTTGATTTACCAGTCCCGCTCATCCTAGATGTTTTGGAGTTCATCTTTATTTCACTGTTTGTTTGTGTTGTCCTCATTTTTTGAGAAAGGCAACATCTAGGCTGAAATGTCAGTATTTTGTTGTGCTACTTTTCTTGTAAAACTGTCACCATACCTTGTAGGAGTGTACGTTACACCCCACTACTTGCTTCTGCTACTAGCTTAACAGCAGCATTGCAATTATTTGCCTGTTCCCTATAGGTTTGAAGAATGATCAGATCTCTTTGAAGTATGTAGTTGATGGCTTGACTTTCTTAAGTATCTGCTGCCCCTCTTCTTCATCTGTTTAAGAAAACCACATGATCACCATCCTTCACCGTCCATTAAAGTGCATGTATTCTATTCTATTCTATTCTATTCTATTCTATTCTATTCTATTCTATTCTATTCTATTCTATCCATGGAACCAGTTTCATCATTGCAGTCAGGAATTCCCCATATCCACTCCACCACCTGGAGCCGCATTAGCTCAGTGGTTAGTGAACTGGACTACAAAGGACAAGAGGTAGGGTTCGATCTCAACCGACGGCATCTGGGTTCACCCAACCTTAAATGGGTACCGGATTTTTTTCTGGAAAGTAAAGCGGCAGAGGCGTAATACCGACCACATTACCCCAAAAACCATGTGCTGAAGGTCTGTAAAATTTATGGTCACTAACACCATATTCCTTATGCGCCACCTGGTGTAACGGGGCTCTTTACTTTTTTTTACTTATTCCACCACTTGCCACAGCATTTCCCAAAATATATTAGTAAATTTTGTTGACAAGGTCGCTCCATGAATGTCCTACTCAACTGCACAGGTGATGATTCCAAACCTCCATAGTCACCTCTTATGACATGTGTGTCAGATAAAAGTAGCTTTTTTTTTTCTCCCCTCGCTGTTGGGGCTCTGGCAGCCACTTGGACTTAAAGTGGATGTGTACACTGCAAAACTTAGCTTATATCTAATGAGCTTCTTCACCATGAAGTTATTCTTGTTGAGATTCATCCAAAGTTAATCGTTGGTGTTTTTTTGTGTTTATATCTTGGTGCTCACACGGTCAGATGTGTGCTTGTGATAAATTTTGCTGTTATAGGAATTCATCTTTAGCTCCAGACATCTTTGATTGTGATATTGAATCTTTGGTCTAGTGCATTAATTTAGCTGGTCAAATATAAGGCATTTCATGTTCCATAATTTGATCATTTGACCACCATGTGGCATTTTCTTGTAGCTGACAATCAAAGTTGTGCATGTGTTTATCTCACTTTCTAAGTCTGAAGGTTGTCCTAGTTGGTCAAGTGTAAAAAGTAAAGACCCCCGCCACGCCAAGTGGCGTATAGGGAATATGGTGTTAGTGACCATCATTTTTATAGACCTTCGGCACATGATTTTTGGGGTAATGTGGTTGGTATTACGCACGTGCCGCTTTACTTTCTCAGAGAAACATTCGGTACCCATTTAAGGCTGGGTAAACCTGGAAGCCGCCGGGTAGGATTGAACCTGACCTCTTGTCCTTTGTAGT
This sequence comes from Megaustenia siamemsis, assembly GCA_032433765.1. Classification (NCBI taxonomy): domain Eukaryota; kingdom Metazoa; phylum Mollusca; class Gastropoda; order Stylommatophora; family Ariophantidae; genus Megaustenia; species Megaustenia siamemsis. Next base: position 14,331,814 of record JAVIAB010000117.1, read on the forward strand.
CCAGTTCACTAACCACTGAGCTATCGTGGCTCACTTGGTAAAGTGTATTGCAGTCATAATTAGGTTGATTCTACTCTCATCTGGATGACTCTCTTTATGTGATCTTTTATGTGATACCATTTGCATTTTGTGACAAAAAATTATCACTTGACTTAACAATGTATATGCTTGGCATAGTGTGATATATATCTTTTTAAATATGACTTGTATTCACACAGTTGTGATACAGCAAATTAACTCATTTGTTATTGCACTTCTTAGCCTGTTGCAGTAAGTTCTACAGCATGGTAATCAATAGCCACTAAGAAGAACACTATACTAATTATTTACATAATAGTTCATATAGCTACACTCTGCTTGTCTATTTAAAGCTAAAGAACTTGGAGTGGGGGATGGCGATCCCTTTTAATTGATAAATTGCCTCATGTTTCTGTGACAAATTTCTCGTCATGAGTTTTGCTAGTGGAGCAAAGTTTATGTTAAAGACTTAACACACATATTTTTATCCTTCTTCAAGGTTTCGAGATCCCTGATGCAGACTCTGAAAAGTTGTTGAGGCCACGAGATATAGTTCAATATATCGCACAAAAAGAAGATATTTCTGGATGAGACTTAATTTTGTTTTGTTCACTGTTTAGTTCCTGGTAAGCTAAGATACATTTTACATGGTGTAACACTTGTGTTAATTAATGTTAACTTGACATATTGAATCTACCTGCCCTGTTTACTATCTATTTATCTTGTGATATCATCAACAGGCACATAGGTCCACTTCAGCTATTTTGTGTGTTTTGAGTTGCCTGTTGTAGTTGTCTTTATATTTGTTAAAGTGTACCTGGTGAAGGTGTCTGTCAAAATGTTATAGTTTCTCTTATCTCTCTACTAGTTTAGCTGTCCAATACCATTTTGTTTATTTTACATATTTAGTCTTCACTCCCTGAGTTTCAAAATGTCTTTTTACTATATGATACAGCAGAGATAGGGCACTTTCTGTTTCTTTAAATCATTCTATTTTGTAACTAAGTACAGAAATGAATTCATTGATGCGCTGTCAGGGACAAACCCAAGCTACTAAATATGTAACTAAATCTTATAAATATATTTTTATTTATTATTGTTTTATGTTGATAACCAATTGAACATTTTGGGGCCTTAAAAAAAAAAATCAGTTTTCGTGTAAGTACTTAGCTAGTCCTACAAGAGTGGTACACATCTGTGAAGACAGAGAGAGATATTTAGAAATCTCACAACGATTTATACATTTTTATTAATTTAATTTTTTGTTTTGTTTTAAAGAGAGCTTAGAAGTGATTGAAAAAGAATTCTGAGATCTCAAAGAGTTAGAAGTTAGGTTTAGTTTGTGCAGATCTGGATAATAGAGAGAATAGATCAGAGAATTGTGTCTAACCAGCAAGCTGTAGGAACACCGCAACTTGCATTATCTGTACATTTTATTGAAAGGAGTTTGGTCACCTTTGGATATGTTTGTGGTGGCATTAGGTTAATTATTTTTAAAATAGTTTTCAATATTTCAAGTTATAAAGAGTAAAGGAGTCATTTGTTTTCCCTCACAAGATTTGATGATTTATCTGAAGCAAACTGTTTTCTTTTAGGATGATTGCAAGTTGCTTGAGTACTGTTTACCTTGCTGCTGAATCATCAGTCAGAAGAGACCACTTGTGTGACTTACAGGACTTTTAGAAGAAGAATAGTCTACATCTTCAAATTATACTAACTACGATATGCGTGTGTTTGTCATAATAATGTATTAAGACTGTTTGGTTCAAAATTGTGTTATGCCCCTGTCCTATTCATTACAAAACATAAACCTATTGTATGACTTTTGCTAATGCTGGTTGATTTTTCTTTCCCTACCACTGTGATAACTTAATAATAATGTTCAAAAAAACACTTAAATATGTTAACGTAACTGAAGAAAAGAATTCAAACCTCATAGGTATTATGGATCAGTATTTTCATAATCATTTACTGCAGGTTACAACACTACTATGGTTGACCACTTCCATAAAGCTTATGCCATTTTTTTTTTTTTTGCATATTACACGTAAAAAAAAAAAAAAAAAAAATATCAAACGAAAGGCTAGTCACATTCTTTTTTTTTACTTCAACAACGAGCATACTCTAGGTCTCAATTGTTAACAGTGTAAAATAGGCTGAAGCCAAAAACAAAGATGTTACAATGAGAAAAAGTACATTATTATCAAACTCTCTTGGAAGAGAGCTGGTGGTGTTGTGGTTAGTACACTTGCCTTCCAATTTGAAGTGGTTCAAATCGTGCCAGTTAAGGCACAAGTTGTTCTGACCTAAAAACTCTCTAAAGCAGCCTATCTAAACGGGTAGCAGAGATGCTCTTTGGGGAGGAAAGGAAGTGATCACCCACATCTTGAAGATGAGGCTTAGTAAAAGGGGTCGCTAACACTTCATTACCCAGTGGCAGTTGCTATGAGACTACCCTTTTTATCGTTAAACTTCCAACTATTTATGACCTGAGCTTATGGTGACTGATAGATGGACATTTTTGAACTAATTATTGAAGGGGAGGGGCTCTCAATGAGTTAGTGAAGCATCATCATCTGAACCGTCCACAAATCTTATTCTATTTGTTAGTGACGTGTCTTGCCTTGATGCAGATGCCTGTAGAACTTAGATAGTAGTGCTATTTGCCTTTATTGTTTGAGATGTTGTGGTATTTGTAAAATAGTTCATTTTGCTTCCTTCACTGGTGTTTTATTTTTTGCTAATAATTTCCTTGTATTACTCTCTTCCATTAGAAAGAGTATCTTATCCTTTGTAGTTAATCTATTCACATTGGCAGAAGTTCTCACAAAGCTTGCCTTGCTACTTAAAACCAACTGAAATGTACTTCATCATTTAAAAAAACTGTCTTAACCTTTGCGGTTACTTCCTTGATACTCATCTACAATCTATGGAAGTCCTCGTTTATACTACTTTTGGTTGCTGATGGAAATTCTGATTTACCTCTTCAATTTAGTAGATTACAAACATTGCCATTTTTATAGTGTAATTGTGAAAAAAAATTTCTTTTGGATTATCAAAGCAGTTGTTTTGTGTGTGTGTGGTTAATGTTACATTTTGATGGGTTTTTTTTAAAGAAAAATGTGGATCTGTCTATTCTTGGTCTCTTCACTGATGTCATTAACTAGTTTTACTGGAAATGTGTGCTGAGGAAGTTACTTGTATATTCCTGTAATCAATTCTGATAGTGAATCTGATTTCAAATAGGAGAATAGTGATACTAAACAAATGACCCCTTGTAAGTTCAAGAACATGTTTATTTTACAGTTTTTGTTGTTTTTTTATTTTTATTTTTGATAATAAGCTTTAAACAACTGAGTGTTTTGATGACATTGGATGTGGTATCATCTGAGACTTGATCAATTTTAACTGGCAAGCTTTGACAGTGATGGAATAGACACTTTCCCCCCCCCCCCCCAAAAATGATTAGAAAAATCTTAATTTTGTTATCTGGCAGAATTGTTGTCTTTTATCTTAAGGTGAAAGTAGGGTAGTGAATGGGCAATGAAGGAGTAATGAACAAGGTGGCACAGAAAGTAATTAACATTAAGTTTATTAGGAAATGCTGCATTGGCAAAATCACTAAAAAGTATGCCTTGAATAATTTAATAAGGAAGAGAATAATAATTGACTGACCACAATTACAGTATAGACCAGCCAGTGACCTTACAGCTGTCACAATTCCCCTCAAGCTTGAGTCCATATTGTTAATTTGTAACTGCGTGTGTTTAATAGTTCATTTTGTGATGTGTACTTTAATATTTACTGTGCTAATGCCAAACCTGTGTATATGTGTAGACACTGAATGGGTTCTGTATATAATTGAGCTAGGGCAGATTAATGTAATCGGATGTGATTATATTGATTGTTAAATAACTGGTGTTGTCAAGTGAGAGGTGATTACAAGATATTTTGAATTAGACAATGTATAATTAAAACAGGTTAGAAATACATGAACTGTCTTTCATTGTGTTGTACTGCTATAGAATTTGCAAGTATTTATTGTACCTTCTCTTAATTATAAATGTACAGGACTTTTTTTTTTGGGGGGGGGGGGGCATGACAGCACCTTGGTGAAGAGTAGTCAGCTACTTTCAGGTGACTGCTTGTGTCAAGATTAACAGCTGCAACCGATTAAGATCTTACTCCACCTTTCTGTGGTGTCTCTGGTAACAAAGTCTGGCCAAACAAGGATTGAAAATGAAGTAATTTTGTACCCAAGGATCCCATTTAGAAGATTGTGTTATTTTGAAAGTTTCAAATATCAGAACTTGCTGTAAACTTCAACACAATGTGTAATCCCACTTAACGTCCTTTTAAGCGCAGTAGCCATTGGGCAAACACAGAAGCAAACTTACTTGCAAAGATGTGAGGCAATTTGGTATTGTCCGGTCTGATGCTGTCTCAACATAGAGCATTGGCTGTGGTGTAACTCCAGTGTCTTATATTTTCCTGCATTGTTGATATTCTTATGAGCCTATCACGTGATGTTACTCTCCCATCTATCAGGCTGTTCTTACATTTGCCTCATACCTAACTGTCAAATATGACCTTCCTTATTGTATCATGTCACTTTATATGCTAAAAATAATTCATCTGTCATTCAATTTTTCAATAATTCTCATTTCTTTACATGTTTTTCTACATTTTGAAAGTGAATCCTGAACAATAAAGATAATCTTGGAAAGCACAAAAATGTAGTTTTACAGAAGAGTGTTTAAAATACCATGGATGAGAAGAGAGTAATGACCCTGTGAAGAGAAACCAAATAAAAAAGATAGCTTATCACAATCTGGTATATATTGTGACAACATGGAAAAAAAATGCAGAAAGAAGAGATACCTGTTGGTTTGGTCAAAATCAACAAATGAATCGATAAACAACTGTAGTTGGGAAGAGAGATATATGATGTATAACAGGTCTGGTAATAGATTGTACAAGGTACATTTATGGTTGTACATCAACATATCAAAAGTCCTGATTTTGTCTTCCATCTGCTTGGCAATCAGACTATTACAAGGAAACAATATATTTTCTGTTCCTAGGACTACCAGAAGGAAATGGAGCAGGGTCTTCATCAGTTTTTTTTTTTTTAAATCTCACCTCTTTTCACTAACTTGAGTCTCAAATGGCCAGTTGTATTTCATCATCATCGAGCGCCATCTCCGCAACGAAGGTTGGCTACCATGGGGCGCCATTCTGCTCTGTCTATTGCTTTGATGGTGCAGGTTGTCATAGGCTGGTTTGTCCATCTTTTGATGTTACACCTTTTGATGTTACACATCCATGTTAGTCTTGGTCTGCCTCTTTTACCTTGTATTTTCCCCTCCAGGATTACTTTTAGTAGGCTGTTGTATTTATTAAAGCCTTTTAAATCCAACATTTCCTCTGAGACTTCTTCATGATACATGATGGGCTGGTCACATGGTCAGTACTCATATATGTGTGTCCTGATTTTTCCCCTAAGCTTGTGCCATTGTTGACACACTCTTGTCTTGTGCAGGCTGGATCACCAGTTTATTCGACTTTATAATTGTGGGACATCTTTAACCCTTGTCCAGACAGTTACCATGTTTACTGGACCACCCTATGTATGTGAAGCAGAATAATTTGATAACAAAATACCTACCAGCTTAATTTAAAAGTAAACAAACAAAACAAAAAAGCACTTTGTTCATGAAATGTATTCATCCTTTAAGCATGTACATCAATGCTGGTGGAAAGAAAAATTAACATAAACAAAAAACCTTCCACTACTAATGTATCCATTACTTTAAATATGTCTGCCAGTTTTCACACTTTTGGTACAACTGATGTTTAATGCAAGACAAATTAATATTTGTGTGTAAAAATATGAACATGCAGAACAAAATAGTATTTATATGTAAAAAATATTTAAATGGTTTCATGTGTGTGAGAATACTTATTCACGTGAATACTCAAAATACAAGATATCTGCAGTTAAACAGAATCTTAAAACATTTGATTTCAAGTTATAATTATTGTGGGGGCCACTAATTGTTTTTACAAAACAGACGTTTTCTAGGTGTATACAAGATTGGATGAATTACAAAGCTTCTGTTTTCATGAGACAGTTGCTTAAAGCAAGTATTTTGAAAATATCCAACACAAGCCACCTAAAACATTCTAGCAACAACTTATAAACTATGAATCTTCAATATATAAATGGATAGTTTTAGTTGATCAAAATGAGCAGTTAGTATGTAAAATGAATGTTATAAACAAGAATAATGTATCAGTGTTTGAATTAGTAGTCAACCATCACCTAGTTCAGCTTGCTCAAGGACTACAGCTTCCAACAGACTCATTTCATTTCTCCATGACCAGAAACTATTAATTAATATATAATAAATGGGAAACGAGTTTCAAATGTATTATTAAATATATAACAATCCTGTTTAGTTAAGCACCTTTTTTAAAAAAATAAACAAACAGGGTTCATAGTTTATAATATAGAAAAGGTTCATAATTAAAACAAAAAAAAAACCACTTTGCTTTAGCATTCTTGTCTACTTTTATTCTAGTTTGTGCATGTTTTTATTCTGAATAGTTTTTTTGTTCTAACATATACAGAGTCATCCTAATCAATGTTAAGCAATTACTTTTTATTTATGGAAGTGAATTTTAAAATCAAATAAACACAATCATTGAGCTAGTTTTTGCGTGTGCTGTCTGAAGCTATTATGCTTATTCGTATCCTACAACAGTTTTATAACCAACCCATTATTGTCCAAACAAACGAAAGTGGAAAAAAAAATTCCTCAAAGTTTGAGAGGAAAATTGCTCTATACAAAAGTAACAGACATCTCTGAGCATAGACCTCTAAGTATTGAAGACACTGCAAGTATACAAACAAATTCACCTTGAAACCAATCTTTAAAAAAATTAGAACCGGTGTTAATCAATTAGAACAAACATTAATTTTAACCAGTAGTAATCAATTATAACAAACATTAATTTTAACGTTGTAATCAATATGCCATAAACATATTTTCAAAGCTAATAATACACTATTTTATATATGATTTCACACATTTTTTTTTCTTCAAAAAGATATTACTCAATGTCCTATTATCACACAAGATGTCACTAAAATATATACAGTCTTTCTGTAGATGTTATTCCTCATATAAAAATAGATATATACCACCATGAGCAATAATAGTTTGGCTGTGATACAACAAATTATTTGACTTGGATTTATTGAACAAATCTTCATTTCCAACAGAAAAACACACAAGACATCTACAAATGATCAACACTATTTTACAATGTCTTAATGAAAGTTAAACATAAATTCAAAACATGTGCCAGAATTAAGACGACGTGCTATGCAAAGGATAATTACTGCAATTATCACTTATCTTCATATTATTTATCAAAACAAATGTAAAGTTAACCAAATGGCAATTTAATAATTAAACTGTCATGGTTACAAAAATGAGAGAAGATAATCCATCCCAAAATATGCTTCAAATTGGTATCGAAAGAGTTAAAGCCAAGCAAAAAATAACAAAATGAGCAAACATCTAAAATGGGGAAGAAGGGTTAATAAAGTAAAAAAAAAAAAAAAAAAAAAAGTGCATGCAATAGCTGATGTTAATGTTGGGACAGACATTAAAAGTGTAGAAATAGGATGGAACTAGATCATCTGGCAGTTATGTGTCTTCTCTAATAAACAACAGGAAAGAAAAGGAGCAGCAGAAACACTCAACAAAATAACAGTCAGCTGAATTTGTCAAATAATTCCATGAAATAACTCTCAACATAAACTGTATTTTACACAAAAATATAGTATATTATTAACAAGTGCTGGTATCACATGGTGGTTGTGTCTGTAATTGTATGCAATTTATGAATGATAACAGTTTATATATGTGCTGATGTCACATAGTAATTGCAACCTATGAAAGTTATTATTAGCAGCCTCGGTGGCTGACCAGAAGAGTCCGGGTTTGATCCCCAGCAGTGGCAGATTTTTTTTTTCCCAACCAACAAGGCTCTGGTGTTCACCCAGCCTTTAAAAATGGGTACCAGAGATTTTTCTGGGAAGTAAAAGCTGCCTGGCGTGATACCGGCAGCATCACCTAAAAATGTGATGTCATAGAAAAATATGCTCCCTAACACAATATTCCCCATACGCCCAGCAAGGCAGGGGAGGGAACCTTTACTTTATGAGTTTATAATTAACCAATTTGTCATACTCACTGCACTGTTGGCTGCAACATGAGCAATCTAGACTTCCAGAATTTTGTGAAAGCCCCTGCAGCTCTCAAGTTATAAACACATTAAGTGCTTGCCAATCTGCTAAAACACTGGTCATACTTGAGCTATGCACACACACATAGTGTCATACAAATTTGATCTTTTACAATAGATTATAAAATAACAATCTTTCAAATTATTGAAGTAGATAGACCACAGAAATATAAAGCAGAATAGCTCAGGCCAAAATAGCAGTTCAGAAAATAAAAACTATCTTATGCAACAAATCTATGTCAAGAGAAGTGAGAAAGAGAGATCACCAATGCTATACAGAAAAATAAAATAAGAATGAGTTCAAGATATAGCTATCTTGGACATATAACAAATTATGGAAAATGTAAGACAGAAATAAACAAAAGAATAGGAATGGCAAAAAGTAATTTGAACATGAAAAATATATACTCACATCAAAGCAAATAATGTTAGAACTAAAACCACAAATAGAAAAATGCTACATTTACTCAACATTCCTGTATGTTGCAGAAACATGGATATTGAATAAGAAATTAGAGCAGAAAATTGAAGTAATGGAAATGTGGATCAATAGAAAAAATTGGAAGAATTGGGTGGAAGGGAAAAATAAAAGACAAACAAAGAAGACTGAATCTGCTGAAAATGAAAAAAAGAACTACTAAACAATTAGTTTCTTTTTCTTTTTGAAACTCTAATTGTTTAGTAGTACCATCAAGGGCGTTCTTCTCGAGAATGCATGGAAAAAGACCAAGAGGAAAGCCCAGAAGAAGATGGATAGATGCAGTGACAGAGACATGTAACAACAAAGGAAAATCACTAATTCAGACAATTCGAGCAGCTCAAGAACGACAAATGATATAAACCACGACACCTTTTAGGTATCAGTGAAAGAGAAAAGAAGAAGAAGAAGAAACAATTAGAAAAGGACAATTGAAATTTGTTGGACATGTGAAGAGACATAACACCCTTCTCAAAGTCATTTTGAAAGGGTAGGTATGAGGCAGACCAAGACTAAAGTGGACAGATAACATCAAAAGGTGGACAGGTGAAGAGACATAACACCCTTCTCAAAGTCATTTTGAAAGGAAAGGTATGAGGCAGACCAAGACTAAAGTGGACAGATAACATCAAAAGGTGGACAGGTGAACCTATGTCAATGTGCACCATCAAGACAAGAGACATAGAGTAAAATGACATTCCATGGTAGCCAACCTTCGATATAGAGACGGCACCCAATGAATAAATTAAACTTCTTTGAAACAACTTCTCAGGAAGCTACGGAACCATAGGTACCACCACTACAGTGCATTATAATTTTATTTAATGAACGAACAGCTCACAGAAGCCACAGCGATTGAGGTTAATGTGCGTGTTGGGTTCAATCTGACACTATTTTGTTTTTCACCCAACCTTAAAAAAATGAACACCAGAAATATTTTTCTGGGAGAAAAAGGTGGCCTGGCATGACACAGACGACATTCATGATCACTGAAAAATATGGACGCTAGTACCTTGTTCCTCATATTCTGTACACAGCATTTTGTCAATGATAGCTACTTTGCTCATTTGTGTCTTTCCAAGAAGATCAAATATACACACTTCTGTTAAACATTCAAAGTGATTAGAAGAAGCTGTATCTTAAAAAAAAAATCTCAAAAATTGAAGATTGTATGCCCCCGAAACTCAGATTTGTCAATCTTTGATTTTTTTAAAATTTATCATGAGCATTAATCACTAAAACATCTATCTATCTATCTATTGTCCTTTCAAGCCGAAGACAGCACATAGGGCAGAACTACAATCTCAAAACAGAAACGTTGCGTGCCAAAATGGCACATATTGCAGAGATCGCTGCTTCTAAAATCTATGGCTGTCTCCATAACAATACTTTTTACAATGACAGCTTGTCAAGCCATCGATCAACCTCCTTAGTCGCCTCTTACGACATGCCTGGAAGGTTACAGTGTCACTATTCTTTACTTCCCTCATAATGCGGCCCGGTAACACACACATTTGCACTCACTAAAGACTTTATTTTCTGTGCATAGTGATACTACCAATTTTTAAGAATTGAGGGCAATGTATTAGACTCAGGACATCTTTATACATAAAAGCAGCAAAAATTACAAGATAATAAACTAAATGCCACTTTGAAATAAAACAAACTTCTGTGTATAAGGTGTGCAGGAAACTCTTGACATAGCAGCTCAAATTAAAACCCATTCAATGCAAATTTGTCATATTTATGACAAATTACTTGACATTCTACTGACTTTTGTTTCTTTCTGCACTGAAAGACTTGAAGTGCTCAAGCCAACTCTCTTTAATAACTCTCATGACCAATATAATCATTGTAATATCTGTTATTTTATTAATTCATTTCATTATCTTCTATGTCTATCTTTTCCCCCTTTTATACTCTCTTCATTGTTAATACCATTTTCAATACCAGAGACCAAATGGCAGACGATTGCTGAGATATAAGAATGTTTGCAGGTTCCTTGAGGACATTTTTTATCATTGAAAGAAACTGGGAAAATGTGGCTGCAGATCGTAGCACATGGAGAGCAAAAATAAAAAAATGGCACAGCAACTTTCAAGACAGTGCTGATATCAAATTCAGAAGACAAAAGGCGCAAAAGAAAAGAGACAAGGCCAGGTACCGCAAATACACCTTGTTCGTTCTGTGCATGGATCTGTCTGTCCAAGATTGGTAAATTCAGCCACGAGAGAAGATGTTAAGTAAAAGAGCACCCAGTATGAGACACTAATGCTTTACCAAACTACTGACTTATCATGGTTGCTTGCTACCAACCATCTGTCAAAACGCTAAAGGCCATACAGATACAGATTGTTAAAAGACTCTGGAAGGTGCTGCATGGTAGTGGTCATGCTATACACTCAAATCATTTGATCTGTTCGTGATAATATTTGTTGTAGTTGTAGTCAGTCGAAGGCCCTGGTGTCACTGCAAACGAATGAAAATCCATAATTACTCAACCGCCTATGCCAGTGGTATTATCTGAAATAACATCTCATCTCATCGAAGGATCCAAAAAAAAAAAAAAAAAAAAAAGCTGAAAGTCCCCATCATAGCAGCTACAGCACACGCCAAAAGACAAGGTGTAACTGCATCAAAAGTAAACACAGCCAAACTGTCTTTCGTCATTTGATATTCATCGTAAACAATCAAATATTTATTTTCTTTGGCTATTTAAGTTTGGCATTGGTAAAGGAGTGTTGTGGGGAATACCTGTGTTAATTAAATAGTGCTTTCTCTGTATTTGGTATTAAATGCTTGTTCAGTACATAATAACTGAGAATATTGAAAAATCACAATAATAATTAAAATATATAATAATAATAATCATACCCAATATTTATTAAATGCAACAAATAGATATAAATTATTGGATTAAATTCTATCTATCTATCTATTGACCTTTCGAGCCGTAACCGGCCCATAGGGCGTAGACCAAGATACACCTTCTCCTATATGGATTTTTTTGTTCTAGCAGTTTTCTTTTAAAGATATTTTATCAAATCTCGCCATCTGTCTCTGTTCTGTGCAAGCAGTTCTATCTCATTGAGGGAGCCGACTCCTGCTGCTCTTGCCTCTCTCATCAATGTTCTTCTCAGTGTCTCCCTGGGTCTTCCTCTTTTTCTTTTACCTGTTGTTTCCCATATGAGGGCTTGCTTTGCTATTCGGTTATTATCTCTTCTCATCACATGTCCAACGTATGACCATCGTCTTTTCTTTATTACTGAAGATATTAGTGGTTGATTGGCGATTTCTCTAATTTCCTCATTGTTTTGAATTCGTTCCATGCTATACCAAGTATTTTCCTTAGACATTTATTTTCGAATGCGTTCAACTTTGTTTCTATATCTCTTGTTGTTTTCCAGCTTTCACACGCATACGTAAGGGTTGATAGTACATTTGATTTGAATAGCCTAAGTTTGTGTTTGTGCTGATAAGTTTTGATTTCCACAACTTTTCAAGGCTTCTGAAAGACATTGCTGCTTTAGCTATTCTGACTTTAATTTCTTTGCTCGTATCCCCTTCTCGATCAATGTGACTTCCAAGATAGATAAAGTGATCGATCTCTTCTACTGGTTTGTTTTCCATGTATATTTTGTCACCTGTTGGAATTAAACTAGTCATGACTTTAGTCTTTTCATGATTGATCTCAAGCCCAATTTTGCTGGCTATTGATGATAGTTCATTTGTGTTTTCCTGCATCGTTTTTATCTGACTGCTGATGAGGACTATGTCATCAGCAAAGTCGAGGTCCTCCAAATGGTCTCCTTGTATCCATTCGATGCCTTTATTACCAGTGCAGCATTTCTTCATTATGAAGTCCATAACAATTCCAAATAACAAGGGCGATAAAATACATCCTTGTTTAACCCCAGTTTCTATTGGGAAACATTCGCTCAGTCCTTCCTCTGTTCGAACTGCACATGTGTAACCATCATACATGTCTTTGATAATATTTATGATTTTTGATGGTAAACCATATTGCTTCAGAATTTTCCACAAAGAATCTCTATGAATACTATCAAATGCTTTTTTGAAGTCGATGAAGTTAAGTACAAAAGGTTTTGCTTTTCAATGTGTTCCTCCAATATAAGTCGTAGAGTGAAAATGTGGTCAATACAGCTTCTCCCTTTTCTAAACCCAGCCTGTTCTTCACGCATTACTGTATCTATTGAATCCTGTATTCTATTTAGGATGATTTTGCAGAATAACTTTGAGGCAACTGACAAAAGTGTCACGCCTCTCCAGTTGTTACAATCTCTAAGATTGCCCTTTTTGGGATCTTAACAATGATTCCTTTTTTCCATTTATGAGGCGTCTTCTCTGTTTTCCAAATGATGTTCTATACTGTAAATACTGTCTGTATCAAGTAATAATAATGATAATTTATCAAGAATGAGATGAAATAACTCAATGAACAAATCTGAGCTAATGATTCTACAGCACTCGTTAAACAGTATGAACAAAATTCATATACACTCTGAATGTTTATTAATTTAAATTAAATGTAAAATTATACTAAATTTATATAAAAGTAAACAATTCGTTTAGAGACTAATGTCCATGTCTAAAACCTAAACATCAGGGGAAAAGAATTTCCATTTTTAGTCAACTATCCTGAATGTGTAAATCTACTGTACTCTGTGTCTTAAAGAGCCACGGTAGTTCAGTAATTAGTGAAAAAGTAAAGAGTCCCCGTCACGCCAAGTGGCATATAGGGAATATGGTGTTAGTGACCATAAATTTTACAGACTTCAGCACATGATTTTGTGGGGTAATGTGGTCGGTATTACGCCCATGCCGCTTTACTTTCCCAGAAAATATCCAGTACCCATTAAAGGCTGGGCGAACCCAGAAGCCGTCGGGATCAAACCCTACCTCTTGTCCTTTGTAGTCCAGTTCATCAACCACTGAGCTATCGCAGCTCCCAGTAGTTAGTGAAATGACAAAAGGTCAATTTTGATCCTTAAATGGGAGCCAGATTTTTCTAGGAACGTAGGGCAGTCTGATACGATACCGACCACATCTTCCATATAACACGGCACTAGTCATTGAAAGATATGGATAATCATCATCATGTGCCATACTGGTTGGCGTAGGTGATCATGTCCTTCCACAATCTTCTATCTACAGTGCATCGTATCAGTTCTGTTGTTGACTGTTTTCCATGCCATGACACCAAGCTATCCAGTATTTTCTCTCTTTGTCGTCCACAATCTCTCTATCCTTTTATTTTGCCAGTTGTAACCAAGTATTCCAACTATCCTCTTCTCATGATGTGCCCAAAAAATGTTGATGGTTTCTTTCTGATGTTTTTTAGGAGCTCCCTTTTTGTGTTGGCCTCTTTAAGATTTTCTTCATTGGTCTTTTTAGCTGTCCAGGGAAACATTCAACATTCTTCTGAGAAATCCCATCTCTGTGGCCTCGAATCGTCTTTTAATTTGTTTGTTTACTGTCCATGATTTGTTTCCATAGGGCAGAATTGGTTCTATATAGCACCAATGAACTCTCTTTTGCACTTCTATTGACATAGATTTGTTGCATGAGATACTTTTCATTTTCTGAAATGCTATTTTAGTCTGAGCTATTCTGCATTTTATTTCTGTGGTGCATCTTCCATCTGATCCAAAGATATGGATGCTAACACCATATTTCCCTTATACTCCTTAACCCCTTCAGCTGCGTAGTTTTTTTTTCCTGCTGCAATTTTAAAAATATTTAATTTGATTCAATCACAGTCGTGAATCCCAACAACACAAAATGTATCACCAAGGCAAACAAAATTATAAACAATTTCTTTATTGAGTTATTTGCTCATTTCTTTATATGAGGTGGGACTCTGAAATCCTGACAGGGTGTTGTTACCTTTATAAATCCTATATATATGTATTGGGACACAAAACTAGTCAGATAGGCAATTTGAAAACAAATGTAAACAATCCTTTCTGGGAAGTCACACTGACAACATCACTCATTGGCAATTCCCAATGGTATAGTTTTGCTGGTTCTACAAGTCCTGCCAGGAAACAATGGTTGTTAACTGAGATAATGCAGAAAATCTGAAGTGGGGCTTTTAGGACCCGCTGAGAGATTAATATCTAGAAAAGCTTTTATTTTTGACTGTATTTTGAGCTGGTTGTGCTATTATGCCAAGGTTAATACTGTTATTAATCACACCCTAAGGATAGGAACCTCTACTGGATGTGACTGTAATGCAGGTAAAAATGACTTGAACATCTACTGCAAGCATACCCAACTTATGATGAACAGAAAAAGCTCTTGTAGCCATCACTGGTACATTCTAGGACAAGCGGTATGGGAGATGTCACCAGCACTGAGCTGTCAAATGCTTTATTCCAGCTTATTAATACTGACGTCTCAAGTTGTACATAGAACAAGATACTGTTATTTATTTTAAAAATACTTTTGCTATTTTTGTTTTAGTGTTTCAATTATAACAATTAGCAACTCAAAGTGACATTCATCCAAGAGAACACAAATAAAATTAGCTTGAAAAGACAAAAAAAACCTTCACATCCATTTGTATTTTTGGCAGAAAAAGCTTGCTAGCTTTGCCTGGAGAAAATAATCACATTTATCTGTCAGTGATTTTTACACTTAGTTCTTATCTCTGTAGTGTCAGTGATTCTTACACTTAGTTCTTATCTCTATAGTGTCAGTGATTTTTACACTTAGTTCTTATCTCTGTAGTGTCAGTGATTCTTACACTTAGTTCTTATCTCTGTAGTGTCAGTGATTTTACACTTAGTTCTTATCTCTATAGTGTCAGTGATTCTTACACTTAGTTCTTATCTCTATAGTGTCAGTAATTCTTACACTTAGTTCTTATCTCTATAGTGTCAGTGATTCTTACACTTAGTTCTTATCTCTATAGTGTCAGTGATTCTTACACTTAGTTCTTATCTCTGTAGTGTCAGTGATTCTTACACTTAGTTCTTATCTCTGTAGTTTGAGTTTAATAACTATATGCCTAAATTATGGTTACAATATGGTTATCTATCACCCTTTCAATCCAAAGACGGCACATAAGGCAGAAATTATAGACTAGTGTCTGACGATCTTCCAGCCGTAAAACCTTGCACAGGACCTGCATTGTGTCTCGCTACACAGCTCTGTTCTTGGTGAGTCATTCAGTCTCTACAAGGGAGCTGATGCCTACTGTTGTTGTCTCTCGTTTTAATGTTCTTTTTAGCGTTTTTCTGGGTTGGCCTTTTATTTTCTTTTCCCTTTATTACTTATTATAGTATGTTTATAAAAAATTAAAATTAGGCTGTAGGTCATTCAAATTAGAGGTGCAATGACTATAGTCTGTTCAAATTAGGGGTTAAATGTGGCCATAGTCTGTTCAAATTAGTGGTAGAATAAGGCTATAGTCTGTTCAAATTAGTGGTAGAATATGGCTATAGTCTGTTCAAATTAGTGTTAGAATAAGGCTATAGTCTGTTCAAATTAGTGGTAGAATAAGGCTATAGTCTGATCAAATTAGTGGTAGAATAAGGCTATAGTCTG
This sequence comes from Megaustenia siamemsis, assembly GCA_032433765.1. NCBI lineage: Eukaryota > Metazoa > Mollusca > Gastropoda > Stylommatophora > Ariophantidae > Megaustenia > Megaustenia siamemsis. The sequence goes on from JAVIAB010000117.1 coordinate 14,348,201, forward strand.
ATCAAATTAGTGCTAGAATAAGGCTATAGTCTGTTCAAATTAGTGCTAGAATATGGCTATAGTCTGATCAAATTAGTGCTAGAATATGGCTATAGTCTGTTCAAATTAGTGCTAGAATAAGGCTATAGTCTGTTCAAATTAGTGGTAGAATAAGGCTATAGTCTGTTCAAATTAGTGGTAGAATAAGGCTATAGTCTGATCAAATTAGTGCTAGAATAAGGCTATAGTCTGTTCAAATTAGTGGTAGAATAAGGCTATAGTCTGTTCAAATTAGTGGTAGAATAAGGCTATAGTCTGTTCAAATTAGTGCTAGAATATGGCTATAGTCTGTTCAAATTAGTGGTAGAATAAGGCTATAGTCTGTTCAAATTAGTGGTAGAATGAGGCTATAGTCTGTTCAAATTAGTGGTAGAATAAGGCTATAGTCTGTTCAAATTAGTGCTAGAATATGGCTATAGTCTGTTCAAATTAGTGCTAGAATAAGGCTATAGTCTGTTCAAATTAGTGCTAGAATATGGCTATAGTCTGTTCAAATTAGTGCTAGAATAAGGCTATAGTCTGTTCAAATTAGTGCTAGAATAAGGCTATAGTCTGATCAAATTAGTGGTAGAATGAGGCTATAGTCTGATCAAATTAGTGGTAGAATAAGGCTATAGTCTGTTCAATTAGTGCTAGAATAAGGCTATAGTCTGATCAAATTAGTGGTAGAATAAGGCTATAGTCTGATCAATTAGTGTTAGAATGAGGCTATAGTCTGTTCAAATTAGTGGTAGTAAAGTCTGTACAAGGAGCGTAACAAAGTAATCTGCATTAATGCTGAACATTTATTTTCAATGAAAAACTAAGTTCTCAATTCTTTTCATAAAAAGAAACAATTTTAATAATAAATTTATCAAAACACAAAAATGTTAAGTGTTTCAAATTTAAATTAAAAAAAAAAAAAGCAAAGTAAAATAAATAAATAGTTGAGACAAATCCAAACGTACCCAGCATGCCAAAATATTATGTACAACAAATACACTTTTCGCAGACATAAATGCAAGTTGGGGTTCCATATAAACTACATATATTTATAAAAGGGTTTGACAGTCAAATTACTTAGACAGCCATTACCATTCAAGTACAGAACAGTACCATGCTCTGGAAAAAGAACAACTTTCATCAAAAGGCATGCATTCTTGTCATAGAAAGTATAATCTGTGAGGAGTACACTATTTACACAATTATTGTGACTGCTTCATAATGAAAAAAAATTCTTTATTCTGAACCTGCAGTATTTGAATTGAAAATCAGCAGGGTGCTTTATTTTAGCTGATTCACTACTACAAACTGATTGGTCAGTCTAAAGGCTGGTGTTAACAGCACCTAATGATGTCTCATCACTGCCCCAACATTGGCTGCTTCCTTCAGGCCATTATAAGCCTGATGCTAAATGTTCTTGCATGGATTACAATGAAGATCCTTTGATGTAATAGAAAGAAAAGAGTCAAAGAGAAGTGAGACCCTAATCATGGGATAGATACTAGATGTATTGGCGGCAGTCCTGTTGGAGGTCGTGACTGCAGTTAATGAGTTTACCACACTCAGACTGAGTTAATTTTAAAATGAGCGTGGAGCAAATAAAAAAAATAATTCCTTGGTTGGAGTTTGATGCACATGTACGATCACTGCTTTGGGTATTATCTACGTATCAACCTTTGAGTGTTTGTCAAAATGGACTGAAGGGAATTGTAGCTGGGCGACCAGATATCGCCACAGCAGGGTCAGCAGACTACAACTGATCCAGACTTCACTTCCCAATTGGTCACCTTGGTAAAGTCTGTGTCAAAGCAGAAAAGCTACGGAGGTGAGGTCACCTTGGTAAAGTCTGTGTCAAAGCAGAAAAGCTATGGCGATGAGGTCACCTTGGTAAAGTCTGTATCAAAGCAGACAAGCTACGGAGGTGAGGTCACCTTGGTAAAGTCTGTGTCAAAGCAGAGAAGCTACGGAGATGAGATCACCATGGTAAAGTCTGTGTCAAAGCAGACACGCTACGGAGATGAGATCACCTTGGTAAAGTCTGTGTCAAAGAAGACAAGCTACGGAGATGAGGTCACCTTAGTTCGTGTAGTAAAAAAAGTAAAGTGCCCCCGTCATAGGGAATATGGTGTTAGTGACCATACATTTTACAGACCTTCAGCACATGATTTTTGGGGTAATGTGGTCGGTATTACGCCCGTGTCGCTTTACTTTCCCAGAAAAAAATCCGGTACCCATTAAAGGCTGGGTGGACCTGGAAGCTGTCGGTTGGGATCGAACCCTACCTCTTGTCCTTTGTAGTCCAGTTCACTAACCACTGAGCTATCGCGGCTCCCTAGTTCATGTAGTGGTGAGGTCTATTAACTCAGAAGACCTAGTATTACAGTACCTCTAGGGTGAACAAGCCTGAGTTTCTTTTTGAGTATGCAGGAAATAAAGCTACTGCAACTATTGCATCAGCTTTCAGAGTCTAAGAGTTAACAGCTTGTAATGATCCCAAGGCATTAAATCATTGTCATAATCAAAGGGGACTTGAGCACATGTGAGTTTGTCTGGAGTGTAGTGACATAGAATCTTCATGGTCGATCAATCCTTTGTAACAATCATTCATTCATAACTGTCCATTCCTCCTCAGACAGTTCCTTGCAGTATTGTCAGTAGTGAACATCTTCCTATCTCAGATAGCAACTAGGTCAGAACAGTTTGCATGCATGCACGTAACTACACATAATTATGTTGCTTATTTTATTTATTTGTGTTACGTCTGATAAGTAAATTTATGCTTTTGTTCTAATTTATTTTACAGACACAATCTCAATTCTGAACATGGAAGTATCCAGTTGTTGCACTGGTGGCTTTTCAATCTTACATATGTACATGCTCTACACAATGCAGCTATAAATAGGTACAGAATCTTAAAGAAAAATAAAAGCATTGACATCCTGATGTCCAAATATTCATCTGGTTATTTTTTATGTCTTCAGAGAATGTTGGAAGAAAGCTGTTTTGGTCTTCAGTAATAACTTCCAGATGCTGTTTTGATGATAAACTCTATTCTAAGAATTCAAATATTAATCATCAACATTGAGTGTTGTCTCCGCATCGATGGTTGGCTACCTTGGAGCGCTATTCCACTCTGTCTCTTGCTTTGGTAGTGCAGATTGTTATAGGCTGACTTGTCTATCTCTAGATGTTAAATATAACTCACAGAAACAAGCCTGCATGTCAAACTATAAGGAATGGTGAAGACCATAAACGTACCCTCTTGTTTGTGACCCTGCCTGGTCTAAACGTTTAAATGCACAGCAGTCGCTGATCACTGAAACAGAAGATGATCAGCATACTCTTGGCTGATTTTGCCAATATTTAAATGACTGGTTCGGAAGAAGGATGATCACTGCAAATTTATATTTGTAAGGTCTCATCTCTTTTCTCTTGTGTCTTTTACCTTCTAATTTTGTCATCATTTCATTGTTGAGTGTTGCAGCGTTTCTGATATTTTTTTCTCCATGCAACACAATCTTGTGTCAGATCTTCCCAGTCTTTTTTAACTAATGGAGAAATGTCTCAAGGAGACATCTTTGTAACTCAATTTGAGACAACTCACAGGCATTTCCCTTATACATAAGTTCTCTGTAGAATACAAGGGCTGTCCATTCTTCTGATATGTCTCAGTCATCTTAGTTTCTGACATGTCTCAATCATCTCAATTTGTGACATGTCTCAGTCATCTTAATTTCTGACACATTCCATGCTATTATTATCCTCCACAGCTTTGTATCAGGCGTCCAGTTTTTAAAATTTCTGGGTTGACTAAGGGGTGTCCATTAGTAACTGAATTAACAATTTTTGGGTCATGATCAAATGTTATTAATATGCTTTTTCCACAAATGTTTAACTTTAATAAAGGTTATTTCTTCTTCAACTCACAACTTTGGAAGATGTTGGGGCACTATTGACAAACTTCGTCAACCTTCTCCATGTACCTCTATCTTCAGTTATTCTTTGGGCCTGCAAAGTTGAGGCCTGTCCATTCTTTAATGTTATCTTTCCTCTCTTCCCCTGTCTTCCTCCTTTCAAAGTTCCTTGAAGAATAGTCTTTGCTAGGGGAGATAATGAGATACTGACCAAACCATTCAGTTTGAGTATTCTGACAACAGAAAAAAGATCATCGTGTACTCCAATCGTTTGTTGTATTCTTTTGTAAACTTGTTCATTTGTGATACAATCTAAGTAAGAGATTCTCACAATTTTGCTATAATATTTTGTCTACATAGCTTGTATTTCCTTCTGTAGTTCTGCTGTGAGGGTTCATGTTTTGCATATAGAAAAATTGATGTAACCAGAGTGACAATCAGCCGGATTTTTAGAACCAAGAGTAATGTTCTCATCTTTCCAAATAGTTTTAACTTGCAGGGGTTGCTGTACTTTGTGCTATTCTAGTTGATATTTCAGGTTTCTAGCCTTCATCGCTGACAAATTATTGCTAACATGGTTATTGAACATAATCAATTAATTGTTATTTTAATTAACTACTTTGTTAAAATCACAACTCGATTTTCCAAATGTTAAATTTTATCTCTGGTGGTGTATCCATACAGGTATTCATTGCACCTTGACCTATAATGCAATACAAGTCTTTTATTTCCTTTTGTGTCTTGCTTGTAGTGCAGTAACAAACCTTTTACATTTGTTGGTTCTGTAATTATCCTTTGTGAGGTAACACAAGACAGTAACAAAATTTTACATTTTGTTGGTTATGTTACTATCCTTTGTGAGGTAACACAAGACAGTAACAAACTTTTTACATTTTGTTGGTTATGTTACTATCCTTTGTGAGGTAACACAAGAGAGTAACAAACTTTTTACATTTTGTTGGTAATGTTACTATCCTTTGTGAGGTAACACAAGAGAGTAACAAACTTTTTACATTTTGTTGGTAATGTTACTATCCTTTGTGAGGTAACACAAGAGAGTAACAAACTTTTTACATTTTGTTGGTAATGTTACTATCCTTTGTGAGGTAACACAAGAGAGTAACAAACTTTTTACATTTTGTTGGTAATGTTACTATCCTTTGTGAGGTAACACAAGACAGTAACAAACTTTCTCCACTTGACTTAATTTAAGACCGTCCTCAATGTTGTTCTTTTAGGTTTACTGACCACTAAGAAACACCATCCACTTGATTCATTCAGTGGTCACAATCCATAAATTCTTCTAGGTCTTGTTCAGCTGTCTCAGTGTTCTTCAATCACCCACTCACTGGGGTCTGCAATAGGAAAGTTTTTTTGTTGAAATTTGTGTATCTTGTGAGGGCAATCATTTTCTTGTCATGATGATGTGTATTAGTTTAATTTAGGTCAGTCGACAGATCATCTTCATTGCACAATGGACAGACAACTCCAAAGTGCTCAGATTCCATCCTTGGCATGATCCCCAGTATGAACCATGTTCACCACACACTGGTGAAAGCACTAAAGATGGTTTCAGCTCAGATGCATGATGAAACCCACAGCACTAGTGAAGACCTGACCTCATCCTCCTCAGTTACCTCAAACAAGAATGGGAAGTTGGGAATCACCTGACTGGGCTACCGACGTTCGGACAACCCATGTTTGATTCCTGCTGGAAGCAGTGTGAGTTGTAAAAAAAAAAATACCCACAAGGTCGACCCAGCCACTGGCAGAAATGGGTACCAGGGTAGTACTCTAGGAAGGTGAAGAATGCCACCTCGCATCGTGAGTTTTGATGCTTGAAATGACGCTATCCAAAAGTCTCTGAATACTTTTGGATAGGCTGCCGAGCACATATGGATGAAAATTTGCGTGCTTATATGCTGATTCATGTCTCGTACTTTACCTTTACCTACATATGAATGGGAGGTGATGGTGGCTCTATTCCCCCACCTGCCACACTCGTGGTCAGGTCCCAGTATCCACTCAGGCGATCTTCTTGCAATAATGCCGTCTATTACTTCTTGTCTACTTTGAGTATGCAGTTCTTTGTTAGTGATTTTTTTGAAGGTCACAGAATTAAGAGAACATGTTATGTTATGTTAAATTAGGATTATCATCACAGCACTCCAGATGCACCCATAGGTGCTTCAATCTTCTGCTCAAAATGCTCATCAGAACACAGCGATTAATTGTCCCAGTTCGGCGTTGGTTGACAACATTTCCTTTCATTTGTCCAGAATATTTCTTGGTTCTGGCAACACCGCTCCTCACTCACAATTCACTTAGTCAAGATAGCCATGTATTTTTACTTCTGTTAAAGAGTCCTATGTTCTACCCATCTCTCGTAGATTGTTAATAATATCTTAAAGACCTCTTGATGAGGTGATCAATGATAATAATGATTAATGATGATACCTTTAAGAGAATATTCATTAGGCAAATTGTGAGAAAAGAAAACAATAATTTCTTTTTATCATAATCAAATATGCATGACCATGTAACGCTACTTAACTAACAAAAGTCACAATATTATTGATAAAACAGCTCCCTAAAACTTACTCAGCAGCAAAAGCCCATGCACAATTGTATGAAACTAAATTATACTCTTGTACCAAAATATAAAAGAAAACAATGAAATGATTTAGAGGAAAAGAAGTTAACAAAAATATTTAAAAACAATCCATAACCTGTGGCAGTAAACAAACATAAATTTACTGCTGGGTGATTCTGTTATCAAAAGGTCATAATGCTGTAGCTTGCAAACTGTCCAAGTCTATCTCTAAAGAAGAAATGAAATCACATAAAATATTTATTCATAGGATAACAACAATGTATAAAGAACAAGCACTATGTTTAAATATTTATTGATATAGAGAAATGCAGTCTTTATTCCTAAATCCCATATAAATATCTTCTCCCCTAAAACATACAGAACCCTAGAAATGGGGCAGGGCATTAATACAATTTGTTGTTTAACTATAAGAATGTAGGTTTCTATTTTAGCACATAATCCTAGTGAAACCATTGCTGAGCAAGAAAACAACAGCAGCATATTTAGGTATAGCTGATTTATGACTAGAGACAGAATCCCAAACCTCCATCCCACACCTTTCCTTTTAGCAGTGGTCATTGCCACTAATCTAAACATATCAGGACAGTAGATCCACACCAGTTAAAGTAGATTTAAGGCCAGTGCATACATTGTATAAAGACAGCGATTTATCTGTATCGTATAAATGCAGCAATCTTTTTGTATTGTATAAACGCATCAATCTATCTGTATCATATAACCGCAGCAATTTATCTGTATCGTATAAATGCAGCAATCTTTTTGTATTGTATAAATGCAGCAATTTATCTGTATCGTATAAATGCAGCAATTTATCTGTATCGTATAAATGCAGCAATCTTTTTGTATTGTATAAATGCAGCAATCTATCTGTATCGTATAAATGCAGCAATCTATCTTTATTGTATAAACACATCAATTTATCTGTATTGTATAAACACATCAATTTATCTGTATTGTATAAACACATCAATTTATCCGTATTGTTTAAATGTAGCAATCTAGTTGTAGTAACTGTTGTCATGTCAGTCTGTAGACACTATAGTTAGACCGACAATTATAAAATGGTAAATATTCTATGCACTGGCCTCTTAAATAAAAATGTGTGCGTGTGCAAAACTTCTTTAAAAAAGTGCTATATTTAATCAGTGGGGATGAACTAAAATGAATAATAGTGTAATGTGCTATAATTAGAGCTAATGTGATGTGTGAAAGATCAGTTGCTGAGTGGAATCTTATGGTCCAACATGCAAGCGCTATAAGTCATTTTAATAAACAGGTGAAATGAGAGTGATAGTTAAGCTGTTAAGTGCTGAAGTATTACCACCACAGTGCATCTGAGCAACAATTGATTTGAACATTAATTTTATCACATAAATAATGTTTTTAAATTAAAAGAATTGTGAATTATCCAGAGCATTACCCCTCACAATCTCCATACACAACAGAGAATTAAGCTGAACAATCCATCTAATTTTTCCGTGATGCTCATAGACAACAAAGGTGGAGGAAAGTAACAAAGAAAGAAAAAGCCCCGTTACACCCCATGATGAATGGGAAATATTGTTTCAGTGCTCGTGATTTTTTTACGATCTGAATATTTTTAAGTTATGTGGTCAACAGTATACTAGCGCCATCTCTCTCAGAAAAAAATATCCCTGGAACCCATTTCTTTTTCTTTCTGCTGTTTGCCCGATGACCACTAAAGGAATGGGCAGTCCTCTACATCATCCATCCTTAAAATGACATCAAGTGGGCGTAGATGTGTTGAGGTGTGGTTTATTCGCATCTTTCGGCCCAACACATCTGATTTCAGCATGGTATTTTTTAGTACCAGGATGCCTCTCCTCTTCAATCTCCACTCGCTTGGCAGACTTGACTGGTTAGTCTGTTACTAGAAGAACTGTGAAGAGGTGGAGTAGAGTCTGGATGGTTCTAATTTACTGACCCTAATGCAAGCCATTAGTTATGTTACTTTCAGGCCCATGATATAAAAAGAGGAGTAAGACAGGGATGCATCCTATCACCAAGCTTGTTCAATCTATACACTGAGCAAATCTTTAAAAACATCATAGAGATGCCAGGCCTACAAATTAATGGAAAGATAATCAATAACCTTAGATATGCTGATGATACTGTACTACTAGCAGAAAATGCTAAAGATCTACAACAATTACTTAATGAAATAAACATGATAGGCAAAAAATATGGACTAGATATGAATATCAAAAAGACTAAAACTATGATCATAAACAAAGGAAATACTCAAAACACACAACTGGATATCAAAATTGAAGGAATAGACCTGGAGACAGTTCAGAACTACAACTACCTTGGGCATACTATAACCAGTGATGGAAAATGTACAACTGAAATAAACAAAAGAATAGGAATGGCAAAAAGTAATTTTAATGCCATGAAGAACATACTAACATCAAAACAAATAACACCAGGGCTAAAACTAAGAGTAGCAAAATGTTACGTCTTCTCAATATTCCTATATGGTGTAGAAACATGGACATTAGACAAGAAAACAGAACAGAGAATTGAAGCCTTTGAAATGTGGATATATAGAAGAATAGGTAGAATTGGATGGAAGGAAAAGAAAACAAATGACGAAGTCCTAAAACAACCAAAAATGAAAAGAGAACTACTAAATACAATTCAAACAAGACAAATGCGATTTTTGAGCCATGTTAAAAGACACAACAGCCTACTAAAAGTAATCCTGGAGGGGAAAATACAAGGTAAAAGAGGCAGAGGCAGACCAAGACTAACATGGACGAGTAACATCAAAAGATGGACAAATCAGCCTATGACAACCTGCACCATCAAAGCAAGAGACAGAGCAGAATGGTGCTCCATGGTAGCAAACCATCATTGCGGAGACGGCACTCGATGATGATGATGATGATGATGATGACTTTCAGGCACCTTGCTTCTGGAATAGTGAAAGAATGGAATGTGTTTAACCATTTAGATAATAGGCTAATAAGTAGCCTTTTGCTGGGCTCCAAATGGCAAGATAAGCCCAAAAGGAGACATGGCTTAGCATAGTTGATCATCATCATCATCGAGTGCCGTCTCCGCAACGAAGGTTGGCTACCATGGAGCGCCATTCTGCTCTGTCTCTTGCTTTGATGGTGCAGGTTGTCATAGATTGACTTGTCCATCTTTTAATGTTACTCGTCCATGTTAGACTTGGTCTGCCTCTGCCTCTTTAGAATAGTTGATAAAAAACTGAAAAACAGCTTCACTAATGGTGGACCAGACAGCAAAGTGAGTGGCTGAGAATCCTTGGTCCTCTGCTGAATGACATGAAATACTCTTGTGACTACCCCTCTAGAGTGCTGTAATTTTATCATCATCATTAAGTGCCATTATGGTTGGCGTAGGCGATCATGTCCTTCCACAATCTTCTATCCACAGTGCATCATATTAATTCTGTTGTTGAATGTTATCCATGCCATGGCACCAAGCTATCTAGTATTTTCTTTCTTTGTTGTCCGCGATCTCTCTTTCCCTGTAATTTTCCAGTTGTAACCAAGTATTCAAACTTTTCTCTTCTCATGATGTGCCCTAAAAATATCCATTGTTTCTTTCTGATGTTTCTTAGGAGTTCCCTTTTTGTGTTGGCCTCTTTGAGAACTTCCTCATTGGTCTTTTTAGCTGTCCAAGGAACTTTCAACATTCTTCTGAGAAATCCCATCTCTGTGTACTCTAATCGTCTTTTCATTTGTTTGTTTACTGTCCATGATTCGTTTCCATAGGTCAGAATTGGCTCTATATAGTACAAATGAACTCTTTTTCTCACTTCCATTGACTTGTTGTATAAGAAGTTTTTCATATTCTGAAATGCTATTTTGGCGTGAGCTATTCTGCTTGCAATATTTCTGTGGTGCATCTTCCATGTGATGATATTATTGTGTCCAAGTATTCAATGCGTTGAACTTGTTTCAGATTTCTTCTGTGATTTAGGCTCTGAAAAATAATCATTTTACTGGATGGCAAAAAAATACTACAAGACATTTGCGACCTCTAGCAGCGATCGGGCAAGATAACAAAATTAATCATTCTTTCAAAATCCATTTTGAACTTGCAAAAGCTGGTGGGGAACCTTCAACAGGCAAACTGACCTGATAGTCTCAAAGAAGTAAAGACAATCCTGAAGCAAGCTAGGAAAACAGAGAGTTATAAGACAAATATGGGCCAGAACATGGGAGCTGAAACAAGCTCAGCAGACATGAACAAAGATCTTCAAACTCAAAACAGGTCACTATGGCCTCAGAGCACATCTACACAAGATTGGACTCTGCAACATGCGATTGTTCAACATCCAGACTCAAGAGAACATCCTATAAGACAGCAGCACTCTCAACACTCTAAGAGCAAGAATATGGCTACAGAAACAACCCTCCATGATAAACTACTGGGATCCAGTGAAGACCTCAAAGGCAGTGAAAACATCTTGTTCGTGTCCCATGCTGGTCTAAATGATAGTAGTAGCTGAAGAAGAAGAAACCCACCCTAACCCTTCTTTTCCTTTATACAGGGAATAATACTGTCAATTTAGTCAACTCGGGGGTTTAAACTGTCATGGTCACCACAGATTATACTTGACATGCCCCACAATCCCATGGAAGAAGTGAGCTAAGTAATTAAATGCTTGTACATTTTGGAAGACAAATGTAATGCTATAACACAACAAATAAAACATAAACAAAATACTCTTACAAAGCAAACTCTTGAGCTAAATAAAAATGCAGATTAAATGTGTATATAAATACGGAATAACAAACCCTATGTTTTGATCATGCAATAAATAAAATAAGCTATCACCTCATCTCTGGTGTCCTGGGATGTAAAATTTCTGACAGTCAGAGAACAACATCAATAGTAAATGCTATAAAAGTGCAATGTTACATTCAATAAATGCAATGAACAAACTGTAGGCAGTAATGCAGGACTCAGACGTTTGTTACAGATAAAGCTTTCCAAAGCAAGTCCATACAGATACAACACCAAAATTTCTGAAATAATCACTCTCAGTTACATTCTACAGGTAATGCATGCCTTCTGAAATGTTCACTGTGGCCCAAAAAATGTGTTAGAATAATAGGCAAAGCTTATTGGTTAGAACACAGACACAAAATGGTGATGAGAAAGATAATGTCATTCAAAATACTGAGCTTGGATTGTGCCATTAATTAAATGAAGATTGTAAGATATGATCAATGATTGTGGCAAATCATAATTCAATCAATGTAAATAGTCAAGTAGGACTAGATATCATGTTATCACATTATATTTACATAACACTTGTTGTTACATTATAATACATTGTGTAAAGTGTTATTATTATAGACTTTCAGGTTGGTGTGCAAGATGGACAATTGTATTTCATCTTGTTATGGACGGTTGATCAGTGGCCTAACAAGTCTCCATCGTGAAACATTCACTGTTATTAAAACAGAAATCTCCACTTTGAGATAAAATGGAATGGATTTAAAACTCCTGCAGAAATAAGGGTACTGACAAAGCAATAAAAAATATCATCTATAATCGAGAGAAGAAGGTGGACATTCGATAGCCATGTGATGAGAAAAGACAACAAAAGAATTTCAAAGCAAGCCTTCAAATGGGAATCAGAGGATAAAAGAAAAAGAGGCAGAACTACTAAAAAGAACACTGAGGTGAGAACCAACAACAGTAGGCATCAGCTTCTGTGTTGAGGTTGAGAGGCGCACTCAGAACAGGGACATATGGTGAGACACAATGTGTGTCCTATGCAAGGTTAACACTTGATAGCAATGGTCATCGGACATAGAAAGTCTAGAATTTGTCATCTTCAGTTAGAAAGGATAGTAAATAGATAAATAGTTAGATTCTGCTATTAAAGGCCACAGAGAAGAGACATCATTTAACCTAAAGAAAATGTAGGCAAAGTCCTCTATAGTCATAAAGGATAATGCAGCAACCAAGACTACCAGCTCAATAAAGAAGTAAAATATTTCATTACAGACAATGAGAGGAAATTATTAGAAGCCTCAGAAGACAATAAGAAGAAAGAGCACAGAGAAGTAAGTAAACCACAAGGTCTAAAAATAACAAAAGTAATTCACAGAAAATGAATAAAAAATCATACACTTATAAAGAACAGGGTGGATCACTCATAATCTCAGATGTAGGAGAAGAAGAAAGATGGACAGAATACTTCAGAGACACACTCAATCACATGTCAATATATATGAAGCCAGATGGAGTTTGTATACACTCTTCCAAAAATCATTAATACCATCAATGTATGCCAATGAACAGTAATGATCCTGGTCAAGAAAATCTAAATTTAGAAGTGCAATTCCAAGAAAATCTAGAACTGGCAGCTGGGAATTTTGGAGCTATTTTTATCACAAATTTGACCAAGTGAGACAACATTTCTGGGTCGAAACAAAGGAATAAAAAGTGCATTAAAAAGATGACTTCACTGACTGAGAAATTGGAGAGGAAGTACTATCAGTGCCTCAAAAATCACACAGCAGGATCACACAAATATTTCAGGGTAGTAGATATACATCTAAGAAGTGAAGTCTTCAACAAATGCCCCATAGATCAGATCTTCACCTCATAAGAAACATAATAGAACAGAGAAATGACATAAATGGAGCTAATTTTGAAAGTATACTGTATAAGTAGAGACAGCATGTGCAAAATACCATCACATGGAATTTCTAACAAGAAAGTTAACAATCATGAAAATTGTGTGTACTAAATTCACATGTAGCATCAGAGAAGCCAACTGTTCAAATTAAAAATGGACCCCACAAGCAGTGACTGCAATAAATCATTTCCCTTCTTGATTGTTACAGACTTGGTGATGAGAAAGACAGAGTTTTCCTTGAGAAGTGATATGAAAGAGATATCAACAAAAGGATAAACAAAGTCAGAAAAGTACCTGGCAATCTAAATGAGAAATTGGATATTCTCTAAGCACAGCATAAAAACGAAATTAGGCAGACATCATATGAAAACTTTGTGTTTTTTTTTTGTTTGCTTTTTTTATGGAGAGCAGCACTCTCTCTAAATATTTTAGTAAAGCAAATCAGCATTTAAAAATTGCTCAAAAGGTGCAAACAACAAGAAAATTCCCAAAGTCATATGGACAGATACTTCAGTTGGACAGACTAGAAACTCATCTCAGATCCAGAAACCAGATTTATTGCTGACAAATGACATGCCGGTTACAAAAACAAACTTCTCCGTTATTCCAGGGCCAAAGCAAGAAAAAAGAAGATAATCACCCTGTAGCGAAGCAATTGTAGCAGAAGATTGAATTATTTGTTACAAAATTTTATTATGAAAAAGATACTATAAAGTGATTATTAATTACAAATCATTTGAGTATGACAATTATACACATATAAACACTATTCCTCAATACAAATTTTAGTTGCTATTTATAAAAGAAATATTGATGAAAATTGTATGTTTTCCTAAGTAATAAATGATTGACACATTAATGGCAATTTGTACAATGAGACATCGTAGTCATATGAGAATATAACTTTAGAAACTAACTTTTAATTTTATAATTCTCTGAAAAGAACTCTTACCAACATTTATTAAACTTTCTGTAATTAAATATCTTGTTTTAATTGACAATTTGGAAATCAAAAATAATTTGATCAATGTTTTTTAACCAAAATTTTACTTAACAAATATTCACTAACAACAATTTTACTTAACAAATATTCACTAACAACAATTTTACTTAACAAATATTCACTAACAACAATTTTACTTATTCAAAGCCCTCTAACTGACATAACATTTTCTAAGAAGAATTCTGTATGTTCTAAGAAATCTAATTAACATCCTTCAAAGTTTTCTAATAATTATTTCTCTCTCTTCAACTCCTCTTATACTCATTCAAGTGCTAAGAGAGATACAAAGTTCTATTTCCTGCCCTTCTGGCAGCTTTAATGTCAATAGATGCTGCTGTAGCATTTCTCGAATGTTGTCACTCCATCTTACTCTTGATCTACTCCAGGCTCCTCTTCCATGTCCTCTTTTAACATATGTCTTGTATGGTCTAGAATCTCTTGCCATTCTTTCCAGATGAGCAAATCATTTCATTTTTGTCTCTGCAGCTCAGAACTGACTCTTCATCTTTCCTTCCTTAACTGCCTTTCAGCGTCGAGGGGAGATATAATTTGCGGCCTTTTGCTCTTCTGTTCACCTCTGCACTTGTTATGTTTCCTAGTGCTTCTAATATTCCATCGACCCATCTTTTTCGTGGTCGACCCTTGGGTCTGGTGTTCTCACAATGTTTGTTGGAGGCTCGTTGTGTTGTGTTTTGTTCTTTCTGCCTTGTCACGTGGCCAAACCATTTTATCTGTTGTTTCCTTACATATTCTATGGTGGGGGCTATTCCTAGCTTTTTTCTCAGTTCTTCATTTCTGATCTTATCTCTCAGATTGTTTCCTGTCATTCGTCTAACTCATTTCATCTATGTAGAGGTTATTTTTCTTATTGTTCTTGCATCTAGGGTCCAGGTCTGGCATTGGTAGCACAACATTGGGATGAAGATTGTATTGTATAGTGCTCGTTTTGCCTCCAGAGTTATTTCTTTGTTGGACAATAGTGGTGATAACTGTCCGATGATTTGACAAGCTTTGTTGTATCTTGATTCTATCTCTGCTGTTTGAGAATTATCGTTTGTCATTAGACTTCCTAGGTATTTGAATTCCTCTACTTGTTTTAGTTGTCTGCCTTCTATGGTTATGTTGATGTTCTGTTTATTTTTGGCGACATTAATGACTTCTGTTTTGTTGATGTTGATTTTCATGTTGTATTTTGTGCCTGAGATGTTGAGTTTGTTTAAGTGTTCTTGTAGGTCTTCTATTGTTTCATGTATTAGTGCCTGACCGTCTCTGATGGCTTGGCTAGCTTGCATATATGGTCCATGTATGTAATAAACAGTAGGGGGATAGTACGCACCCCTGTCTTTCACCTGATCTAACTTTGAAGTGGTCTGTGTAGCCTGCTGCTGTTCTGACCCTGCAGCTGCTGTTGACATAGAGACTTTTAATAAGGTTGGTTAGATGTTGGCTTACTCCGTATGTTGTTAGTATCTCCCACAGTTGCTCTCTGTTTACTCTGTCGAATGCTTTTTCCTGGTCAATGAAGGCTATGTATAAGTGATTCAGAATTGTATAATCAAAACTCTACTTAAAACACTCTCATAAATCTTCAACTTATTCGAAGCGTTCTAATAACACATTTGCTTATTCAAAGTTCATTCAAAAATATTTTACATATTCTTTGTTCTCTAATCAAAATCCTAATATTGTGAAGTTCTTTAATCATTAATTTTACTTATCAAAGGTTCTAGAATCACAAATGAATTACTTTATAATTTTTTTTAATCAAAATTCTACGTGTCGCTCTCTGACACCTGCCAATTTGAACAATGGTTGCATGATAGCTTAAAGAATAATGAACTAAATTTACTTGAAATGAGGCTGCTAGAATCTTCAGCAAAATTCTAACTACACAAATTCTTGTCAGACATCTCTTGCAATAATAATAATAATAATAATTAAAAATAAATCAGCTAAAATAACTTTCACAATTTCCTAAAGCTCTTAAAAAATGATATATATCTAATCTGAAAACTCAAAAGAGTAAGTCTTTGGTACATTAGTACCTACCAAACTGTTAAACTATTTTTCACGAATATAAAATTTCATGTATTAAATTACTGAGACTTTTAAGAAATAAATATGGAGCTTTAATCACATTAAAAACACACAAAGCAGGTGTTTAGAAACAACAAACATGAGTTGTGAAGTGTTTATGGTTACAACTTTGAAGACACTAAGTATGCAATGCTTGCACTTTTGTTGAATAAAATTATATAGTGGAGACATACATCAGGAAAGCAGAAAGATGGTGTAGTGTATATTATGTCAAGAAACAAAACAAAATGGTGACTATAAATTGATGAAATGGTACTTACTAAACTTTTTTAGCTAAAAAAAAATAGACATAAACAAGTGTAACAAAGCAATTATGTACGTACATGGTTTCATGTTCATGAGGAAATTATGTTAGCAAGGAGTAATATTTTTGTTTTAAATGGCAGAATTTTTAATTGTCAATAATATATCTATTAAGAGTTGGTCTATTCCATTTTACAAATTCGATTATATTAGAAATTTATATAGTTGTTTAAAAAAAAAAAATAAAATTAGCATACCCAAGCCATTCATGTGAATTTGATTTTGAACAATTGACAAAAAAATTAGAGTAAAGATCTGACTTAAAGAAATGTAAAAGGAGACTGCAGATTATTTAGCTATTGTAGTTAGGGTAAGAGGTTACCTGGTTGTTATAAAAGGAGACTTGCAGATTATTTAGCTATTGTTGTAAGGGTAAGAGGTTACTTGGTTGTTATAAAAGGAGACTGCAGACTATTTAGCTATTGTAGTTAGGGTAAGAGGTTACTTGGTTGTTATAAAAGGAGACTTGCAGATTATTTAGCTATTGTTGTAAGGGTAAGAGGTTACTTGGTTGTTATAAAAGGAGACTGCAGATTATTTAGCTATTGTAGTTAGGGTAAGAGGTTACCTGGTTGTTATAAAAGGAGACTGCATATTATTTAGCTATTGTTGTAAGGGTAAGAGGTTACTTGGTTGTTATAATAAAAGGGGATTCACAGTTCATTTGGCTGTTATAAAAGAAGATCATAACTCAAAAAGAGATCGAGGAACATTTGATTTATGCTGACACAGGATAGTGATGATGAACATACTTGTGAGGTATTTCAGTCATGTGATCACACTTCTAGGTACTTGAGCTTAGCCAATACGCTAATGAGACAATCAATTCATTAAAATAGCCAACACAATGAATGAAATTCTGAGGCAAGTCAAACAAAAATAATACAGAAGTAAATCTTTGTTGAGCAGTCATGGACAACAGGATGCCAAGCAACAGAAATGAAAAAAAAATGCAATAGGTCTTTACATTCAATCTGTACAGTTATTCTTCAAATACTTTTTGAACATATATTCTTTGTTTTGTATAAGGAACCACCATTGCTAATCAGAAATTATCACTAAATACCAGTCTCTTATGTACCTATCTCAATATTTCATTGAGATATTTTAGACTTGTTTTCTATATTTAAGGTTCTTTATATCCAAGGAGATTAATTTTATAGATTTTTTTCTCTAATGACACTTCATGTTCCTACCTAAATAATTAATTTACATGTTTCTGAGCTTTTTGTAAACTCATTTTTATATTATTCTTGTTTTATATCCTAGGTTACAATATGATGTCTTGTTTTGTAAGTGGTTATACTGTTACATCTGTCTGACCATAATTTTGAGTGTTTTCTCTCATTCAGACTGCAGAGTTTTGTTGTCAATTCTGTGTTTCTTTGTCTTCTGCTAAGAGTTTTTATATTCTAAATGAAGGTTTGATTAGTCTTGTCTCAAGATCTTATCTTTTTTGTTATTTCATTGTATCTACACCAGTTTTGCCACATCAACATGGTTTTCCCATTACAATCTCTTGCCTGATCACACATGAAGATCTTGGCACAATTGTACGCTTGTTTCTTTTATCATTATGTAATCTATTTGATTCTTTTTCTTATCTCCAGGGCTTTTCCATGTGTATAGTTTTCTTTTCTCTTGCTCAAAGTAGGTGTTACATATTATCAGCCTGTTTTCTTCACAGAATTGTATTAATCTTTCTCCTCTGTCATTTCTTTTTCCTAAACCATGATTTCCTACAATGGTCTTATATCTACCTTTCCCTACTTTAGCGTTCATGACACCCATTACAATCAAGATGTCTGAAGATTTCACTTGCTTCATAACTTTATTTAGGTCTTCATAGTATGCCTCTACTTGTTCATCTGTGTAGTCTTGAGTAGGTGCATATGTCTGTATTATTGCTATGTCGAATGGTTTTGCTTTCAACTTGACTAGTATAATCCTATCACTGTATGTCCAGTGGGTGTTATTATATTTTTAAATTATTTTTTATTTTAACTACATATTTGTGTGTGTGCTGTATGTTTGTTACTGCTGCAGACCTATTGCACCGAAACATCGTTCTGGTTTGTATTGTCCTCTTGTTACATGAAGAACCATACCATTTTTTATTTATTTCTGCAGCCATGTCTTCCTGGGAGCAGCGATAGCTCAGTGGTTAGTGAACTGGACTACAAAGGACAAGAGGTAGGGTTCGATCCCAACCAACGGCTTTCCAGCCTTTAATGGGTACCGGATTTTTTTCTGGGAAACAAAGCGGCACAGGCGTAATATCGACCACATTACCCCAAAAATCATGTGCCGAAGGTCTGTAAAATTTATGGTCACTAACACCATATTCCCTATACGTCACTTGGCGTGACGGGGGTACTTTACTTTACTTTTTTATGTCATCCTGGAACACTACTTTTTTATCATTACTTGATTATCAACAAGTTTGTTAATGTCAGTTCTTCTTATTTGTTTCTCCACGGAGAACAGGAGAGACTGTTTGTATTTGGTTAGCATTTTCTGCTGTTATCACAACTGTTTGTTTCAATTTAAAAGTGACATTTTAGTTCTAATCTTGGACATTTTGTTGTGTTCATGAATGATGAGGTCGTGAGCCTAGTACATTCATAAAAGTTTTATATTGTATGTAAGTGGTTTCAATTTGTGGCACACACTGTAATGTTTCTAGGTGAAGTAAATATTAATGTATGAATGATGTTTGCTGTTTATTGTTAGGATCATCAATACCGCACAGCGGACAATTTCGTAGGTGCTCTGATATCCATCCCCCTTGAAAATCTCGAGAGAATCCAAGGAGAATACTCAAATATTGTTGTTCAAATATTACAAATATAGTAACGAAGGGGTGAGTGATCTATGTCTTCTTAGCTCTCCACGTCCAATTTTACTCAAATTTGCTCATAAATTTATGTAATCTGATCTCCTAACTGACCAGCTTATTGCAACTATTTGTATTGATATCTCCTAAATAACCAGCATATTGCAACTATTTGTATTGATATCTCCTGACTAACCAGCTTATCGCAACTATTTGTATTGATATCTCCTAAATAACCAGCATATTGCAACTATTTCTATATTGATATCTCCTGACTAACCAGCTTATCGCAACTATTTGTATTGATATCTCCTGACTAACCAGCTTATTGCAACTATTTGTATTGATATCTCCTAAATAACCCGCTTATTGCAATTATTTGTATTGGTATCTCCTGACTAGCCAGCTTACTGCAATTATTTGTATTGATATCTCCTAAATAACCAGCTTATTGCAACTATTTGTATTGATATCTCCTGACTAACCAGCTTATTGCAACTATTTGTATTGATATCTCCTGACTAACTAGCTTATTGCAACTATTTGTATTGATATCTCCTGACTAACCAGCTTATTGCAACTATTTGTATTGATATCTCCTGACTAACCAGCTTATTGCAACTATTTGTATTGATATCTCCTGACTAACCAGCTTATTGCAACTATTTGTATTGATATCTCCTGACTAAGCAGCTTATTGCAATTATTTGTATTGATACCTTCTGATTTAGTTAAAAGTTTGAGTCAAATATGCTTGTTAAAGTATATTTTAAAAAAAAAAAAGACTGATTTTAAGAAAAGCAAAGAGATACTTTTCTAATACCTATCCAAATTAACTTATCTAACGCTACAAACTGATTTATTGTTTCAGTGTATGGAACAATATGCGCTAATTTATTGAAACCCAAATTAGCATAAATACAATTATTAATACAATATTTTAGGATCATGAATGGCAAGGGGTGCTAAACTATTATCTTGCTTAAATAGACACACTATTTCCAAAGTTATTAAACTGAAAATGTGTTAATACTACTAAGAAATACTGCAGCCACTCTTTCATGTTACTTTGCTGGTTCCATGAAGGAACCCACATACTTTTATAATAATAAAGAATGAAGTAAGTTACAAACGGAGTACTTTAACATCATGCAATTATTCTGAAATTGAAAAAGATTATCTATAACTGATAAATGAAAGAATTAGTATGTATAGATCTATGAATGACCAAAATGAAATATTGTGCTGTAAATATAATTTGTAAAATATTTTTCATGCACTCAATTTGCTCATATGCTGCAAAATTCAGACATGGACTCCAAAGAGTAATGTAAAGTTTCTAAAATGTTACACAATTCAAAATGAAAACTGAACCAAACTTGCATTGTATTCTCATACTTGACTTTCTCTACAAATGTGAATTATATAAATAATTATGACTCGTGTTAATTAAACAAAAATATATATAAATTATAGGTTTGATTTGAAATTATTTCCTTGATTGCAAATAAAGTGTTCATTCTCTGGGCATAATTATTGTTACTTTTGGATTGAACAACCAAATGAATTAGCTTCTTTAGTTGAAGATCTTATTGAATAACCAAATGAATTAGCTTCTTTAGTTGAAGATCTTATTGAACAACCAAATGAATTAGCTTCTTTAGTTGAAGATCTTATTGAACAACCAAATGAATTAGCTTCTTTAGTTGAAGATCTTATTGAACAACCAAATGAATTAGCTTCTTTAGTTGAAGATCTTATTGAACAACCAAATGAATTAGCTTCTTTAGTTGAAGATCTTAAACTTAAGGTCTAAGTTTATGCATTAATGCCAGCAACTACAGAAACTGGATAGCAAAGTGGGAAATGATAGGACTCACAAAATAAATTCCCAAGCCAGATTTCAGTTATTAGAATAGAAAATATTTTGTTCAAAAATAGAACATTATACAGCCATACCTCAACTTATAAATGAGTTATGATATTTTGGAATTACAATACAAGTGCGTGTCATGAGAATACATGTATTGAGAGGAAATGCTATGGTGTCATTTTATATCTTTAACTGTGTTTGTTTCATTAAATCTAGTTGGGAAAACAATACAGTACATGAATGGGTTATAAATTGTACAGCAAGAAGCCATTTTGAGATCTTGAAAATGCTTATTTAGGATATCATATGCTACTTTCAACACAATATTTACAATTTACAATGAGTTTTTTTTAACGTAATCCCATCGTAAGTTCAGGGATGGCTGTAAATGGATTCCCTAATTGAAGTTTAAATCTTTGAAGATGGAAGAGCTTTTTTGGTGAAAATTGATGAAAGCAGCTTAAGTTTTATACATAAATTGTGCTTCAAAATTGAGAGTGGAAGGATGGTATCAATGTAAATTTATCACAATTTGGTATCTTCTGATTCTTTAGAAATAGGAGGTGGAGGAGGTGGTGGGGATGGGCGTGGACGCACACTAGTTTGTCGTCCCAGAGTCTGTGAAGAGCCTGAGGGTACCATGTTCTGAATATTTGCAGCAGAGCTTACAATATCAGACCCAACACCTTCGTTATCATCTTGAGTGACCTCAGCAATACTGTAAGAAGATAAACTACCTGCGTTAGGCACACCTGCAGTGACGCTACTGTCAAATGTTCCAACTTTTTGATTGAAGGCAGCTCCTGCTGAAATTGATCGTTGGTGGCCCCGCATTGCTACTGATGGATTTAATGAAGGTGGAGCTCGAGGTCTTTCTGGCGGTGCTTGTTCTGGTCGATGATGAGGCTGACTTAAGGACCTGTCTAACTGATTACCTGATAGCTTCTGCCGGTCTTTCTCCTGACCACCTGTAACTGATTGCTTATCAATTGGAGACTCAGGAGAGGCCAGTGGTGCACTTCTAGGCCAGGTTTGAAATGGGTTACCATTAGCATTGACAGCCCCATCACCGTTACTGCCGCTACTTATAACAACGTTCGTGCTGTTTCCTGGCTTTAAGGTTCCTGCTGTTGTTGCTGTGACATTAACAATATAGGATCTATCTGGCGGAGGCGGCGGAGCTGGTTTGCGTGTTCCACGTCTTTGCAAAGGGCTTGTGGTATCTGGGCTGTTAGAAGAAAAAAAAAACTTTGAAAAACCAGAAAGAAACCAATAAAATAACAGCATGCAACTAATTGGAAAATCATTTTTGCTAATTTATCAGAAAGTTACAACTAGAATGTTCAGTTCTTATAATCTTCTATTAAGTGTGCTTCCCTTGTCATGCTTCTGTTCTGTTTTGTTCATGGATTCAGTTCCACTGAATGAATTTCCAATATCTGCTCCATACCATTTTGGCAAATTCTGTTGACAATGTCGGCTACCATGGAGTCCTAATTGACACACAGGTGATGATTTCAAATGACTTTTCATGGTGCTCATCTGATGTCTCACATTTCATTATCATCTTACATATTTCATTAAACATCTTCTTTTCCCATTGCTGTTCTCGAGAAAATGATGTCTGGTTATTTTGTTGTTTTTCAACATAACCCAGCATTGATGTAACTCAAACATTTTTCCTGGAATCACCATGTTTGTCACTTCTTGTCATGTTTATATCATTTCTCAGAGATCTCACGATTTAGTGGTGACAATTTCTTCAAGATAGTCTAAGCCTAGTATTGATGTCCTAGAATACCAGAGCAATAAAGTGTTCCTGCATCTTGAGTTTTAATATTCATTGAGTAAACTTTTCTGTCTCATAGAGCACCCAACAGTCTACAAATTAGCAGTGCAGTATTCATCCACCTGTTCCTACATCTACAAGAAGTTAGTGCATTTTCTCTATTTCCTAATTCAATCTTTCTTAAAACTAGATTACGATACCTCCGTGTTAGTGCATTTTCTCTATTTCCTAATTCAATCTTTCTTAAAACTAGATTACGACACCTCCGAGTTAGTGCATTTTCTCTGTTTCCTAATTCAATCTTTCTTAAAACTAGATTACGACACCTCCGAGTTAGTGCATTTTCTCTATTTCCTAATTCAATCTTTCTTAAAACTAGATTACGACACCTCCGAGTTAGTGCATTTTCTCTGTTTCCTAATTCAATCTTTCTTAAAACTAGATTACGACACCTCCGAGTTAGTGCATTTTCTCTGTTTCCTAATTCAATCTTTCTTAAAACTAGATTACGACACCTCCGAGTTAGTGCATTTTCTCTATTTCCTAATTCAATCTTTCTTAAAACTAGATTACGACACCTCCGAGTTAGTGCATTTTCTCTGTTTCCTAATTCAATCTTTCTTAAAACTAGATTACGACACCTCCGTTAAACATTACGAATACAAAATAAAAAATCTTGGAATTTGACAGTACATCTAGTGAACCCTGAGTCTTGGATTTGTTTCCTTTGATGCTGGATTTATCCTTTGCAAACACCAATGTGTGCTTTGTAAAAATTATGAAGGTGTCATAAAAACGCAGCCTTTTTTTTTAAAATAAATTTGGCTAATTTTCAAGAAATTATTTTTTTTCTTCTTTTGTGATGGGGGAAATCTCTTCGGCTGTCAGTAAGACACCAAACAAATCTTTGTAACATGGGATAGGCAACAAACGACGATAAGAGGAAACAAAAACATACGGGCTGGACTGACGACCAATGTGTCAATAGACAACATTACACCTCCGGTAGCTATTGCGCCATGCATTCAACTTTCAGGCCATAAATCTAGCCTAAGCATGGAGATGATTACTGCATCTGATTCCCATGTCCCTTCTTGGGTAAACATAAATATGTGTAGCAAAAGTTCAAAGAAAATCATATTTTCCAACTTCCAAATGTAACAATTAGTCATATATTATACAGATGTAATGCATGGGGTAGGTGTCTTAATCTAGGGTTAACCAAATACTAAGAATGTATACCTAAAATTCCACAATAATTACTAACTATAAAAATTTAAATATTGAACATTTTATAAAAATAATAATTTTTAACTCCAATGTTAAGTCAGTCCTATTATATGGAGAACAACAAAATTGACAATCATGAAGATACAGACTTTCATTAATGGATGCTTACACAGAATAAAAGGATGGAAATGGCAGGACAAAATCACTAACATAGAATTATGGGAATGTACCAGTCAAATACCAGTGGATAAAGAGATACAGCGCAGACGATGGTGCTGGATAGGACACACACTGCGGAAGCCCAACTGAGAGTATTACACAACAGGCCCTTTTTTGGAATCCCCTGGGGAAAAGACAAGGAGGAAGACCAAGAAATTCTTGGAGAAGACAGACAGAAGCAGAGATGAAGATGATGAGGAAGACATGGAATGATCTTAAAAGAATGGCAAGAAACAGAACAACTTGGAAAGTGTTTGTTGAAAACCTGTGCTCCACAAGGAGCTGAAAGGTAGAAGAAGATTGAACTGTATCCCTTTTTATTAGGATTACATTGATAACTTGTTAACATTTTAAACCTTCTTTCTTTACTAAAGGAATGTGTTAATGAACAATCACGAAAACTCAATTTTGTTGCCATGCAAAAGCAAAGTAGTGATCCTTATCATATTTTGAGTGTGAAAAAAGAAAGAATCACCTCATGCTTGTGAAGTCCACAGAGAATATGGAGTGAGCATCCAAATAAGTTCTATCATCAATACACTTTTAGGTTAAGTAGTCAGTTTTATGCCAGTGGAGCCTCAATGGCTGAGGGGTTAGTGCGCTCACTTCCTGACCGGAAGGGTCTGGATTCAATCCCTAGAAGTGGCACATTCTTTTTTAGGGCCAACAAAAGCTCCGGGGTTCACCTAGCCTTTATAAATGGGTACCAGGCATTTTTCTGGAAAGTAAAGGCGTCATCATACCGACCACATCACCCAACAAAAATGTGCAGTGGTCATGGAAAAATATGGTCACTAACAACATATTCTCCATACATCAAGTAAAGTGTGGATGAAACCTTTACTTTTTATTATGCCAGTGGTGTCCTTCTTTCCCAGAAAAATACCTGATACCATTTTAAAGGGTTAAGGCAAAGAAATGAAAATGAATGCATACAAATGCGAAGCTGCATTAAAGCTAAATGTGAGGGAGAATTGAAAAAAAAAAAAATAGAAAAAATGGTATGGTAAAAGCTTTACGTGATTAGTAGACAACACAGATTTGAACGATGTTTCGGCTCTCCAAAGCCTTCAGCAGGAACAAAAAAACAACACGCACACACAGATATATAAGTAAATAAAACTAATCCTACATAGCTAACTAGTAACGAAACATCCAAAACAAAATAATCGAAACTGGTTAAAGAAAACAAAAATGACTTCCCTGTGTCGTGGACCGTGGTCAGAATTAGAAGAAATAGTCACACGGGTGTAGCTGTAATTATACCCTCAGGTCAGGACCGTGTGAAGGGTTCTAAAAATATGTAAGCGGGGGGAACGCTGTCTAGGTTACCTCGACTGCAAAGACACTGACAATGTCTAAAAGTATCTATGGGTCCACAAATACATGCATATACACACACACACACAGATGTACCCTGAGGGTACCATTTTAAGGCTGGGTGAACCTTGAAGCCATTGATAGAACCTGACCTCTGAGCTATTTATTCCATTTCAGAGTCTGCAGACAGTGAGAGACAATGGGGAATTTCTATGGAGATGAGAACTATAGGGTGTAGACATTAATTATTCTATATATATACGTCAATGTTGTTATCACTAACTCATTTACTCTCTCTTTCTCTCATGTATATGTGCATGCTAAACACAAATACACTTCTCCTCCCCGATCATTATTAAAAGTAACATTTTAAAAAAAAACCAGGATTCTATCAGGAATTGGGATCCACATCACCTAACTGGTAAATATCACACAAAAAAACATAAATAACAAACAAATCAAAAGGAAAGAATCAAGAATGATTGTGATGACCGCATAACTCAATCTATGCAAATGACCAGATCTTGGCATCACTGACTAGCTGATTTACGTACATTCAACATTGAGCTCACCTTTCTGAAAGCATTGGTAGACTACTGGAAGAAGAATTGCTGGATGGCACAGGTGATGCACCAGGACTAGGGGACTGGACTGAATTATGAACTTGTTGTTGAAGTGGTGCCCCCTGGATAAATATAAATTAGAAAATGAAACCTCTAGAACAATTCAAACCACAGTTTTAACAACACAAGGCCATATTCAAATTTCTTTTAAATAAAGAACACGGACATACTCTGATTATATGGATCTTTGCTTCAAGATCACATATGAGTATTGAAATGCCATACTTCATATATTTTTTTTACTTTGATCTGAAACTGCATACAACCTCATTGATCTTATTTTCCAAACTACAGATGGATTTTAGTACGCATGAATACTGTACTGACCAATCAGCAGTTATCTACTTATGAAACTATGTTGTCAATATACTACCAACAATGGATGTACCCATAATACATGATTCACATAAATACTGCAACCAGATGCACAAACACTGTACTACTGGCTAAAAATTCTTAACCCCTTCACTGCCAGACTTTAATTTTATAATTTTTTTTTTAAAAGTACCATGAGGTACGAGACAAAATGAGGACAATAACATGTATTCTTTAGAGAAGAATATGTCTGGACCTATTGCACTTACATGCTTAATTTATATATGTTTGTTTAACTTAACAGGATCAGGAATTTCAATATGTGAGCGCTATTTGTCTGTGATTATTTAGAAATAAATAGATTATAAAATATGTGGGTTTTTTCCCATAAGAAAAATTTGAAAATCTTTGAATGTTTTTGTCCTTTTGTATGTTACTTATGTCTAAAACAAAGTCACAGCAAAATCAGAATATAACAAAGACAATATATTTAATCATTTATAAACTATATTTGCTGTTTTATTTATTACATTGCTATTCCAAGTGGTTCAGTTTTGTTTGGTATAGGTTGAAGTAAGGTACCACTTTCCACTTGATGCCCTTGTTGTTAAGTCTCTAAATCACTACTTACCACATTTTCCGGAAAATCTGGAAAAAAAAACTGCAGGGAGACAACCAATGGAAGGGAAACAAGTGAGAAAATTCATAGCAATATTTACTGGTTACATCCCTTACAAAATAAACTGCTTGATTTTCTAGTAGAAATATCTGTCTGAAATGTCTGTGGTAGAGAGTGAAGTTTTTCTATTGATGGAAATATATGTCTGCAAAAATGAAGGGGCTAAAGACCTTCAGTTGACTTCTAACAGCAATTCACATAAAAGAGCTGTAAATATAAATTAGTAGCCAAAAAACAGAAGTCTTAGGTGACTATAAAACTTCCAAAACAATAAACTTGATAACAAGGGATGTCATACAAACATTGTTTGAATTACTGAACAGGTTACAGCCCGGTGCACAAGCTCCATAGAACCATCCATACAGTGGTACCTCTGACTGACTTAAACACAGCACCGATGTGAATCCATACAGTGGTACCTCTGACTGACTTAAACACAGCACTGATGTGAATCCATACAGTGGTACCTCTGACTGACTTAAACACAGCACTGATGTGAATCCATACAGTGGTACCTCTGACTGACTTAAACACAGCACCGATGTGAATCCATACAGTGGTACCTCTGACTGACTTAAACACAGCACCGATGTGAATCCATACAGTGGTACCTCTGACTGACTTAAACACAGCACCGATGTGAATCCATACAGTGGTACCTCTGACTGACTTAAACACAGCACTGATGTGAATCCATACAGTGGTACCTCTGACTGACTTAAACACAGCACTGATGTGAATCCATGTGAATCCATACAGTGGTACCTCTGACTGACTTAAACACAGAACTGATGTGAATTCATACAGTGGTACCTCTGACTGACTTAAACACAGCACCGATGTGAATCCATACAGTGGTGCCTATGACTGACTTAAGCACAGCACCGATGTGAATCCATACAGTGGTACCTCTGACTGACTTAAGCACAGCACCGATGTGAATCCATACAGTGGTACCTCTGACTGACTTAAACACAGCACCGATGTGAATCCATACAGTGGTACCTCTGACTGACTTGAACACAGCAATCAACATTCTATCTATCTATCTATTGTCCTTTCGAGCTGAAAGACGGCACACAGGGCAGAACCACAATCTCAAAAACAGAAACTTTGTGTGCCAAAGTGGCACATAAATCAACATTAGAGAGCTGAAATTAATCAGTTTAAAAATGCAAATCCTTGGGTGGTCGATAGAACAACAAACACTATTCCACCATCTTGGAACAGGAAGTTCTCACTAATATCAAAATGAATTAAGCTAGAAAATTCACAATTTTATGTTGTATCACAAACTGAAACCACTCCCATAAAGTATCAATTTAAGAATAAGGGGAATGTATTCATAAACATTAAAGTTGAAATGCCGCTTTGATATCGATACAAGCAGCAGAGCAGCATAGTTCAAGCTGTCACATTACCTGAGAATGGAGAACTTCTGTATTATTCTGTGACTTTTCAGATTGGACTTGACTTCCTTCTAGGTACTCATCATACAAGTATCCCGTATTAAACTCCACTTCTGAAATATGCAATAAAAGCAAAGAAATATGAAACAGACATGATTGTGTATAATCAAGTGGAAATTAAAACACAGAATATTTCTATCACATACAAGGTTACTGAATGTAAACCAGGCCCCCGTTAAAATGAAAGAAATAGAGCATACTAACCACTCAGTGTAAATACAGGAACATAATAAGATATTCTGTAATGTAGTTTTTTGGATAACTGACATGACTAGGCGAACCAATATTATGACTAAACTGGGGACAAACACTTTACTTCCTAATCAGTATTCTAGTCAGTGACTATTGCCGCTGTCGCCACACTAGAGATCACATGTCTACAAATAATAGCTTTCAGCCACAATAGCACAATTACATAAAATATAATGTTGCTATTGGCCTATTTTTGCAAGGCTATGTCTTTGCAATGTAATCAACATGACTGTCCTCAGACACTGTCCATTAGCATTTTGATCTTTTTCCTCGTGACACAGAAAGATCTCAACAGTGTATTACTCTGTCGCACCAACGAGAACCCCGTCAAGGTCATTTTGGAAAGCCAGTCAATTATTGGTGGTTTCAAGACATCAAAGAGACCTTGAACTTGAAAATAGAGGAAATGGGATATCTGGTTAAGATAGAGATTCCTTCAGATGGGCTGTGATGAGAGCAATGTTCTGTAAAGGAATCACAAGGAGATGAAGATGATTATGTCAATTGTTTTGAAAGATGGTAGAACAACAAATTACAAAAAGACATAAATGCTAAAAGATTTTGTCATTTAGAAAGTGTTGCCTCAGGATGAAACAGAAAACATTTTAAAGTGTGACAAACAATTTAAAAAATCAGTCTTCTTTTTTATTTTTACTTCCTCTTATACCCCTTTGATACAAGGGGTCAAGAGAGATGCAAAGTTTTTGTTCTTGCCATTCTAGCAACCGCAACCATTGTCAATTGATGCTGTTGTAGCTTTTCTTGGATGTTGTCAGTCTATTTTACTCTAGATTCTAGTATAGAACCTCTGGCAATTCTTTCCAGGTGAGCAAACCACCTCATTTATTGTCTTGAAAGATTACTGTATCTAAAATGTTGGAATTTGTACTGCACCCCTTAATGAACTAATAATAGTTTTGCAATCATAAATTAATGCTAATCGTTTTCATAGTTGCAGTTTAAACACTGTTTTCATGTTTTTTTCTGGTGTGCTTATAAAATAAGATAACAAAAATCCTGTGTACTTCAAAGAAAACAAAAGAAACTAAACCGAGGACTTCATGTTCATGCTCTGACTCAACAGTGTGCAGGATAAACTTTTTGATATTTAATTTTTTTAAATTATCGCTCTTGTGGTTTGAAAGAGCCTTTCCACTAACACGAGACAGCAAACTTTCTGTTCCATCCTTTAGAACTTAATAATATTAATCAGTAAAGAAAACCATTTGTAAGGGAAAAAAAAGGCGAAAGCAAAAAGAAAGTTTGCTGCCAACATCAGGAGGAAACAATCATCAATTTGAGGACAGATGGATCATATATGGACAGCTGGAAAAACTGAAAGCACAAGAAACAGCTTGAAACAGAGAAAATAAAATTCAAGACAGTTTATAACAATGGTTTGGTAGGAAGCCGACAAAGAATTGGTTAACCACTGCACAGATATAAAATTGTGAAGAGACATGATCACCTCCACCAGCAGATGTTGTACTTGATGATAATGATGAGTATATCACAATTGAACAATTTTACGGAAATAAATTCTGCAATTAGTTAAATTAATTAATTAAATAATCATCATCATCATCAAGTACCAGGCCTGCTGGTGTAGGTGATCATGTCTCTCCACAACTTTCGATCATAACAGTTATTTATCATTTCTGTTGTTGACCTTCTGCCAAGTCATTCTCTTAAGCTGTCTGGTATCTTTTCTCTTTGCTTCCTTCTATCTTGTCGTCCCTCAATTTTTTCAGTTGTTACAATATATTCCTGTTGTTCTCTTCTCATTACATGGCCAAAAAATTATGACTGTTTCTTCCTAATATTGGAAATTAGCTCTCTTTTTGCTTTGACCTCTTTCAGAATGTTTTCATTACTCTTCTTAGCTGTCCATGGTATTCTTAACATTCTTCTGTAAAACCACATTTCTATAGACCCCAGTGATTTAAATAATTATATATAATACAAAACAAAATGTAACAGCATAATGTAACAATAAGATGAATAAATGCATTCACTACAGTAAAGTGAAAACAATATGCAAGACTACAGTGTTTTAATGCAACTACAAACATTTTCACAGCTTTCTCTTTCATCAACTCAGTCTCTATTTACTCGCTCATCTATCCACTCACTTACCCATTAACCCACCCACCCACCCACTAATCCACTCATACACATGCATCGAACAAAAGAAAGAGAGAGATAAATAGACGTTACATGCTATTAAACGCATCATAGAATGATCTGATTAATAATAATAAAGTCATCAATGTCCACCATATTTTAAGTGATTGAAAGTGCTAGACCAGCGTTTCTCAAACTGTGGTTTGTGGGCTCCCCCCAGTGGTCCGCGAAGGCTTGAAGAATATTTTTACATTTGTAGCTAAATAGAACAAGAGAATGAATGAATGAAATCCTAGGGGTCCTCCGTGACTACAAAAAGTATTTAATGAAGGTCCTCTGTAAAGGATAGTTTGAGAATCACTGCTCAAAACTAATATGCACAGCATCATATATGAGCAAACAAACAGTTCAAATGTTCACAAGTGTCTATGTGTGTTAAATCAGTACACAATTTAGAATAATATAGAAACAATCTTTAACAAATGTTAGTTTGTGGAGCAGAACAAAAAACATATTGCAATTTAATATTTTAAACAAGAAATATGTATATGTTAGCTTGTGAATGTGTGTGTAAGAGATAGGCAAAGAGTGAGGGAGAGAAAGAGAGAGTGAGAGAGTAGGAGGAATGTGAGTCAACAGAGGACCCGAGAAGTACAGAAATTGATATTCTTTCAAACTTTTAAACTTTTTTTTAAATTTTAAAACTGACAATTAAAAAAAAAACAAAGTAGAACAAATAATAAAGATATATAGCAGCCTTCTAACAATATAGAACAGTGAAGATATATAGCAACTTTCTAACAATATAGAACAGTGAAGATATATAGCAACTTTCTAACAATATAAAACAGTGAAGATATATAGCAGCTTTCTAACAATATAGAACAGTGAAGATATATAGCAACTTTCTAACAATATAGAACAGTGAAGATATATAGCAACTTTCTAACAATATAGAACAGTGAAGATATATAGCAACTTTCTAACAATATAGAACAGTGAAGATATATAGCAACTTTCTAACAATATAGAACAGTGAAGATATATAGCAACTTTCTAACAATATAGAACAGTGAAGATATATAGCAACTTTCTAACAATATAGAACAGTGAAGATATATAGCAACTTTCTAACAATATAAAACAATGAAAATATATAGCAACTTTCTAACAATATAGAACAGTGAAGATATATAGCAGCCTTATAACAATCATCATCATCATCATCATCATCAATCACCGGACCTGCTGGCGTTTGTGATCATGTCTCTCCACAACTTTCGAATCATCATCATCATCATCATCATTAATCACCGGACCTGCTGGCGTTTGTGATCATGTCTCTCCACAACTTTCGATTTCGACAGTTATTTATCATTTCTGTTGTTGACTTCTGTTGTCAATATCAAATAACCAATGTATGCAACAAAGATGGAAATAATATTTTGAAGACCTGTTAAACATACCAACTACCAATAAGACAACAAAAACCACGCTAGAACTCACAAATACTGAACCCAACATCATGAAAGAAGAAATTGAAGAAGTAATCATGTATGCACCAAGAAATAAAGTACCGGGGATAGATAACATACCAATAGAAATAATAGCAGCAGTAGGAGAAACAGGAATGCAATGGCTGCACAGAATATTTAATGCAGCATGGCAACAACAACAAGCCCCAGAAGACTGGCAACAGACAATCATCATACCAATATGGAAAAGAAAGGTAGCAAAAGAGAGTGCAATCAATATAGAGGTATATCTCTTCTCAGCCATGTAGGAAAGCTATACGCCAAAATCTTGGAAAAAAGGCTGAGACCAATAATAGAACTATAATTAAGCGATTCTCAAATGGGATTCCGAAAAAAATAAGGAGGTACCGACACTCTATTCACATTAAAACAGCTTGCAGAAAAAAACCAAAGAACACAATCAAAACTTATACATAGCCTTCATTGACCAGGAAAAAGCATTCGACAGAGTAAACAGAGAACAACCGTGGGAGATACTAACAACATACAGAGTAAGCCAACATCTAACCAACCTTATTAAAAATCTCTACGTCAACAGCAGCTGCAGGGTCAGAACAGCAGCAGGCTACACAGACCACTTTGAAGTTAGATCAGGTGTAAGACAGGGGTGCGTACTATCCCCCCTACTGTTTATTACATACATGGACCATATATGCAAGCCAGCCAACCCATCAGAGACAGAGGAGATCAACAAGCTTTTATTTGCAGATGATCAGGCACTAATACATGAAACAATAGAAGACCTACAAGAACACTTAAACAAACTCAGCATCTCAGGCACAAAATACAACATGAAAATCAACATCAACAAAACAGAAATCATGAATGTTGCCAAAAATAAACAGAACATCAACATAACTATAGAAGGCAGACAACTAAAACAAGTAGAGGAATTTAAATATCTAGGAAGTCTAATGA
The DNA here is from genome assembly GCA_032433765.1 of Megaustenia siamemsis. Classification (NCBI taxonomy): domain Eukaryota; kingdom Metazoa; phylum Mollusca; class Gastropoda; order Stylommatophora; family Ariophantidae; genus Megaustenia; species Megaustenia siamemsis. Next base: position 14,381,990 of record JAVIAB010000117.1, read on the forward strand.
CAAACGATAATTTTCAAACAACAGAGATAGAATCAAGATGCAACAAGGCTTGTCAAATCATCGGACAGTTATCACATCACCACTATTGTTCAACAAGGAAATAACTCTGGAGGCAAAATGAGCACTATACAATACAATCTTCATCCCAACGTTGTGCTACCAATGCCAGACCTGGACCCTAGATCCTAGAACAACAAGAAAAATAACCTCTACAGAGATGAAATGTGTTAGACGAATGACAGGAAACAGTCTGAGAGATAAGATCAAAAATGGAGAAATGAGAAAAAAGCTAGGAATAGCCCCCACCATAGAATATATAAGGAAACAACATATAAAATGGTTTGGCCACGTAACAAGGCAGAAAGAACAAAACACAACACAACGAGCCTTCAACAAACGTTGTGAAAACACCAGACCCAAGGGTCGACCACGAAAAAGATGGGTCGATGGAATATTAGAAGCACTAGGAAACATAACAGCAGCAGAGGCGAACAGAAGAGCAAAAGACCGCAAATTATATCTCCCCTCGACGCTGAAAGGCAGATGAGGAAGGAAAGCAGAAGAAGTTGTTGACCTTCTGCCAAGCCATTCTCTTAAACTGTCTGGTATCTTTTCTCTTTGCTTCCCTCTATCTCTTCGTCCCTCAATTTTCCAAGTTACCATATATTCTAGCTGTTCTCTTCTTGTTACGTATAGCCATCATATATGTCTTTTATAATGTTGGTAATTTTTGGTGGTATCCGTAATGTTTCAAGATATTCCACAAGGACAATCTATGTTTGCTGTCAAACGCTTTTTAAAAAATCAATGAAACTGTAGATTAATAGTTGTTGTTTTTCTGTATGTTCTAATATTATCCTTAGAGTGAATATTTGGTCAAGACAGCTTCTCAACCTTTCTGAATTCTGCTTATTCTTCAGCAATCTTAAAGATTGCCTTTTTAGGTAGTTTAATAATGGTCTCTTTCTTCAAGTTTGTTGGAACTTTTTCTTAATTAAGAAATGTTATGAAACAACTTTCTTAGGTGGAATAGGTTTTGATTATTAAATGCTTTCAGCATCTCCACAGTTATTTTCTAACATTACAGGACAATGAAAATATATAGTGGCCCTCTAACAAAATAGGATAATGAAGATATAGAGTGGCCTTCCAAAAATACAGAACAGTCAAGATATATAGCAGCCTTCTAACAATATAGGACAGTCAAGATATATAGCAGCCTTCTAACAATATAGGACAGTCAAGATATATAGCAGCCTTCTAATAATATAGGACAGTCAAGATATATAGCAGCCTTCTAACAATATAGGACAGTCAAGATATATAGCAGCCTTCTAACAATATAGGACAGTCAAGATATATAGCGGCTTTCTAACAATATAGGACAGTGAAGATATATAGCGGCTTTCTAACAATATAGGACAGTGAAGATATATAGCGGCTTTCTAACAATATAGGACAGTGAAGATATATAGCAGCCTTCTAACAATATAGAACAGTCAAGATATATAGCGGCCTTCTAACAATATAGGACAGTGAAGATATATAGCAGCCTTCTAACAATATAGGACAGTCAAGATATATAGCAGCCTTCTACCAATATAGGACAGTCAAGATATATAGCGGCTTTCTAACAATATAGGACAGTCAAGATATATAGCAGCCTTCTAACAATATAGGACAGTGAAGATATATAGCGGCTTTCTAACAATATAGGACAGTGAAGATATATAGCGGCTTTCTAACAATATAGGACAGTGAAGATATATAGCAGCCTTCTAACAATATAGGGCAGTGAAGATATATAGCGGCTTTCTAACAATATAGGACAGTGAAGATATATAGCGGCTTTCTAACAATATAGGACAGTGAAGATATATAGCGGCCTTCTAACAATATAGGACAGTGAAGATATATAGCGGCTTTCTAACAATATAGGACAGTGAAGATATATAGCGGCCTTCTAACAATATAGGACAGTGAAGATATATAGCAGCCTTCTAACAATATAGGACAGTGAAGATATATAGCAGCCTTCTAACAATATAGGACAGTGAAGATATATAGCAGCTTTCTAACAATATAGGACAGTGAAGATATATAGCGGCTTTCTAACAATATAGGACAGTGAAGATATATAGTGGCTTTCTAACAATATAGGACAGTGAAGATATATAGTGGCTTTCTAACAATATAGGACAGTGAAGATATATAGCGGCTTTCTAACAATATAGGACAGTGAAGATATATAGCGGCTTTCTAACAATATAGGACAGTGAAGATATATAGCGGCTTTCTAACAATATAGGACAGTGAAGATATATAGCAGCCTTCTAACAATATAGGACAGTCAAGATATATAGCAGCCTTCTAACAATATAGGACAGTGAAGATATATAGCAGCCTTCTAACAATATAGGACAGTGAAGATATATAGCGGCTTTCTAACAATATAGGACAGTGAAGATATATAGTGGCTTTCTAACAATATAGGACAGTGAAGATATATAGCGGCCTTCTAACAATATAGGACAGTGAAGATATATAGCGGCCTTCTAACAATATAGAACAGTGAAGATATATAGCGGTCTTCTAACAATATAGGACAGTGAAGATATATAGCAGCCTTCTAACAATATAGGACAGTGAAGATATATAGCAGCCTTCTAACAATATAGGACAGTGAAGATATATAGCAGCCTTCTAACAATATAGGACAGTGAAGATATATAGCGGCTTTCTAACAATATAGGACAGTGAAGATATATAGTGGCTTTCTAACAATATAGGACAGTGAAGATATATAGTGGCTTTCTAACAATATAGGACAGTGAAGATATATAGCGGCTTTCTAACAATATAGGACAGTGAAGATATATAGCGGCTTTCTAACAATATAGGACAGTGAAGATATATAGCGGCTTTCTAACAATATAGGACAGTGAAGATATATAGCAGCCTTCTAACAATATAGGACAGTCAAGATATATAGCAGCCTTCTAACAATATAGGACAGTGAAGATATATAGCAGCCTTCTAACAATATAGGACAGTGAAGATATATAGCGGCTTTCTAACAATATAGGACAGTGAAGATATATAGTGGCTTTCTAACAATATAGGACAGTGAAGATATATAGCGGCCTTCTAACAATATAGGACAGTGAAGATATATAGCGGCTTTCTAACAATATAGAACAGTGAAGATATATAGCGGTCTTCTAACAATATAGGACAGTGAAGATATATAGCGGTCTTCTAACAATATAGGACAGTCAAGATATATAGCGGCCTTCTAACAATATAGGACAGTCAAGATATATAGCGGCCTTCTAACAATATAGGACAGTCAAGATATATAGCGGTCTTCTAACAATATAGGACAGTGAAGATATATAGCGGTCTTCTAACAATATAGGACAGTCAAGATATATAGCGGCCTTCTAACAATATAGGACAGTCAAGATATATAGCGGTCTTCTAACAATATAGGACAGTCAAGATATATAGCGGTCTTCTAACAATATAGGACAGTCAAGATATATAGCGGCCTTCTAACAATATAGGACAGTGAAGATATATAGCGGTCTTTTAACAATATAGGACAGTCAACATATATAGCGGCTTTCTAACAATATAGGACAGTCAAGATATATAGCGGCTTTCTAACAATATAGGACAGTCAACATATATAGCGGCTTTCTAACAATATAGGACAGTCAAGATATATAGCGGCTTTCTAACAATATAGGACAGTCAAGATATATAGCGGCTTTCTAACAATATAGGACAGTCAAGATATATAGCGGCTTTCTAACAATATAGGACAGTCAAGATATATAGCGGCTTTCTAACAATATAGGACAGTCAAGATATATAGCAGCCTTCTAACAATATAGGACAGTCAACATATATAGCGGCTTTCTAACAATATAGGACAGTCAACATATATAGCGGCTTTCTAACAATATAGGACAGTCAACATATATAGCGGCTTTCTAACAATATAGGACAGTCAACATATATAGCGGCTTTCTAACAATATAGGACAGTCAACATATATAGCGGCTTTCTAACAATATAGGACAGTCAACATATATAGCGGCTTTCTAACAATATAGGACAGTCAACATATATAGCGGCTTTCTAACAATATAGGACAGTCAACATATATAGCGGCTTTCTAACAATATAGGACAGTCAACATATATAGCGGCTTTCTAACAATATAGGACAGTCAACATATATAGCGGCTTTCTAACAATATAGGACAGTCAACATATATAGCGGCTTTCTAACAATATAGGACAGTCAACATATATAGCGGCTTTCTAACAATATAGGACAGTCAAGATATATAGCGGCTTTCTAACAATATAGGACAGTCAAGATATATAGCGGCTTTCTAACAATATAGAACAGTCAAGATGTAAAGCGGCTTTCTAACAATATAGGACAGTCAAAATATATAGCGGCTTTCTAACAATATAGGACAGTCAAGATATATAGCGGCTTTCTAACAATATAGGACAGTCAAGATATATAGCAGCCTTCTAACAATATAGGACAGTGAAGATATATAGCGGCTTTCTAACAATATAGAACAGTCAAGATATATAGCGGCTTTCTAACAATATAGGACAGTCAAGATATATAGCAGCCTTCTAACAATATAGGACAGTCAAGATATATAGCGGCTTTCTAACAATATAGGACAGTCAAGATATATAGCGGCTTTCTAACAATATAGGACAGTCAAGATATATAGCGGCTTTCTAACAATATAGAACAGTCAAGATATATAGCGGCTTTCTAACAATATAGGACAGTCAAAATATATAGCGGCTTTCTAACAATATAGGACAGTCAAGATATATAGCGGCTTTCTAACAATATAGGACAGTCAAGATATATAGCAGCCTTCTAACAATATAGGACAGTGAAGATATATAGCGGCTTTCTAACAATATAGAACAGTCAAGATATATAGCAGCCTTCTAACAATATAGGACAGTCAAGATAGATAGCAGCCTTTTAACAATATAGGACAGTCAAGATATATAGCAGCCTTCTAACAATATAGGACAGTCAAGATATATATCGGCTTTCTAACAATATAGGACATTCAAGATATATAGCGGCTTTCTAACAATATAGAACAGTCAAGATATATAGCGGGTTTCTAACAATATAGGACAGTCAAGATATATAGCGGCTTTCTAACAATATAGAACAGTCAAGATATATAGCGGCTTTCTAACAATATAGAACAGTGAAGATATATAGCGGCTTTCTAACAATATAGAACAGTCAAGATATATAGCGGCTTTCTAACAATATAGGACAGTCAAGATATATAGCGGCTTTCTAACAATATAGAACAGTCAAGATATATAGCGGGTTTCTAACAATATAGGACAGTCAAGATATATAGCGGCTTTCTAACAATATAGAACAGTGAAGATATATAGCGGCTTTCTAACAATATAGAACAGTCAAGATATATAGTGGCTTTCTAACAATATAGAACAGTGAAGATATATAGCGGCTTTCTAACAATATAGAACAGTGAAGATATATAGCGGCTTTCTAACAATATAGAACAGTCAAGATATATAGCGGCTTTCTAACAATATAGAACAGTGAAGATATATAGCGGCTTTCTAACAATATAGGACAGTGAAGATATATAGCGGCTTTCTAACAATATAGAACAGTGAAGTTATATAGCGGCCTTCTAACAATATAGGACAGTGAAGATATATAGCGGCTTTCTAACAATATAGGACAGTGAAGATATATAGCAGCCTTCTAACAATATAGGACAGTGAAGATATATAGCGGCCATCTAACAATATAGGACAATGAAGATATATAGCAGCCTTCTAACAATATAGGACAGTCAAGATATATAGCAGCCTTTTAACAATATAGGACAGTCAAGATATATAGCGGCTTTCTAACAATATAGGACAGTCAAGATATATAGCGGCTTTCTAACAATATAGAACAGTCAAGATATATAGCGGCTTTCTAACAATATAGGACAGTGAAGATATATAGCAGCCTTCTAACAATATAGGACAGTCAAGATATATAGCGGCTTTCTAACAATATAGAACAGTCAAGATATATAGCGGCTTTCTAACAATATAGAACAGTGAAGATATATAGCGGCTTTCTAACAATATAGAACAGTGAAGATATATAGCGGCTTTCTAACAATGTAGAACAGTCAAGATATATAGCGGCTTTCTAACAATATAGAACAGTCAAGATATATAGCGGCTTTCTAACAATATAGAACAATGAAGATATATAGCAGCCTTCTAACAATATAGGACAGTCAAGATATATAGCAGCCTTCTAACAATATAGGACAGTCAAGATATATAGCGGCTTTCTAACAATATAGAACAGTCAAGATATATAGCGGCTTTCTAACAATATAGAACAGTGAAGATATATAGCGGCTTTCTAACAATATAGAACAGTGAAGATATATAGCGGCTTTCTAACAATGTAGAACAGTTAAGATATATAGCAGCCTTCTAACAATATAGGATAATGGAGATATATAGCAGCCTTCTAACAATATAGGATAATGGAGATATATAGCAGCCTTCTAACAATATAGAACAGTGAAGATATATAGCAGCCTTCTAAAAATATAGGATATTGGAGACATATATAGCATCCTTCTAAAAATATAGGATAATGAAGATATATAACAGCCTTCTAAAAATATAGGATAATGAAGATATATAGCAGCCTTCTAAAAATATAAGACCATGAAGATATTAGTCATTAGTCGAAAGATCATCCTCCTTGCACAAGGGGCATACCCATAAGTGCTCCGATTTCCTTTCGAGTAAATTCACAAGTGTGTGACGGCTGATCGTGCCGGTTCGCAGTTGGTTAACCATACACCTCTGGCGTCCTGAAAAATGTTCGCTCTTAGCTGTGCCAAGCCTTACGCGACTATGCGTTAGTCTCGCCATTGCGTTTGAATCCTTGTCGTTTCGAAAGTCTGCTACTCTTCCCGCCTCGCGGATTGCGTGTAAAATGTCTGCGTTGTCCATGGCGTTGCCATCTGAAATTTCAGCCTTTTCAGCAAGCTTGTCAGCTCGTTCGTTCCCTTGCACTCCAGAGTGGCCAGGTACGTAGATGAAGACGATTTCTTTTAAAGTTGACAGCTGCAGGGACTTCAACCACTCTCTTCGCCTCCACCCAGCCTCAACCTTCTTAAGCATACTCATGGAGTCACTGAGAAAACAAACTCCTGCGAAAGACTGTGTTTCGAGCCATGTCATTGCCTTAGTGACTGCTAAAACCTCCACTGTCATGCTGCTCGTTGTTTGCGAAAAAGCACCACTATCCTCATGCACCATTTGCCCTTTCACCTGCGCTGTATATGCCCATGAACATCGTTTATTTCGTACAACCGAACCATCTGTGTAGATAATAATATTGCCGGACGTTACGTTTTCTTTGATTAAGGCCTGAATCTTATCCTCTACGACCTTGGGATTCATCGTTCTACATTCTTTATTCAGTGTTATGCAGACTTTGATAGTAATTGTAGAAATGTCATTTGGCCATTGCCGCCATTCTTCTCCACGCTGCAAGTCATTTAGCATGCACACCTTTTGAATGGATTTCTCTGCCCTGCCCATCCACGACTGGCCTCGCTCGAGTCTATCACCTTTTGGTGCTAGCGCTACAGAATTTAAAGGATGTCTTTCATCAGCAAGAATGTTCAGAAAAGCGCGTGCTCTACACAACTCGATTCTACTTTCTATGGTTGGAATGTCAAGTAGGTATCTTAACGCTCTGCATGACGTGTCTCTAGTGCAGCCAAGAATAATGCGCATAGCCTCGTTCTGAATTTTTTCGAGCCTCTCTAACTGAAGTTTGCTGAGAGTTTGAATCGCCAAAGCGTATTCTAGAACAGAAACAACCAGTCCCTGGTATAATGTATGCAGGTGCCGCTGTTCGCTGCCTGCAGCGGCCATTACTTTCATAGCAGCAAGACCCTTTTTTGCTTTCTCTATCACGTTATCAATGTGCTTTACGAAAGCAAGGCTTCGATCTAAATGAATACCTAAATATTTCAATGTCATAGATCTTGGCAAAGTGTCTGAAAACATTTCTACAGATGGAGTATCAATATTAACGATGTTGTTATATAGTGAGAACCAAGTTACTTCAGCTTTTGATGGGTTCACGTTGGCACCTGCCTCGTCACACCACTTTTGTATGCGCCTGAGTTCTGATTGTAGGTCCGAAAAGTTATTTTGTTTCGATCTTTTCCCTGTCGATAAACCAAAATGTCATCGGCATAAGAAAGAATGCGACCTGGCCCTTCCAACCGATCTCTTGTGATTTTCACAGTGTATGCATTGAAAAGTACGGGAGATAAAGGTGAGCCTTGCGGTAACCCGGGATACATCGTAATTATATCAGAAGTCCAACTACCAGATCGAAAAACCACTTTGCGCTGAAAGAGTGCCGCTGTTAGCCAATTTAGGATGCGGGGACTGACGCCTAAATTTATGAGCTGGTTGAATAAGAAGTTAAAGGGTACTTTGTTGTAAGCGTCCTCCAGATCTATTGCAGCAGCACATGTCTCTAAACCGCGTTGAAACCCTTCATAAACATCCTGAGCAAACACGGCAGCATTTGACCACGTCTCTCTACACGGACGATACCCTCCAAGCGTTGATGGAAACAAGTTTGCGTTTTCAAAGAAACAAGAAAGTTTCTTTGCAATTACCTTTTCTAAAAGCTTGCCTATGGTATTCTGCATGGTTATGATGCGGTAGCCCTGAATTTTTCTGTGGTCTTTGCTTGGTTTTGGCAGCGGTATCAAGTAGCTGTGTAGCCATTCTTCATTGATTATTGCAGTCCTGATACTGTCATTGTACATGCTTACCAGTTCACCTAAGTCAACATCGGATAAGTTGTTGATATCCGCGTATCTTAACCCATCTGGGCCTGGGGCGCTGTTCTTAGATCGTTTTAAAGCGAGTCTTACTTCCTCTACCGAGACATAATCACTGTTATCTGTTAAGTCAGCACCAACTAGCATAGAAATATGTTCTCTCATAACTCTTCTTTCCTCTACATTTTTGTGGTCGCACTGCTGTAGGTAGTGAGCCAACAGTGCCTTGCCCTTGCTTTCATCAGTTTTATGCCAGATAGAATCAGCATCTTGGAAATCTGGAATTGCTTTGCTCTGCACTTTACCGTTCATACTTTTATGCAGCCTCCAGAACAGTTTTAACGATTTATCACGACCTATCCTGTCACAGAACTCAGCCCATTTATCACTTTTTGCTTTCATGGCTACTTCTTGAAAGGAAGTAATCTTTTCCTGTACTATCCCTTTTAAGAACAAAATATGATCAGGAGACGCAAACAAACTTCCTTTGGCTATTTGCCACTCTCTGACAGACTGTCTCTTCTCCAGCCAAACTTTTTGCACTTCGTTGCTCCACCATGGAGGTTGTTGATATGTAGCTATTTTGTTGTGATGTTTTCTCTTAGCGCGCCGAACTTTACTGATGACATCATCTTCAGATGAAGATATATAGCAGCCTTCTAAAAATATAGGATAATGAAGATATATAGCATCCTTCTAAAAATATAGGATAATGAAGATATATAGTATCCTTCTAAAAATATAGGATAATGAAGATATATAGCAGCCTTCTAAAAATATAGGATAATGAAGATATATAGCATCCTTCTAAAAATATAGGATAATGAAGATATATAGCATCCTTCTAAAAATATAGGATAATGAAGATATATAGTATCCTTCTAAAAATATAGGATAATGAAGATATATAGCAGCCTTCTAAAAATATAGGATAATGAAGATATATAGCATCCTTCTAAAAATATAGGATAATGAAGATATATAGCATCCTTCTAAAAATATGAAACAATGGAAATGATCTCCAATAGGTACATGGAAGGTGTAGTTAAAATAACCAGTTACTGTCTGATGGGGCAGTTGATTAATGTGAAAGTTTCTTTAAAAGCTGGAAGCATCATCTTCATTGAGTGCTGTCTCCGCATCGAAGGTTGGCTACCATGGAGCACCATTCTGCTCTGTCTCTTGCTTTGATGGTGCAGATTGTCATAGATTGACTTGTCCATTTTTTGATGTTACTCGTCCATGTTAGTCTTGGTCTGCCTCTGCCGCTTTTACTTTGTATTTTCCCTTCCAATATTACTTTTTCAGGCTGTTGTGTCTTTTAACATGCCCCAAAAATTTCATTTGTCTTGTTCTAATTGTGTTTTGTAGTTCTATTTTTATTCTTAGTTGTTTTAAAACTTCATCGTTTGTTTTCTTTTCTTTCCATCCAATTTTACCTATTCATCTATAAATCCACATTTCAGAGGTTTCAATTTTCTGTTCTGTTTTCTTGTCTAATGTCCATGTTTCTGCACCATACAGGAATATTAAGAAGATGTAACATTTTGTTATTCTTAGTTTTAGTAAAAGAAAAAGAGCCCCTGTCACGCCAAGTGGCGTATAGGGAATATGGTGTTAGTGACCATAAATTTTACAGACCCTCAGCATATGATTTTTGGTGTAATGTGGTCGGTATTACACCCGTGCCGCCTTACTTTCCCAGAAAAAATCAGGTACCTATTTAAGACTGGGTGAACCCAGAGGCCGCCGGTTGGGATTGAACTTGTAGTCCAGTTCACTAACCACAGAGCTATCACGGCTCCATTCTTAGTTTTAGCCATGGTGTTATTTGTTTTGATGTTAGTATATTTTTTCATGGCATTAAAATTACTTTTTGCCATACCTATTATTTTGTTTGTTGGAAGCAGTTTGTTTAAATATATCAACATTTCTTTATAAATTTGAAACATGGACAGTAAAAGTTAACTTCACAGTGAAAGAAAAAAACATTTGTGAAGTCAAATCAATGAAAGAAAAGACAAATAGAAGCTATAAAGGAGAGTTACACACAAAGGAGATACAGAAGAGTATAGCCTATCAATTCAAAATAACAATAATGGGTACAATTTGTGGGTAAGAAATATCATTGAGATAAACTGTAGAGTTTAGTGAGTGAATTTAAAAAGTGGGAATGTCAAATGTTTTATGTGAAAACAAATAAATATTTTAAAAATATTAAAAGTTTTTAAGAATGTTACCAAAGATTATATGCATAGGATCATACGATACGTTAAACAATTTAGACACAATGTTCACACATGATAATTTACTAGCTGTGTATGTGTTGTTTTTTTGTATGTGTTACACATGCTTGGAACATATATTAAATTCATAAATGAATATTCAAATAAAGGAGTAACTTAATATCATGTACGTGTTAATATATTTTCATTAGGTATTAAAACTCCTTTATGCCTTTGTAACTAAACAAATGTAATATTACCCATAACCCCATTAAAAATACAAGTTCAGCATATTAAACTGTAAGAAAAAAAACATTAATATATTAGCCAATAATAAATACTTCAATAAGATAAAAGATAAAATACCACCAGTAAAATATTAATTATTGAAATTACATCAACTGTTAGTAGTGGCAATTCTTTGATAAATATTACAAAAGATAAAATACCACCAGTAAAATATTAATTATTGAAATTACATCAAAAGTTAGTAGTGGCAATTCTTGGATAAATATTACAACAAACTTGCAGAACAGAAAAGCGAATTATTTGCCACTTTAATAATTGTTTGTTTATTAGCAGACTGTGTTGTACTGTGTTTTGCACCTTGTGGTCCATGTATCTATCTTCAGATTGTATTTGTTCAGGACTGCTTTTCTGATTTTTAGTGTTCTTGACCCTATTGCAAGGCAGCCGTTGTTTGAAATCAATGTATCCCAGGTAAGCAGTCTTCCTTACCCAGGTTTGTATCAAGTTTCCTTCTCTTAGATGGACTGTTCACTATGAACAATATCCTCCTCCCACATGGCATCTAGCTACGGAGGAGGAGAAAGAAAGAGGAAGAGAAAGGAGAGGAAGAAGAAAGGAGTGGGAAGCAGAAGCACAAGTAGAAGGATGAAGAGGGAAGGGGAGTGGGAAAAGGAAGAAGGAGTGGGAAGAGGAAGAAGGGGTAGGAGGAGTGGGAAGAGGAATAGGAAGAGTGGGAAGAGGAAGAAGGGGTAGGAGGAGTGGGAGAAGAGGAAGAAGGGGTAGGAGGAGTGAGAAATGAAAGGAGTAGGAGGAGTGGGAAGAGAAAGAAGGAGTAGGAGGAGTGGGAAGAGGAAGAAGGGTTAAGAGGAGTGGGAAGAGGAAGAAGGGTTAGGAGGATTGGGAAGAGGAAGAAGGGGTAGGAGGATTGGGAAGAGGAAGGAGTAGGAGGAATGGGAAGAGGAAGAAGGGTTAGGAGGAGCATTTAATGTTGTTACAAATGCTTTTCCCCTAGTCCTTCGATTTTATTTTGTGTCTAACATTTCATGCCACTAGTGTTGAGATATCCAAGATAGCTGCTATTTGCAAAATCAATCTCTATCAATCACACAGTCTTTAGAAATCTACAAAATATTTTCGCTGCAAAGATCCAAATATATATCTATCTATTGACCTTTCGAGCCGTAACCGGCCCATAGGGCGTAGACCAAGATACACCTTCTCCTATATGAATTTTTGTTCTAGCAGTTTTCTTTTAAAGATATTTTATCAAATCTCGCCATCTGTCTCTGTTCTGTGCAAGCAGTTCTATCTCATTGAGGGAGCCGATTCCTGCTGCTCTTGCCTCTCTCATCAATGTTCTTCTCAGTGTCTCCCTGGGTCTTCCTCTTTTTCTTTTACCTGTTGTTTCCCATATGAGGGCTTGCTTTGCTATTCGATTATTATCTCTTCTCATCACATGTCCAACGTATGACCATCGTCTTTTCTTTATTACTGAAGATATTAGTGGTTGATTGGCGATTTCTCTAATGTCCTCGTTTGTTTTGAATTCGTTCCATTCTATACCAAGTATTTTCCTTAGACATTTATTTTCGAATGCGTTCAACTTTGTTTCTATATCTCTTGTTGTTTTCCAGCTTTCACACGCATACGTAAGGGTTGATAGTACATTTGATTTGAATAGCCTAAGTTTTGTGTTTGTGCTAATGAGTTTTGATTTCCACAACTTTTCAAGGCTTCTGAAAGACATTGCTGCTTTAGCCAGTCTGATTCTAATTTCTTTGCTCGTATCCCCTTCTCGATCAATGTGACTTCCAAGAGGGAAATATATATAGATCCAGATAAATATCTTTAGAAGGATTGAAAACTGCTAGAACAAAAATTTAGATAAGAGAAAGAGTATCTGGGTCTATGCCCTATGGGCCCGGCTACGTTAAAAAAGTCAATAGATAGATAGAAAAATCCAAAGCCCTCAAAAAAGGTGATTTCTTTTAATTAATGTTCAAAAGTGCACAAGACATAATTTAAAGTTCAGATAATACTACAATACTTTATACTACTTCTCAGTAATGTAACAATATGTAGACTACATTACAGACAGCACATTTATACTACAATTGAGCATAAAACATTACATCCAGTTCAAACATAATGACAAACAACTCAGTCAACATTACAGCAGTGCACACTATAAATTTGACTCGTGACTGAGTGGTTAGCTCACTCATTACTATAAGTCAGAAGTGTATGAGTTCAATTCCTAGACATGGCATATATTTTTTTCCCAGACTAACACAGCTTCAGAGTTCACCCAGTCTCTAAAACTAGGGTATCAGATAAGTTTATGAGAAAGTAAGGGTAGCCTGGCATAATACTGACACATCATCCAAAAATGTGCCATGGTAGTGGAAAAATAAAGTCACTAACACCATTCTCCATATTCCTATCAAGTTGTGAAGGGAACCTTTACATTTTACATTTTTAACACAATAAATTACACAGCCCAGTCAATGCAACAATGCAAATAACAAGATGCAACAAAACTTGTCAAATCTTTGGACAAATATCACCACTGCCGTACAACAAGGAAATAACACTAGAGGCAAAAAAAGGCACTATAACACAATCTTCATCCCAATATTGTGGTGCAAATGCCAGACTTGGATGTTAGACTCAAAAACAATAATAAAAATAATCACTACACAAATGAAATGTGGTAGACGCATGACAGGAAATAAGAGATAAAGTGCTGAGAAAAAAAGCTAGGAATAATTCCTGTCACTGGATACATAGAGAAACATAAAATGGTGTGGCTCTGGGATAAGACAGAAAGACCAAAATACAACATGACAAGCCTTTACTATAAACACTACGAGAACACCAGACTTACAGGTCAACTAAGAAAAAGGTGGTTCATGGAAAATGAGAAACACTAGGTAACAAAACAGCAAGAAAAATCAACAGAAGAGCAAAATAACACAAACTATGTCTCCCCTCGATGCCGAAAGGCAAATGAGGACAGAAAGAAGAAGAAGCACACAATATATTACCCATAGCTCTGTCAATCTTACACACAACTCACATTAACACATTACAAACTAATCATAAAATATTACAACATTGCAAACAAAATATTACACATAACTTTGTTAATACTACAACACATAGCACACATAACTCAAATGATTTTGCAATGTTATACACAAGATGTTAAACACAGCTCAGCTGATGGAAAAAAGCAAACAAAGTTGAACCTAACATTCACAAAGAGATTATATAAATAGCAAGCAGCTTCATATCAAATGTGTTCAATGCAAAAACAAAAAACAAAAAAAAAGCTAGTGATAACCAGGCAAAAAGAAAGAAAAAAAAAAACTGAATGCTAAAATGTTAAATTCAAAATGCATTTTGAAAATGATAAAACTTATAACCATTAATATTTGATGCAAATTGAGGCTTCTCCGTGTCTATCAATGAAGCATTCTGTGAACAGGCGATGTTATTAAGAAAAAAAATAAGGGAAAAGCAAGCTGGGCCGAGTGAGTCAACATTCCGAGCTGAGAAACCAAGACAGGCATTCGCATCAAAAACTCGTGAGACCTAACCTGCTTTATGACTGGTAGCTGAAGCCAAGCATGGAGATTCTTCTACAGCTGTGCAACTGCCTTCAGGAGAAGACTGATTAAATGCTCTTTTGGTGCTCTGTATTATAAGTGAGGTGTCCTGAATATGGGGTTTGTCACTTTTAGGAAGTGAACTATTGTAGTCTATGCCTTTAGTATTTGTTTCAGCTGCTCTGTTGCAGGGAGTTGACTTTTCACCAACTGTGCCAAATTTTGTGTTCTGTAGGTGACGGTCATCCCACATGGCTCTCACTCTGGTGAGATAGTCTGTAGACTTGCTACCAGCTCCAAGAGAGGTCAGGGCAAAGGCTGTGCTGTATGCGTCCTGATGGAAACTTTTGTCCACAGGTGTTGCGTCATGACCCTGCTGGGGATTTGATGACTGAGACAGATTTTGATCTATAGGGGATCTGGACATTTCATTCCGTGGAGAAAATTGAGACCTTGACATCTCTGTAAGGTTGGATGAAGCAACTAATTGTGGTGAAGGCTGTGACCTTGACATTTCTCCACGGTTGGGAGGAGAAACTAATTGTGGTGAAGGCTGTGACCTTGACACTTCTCCAAGGTTATAGGTTGCAGCTAATTGTGGTGAAGGCTGTGACCTTGACATTTCTCCACGGTTGGGAGGAGAAACTAACTGTGGGGAAGGCTGTGACCTTGACACTTCTCCAAGGTTATAGGTTGCAGCTAACTGTGGTGAAGGCTGCGACCTTGACATTTCTCCAAGGCTGAGAGGAGCAACTAACTGAGGGGAAGGTTGTGACCTTGACATTTCTCCATGATAAGAAGTTGCTACTAATTGTGGTGACGTCTGTGACATCGACATTTTTCTGAGGTTAGAAGTAGCAATGAACTGTGGAGAAGGTTGCAGTCTTGACATTTCTCCAGGCTTAGGAGGTGCACCTAACTGTGACCTTGAGAACTTTGATGACCTTTGCATGCTAGCACTACTAAACTGGGAGGGTGGTGGTATTATGCATGGGTCTGAACCTCTTTTAAGGGATTTGAAATCCGACTTTTGATTGGGTCTATTCCAAAGCAAACCATGAAATCCGGCATACTCATCATCTTCATATCGGTTGTACACCAAAGAGCTGATATTTGGTGTAGATCCAATTAAGTATCTATCATTTTGGTGATGCGGATTCTGGGATTGGTAGACTGCTTCTATTGACTGATGGGAGCCAAGATGTGGGGACTGAGATCTAGTCAGAGTTGAATATGGAGAACTCTGTTCAGATACAAGAGGTAGGGTTCTCTTGGATACTCTTGAAGGTCTTGATGGTGGAACAGGAGCTAGCGCCTGCTTTCCATATGTTAACACATTGTCAGCACTCCCTCTCCTATCTGCAGTACCAATGGTGCTTGTTTTGTTGAAGGTACTGCTTCGGTACAATGGGTTTTGATGACTCATTGTGTAGAAAATGTTGTCATAATCACCGGTGTTGGTGCTACTGGGTCGGATATAATGACCATTGCGGTTACCGCCTACCAGTAACAAATCTGCATCTGATACAGACACAACTTCAAACTTTTCAGAGAAGGGATTGTTTTCATCAGAACTGCTTTCATCCTCATTCTCTGCAGATGCTAATGTAGGTTTCTGTACCTGCAGCTCACCAGCCGATGGAAATCCTTTTGGTTTTTTAATCCTCAAATCCACAGTTAATGGATTCATAGCAGGATTTTTAACCCCACAGCCATCTTCCTTATCATCATCATTCTCTGTCTTCTCTTGGTCAGGCCTTTTATGTGTCATTTTGGTTTTGACTTCCTCAATTTTTTCTTCCGATTTCTCAGTTTCTTTAGCAGATTTAGCATTAGGGGACTCTTGTTTAACATTTATTGCAAAACCTGGCTCCCTGCATGGATTAGGAGAGCTGCCGTGAGTCGTCAAATGGAAATCAAAGGCTGCATTGGGAATATGAAGGAAAGGAAGCAGATAATACATTATATTTATAAAGGGCTTTTAAAAAGCTGAAACTTAAAATGCACAGTGTAATATAAAGAAGAGAACTGCTAACTATTATCATGTGATGAAGAGAGAAAGCAAACAGCAATAAACGTGTGAGATATTATTAGAGATAATTAGCAGAAAACTTAAAAAAACTTGATGAATAATATTTTCTAAATTGAATGTTATATATTTCTGATATAATTATGAACATATAAGTAATGTTAAATTGTATGATAATAACATTACATGAGTGAGATGAACTTGTTTTAACCTGTTATATAACAAAACAATGTTTTTCCTACAACATGATTGGTTACCTTAATATTGTAATAACAAAATATTCATTAAACATTATTTAAATTATTATATTTTAAATATATTAAAACATCAATATAATGAAATCTGAAATCTCATTAAATCAAGCAAACTGAAAAAAGTTGTTGTTTAAGCAAAAGCACATGGAATGGAGAAACAGAACACTTACCTCCTGGAAAAAACCAATCAGCATGTGTTATTACTGCCTCTATAATTGCACTCACAGTTCCCGTGGTCATCATGTTAGGTCTAAGATGATAAAAAGGACAGGTCATAATTTCCATCTCTTGTGTTCACCTGATAACTAAAGGAGTAGATAGTTTTCTTTATCATCTGTCTTTAGGACAGGTCATAATTTCTGTCTCTTGCGTTCACCTGATAACTAAAGGAGTAGATAGTTTTCTTTATCATCTAGGACAGGTCATAATTTCCATCTCTTGTGTTCACCTGATAACTAAAGGATTAGATAGTTTTCTTTATCATCTGTCTTTAGGACAGGTCATAATTTCCGTCTCTTGTGTTCACCTGATAACTAAAGGATTAGATAGTTTTCTTTATCATCTGTCTTTAGGACAGGTCATAATTTCCGTCTCTTGCGTTCACCTGATAACTAAAGGAGTAGATAGTTTTCTTTATCATCTAGAACAGGTCATAATTTCTGTCTCTTGCGTTCACCTGATAACTAAAGGATTAGATAGTTTTCTTTATCATCTAGGACAGGTCATAATTTCTGTCTCTTGTGTTCACCTGATAACTAAAGGAGTAGATAGTTTTCTTTATCATCTAGGACAGGTCATAATTTCTGTCTCTTGTGTTCACCTGATAACTAAAGGATTAGATAGTTTTCTTTATCATCTGTCTTTAGGACAGGTCATAATTTCTGTCTCTTGCGTTCACCTGATAACTAAAGGATTAGATAGTTTTCTTTATCATCTGTCTTTAGGACAGGTCATAATTTCCATCTCTTGCGTTCACCTGATAACTAAAGGATTAGATAGTTTTCTTCATCATCTGTCTTTAGAAGGACAGGTCATAATTTCCATCTCTTGCGTTCACCTGATAACTAAAGGATTAGATAGTTTTCTTTATCATCTGTCTTTAGGACAGGTCATAATTTCCGTCTCTTGCGTTCACCTGATAACTAAAGGATTAGATAGTTTTCTTTATCATCTGTCTTTAGGACAGGTCATAATTTCCGTCTCTTGCGTTCACCTGATAACTAAAGGATTAGATAGTTTTCTTTATCATCTGTCTTTAGGACAGGTCATAATTTCTGTCTCTTGTGTTCACCTGATAACTAAAGGAGTAGATAGTTTTCTTCATCATCTGTCTTTAGGACAGGTCATAATTTCCATCTCTTGCGTTCACCTGATAACTAAAGGAGTAGATAGTTTTCTGTCTGTCTTTAACTAAAGGAGTAGATAGTTTTCTTCATCATCTGTCTTTAGAAGGACAGGTCATAATTTCCATCTCTTGCGTTCACCTGATAACTAAAGGAGTAGATAGTTTTCTTCATCATCTGTCTTTAGGACAGGTCATAATTTCCATCTCTTGTGTTCACCTGATAACTAAAGGAGTAGATAGTTTTCTTCATCATCTGTCTTTAGAAGGACAGGTCATAATTTCTGTCTCTTGCGTTCACCTGATAACTAAAGGATTAGATAGTTTTCTGCATCATCTGTCTTTAGAAGGACAGGTCATAATTTCCATCTCTTGCGTTCACCTGATAACTAAAGGATTAGAAAGTTTTCTTCATCATCTGTCTTTAGGACAGGTCATAATTTCTGTCTCTTGCGTTCACCTGATAACTAAAGGAGTAGATAGTTTTCTGTCTGTCTTTAAATAATGGAGTAGATAGTTTTCTTTATCATCTGTCTTTAGAAGGACAGGTCATAATTTCTGTCTCTTGCGTTCACCTGATAACTAAAGGAGTAGATAGTTTTCTTCATCATCTGTCTTTAGAAGGACAGGTCATAATTTCCATCTCTTGCGTTCACCTGATAACTAAAGGATTAGATAGTTTTCTTCATCATCTGTCTTTAGAAGGACAGGTCATAATTTCCATCTCTTGCGTTCACCTGATAACTAAAGGAGTACATAGTTTTCTTCATCATCTGTCTTTAGAAGGATAGGTCATAATTTCCATCTCTTGCGTTCACCTGATAACTAAAGGAGTAGATAGTTTTCTTTATCATCTGTCTTTAGAAGGACAGGTCATAATTTCCGTCTCTTGCATTCACCTGATAACTAAAGGATTAGATAGTTTTCTTCATCATCTGTCTTTAGGACAGGTCATAATTTCTGTCTGTTGTGTTCACCTGATAACTAAAGGAGTAGATTGTTTTCTTTATCATCTGTCTTTAGAAGGACAGGTCATAATTTCCATCTCTTGTGTTCACCTGATAACTAAAGGAGTAGATAGTTTTCTTTATCATCTGTCTTTAGAAGGACAGGTCATAATTTCCATCTCTTGCGTTCACCTGATAACTAAAGGAGTAGATAGTTATCTTTATCATCTGTCTTTAGGACAGGTCATAATTTCCATCTCTTGCGTTCACCTGATAACTAAAGGAGTAGATTGTTTTCTTCATCATCTGTCTTTAAAAAGGCATTAAATGGGCATATATATATATATATATATATATATATATATATATATATATATATATATATATATATATATATATATATTGACGTTTATAGCAAGCTGTGATACTTGTACCTATCAGCCCACAACATTCTACTTCAGCAAGGCATTTTTAGTAGTTGGTTGCATCCCTCTATATCCCTACTCATTTTGCCAGGCTGGACTGGTTAGTATGGTTTGAGGTGCACGAAGGAAGAGGTGCTGCAGGATATGGATCATTCTAATTCACCGATCCTGGGACAAACATTCAGCTACGAAACAGCCCTCAGCACTGTTGCTGACAGGTGCTTTCATCCCCAAGTCATAATTTTATCTAAATGATAAAATAAAATATTTTTTGTCTACTTTCTTTAACCCTATATTACGATTCCGTCGTAAAAATTACCACCTCAAAATACAAATTTTTTAAACTTGACAGCTTGCTGCGGGCAAACACCCGCAGGCCTATGGGGTAATGTGAATTGTACTCATAGTTGGAAAAAAAAAATACTCCTGCGGTCGATCCAGCCGCTGACAGAAATGGGCAACAGGTTAACACTCTGGGAAGGTGGGGAATGCTGCCTCACAACATGAGTTTCGATGTTTGAAGTGACACTATCCAGAAGTCCTCGGACACTTCTAGATAGGAGGTCAAATATGGGGGAAAACTCGCGTGCCAAGATGCCGATTCAAGTCTCGTACTTTACCCTTACTAGTAAAAGACATGATGATGACTTCAGTTCAGATATAAAAACTCAGCAGCGCCCATGAAGACCTTGACCCTAACTTCTGTAGTACCTTGTATGATGTATGTGGGTTGAAACAATTGCTCTATTCTTTTCTCTCCTGGCTTTGGTCAGGGCTCTGGTAGCCATACAGGCATGTTTTTATTTTTCTGGCTCTACTATTCTTGCTATATAATTATAACTATTGTACACTTTCTTATAAAGATCTCCACAAGGAAACTAGAACTCATATGGTCATTACAGAGGCCCAAATGAGAAGATGATGCCAGATATGCCATGTTCTCAGAGTGTCCCAGTTATCTGTACCAAAAGTAGCATTTTACTGACTCCTGATGGCAAGAAAATAAGAATAAAGATAATGAGAGACACTGCACAGAACGACTGATAATAAAATGGTTTATTTGAGGTGGCCTTGGCAGGCTGGCTCAAGACATGATGATCATTAGCGGTGATCTTATGTGCATAAATGGAGCTTTTTGTGACTAATTAGTTAGTGTGCTCGCTTCCTGATCTGAAGCATCCAAGTTCGATTCCCAGAAGTGGCAAATTTTTTTTGGACTGACAAGACTTCGAGGTTCACCCAGCCTCCAAAAATTGGTACCAGAGATTTTTTTCAGGAAAGTAAAAACAGCCTGGCATGATACTGACCACATCACCCAAAAGTGTGCCGTGGCCATGGATAAATAAGGTCCCTAATGCCACATTCCCCCATATACCTAGCAAGACATGGAGCGGATGTTTGATTTTTTTTCTTTACTTATATGCATAACTGGGAAAATGAGTGACACTTCCCTATATAATTTACTGTGCACTGTCAAAGACTTACGCATTGCTCTTTTCTGACCACAGGAGATTAGGTCCAATCACAATTGCAATGTTACTTGGTTTCATTTTGTTGATGTCACTCTTTTCTGCCAGTTTGGCCAAAAACTTAACTAAATACCTATATGAAAAGAAAAACACATAAAATGTATTAACTTCTGTCACATGTACAAAGAAAGTGAGAAAATATAAAAAAAAATAAATAGCTTTTTTTTACTCAGTTCTTCATTTCTGATCTTGTCTCTCAGGCTATTTCTTGACATTCATCTAACACATTTCATCTCAGTATAGGTTATTTTTCTTATTGTTCTTGCATCTAGGGTCCAGGACTGGCACAACGTTGGGATCAAGATTGCATTGTACAGTGCCTGTTTTGCTTCTAGTTTTTTTTTTTTTTTTTTTTTTTTTTTTTTTTTTTTTTTTTTTTGCGTTTGCCAGATTTTGACCTCTGATGAATAGGAACTGAATTTTGCATGTTAATCCATTTTTCATGGTAGTCATGTGCACAGGGGTTCCTTGCCGCTCAGATAACTCCATCTTTGGAGGTACTCATATCTTTCCGTCCATTTTCCGTCCATGAGTAGTTGACATTTCAAGGCGGGCCTCACTGCTGAGACCAGGGGTGGTTGCCACATAGAAAAATCATAAATAAAAATCCCAACTGGTGCAGCCAGGATTTTAACCCCCGAACCTCTCTGTTTTGAGGCTGGCATCCTGCCTTGAGACCAACCAGTCCCCCCGCGTCTAGATTTATTTCCTTGTTGGACAATTGTGGTGATAGCTAATCATAGCTATATAATCTTTGTATGATACTTAAAATGTATCTTTAGCTTCTCAATTTATATGGATGTTATTTTCTTTTGGAGTTCTGCTACAAGTGTCCATGTTTCACAGGAATATAGGAATATAGATATTATTATAAATCTATTTTTTTTCTCTTTCATGCTGATATTTCTATCTTTCAGGTTTCAATTTTGCTAGTAGTGTCTTTGGGTGCTTAATCCCATTAAAAATATTACATTACAAAGTTTAGACAACAAAATGTGTTTGCTGCACACCCTGCTAGGACCAATAGTCTTTATGGAGATTCACTGATCAGGTACACATTTGAAGCTGAGTTTGCAAGAGATGTCCATGTCTGAGACCAGTTCATTTCAGTTAGATTTGGCGATTAACAAAATATAATTAATGAATGTTCTAAATCTATCTCCTACATATCATCAATGAATGTTCTAAATCTATTTTCCCATAACATCAATGAATGTTCTAAATCTATTTTCCTATAACATCAATGAATGTTCTAAATCTATTTTCCCATAACATCAATGAATATTCTAAATCTATTTTCCCATAACATCAATGAATGTTCTAAATCTATTTTTCCATAACATCAATGAATGTTCTAAATCTATTTTCCCATAACATCAATGAATGTTCTAAATCTATTTTCCCGTAACATCAATGAATGTTCTAAATCTATATCCCATTAGTAAGCTGACAGTTTTGGTATGAGCAACAGATTAATATTTAAAATAAGAATTATAAGCAGAAACAAAACAAATCAGATTCACTTGCCTAAAATTGTTGTAATTTGGTTTGGGAAGTCGGTTAATCACAGTCCACAAAGCCTGCAAGCGTTGGTCTTGTGGTCTGTGGAATAAATGTTATGTATAAAGTAAAAAGTCAAGAGCCCCATCATGTCAAGTGGCGTATAGGGAATATGGTGTTAGTGACCATAATTTTTATAGACCTTCGGCACATAATGTTTGGGATAATGTGGTTGGTATAACGCCTGTGACACTTTACTTTCCCTGAAAAAATCCTGTACCCAATTAAAGGTGAATCCAGAAGCTGTTGGTCAGGATCGAACCCAACCTCTTGTCTTTTGTAGTCCAGCTTCATTAACCACTGAGCTATAGCAGCTCCCAAATGTCATGTATTTTCATACATTTGTAATATAACAGTACATTATTTTTTAAACCACGTTTTTTTATTGCACACTAATAATGTTCTTACCTGATCGGGAAGGTGGGAGCCGTGATAGCTCAGTGGTTAGTGAACTGGACTACAAAGGACAAGAGGTAGGGTTCGTTCGATCCCAACCTACGGATTCCGGTTCACCCAGCCTTTAATGGGTACCAAATTTTTTTCTGGGAAAGTAAAGTGGCATGGGCGTAATACTGACCGCATTACCCCAAAAATCATGTGCGAAGGTCTGTAAAATTTCTGTCACTAACACCATATTCGCTATATGCCACTTGGCGTGACGGGGGTACTTTACTTTTTTTTTTTTTTTACTGATCGGGAAGGTGATACGAGTAAAGAAATTAGAATTAGAATAGCTAAAGCAGCAATGTCTTTCAGAAGCCTTGAAAAGTTGTGGAAATCAAAACTCATCAGTACAAACACAAAACTTAGACTGTTCAAATCAAATGTACTATTAACTCTTACGTATGCGTGTGAAAGCTGGAAAATAACAAGAGACAGAGAAACAAAGTTGAATGCATTCAAAAATAAATGTCTAAGGAAAATATTTGGTATAGCGTGGAATGAATTCAAAATAAACAAGGAAATTAGATTAATCGCCAATCAACCACTAATATCTTCAGTAATCAAGAAGAGACGATGGTCATATGTTGGACATGTGATGAGAAGAGATAATAACCGAACAGCAAAGCAAGCCCTCATGTGGGAAACAACAGGTAAGAGGAAAAGAGGAAGACCCAGTGAGATACTGAGAAGAACATTGCTGAGAGAGGCAAGAGCAGCAGGAATCGGCTCCCTCAATGAGATAGAGCTGCTTGCACTGAACAGAGACAAATGGCGAGATTTGATAAAATATCTTTAAAAGAATTGAAAACTGCTAGAACAAAAATTTAGATAAGAGAAGGAGTATCTTGGTCTTCGCCCTATGGGCTGGGTATGGCTCGAAAGGTCAATAGATAGACAGATATATAATCAGCCAGTTATATAATCATGCATATAAAGCTGACTATATTTATTTTACAAGACAATTATTCAACCTATAAAAATAAAGAACTGCTATGGCGTTCATTAATTAGAGGAGGTCAAAGAATAGAGAGACAAAAGGCTTCACGATAGTGAACAGTGTGGACAGTCATGCCTAAATACAATTGTCATAATTTGTTTCACTTCTTTCATAATTACTCTAACTGTTCATTTATCTTCAAACTGACGTCCAATTTGTCAAAGTTTACCACACACAAACCAAACGACAGCCATACACTACCATCATAATGATGCCTGTAGTAAAAAAAAAAAAGTAAAGTACCCCTGTCACATCAAGTGGTGTATAGGGAATATGATGTTAGTGACCATAAATTTTACAGACCTTCGGCACATGATTTTTGGGGTAATGTGGTCAGTATTACGCTCGTGCCGCTTTACATTCTCCAGAAAAAAATCCGGAACCCATTAAAGGCAGGGTGAACCGGAAGCCATCGGTTGGGATCAAACTCTACCTATTGTCCTTTGTAGTCCAGTTCACTTACCACTGAGCTATCACAGCTCCCTAATGATGCCTGTCCAGAGGATATTTTCTAGCAGTGTTGTCTGTCTTAGCAGAACATCATTAGAATGTAGTCTGTTGGATGTCCTTGATATCTCTTATATTGCTCCTTTCTCCGCACTTCAGGACTCCCTACTTAATTATGGTTGTTTCAAGGCCAACTTTTGCATTTGGTTGTTCAGAGTGAAGTTGTATTTTCTTACTTAAATTTGCATGTTGTATACCATTAGGATAAAAGAAGTGTGAGAAGATGTTTGCCAAAACCTGCCTTTTAATCCAGTGACAAGATAAAGGAACAAAACATGAGATATACTTACAGTGCAGCAGTCTGCAAAAAGTCATCATACAATTCACATGTTAATAGGGGTTCTGGAAGTTCTCTTAAGTACTGTTTCAGAGCACCTGAAAAAGTGTAAAGCAAATACAGATCACATATCAAACACGTATGTAGTCATATTTATAACCATACAAACTCCAGAAATCATGTCAGGGGGCTAAAAGAAAGGTTAAAAGTGTGTATAACCAGTGAGCTACAGGAGTTATTTTGTGTCATCTGTTGGGAAGGACGTAGTGCATAAACATAAAGGTCTGCCTGAAAAGCAATGGGGTTGAGCACAGCAATCAAGAAAGCTACTCCTCCATTTTTGTGCTCTCATTATTTTTGTGGAATTTCAATAGTTGTAGTAGTAGCCTCCATCAGTCATAGTTGACTATGGATTTTGCAGTGTCCTTAGGATATGTTTTTTATCTTTTGCAGCATGTTCTATTTTTCTATGAATCAGTCTCTTTCTTGTATGAGTTAGAACTTTAGGGTGAATTTCCGAAGAATACGGCCTGTAGCTACATCTTTCCAGGCTGCAGGGTTTATGTTCAGTCTTCATATCACATTTACATACATCAATAAAATCAGTTTTGGGTGCCCCAGTTCTTTTGCCATCTGCTAGTTGTCTATAGAGTATATCTTTTGGTATGTAGCCATCTATGAGACTTATAAATTTATAGGTAGATGGATCTTTATGACATATAAATGTCACAGAGGAATGATATAGTATGTAGTTGTAGTTAGTTGAAGGTCCCGGTATTACTGCAAACAAATTAAAATCCATAACTGCTCAAACCAGCTGTTCTAGTGAAATCATCCAAATTAACATCTCATCGCACTGAAGGATCCAAACAAATAAAGACAGTGGCAATCTTTGAAATAGTATATATCACCATTACAATGCACATGGAGAGGGCCAGTGCTTTTACTAACTGTCATTACCTTGTTCAACTCAGTGAGTCAGGTACTCATTCCTTTTTTCAGCTGTTTTGACTGGCTACGATCAAACCCATGTTCACTTATCAAGTCAGAGCATTACCACTGCACTCCTGACATGCTAATGACAATATCAATAATCTCTTCTTCTTGGCTTTCACCTGTTTAGCAGATGTGGATACGTTATGTTGCTAGTTTACAGCAGACCCACAATATCTGCAACTTTAGGCCTGGACCTATCTTCAACAGACATTTGTGGCTTTTCGCAAAATAAACCGGATGTTCTGAAAGGAGGGGAAACTCTCCTATACTTCGAAGTCAGTGTAAATAACAAAATAAACTGAAACAAATCATTTGGGCATCATTGCAACAGAGATGGAAAGAGCTTATATTGGAGGACGTAGGACATGCTACTGCAACGGAATCAATTCAGAGGAAGAGGTGTGTTTACAGCACTCGGAAAAAATGACAAATAATCAACAACAGAAAAAAATATGGACCAAGGCAGGATCGAACCCGTACTCAGTGGCACAGCGCCTTGCCACGAAAGGCCAAACGCTAGGGAACACTGCCACTCAGCTAACTGCAACGGACTAAGTGTTACTGGGAAGGGAAAGAATTAAATTCATGCCATGGTATACAAAGTATTTTTCTGAGGCAATGTTTTCAAGTGCATCCAATATATTTAACAATCTATATAACATAAAATTATACAAATTAATGATACAAAAATTATATTTCAATTAACAAATTCAGGATGCAGATTTGACATGGTGATAGATTTTCTTTCACAATGTCAGAAAAGAACTAAAATGATGGTAGCAACCTTACCAGCAACAGTGTGTTGGTCAGAGCTGAACTCCTCCATGTCAACAACGTGAGCATCAAAGGATGCCTGCAACATTTCCATGAACATTTACAAGCTTATCATTCATATGGTCAATATTTAGAGTTATCAGAAAAATGGTGAAAAATTAAGATATAACAGAGAATATTTATGTCTATTTGAGTTATTGAATTATTGGTGGGTCATCATCATTGCACTCCAAACATGTCCATAGGTGCTCAGATCCCCTTCTCAGCAAGTCTCCCAGTGTCCAGCGACTGACGACTCCAGTTCTGTGTTGGTTGATAAGTCTTCTTACACGCCAACTAAGTTTCTTGTTTCTGGCTGTAACCAATCTTAACTTCTTGTTTCTGGCTGTAACCAATCTTAACTTCTTGTTTCTGGCTGTAACCAATCTTAACTTCTTGTTTCTGGTTGTAACCAATCTTAACTCCCATATCTTTCACCCGAAGAAGTGACGTGGTCAATTTGTTGTCCTTCATCTTTGACTTTGTTCAAAATGATTTTACAGAAAACTTTAGAGGCAATCATTTAAAAGTGTTGCTCCTCTTCAATAGCTGCAATCCTTAAGAATGCCCTACGCCCTTTTTTAAAAAAATATTGTAATAATTTTTGTTAGGACTTTTGCAGGTGCCTTTTCTGCTTTCCAGACGGCATTGGACATTTCCTGTTTGTGTTTTATGTTATGGTTATCAAATGCTGTTATCAACTCAGCTGTTATATCATCTTCATATCTGTGGCCTTGTTGTTAGCCAAAAGAAATATATTGAGCACAAGAGCATAAAGACTTTTCTTTCTTTTTTTTTTTTATCTGGAGTTCACCTGCTTACTACTGCTCTTCATAGTCCACCTTTAAAAAGATGTCAAGTGGGCGTAGATGTGTTGTGTTGTGATGTACAACAAAATGTGTTGTGTTGTGATGTACAACAAAATGTGTTGTGTTGTGATGTACAACAAAATGTGTTATTTGAACCTTTTGGTCCAACACATCTGTCTTCAGAATGGCATTTTGAAGTACGAAGTTTCCCTCTCTCTTTGATCCAAGTGTGCCTGGCCTGACTGGTCTATCTGTTTCCAGAGGCACTTGTATAAGTACTGTAGGGTCTTGATCACCTGTTGTTGCTACTGAATCTGATACAAGCAGTCAGCTATGAGTCACAGACCACATACAGCCCTGGTGCTGGGGAAGCCTCTTGGCCTTCTTAAAGACATTAACTCTTAAAAATAAAAGTCATAAAAAAAAAGAAATAAAACATGACTGAGAACTTACTTTAAGTTTTTTCAGCTTGACTGCAGAACCAGCTATCCTAAATAACCCCTGAAAGAAACAATTGAAATGTATTATTTGTGATAATTTACAATGTAAATGTTCACAAAGTATCTACTAAACATTTCCTGAATCAACCATTTCATTAAGAGTGAACTGAAAATGCAGAGGGACATGATAGCCATTAATTCATCAATATAATTGAATTGAATATAGTAGTAGACTGAGGAAAACCCATTGTCCAATAAATACAACACTTCTCTCCTGCTTTACATAGGTTGTCCAAGATTCGCTGCCATACAGGAGGATACTAATTATGCAGGCATTGTACACTGTGGCTTTTGTTTTAATTGTCAGTTTGCTAATAAGGCTAATATACTGATAAGGTAGATATAAACTACAGTTTATTCAAATTCATATTTATTTTTCTTCGTCTTGGTTGTTTGCCTTAAAAATGGTGTTTCTTGTGATGTGTTGTATGTTTACAGTTAAACTGCAAAGGCAGGGCACAACTGACTTCACCACAACATAATTTTGGAACCAGGTTTACCTTCTTGCTTTCACCCTATATCACATTTTTTGGGCAGACTTAGTACTCCATCTATAAGATAATAAGATGGGCAATTGGGCAACTGTGGTTTTCTGATTCTGACACAGGCAGTTAGTGACCAGTCAATGACAGCTGTTGATGCATTCTATATATCATGGTCGAAACATGCAACTTTTATGAATGTCAAACCAAGATCCAGTTTTCCAAAGATGGAATGAGTCAGCCATGACAAAGGTTTAGGGGAAAAATCAGGACACACACACATACAAGTATCAACCATGCAACCAGCTCATGTGTCAGGATATTGTTCCTACCCCTCCATCATGAACAAGGACCAAGTTCACTTGATCAAAAGACATGAACACTGAAGAAGAAGGTCCAAACAAAAGAATACTACAAGATTAGGTCTCTGGGGGACTGGTTGGTCTCGAGGCAAGACGCCAGCCTCGAGACAAAGAGGTTGTGAGTTAAAATCCTGGCTGCACCAGTTGAGATTTTTATTTATGATTTCTCTCTCTGGCAACCACCCCTGGTCTCAGCAGTGAGGCCCAGCTTCAAACGTCAATTGCTCATCGACAGAAACAATACCTCAAAAGACAGAGTTATCTGCCTGTGCAGCGAGGGACTCCTGTGCACATGGCTGCCAGGGAAAAATGGATTAATACGCAAATTCAGTAAATTCAGTTCCTAGTATCTAGGGACTTCGTCAGAGGTAAAAAGCTTGCGAACGCAAAAAAAAAAAAAATAATCAGGTCTGCAGTAATAAACTTGTCAAAACAAATTACCTCTTCCTCCATGCCAGTCTCCAGTAGAGTTATAATACAGGCCTCTAACACTAAGGCAATATCCCGCCCCATCAGACGAAGGTGTTCCTCTAGAGGCATTCCATAACAGGGTTTGGCTGGTGAATTTGCTGGAAATATTTCAAAACAGAGAATTACTTGAGTAATGTAAAATTGTGAAGATGGATTGGACACACATTAAGAAAACCTGATACCTATATTATAGCAAGATTTGCACTGTCATAGAACCCACAAGAAAAGAGAAAGCCTGGGAATACATGAAGAAGAGAAGTAATGGAAACCATCCCAAAAACACAGGCCTAGACCGGAGAGAAATAGAGGATGTGTCCAAGAATAGGATGAATGGATGGATGGAGAGACCTTGTTCGCGGCATTTGCTCCTATAAAGGGTCTAAAGAGCTTTGACTGATTCACAGAATATAAAATTGTATATATATTTTTGACAATACAAGTCATCACACCAATACAGCAACATAGTTATAATTATAGTTAGTCAAAGGCCCCAGCATCACTGCCAATGAATTAAAATCTATAATCACTCAACAGCCTGTACCAGTGTTACCATCTAAATTTACATCTCATCAAATATCCAAACAAAGAAAGGCAGCCTCAATCCCCAACACAGCACACATCAAAGACATAAGGTATATTAGCACCGACAGAAAAAATCAAATGAACTGTCATTTGTCATACAATATCATCATTCATCGTAAGCAATCTTAATATAGAAACAACATCTGGATGAAACACACAGCTGACGGTGTGCACAGAACACTAATCTCAGTAGATTCTAGATGAAATTAATAAACACAAATTCACAACATTGAGAAATAATTGCAAGAACATATATAGCAAGAAAAATACATTTCTTCAAACTTGAAAGTGATTTTTTTCATAATTAATGGCAAGCTTAAGTGAAATCTTGACACAACTTTTATAGCTAGGCTGACAGAATTGGCTAGTTGGCTGATTGATAACTGTACAATGATTGTAGTGGTTATGCTTCTCTATCAAGTCATTGGGTTAATATGTTGGTTTAAGAAATATGTACAAAGTGTTGTTCTATTTTAACTCTTATAAAAAAAAAAGTAAAGTGTCCCCGTCACGCCAAGTGGCGTATAGGGAATATAGTGTTAGTGACCATAAATTTTATAGACCTTTGGCACATGATTTTTGGGGTAATGCGGTCGGTATTATATCTGTGCTGCTTTGCTTTCCCAGAAAAAAATCCGGTACCCATTAAAGGCTGGGTGAACCTGGAAGCCGTCGGTTGGGATCGAACCTACCTCTTGACCTTTGTAGTCCAGTTCACTAACCACTGAGCTATTGCGGCTCTTTTAACTCTTATATGTTGTGTAAAATTGGATGAATTTCAGTTATGAAGACAGAAACAAGATAACTATTGATTAACAAAATGAAATCAAATGTCATCCGGAAAGATCAAAAGGAATCGGTTTTATTGCATTAGCAGAAATGAATGTATGCTGAGAAAGTTGGCATGCCATCCTGTGGCAATGTGCACACTAGTATATGTTTACATTAGTAGTTTGTTTTAATTTTTAGTAGTTTCAGGATTGCAGCCTCACAGACTGCCACATTATCTAATACTTCCATGTGCTCTTTGTCAATATCTAAAGTAAAAATTATAGGAACTTGTCCAAATAGTTCATCAGTTATTTCAGTGACATTGAGACAGAATTATACAAATCTTCCTATCAATTCCTTCAACATGGTCAAGTTGTATTGTGCTACTTACTTATTGCTTCTTTCATCTGAGGTATGCAGTCTTGTATTATTTCCAAGGCTCTTTTATGATAACTGGCTTGAGCTTCTAGAAACTAAAATCCAGAGAAAGAAATTGGCAAAATGGAAGTTAAGTAATGAAGATTACATGGCTGTTATGTGTACAGGTAAAGGTATCCCCACACCACTGTGTTGATAAGTACAGTTCTACTATTGGAAACGAGCATAAATATCAAATATCCAAAATATTAAATATTATGTGGGGCCGTAAGTATTCATATGTCTTCCTAAGCATGTTCTTTTCAATTTTAAAGACGGCATATTATTATTGGTAATGTACACGGACAAGGTCTCTCCATCCATCCCTATTCTTGGACATGTCCTCTACTTCTCTCCAGTCTAGGCCATCTTCTTAAATTTTAATAGTTTCAGTATGGCAACCTCACTGATTGACACATTAACTAATATCTCCATGTTCTCTTTGTCAAAATTTAAAGCCAAAATCATAGGAACTTGTCCAAACAGTCCATTAGTTATTTCAGTGTCTTTATACGAGGAATTATACGAGGTGTTTATAAAGTCACTGTGCAGTGAAAACATATTTGATATAAAGTAAAAAAAGTAAAGAGCCCCTGTCATGCCAAGTGGCATATAGGGAATATGGTGTTAGTGACCATAAATTTTACAGAACTTCAGCACTTGATTTTTAAGGTAATGTGGTCGGTATTACGCCCGTGCCACTTTACTTTCCCAGAAAAAAATCCAGTACCCATTTAAGGCTGGGTGAACCCGTAAGCCATCGGGTGGGATCGAATCCTACCTCATGTCCTTTGTAGTCTAGTTTACTAACCACTGAGCTATCGCAGCTCCATTTTTTATATGGATACAGGTTATAATACAGGAAATTGTAACATAAATTTGTATTATTCATCTAGACACTATGGCTCTTGGCTGGCTTGTATTAGGTAAAATGGCTGTCACAAGATGAAGTTGTGTCTACAGCATGTGTTAAAAATGTCCACCACAGGCTTCAAGCATTTGTTGACTCGCCTCTTCTGTATATTTGCCACCATTATGGAAGCCATGTTTAACCAAAAATATCCTGTTTTCAATGTTTAATACCATTTCCTTTCAGCAATGAAACAGTGAATATAACAACGGCTTGTTGTGTTATGCTACAGATGGGATTATGGACACGGAACATCATTATGTAAGTTTCATTAACTGGTGACGTAATTTCAAAATATATTTTTCAAGTCACTGCACAGTGACTTCATAAACATCCTGTATAACATTTCAATATTAATGAAAGGTAATGGAAATATTACCTGATGAGTAGCTGATGAAGATGTTTGCTGAAACCTTGTAGTTTGTCTTGTCATTTTATTAGTTTAACTGCTCTATACCATTTTATATTTATTTTATATAATTCTACTGTTGTTTTAATTGCAGTCCAACTACTCACTATGGTTCACTGATCTATCACCTCGGAAGTTTCCCTCCATAATAATATTCATTTAATATTATTTGTCTCCAGTCTAAACCACTGGAAACTGTGATATGTGCTGTTTTGTCCTGTAACTGTTTGTCTGCAACGCAAGTATTCAGCCCTACCCTATCTGGGAGATACTTGTCTTAATATAAAAATACAGATACACAATTTATTCCCGAGTTGTGTTTGTAACCCAATGCTACAATCATGAATACACATGCGTGAAAGACATTACCAATGACAGCTATTTTTTTAGGTAGTTTAAGCTGGCCATGCGCTGTAGCATTTGTCTCTCATGGCAAGGTGCTGTGTCGTGGAGTATGAGTTCGATACTGCTTTGCATTGTCTGTTGTTCTTTGCATTTTTCTACTGTTGATTACTTGTGACTTTTTTCCAAGCGTTGTAAACATACCTCTTCTCCTGAAATGATTCGCTTATATATCACCTCGAACGTTTCCTTCATAATAATATTCATTCATTATTATTTGCCAAATATCTTTATTATTATTTAAAGCGAATCATGGACAGTAGACAAACAAATGATAAGACGATTAGAGGCCACAGAGATGGGATTTCTCAGAAGAATGTTGAAAGTTCCCTGGACAGATAAAAAGACCAATGAGGAAGTTCTCATGGGGGCCAACACAAAAAGGGAGCTCTTAAAAAACATCAGAAAGAAGCAATCAACATTTTTCGGGCACATCATGAGAAGAGGAAAATTGGAATACTTGGTTACAACTGGCAAAATAAAAGGAAAGAGAGATCGCGGACGACAAAGAGAGAAAATTCTGGATAGCTTGGTGTCATGGCATGGAAAACATTCAACAACAGAACTGATACGATACACTGTAGATAGAAGATTGTGGAGGGACATGATCGCCTACGCCAACCGGCAGGGTACATGATGATGATGATGATTATTTGCCTCCTATTCACTGTGGGATGCAACAGCAGTCATGATATATGACTCCATTCACCAGCTGTTGTCTATTGAGGGCTGTGGTATAGATATGACTGCTATAGTAAACTGGCAGTGGCTATATATATTGCTTAAAAAAACAAAAAAAAAAACAATGAGGAGCAGATTGTAGGTCCTCCACTACTCTTGGGTACTTCTTTTGAGGAAGTATAGCCCAGTGCTCTCTCCCCTGGATGTTGTTCCTTCCCTGAGCAAAGGTTCAAAACAATGTACTACTCACCTTCAACAATGTACTCTACTCACTTTCAACAATGTACTTCTACTCACCTTCAACAATGTACTTCTACTCACCTTCAACAATGTACTTCTACTCACCTTCAACAATGTACTTCTACTCACCTTCAACAATGTACTTCTACTCACCTTCAACAATATACTACTCACCTTCAACAATGTACTACTACTCACCTTCAACAATGTACTACTACTCACCTTCAACAATGTACTACTACTCACCTTCAACAATGTACTTCTACTCACCTTCAACAATGTACTTCTACTCACCTTCAACAATATACTACTCACCTTCAACAATGTACTACTACTCACCTTCAACAATGTACTACTACTCACCTTCAACAATGTACTTCTACTCACCTTCAACAATGTACTTCTACTCACCTTCAACAATGTACTTCTACTCACCTTCAACAATGTACTTCTACTCACCTTCAACAATGTACTTCTACTCACCTTCAACAATGTACTTCTACTCACCTTCAACAATGTACTCCTCACCTTCAACAATATACTACTCACCTTCAACAATGTACTACTACTCACCTTCAACAATGTACTTCTACTCACCTTCAACAATGTACTCTACTCACTTTCAACAATATACTTCTACTCACCTTCAACAATGTACTTCTACTCACCTTCAACAATGTACTTCTACTCACCTTCAACAATGTACTACTACTCACCTTCAACAATATACTTCTACTCACTTTCAACAATATACTTCTACTCACCTTCAACAATGTACTTCTACTCACCTTCAACAATGTACTTCTACTCACCTTCAACAATGTACTTCTACTCACCTTCAACAATGTACTTCTACTCACCTTCAACAATGTACTTCTACTCACCTTCAACAATATACTTCTACTCACCTTCAACAATGTACTTCTACTCACCTTCAACAATGTACTACTACTCACCTTCAACAATGTACTTCTACTCACCTTCAACAATGTACTTCTACTCACCTTCAACAATGTACTCTACTCACTTTCAACAATATACTTCTACTCACCTTCAACAATGTACTACTACTCACCTTCAACAATGTACTTCTACTCACCTTCAACAATGTACTTCTACTCACCTTCAACAATGTACTCTACTCACTTTCAACAATATACTACTACTCACCTTCAACAATGTACTTCTACTCACCTTCAACAATGTACTTCTACTCACCTTCAACAATATACTTCTACTCACCTTCAACAATATACTTCTACTCACCTTCAACAATGTACTTCTACTCACCTTCAACAATGTACTTCTACTCACCTTCAACAATGTACTTCTACTCACCTTCAACAATATACTTCTACTCACCTTCAACAATGTACTTCTACTCACCTTCAACAATATACTTCTACTCACCTTCAACAATGTACTTCTACTCACCTTCAACAATATACTTCTACTCACCTTCAACAATATACTTCTACTCACCTTCAACAATATACTTCTACTCACCTTCAACAATGTACTTCTACTCACCTTCAACAATGTACTTCTACTCACCTTCAACAATGTACTTCTACTCACCTTCAACAATATACTTCTACTCACCTTCAACAATGTACTTCTACTCACCTTCAACAATGTACTTCTACTCACCTTCAACAATGTACTTCTACTCACCTTCAACAATATACTTCTACTCACCTTCAACAATATACTACTACTCACCTTCAACAATGTACTTCTACTCACCTTCAACAATGTACTTCTACTCACCTTCAACAATGTACTCTACTCAATTTCAACAATATACTTCTACTCACCTTCAACAATGTACTTCTACTCACCTTCAACAATGTACTCTACTCACTTTCAACAATATACTTCTACTCACCTTCAACAATGTACTTCTACTCACCTTCAACAATGTACTCTACTCACCTTCAACAATATACTACTACTCACCTTCAACAATGTACTTCTACTCACCTTCAACAATGTACTTCTACTCACCTTCAACAATGTACTCTACTCACTTTCAACAATATACTACTACTCACCTTCAACAATGTACTTCTACTCACTTTCAACAATATACTACTACTCACTTTCAACAATATACTACTACTCACCTTCAACAATATACTACTACTCACCTTCAACAATGTACTTCTACGCACCTTCAACAATGTACTTCTACTCACCTTCAACAATGTACTCCTCACCTTCAACAATATACTACTCACCTTCAACAATGTACTACTCACCTTCAATTCAACAATGTACTACTCACCTTCAATTCAACAATATACTACTCACCTTCAATTCTACTCACCCACAATGTACTACTCACCTTCAACAATGTACTTCTACTCACCTTCAACAATGTACTACTCACCTTCAACAATGTATTTCTACTCACCTTCAACAATGTACTACTCACCTTCAATTCAACAATGTACTACTCACCTTCAATTCAACAATATACTACTCACCTTCAATTCTACTCACCCACAATGTACTACTCACCTTCAATTCAACAATGTACTACTCACCTTCAATTCAACAATGTACTACTCATCTTCAACAAAATACTACTCACCTTCAACAAGGTACTACTATGCTCACATTCCTTGGCAGCAAAATTACACAGTTCTATGGATAAACTGTCCTGAGGATTACAAGAATAAAGCAACTGTTGCAAATATTATCATTTTTATTTTCAGCCAGAGATGTTTTATTTACAATTTTACTCACTCACTCACCACTCTCACTCACTAACCCATCTCTTAATTGTTGGGTGTCATCTTCTTCTTCTTCTTCTTCGATCATGGCTCATTCAGATTAGGATTCCGGCCTCTCTTATGAAGGCAGCTGTCTGTTTAAGTGATTCGGTTGTCCTGCATAGTTTCTCTTCCAGGGGGGTGGGTGTGGACCACATTGTCCTTCTCAGGTCTGTGTACTGGCGGCAATCCTGTAGAACATGTTTTGTTGTCATGTTATCCAGTGCACAGTGGCATTGGCTGGTAGTTCCTATTTTGAGTTTGGTGAACATGTGGTTTCTCATTCTGTTGTGGCCAGTGCGTAGGCGAAATATGATGACTTGATCCCTCCTTGATAGTTGGAGATATCCATCCCTCTCGTTATACTTTGGGTTTTCTTGCTTCCATTTTTCCTGATACTGGCCTTTGATGATGGACTTGGCTTCATCGTAGCTGAGCTGATGGTTCTTTTGTGGTAATCTCCCTCCCTCTTTAGCTAGTCAGATAATCAAGGATGTCTTGCAACAAGCAATCTCTATATTTCAGTGTCCTTCAATCTCTATATTTCAGCGTACATCAATCTCTATATTTCAGTGCCCTTCAATCTCTATATTTCAGTGTCCTTCAATCTATATATATCAGCATACTTCAATCTCTATATTTCAGTGTCTTTCAATCTCTATATTTCAGTGTTGTTCAATCTCTATATTTCAGCATACTGCAATCTATATATTTCAGTCTTCTTCAATCTCTATATTTCAGCATACTGCAATCTATATATTTCAGTCTTCTTCAATCTCTATATTTCAGTGTCGTTCACATCTGCTAAGAGTCTGTTACTCTTTCATAATGTTTCCCCACCACTTTCTTCATCTGCTATTTTCCCCAACATCCTACTACAGCTCCTTCCATATTATATTAACCATTCCTTTACTATGGGACACTGTCACCACAGTTTAACATCATCACAGTTTGTCAGAAAACTACCATGTATTCCAATAGATATATATGTATGTGCATGTCTGTCTGTACGTGTATATATGTATACACACATCTGTGTGGGTGTGTGTATACATGTAATTGTGGGCCCTTAGATACGTTTAGACATTGTCAGTGTCTTTGCAGTCGAGGTCACCTAGACAGCCTTTCCCCCACTCACATATTTTTAGAACCCTTCATACGGTCCTGACCAGCAGGGCATAATTACAGCTACACCAATGTGACTCTATCTTTCCCATTCTGACCACAGTCCACGACACAGGGCTGAATTTTGTCTGTTCTTAAACCAGTTTTGATTATTTTGTTTTGGATGTTTCATTACTAGTTAGCTATGTAGGATTACTTTTATTTACTTACATATCTGTGTGTGTGTGTTGTTTGTTTGTTCCTGCTGAAGGCCTATTGAGCAGAAACGTCGTTCCAATTTGTGTCTATCAATCACGTAAAGCTTTTACCACACCATTTTTTTCAATTCTCCCTCACATTTAGCTTTACTGCAGCTTCGTTTTTTTATGCATTCATTTGCATTTCTTTGCCTTAACCCTTTCTGTTATTGTATCAGTGCTGGTGGCATGGTGTAAATATGAGAGGAAAACAATTTTTCTATAGCACTTCATTTCCAAACTAGGAAAGTTGGAAGGCCCTGGGAGACCTGGAGAAGAACTGCTGAGAGAGAAGCAAAGGATGACCATGGGCTCATTTGGAGAAGACAGCACAGAACCAGGTCCGTTGACAGAGTGTGGTTGCAGAACTTTGCTCAGCAAGGACCTACAAGGCATAAGCCAAGTCAAGGCCTAATTTCCAAAGCTTATATTTTATTTCTTTCTGGA